>OX326971.1:43917896-44543730 GCA_946800305.1 Medicago arabica | reverse complement strand
TCAAGAGACAGGGATGACATAATGTTTGGTTTTCCCTTCCAAGTTTTGAGAGCATGGAATCTCTCCCTTTCAATTCCTTAACCAAAACCTGACTGGCCTATTTTTCCTTTAACAGTCCTATTTATTACAAACTTACAAATATACAACTGCAACTTACAAACTTTAACTTACATTACATAATTGCACAATAACTATCCCAGGGGACCGGTTCAGACCTGTTTAGGTCTCTTAGTGTAATATTTCTTAGTTAGTCGTCTAACGGCCTACTCCTGAAGGCCCTGCAGTCTGCCTTAGAGTTAACAGTTCTTCACAGCACACAAATCATTATTTTCACACAATGAAAGCCTTCTAGGTAACTTTGCTAAGGAAGCAACTGTTACATATAGTGCACCAAAAACTAAAGGCTGTATATTTTGATCATCATAAGTTCATAACTAAAAAATGAAATCTAAGTCGGTATTTTGCAATAAGAAATTTTCAAAACTTTTATAGAAAATGCCAAGGGCAGGAGACAAACTTGAAACCAAATTGTAAGGGATATGCACAAGTATCACGAAGTTGAAAATAGTAAATAAATTTAAAAACATGCAAATCCATGCGGAAAATCATTTAGCAATTAATAAAAAAATAAACCCTCTAATTGTATGGCTGATTTTATAATATCTAAATTTGTCAGATAGTACTATTTTTTACTCTAAAGTATAAATTACAGTTAACAGAAACTTATCCCACTCTACGTACAACAGGAATAAAAATATAATAAAAAATAGAGAGCCTTTTACCTTTCAAGAATTTGATATGGGTCTTTAACGAGCTCAAGCTTCCCATCAATCCAAATTGAATATCGGATGTTGGAGAAGATTCTGTGCAAAAGAAGTTTTGGAATCTGCAATAAGTTTAGAGCCATCGTAATTCATTAGAGGCCATACATAATAAGTTACACATACTCATTATATCGTTGGTGGCATGATATTAGAAATAGGGAGCGTGACCAAAAACACTATCAAATTTCAATAGATTACTGTTATTGTAATGATGAGCAACAAAGAGTTAGCAGTCAACCTTTCCATTACGCCTAGAATCAGCATATGGAATATTCCGAACAACAATGATTCTCCATAATCCAACTCTCCTGCTGCTATCCAAAATACTGGCATTTCTCATAAACATTTCTGTCTCTTCATCAATGAACATATAGAAAGGAATGTTCTTCCTTGCTTGTTTACTGATGTTCCTGGGCTGCTGTATTACATCATAGTTTCCTGGCATAGATGTGAAGGAGCAATGAGAAACAGAAAACAAAAGACAAAATAATATGTAGATCGGTAAATTGTACCAAATATGGCAGATGCAACAATGATATCATGGTACTGATCCAACTCTAAGAGGTCTTCCTCGTCAAAATCAAATCCAGTCTGGCGACCAGGTCTGCTTCCTTTTACAAATCTGTCAAGAAGGCGTGTCAAATGTGATAAAAGGCATGAAAAACGCACTCAATACGTACAAACTGGATCTAGATTCTGCGCAGTAAAAAATTCCTGCAGTCGCCACATCTAAACCGTTGAACGAAGATCAAATGGGTCATGTCTCTACTTCATCAAATTGGGTTTTAAACGCAGACACGAAATACAAATCATCTGATCTTTATCCAACAACCGAGATACAATCACTGCAAGTATTTTTACTGCATCAAATACATTTCTGTAAAAAACTAATTCTTATGGGACACTAATGGAAACTAGATTATGAATTCTTTCAAGAAGATCACTCTCCAAGTTATGAGAAAATTAAAAACAATTAACAAAAAAGAACTAACCCACAATGCACTTTCATGGTCTCTTTTATATCAAAAGAAGCGTCCCTTTCTTCCAGAGGAGGGTATCCACCAAAATCAGAGCCGCCCTCTGGTTCACTTGGAAACATATTTTCATTATGTGCATATGTGAGAGTGCGAAGTATAGGAGACTCTGATGGGGAACTAGGCATACTACCAATAGCTTGCTCCACAGGAATATAGCACACGGGACATGCTGAAAGGGAAAGAGTAAAAACCTGATCATCAAAATTCTAAAATGACTAAAACTCAATATGCACTGTATTCGATATTTATATCAGATGCTATTGCACAAATTCAAAACAGATACAGTTTTGTAAGTTAATACAAAACAAAACTGAAAACAAGGTCAGACAGAAAATACAACAAAACAAAACTTACGGCGTGGTCCGGTTCGTCTTCTATCAGCCGGTGGAGGAGGAGGAAATGCAAAATGGTCACACTGATGTCCCACAGTAGAGGAAGATCCTTTTTTTCCTTTCAAACTATATGAAGATCGTAAAGGGGAAACAGGAGGTTCCCTGAATGAATTTTTATGCCTAATTGTCAACGACGTAGAAGAACTACTATCCTTTAACTTAGTTTCTATTGTTCCATCAACGCCTATAACTTTGTAGGTACTAAGGGCATAAGATCGTGTATCTTCAATCTCACTGGTGATGTTTCCACCTATAGTTCAACACAGCACCAAAAGCACACCATGAAACATACAGATTTGATAAACAAAAGTTTACAAAGTTATACACACAAAAAAAGACATTTCAAAGTATATCATAAGTCAAAACCAATATTACAAAACTAGTTTAATATATATGCACAGGCACCACATAAAAAACCAATCACATCTTATCATAGCGTCGTTTAGTTATATTAATTTCTAAAATATCTGGACGAACATAAAACATCTATGGGACCATGATCCCCTGCAGTATAAAAAGGCCACAGTTACACATAGTATTAGATCTCAATCATTGATTTGAGATTGGTCAGTTCCACCTTCATAAAATCAGTACAAACCAATCTCTACCATTGATTCAACATCGGGCGGCTGAAACCCACTCCAACCGCACACAGTAATTGCGTGCAATCCAAATCCACATCTATGTAGCAAGATATGATCAATAATGTCAATCGCGGATCATGGAAAATAACAGTTTGTCAAATTCTGTTACGCATTAGAGCTATAGCACTCCTACAACAACAACCAGGTCTTATCCCACTAAGTGGAGTCAGCTACATGGATCAAATTACGCCATAATGTGCTACCATAAACCATATTTCAATCCAACTCATTAATCTCTAGATCTTTCTTAATAGTTTCTCTTATAGTTTGTCAAGGTCTTCCTCTACATCCAATGATCCGACTATCCACCATCTGATCTACTCTATTTACTACATATAGTGGCTATAGCGCGACTATATTCATAATTTGACAATATTTTGCACTTAATAGAGTCACTATGTTCATAATTTGATCTGGCTATCTTCCATCTGATCTACTATCCTTACTATATATATATATATATATATATATATATATATATATATATATATATATATATTGATTTGTTCAAATTCTGCTACGCTATAACACCACTATTTAACAACAATGGATATGATTTAATGATAGAGACGGGTGAACATACATTAAACTCTAAAAACAAATAGATTCATGAAACAATGCAAGAGCAACAAACTAACTAACTAACTAAAATCTAGAACTAACCTTTGTAAAGTGTAAAGCAACCAAAGAGAAAAATGAAAAGGCCACAAAGAAGCATGAGAAGCATAGCAACTTTGCCACGACCAAGATGACGACAAATATACAAACAACTCCTCTCTTTCTCTTTGGGGTTATAAAGGAGCGTCTTCGAAGCTCTACGAACAAGCACCGGAACCTGCGAAACGTTACCGTTTTGAATCAACTGCAGAGAACCATAGCTACCTGTTCGTAGACCCAATGACACTCCAGTCATCTCTCTCCTTTCAATTTCATCTCCTTTTCACCATCAAACCCACCACTGTAACAACAATCAAATCTACAAATCCAAAATCTCTTGAAAACAATGACAATAGTAATAATTAACTATTGATGAAAGTTTAAATCTAAGTAATCTAAGTAGAAAAATTTAAATTTTCTTCATCATATCACATTTTACGAAAATTCGAAACCCCAAAAGCTACATTTGATTTCAAGCGATGAGAAGCGAAATCCACGAATGATTTCAGTTTTTGAGTGGGGTGGAAGGGTAAAAATGGAAACTTGATCGGAAAAGGGGAAGTGGGTCCCACTGAGACTCCGGGGGAAGGTGAATGGGAAATCAATGAACGGAATCTCGGCGGTTGAAGTTCGAATCGGAGAATTGGGGAATTGGGATTTGAGAGGAAGATGGAAGATGGAGATGGTGATGGATTGAGGTGTAGCGTGAATGGAGGGAAGAGAGAATGGAACACACTGTTTACAAGAGAAACAACAAGATTTGCATTGTGTTTTATTGGGCTTTCATTTGGCCCAAATTAATGTAGCTACAAAAAAATATATTTTTCGACACTCTGCGTGTAAATTCAGAGATTAATCGTTTGAGTTGGTAGGTTAGATGAAAAATATCTTCTTATAAGTGAAGGATTTCTTTATGTTGCAGGTGCATTGCAGTCCTATTGGCTCGAGAGAATTGACTAGACCACCAAAATTATTGTGTTCCCATAGATGGAGTTGAACATAAGACATCTAGTAAAGATTTTGAATTTTCTACGCATAAGGGAAGAATTGAATTTGGGGAGATAGTACAATTTGTTGACAACATCCCCATGGATCGCGATTGTTTAGAGTCTGAGATCACGTAGTTTCACACATTAGTTAGTTCTGACCTATTTGAAATTGAGCGATCTAATTCTAAAGTATATAGTTGATTTCACATAGTGAAACAATCTCAGTCGTAGATCTGGATCGAACGACTGAGAGCTTGTAACTATGTGATGTGGTTATAACAGGGGGATTCAATCCCCACCCAACATTAGTACTTTTCTTGTTGGAATGATATGGGTGGGTTTGAGTCAGGGATCTATTTTATGAAATAAAGTTTAGGTGAGTTAAATTTTTGGAATTCGTCAAGATCAGAGTAGACATCAAAGTTCAAAGCATCTTTACAAAAGTACTTACAAATCTCTAATCAAAAAGATTCTCGCATCGATGATGGAATTGAACCCACGTTTTTGCGGTATACAGGTCAACCACTTACAAATTCAACCAACCTCTTTTATTACCATTAGTTAACTTATTTATTTCAACTGCCCAATCTAATCTCATAAACCTCAAAGCATACCCAATTTAGAGTATACTTTATTTGGTATTTGAAGTTGCAAGAATCTATCAACTTAGTCTCCCATTTTACCAATACCATTCAATAATCATTGTTATTTTTTATTTTTTTGGGTCTATAAATATTGTTCAAAATATAGTGCCTATAGTGACATTAAGTTGACAGAAGGTTTGACAATGTGATAAACCTATACCATTTAGCAATATTGACCTACTTTATGAAATTAATTATTAGAATAAAAGAAATCAAATGATAAAATTTTTTTAAGGAGTCAAATGTTAGTTTATGAGAAGCTCAATAGTAGAGTCTAGGGCTGTGGAGGGTATTTGAGAGAGAATTGTATTTTGGGCATCTTGTGAATGGTTGTGACTTGTCGTAGACAAGTTGTAGGGGGCGAGGTAGCAGGTCCCTTGCTAAGGGCAAAATTTATTTACAAAAACCTACCCAACATGAAGTTATTGTAGTGGCAAGTGAATTGTCATTGTGTGTGTTTTACGGAAAGGATAATAAGACAAGTTGACTATAAAGTGGAAAGAACATAAATGTGCTTAAAAATGGTCCTTTAAGCAACAAAGAATCGCACCTAATTTACATTTAAACAAAAGTAGAATTTTACCCACAATTTAAAGTAAGAAACAGGAGTATATAAACAAAATAAAGAATATTAAAGTTTTATGAAATTGTTCTTATTTGTGAATAATGTATATGGTATATATTATAGTCTAGAAAGTTTGGAATAACGATCAAAAGGTGTAGATTTTAGAGAGGGGTTTTGACAATTCGAAGTTTGGTTCGAAAAGTTCAACCAATGATCCAATCAAAAAATAGTACAAGCAAAGACTATTTCAGTCAGCATTTAAACTCAAATTCTCCAAAATAATTTGTCTTTTAGTAAAACTCATTAACCAATTGACCTCAATTATTTGATTGTTAGTTGTTAATATAAAAGTATATTGAAACATGGTGACTTAAAAGTAGGCATATATTTTAGGAATAGATTTGTAAAAAATTAATTAAGGTCACGTTGAAAAAGCAAAACAACATTTATTTTGACGGAAATGCTAACAAACATCCTTAGGGCACAAAGGCACTTGTTAGCAAGATTTATTTTGAAATATCTTTTAACCGCTAAAACGATAATTATTTTAGAATGGGGAGAAAAAATTGAATAATTCATTAAAAAAAACAATATGATATCATGAAATTATATATAATACTTCTTTAAGCGAAAATAAATCAATATTCAAACTTTTAGAAAGAAAATAAACGTTTTTTCAAGGGAACTTTTTTCAAGAAAATAATAGCATAAATTTGTTATGATTAAAAAAAAAATCTATGAGCAATAATTCAGAAATTCAAATTCAAAAATTCAAATCTATATTTCATTTAATTCACAACAACAACAAAACTATGACAACATTTTAGATAATTTCAAATTAAAAGCTATGCCAACTTTCTACTACCTTGCCTCAAAATTACTACCTTGCCTCAAAATTAAAACTATCTACCTAAATATTGTTTTGTTTTGCATAAAAGGATAGATATCTCAAACACTAAATAGGAATACAACTTCTTTTTTTTTCAAGTAGTTTAGTGGCTAGAATTCACCTTTTTAAAGTGAATAAATGAGGTGTCCGGCGTTCGAACCTCAGCCCCTGTATATAATAATGCATATATTTACCAACTGAGCTATGCTCACAGGAACAATACACCTTTTTAAATTGAGACTTCAATTTTGATTCGCTACATTGTGAAAATTTAATTCATTATCTTAGACTCAATCTTGTTGATAGAAAAATACTTAAATCGAATATATCGCACTACCGGCGTACCAAGCCAAACACATCCTCAAATTCAAAGAAAACTACTTTTAAATTAAAAAAATTATTTAAGTGCATAAGTGTCGAAATTCAACGTATTAAGATAGAAGTCAAAACCAAGAGTTGAACTCACACTTTTTCCAAAGTATGACATCTTATCAATTAGACTTATTTTCTTTTGCAATCAAAGATAATTATTAGAAACAATGAGATCATTTATCAATCAGACTAATTTGGGTTAACAAACAAACTATTTGGATTAATTCATTTACACAACCATATAAAAATATACAAACAAACTATTTGGATTAATTCATTTACACAACCATATAAAAATATATAACTCGTGAGTCAAAGTAAAGGATTATACATAGAGTTTAAAAGGTCATTTATAACAATGTCGTGTCTCTTAAATTTATAAATGTTATGTTTATGAAGATTAGTTTTATCATTCAAAAAAAACTAATGATTCGATTCGACTTTTTGCTCGCTTGTTTTCTATTAAAAAAAATTGTTAAAATAAAGAAAGACCAAAAGGTTTGATCTATCATCATAAAAAATGAGACCATCGGCGTCCGAAAAAGATAACTTTCAGCCACTTCATAAAACTATTCAAGTTGGTAGAAATAATTACATTATGACTAACTAGAGACGAAAAAGAAAAACATCTTTGAAAGTAATTTTTGGGGAACGTTGGATGAAAACATGGTTTACTCACTCTAATGGTCATGGTCATGTACTTTGTCTCTTTCCCAACGACAGATGTTAAACAAAAACACAAGAAGCACGTAATTTTTTTCCACATCATTATGATAGTCATTTTTAAGTAGAGTGATTTTTAGCCAACCCATTAATTAGTCTCTGAAGTTGATGATGCAGTTACAGGTCCAAATAATTCGAATTTGTCATCATATACTTGCATATAGTGTGATTCTAACTCTAATTTAAGTGTGTTTGAAAAATGCACGAAGCATGATGGTTTATGCTCACCTAACTCTACAATCTCTATCTTTAAGAATATCAGTCATGAGAAATGTCAAGAAACATATGGTCATCATGATATATGGATCCAAATTGCTTGCAATAAAAATGTATTTTTGCTATATTAGTACTTCTGTTGTCCACGTAAGATCAAACAATCTAAATTTTAAACATATTTTATTTTATTTATTAAATTTAAAAATTTGATCTTAAAATCTTATCAAATCTTAATAAGACGTTCAAAAATGTTTTTACTACACGACTACATGTAGTTTTGACTCCATGCAATTCGGATATGTAATATATAGTATAGTAAACCTCGATTATATAGTAAACACTAAAACGGTTGTTCTCGTGAGCTTAACTCAGTTGTTAGGAACAACGCATAATATATGTAAGGTTTGGGGTTCAAACTTCAACCACCACAAAAACAAAACAAAAAACACTAAAACTGCTTGAAAAAGAATATATTATGGCATTGTGTTGCCCCGGCCAGAAGTTGGATGATTTAATTCTCTTTGCATGAGCTACTTCAGAACAAGTTGAGGGGTACTAAAGAGTAAAGAAAGATACTTGTGAAAATGTCCTAGATAAGATGCATCACAATCTTAGCTACTGGAAATTTAGGAACCTTTCTTTTGAGACAAATTTTATTTGGTTTAATTATTTGTTGAAGCTCTACTTTCTTATACCATGCATAAATTGATAATGTTTGCAGGGTATTTGTTTGGGGTGATAAAGATCAATTTAGCGATATTCATTTGACTTCTTGGTATAAGCGTGAAGATCCTCTCCATTTTAAGTTATCTTTATTTGTTCCATTTTTAAAGTTTTGGTATATAAATGTGCATTTAATGTCTTCAATTATTAAAATGTGTGCATTTGTATCATATATTTACTTCAAAACTATAGTAATTGACACTTCCATTTTATTTAGGAAATGAAGAGGATTTTCACCCGTCCTTTAACATGTTCATCGAACTGCATGGAACTGAACTTCAAATTTACAAAGGTCTCAAATATTTGTAGGGTAGGAGTATAATTGTAAGGGTGAAATTTCTTCTTCTATTGGTGGAAGGTAGGCTATAATCAAACACTAATCATTTCATAAAAATAAAAAAATAGTCATGTTAGACTCAACGCGCGCACATCCACCAACAACAACAAAAACAAATTGAAATCAAAATAACGCTTATTGTTAGTTTGTAATTTTACCACAATTTTTTTATTAGGCATTTTTAATATTACAACAGCGCCTTCAATTTAATTAGGCATTTTTAATATTTCACGCATCAAGGCATACATTTTCCTTGGATTTACTACCCTTATTTTTCTCGAATCAAGGATTTAGTACCCTTAGTGTTAAAAATTCACCTCTTCAATATGAATGTTTGGAGTTTGATTGAACTCCAAACATGTATATTACAATACGTTGTTTTGACCAATTAAACTAAACTGATATAGTCGTATCTTAAATTTTATTTTTTATTTTGTTGGTAAAATAGCATAGAATTAATTTAGATGCTAACATTAACATTGTTTTTGACGGATCACATTAACATATCACCTCAATAAAAAACATTAGCATATCTGATTCTATGTCTGCAAAAAAACTATATTCTAATTTTTCTTCATCTTTCATTCTTCTGCCTTAAAGCCGAATCTTATTAGTACTGTACATCACTCTTCTTTTGTAGAATTCTAATTTTGTTTTCTTCTTTAGCGCTAGTCCCTTTTGATCATAGAAAAAGAACCATTTAATTTGTAAAAAATTAGTCGTATGCCATATTTTAAAGTTGAACCTTTGAGAAAGTATATGATAGACTCAGAATGGGAATTTGTCATTAATCCGAGGAATGTAATTATGAGTTGCATTTCCTCTACTAATCCAAAGTTTTTTTCTCCAAGAATACTAGTTATGTCAAAGCAAATAACTTGATGCAAGCTTTTGACATATATCAAATCGATCGATGACTTGGAAATATATATATAGGAGTTCCTCTCCTCCATCAAAGGTTCTCTATGAATACTTTCTCCAACATGCATAATAAAAGGAGGAAGAAGCTTTCATCATGGAAAGCAAGTAATTTATCGATGTAGAGGAATGACTTTGGCTTAGTCCTTGCATGCAAGCATTCAGGTTATATTTTGCAAACGGTTCCTCTTCTAATGTTAGTGTGTGAATAGGTTGAAAGAATTTGCATGAACTTTATATGGGGCAATACTAGTGAGCATAGAAAATATCAACAATTCAAGGCATACAGAGGAATCAACGGTGAACACCGAAAGTATGACTGGGTCTGTTCCCGTCTAGACGGCTCAAACTCAATGTTGATGGGTCATATTTTACCATCAATGGAAGCTTGACTTATGGGGGGCTCATTCGTGATGAATATGGTAAATTTGTGTCTTATTTTATGTGTAAAATTACCTCTTCAAATAATCTTACAGCTGAACTGATGACAATTCTTTTTGACCTCCAGCTTGTTCAATCCAAACATATGCAACATGTGTTAATTGAATTTGATTCCAAAGTATTAGTGTATATATTCAACGTGGTTATACCAACATTTCTTATGTGCAACGTGTACTTGCAGACATCATTTGTATTCTCCAGACTTCAACATGCACCTCAAGCTGCATCATACTAATCGAAATGCAAATAAATGTGCATACCTTCTTGCACATCGAGCTTATTCTACTTCTTTTGACTTAGTTGTAACGGAATTTTTTTCCTTTATAAGACATTCTCATATATAGTTATTCCCCTTGTATGAATTCCACCAATTTGTGTAGCTAATACAATTCCACTAATAGCAAAACAAACAAAAAATAGCCATGTGACTTATTTATAGTTCTTAATGTGTAAATAAGTCTTTGATTTTGTTTTCAAGTAAAGTTAACATACCCAAGAACATTTAGATAAGATGATAAATGATCTCTTTCAACTTAATCAAATGTCTTGGATTTAGATCTAATCATAGAAATACAACTGTGTTAAATCACTTGAAAGAGTGTAATTGCACGCATATGATGCCCATTAACAAAAATTAAGTTCACATTTTTTTATATCTTAAAAAGATTAACTCAGCCTTTTTAAAAAAATTATGAGTTTAGACAATTAGTAAAACGTATTTAGTGTAATTTTGATTTCCACTAACATTAAAATAGTCATTTTTTCTTTTAACTAATCCAAATTATATACG
This sequence comes from Medicago arabica, assembly GCA_946800305.1. Taxonomy (NCBI): domain Eukaryota; kingdom Viridiplantae; phylum Streptophyta; class Magnoliopsida; order Fabales; family Fabaceae; genus Medicago; species Medicago arabica. The sequence continues at coordinate 44,532,569 of OX326971.1, read as the reverse complement.
GTTCTCTTGCTGAAACTGTTTTGAGTGTTAACTTTATCTTTTGTTATGAACAGCAATTTACGTTTTTTTTCTTCCGAAGTAGTACTAAATTGGATACCACTTTTTTGTCTTAAGACTAAATTGAATTTTACTATAAATTTGAAATATGATATCTATATATGCGCACACATTCACATCATTTATTTATTTTTGCCTGATTGGATGTGTGAAAATAGAGTTTAATGTCTTAAAAAAAATTAGTTTTGTATAAATAAAATTTGAGTATAAGACTTTTTTGACGGTGTGTATACTATATTTTAAAAACTCGGTATTTGATTGAAGAACCAACTAATTTGAAATGTGCTTTTACCGTCGACTTATTTTTGACAAAAATAAACGATATTCATTCATTCAAATTGATAGAGTACAACGACACAATGAAAATTCGCTAAAAACAAAAAAGATTAATCTGTGAACAAACTCACAACATCCATGTTAATAGGCTGAAACGACAAAGTACTAAAGCCTACACATATGATTATATTTAAGTCTCTGGAATACCCATGTCTCCGGATCTGCAACGATGACGACTCCAAAGTCATTGATTTGATATGCACTTAATCGAAGCAGATCTGACAATCTGAATCGAACAAATACATGAACGAAACAAGAAAGACAAACAACGTCGCACAAAGACGACGACCAAAACAACGTCGAGCTAAGACGACGAAATCACGAAAGAAAAACGAAATAGATATGACAATCACTTATTTCAATAAAAGAGAAGTAGAAAAACAAGTTAGAGGGTGATTTTGGGTCAAAAATTGACCCTAAATCATCCATTTTAATGGATGAAGGAGAGAGAAGAAACTAGGGTTTTTCTGTCTTATGAGTATGGAGTACCGTGTTTAATAAAGTGGGTAAATTATTTATTTATTTTTGACATTTTATTTACTTTAAACACATCCATGATAGAGACAGACTGACATACATATAATAAGGAACAACGAAATTGGTTAACACAAGTAAAGCAAGCATGCCCCATAATATATACCCTTTTCGTATGAGTATTTGACTTTGTGTAGCTATAATTAAAACAAAGTTAGGATTGTCCATTACGTTATGTACAAGCCATGATGTTTATGCTAGTAAAATAAAATAAAATACACAATCAAATGTTAGTCCCCATGAAGACACAAAAATACACAAAGGGACCGTAATAAACCATCCCTATTAGACTATGACTTAAAATAAGACCCCACCTACTCGTTACATGTCTCAATTACATAAGGCAAAGACATAAATTTCACCTATAAATGATTATTTAGAAAACTGTTCATTATTAAATTGCCACAGACAGCTATGGTGAGGTGGGTCATGGCAAAGGGAAGTTCACATTCAAAATGTCCATATCCTTTCTTGTGTTATTTCTTGATTTCTTGGAAGGATTCATTTGGTTCACATTCTTGTGTCTTTATTGGGTTCTCTCAATTTGGACTTAATGTTGTGTAGTCACTTCTCCTTGATTTTGTTGTCTAGTTACTTGTATATTCCAATCCAATGAACTTTGAGGTTTATTTCGTTTTTGAGATCTAGCAAATTGTCAAATACTATAAAATTGATCATTTTTAGTGGTATCACGAATATTTCTTATGGATGGATAGCCGAATAACTTATCCATGTATGATATTTGATTATGATTAATGTTAGTTCAATTTGGCAATGTGTAATGTCAAAATGTGTTAAAATTACTCAAGATGCTTTTTTTTTTTAAAGAAAAAGGAGCAAGCTCCGTACCAAAAAAATATATCATTATGCGAGTCGGTCAACTTGTTATCTACAAACAAGATAGAAGAGATAAAGTTTTCTTCAAAAAAAGAAAGAAGAGATAAAGTTGGGAATGTAATAAAAAATAAGGCTGGGCAAAGGTATATCAAGACCAAACTTTGCAAACGAATTTGCTTCGTAATTTGTCTCCGGAAGATTATTTTTCATTGTGTTCTTCCACTTTGAATATTTTTCCATTCTGCTCGATTGAAACATTCTTCATGATTTATTTTATCCCTTGCAATTGCTCTATAAATACTCCTTTTTGCCTCTTCTCTTTTTTCGTAACTTGTATTCTTCAAATGTTTGAAGCATGTGTTACGAATTTGGCAAAAATTGTTTCTTGTTGGTCAAACATATCTTTTCTCATCATCATTTGATGAAGAACTGGAGATTAGTATATTGATCAACAATGAACTCTTGTGTTCAAATTTATAAGAACTATATGGTTGACCAGAAGATAAACTCTTCGTTTGACTTGTTGCCGAGAACCGATGGAGCTTTTCTCCTAGGTAGTGGGACACCCCATTACCATTTATAGTTGTGCAATAGCTTCTCCCTTACATTTACAACAATCTCAAATGTGTTGATGTGAAGTTGTGCCGCATTTTTTACTCCTATTCTTTTTTAATCTTTATTTACCACCAAAAGCAATATCATCATTTGCTACTCCCCCAATGGACATGGTGTTTGTATGAACTTACGAGGTTCACGATCTAAACATGTGATGTTCTCTTCACTTCAAGTGCTCCTCGCTTATGGTTGTATCTTGTATGCTCCTTCTTCAAACATGGGGTGTACCTAGAAAATGCACTTTAATGCCAAAGTAGAACGAATTTGATAAAAGGTAGCAAATGAGTGAGTTAATTGTGATGATCATACCTAGGGGACATAAATATTATTTATATTGTGGGTTTGAAGTGATGCAGTCCTAATTATTATTATCATTACTCCTTGATTCGTATCGAATAAGCCCAGTTTTTATAGAAATTGACTTTGAGATAGATGATGGTGCCAATCTGATTTGAATATATTTTATGATTAAGAACCCTGGAGCACATCGGTGCTTCTAGAATTTCGATGTGAAATTGTATTGTCAGTATGACGTCAGAGGTAGATTACTGCGCTACATCATCCGTTATGTTGAGACGAGCACCTCGAGTACTCTTAGTGTTGGACCTCACTCTTGGATCAATCTGATACTTTCAAAGTGGACTTCCTCGATATATGTTTGAGTTGGACATTTCAGGTCCATAACATAATGTGGTTTAGAAATGTGCTATTTTGATAAAAGAAATTGCACAAACGAGTGAGAATAGAGAAAAATAAAGGATCTTATCGACAACTTTGAAGTAAACATTGTATTTTGACTTTTGAAAATTTAAATGCACGATCTCCTTTCAGACCTATTTATAAGAGAAAGTTTGATAAATAAAAATCGATATACCTGAACTGAAGATTGAATGACGTACATTAATTTTTGTTAACCAAATATTCTTTTATAAACAAGATCGGAGGATGTACATTTTCCTTAACGACATTTAGTATTTGAAGGGAAAAAGAAATAACGTAAAAAAAAGACTAAAGTTCAATATTCTTTGGTAAATTCTTTTATCCGGTGTACTTTTGACACGTTTTTTATACTATATTTTACATAACGGTTTGTACTTTTGTTTAGCATACACATGTGATGTCAATTATTTTACGGTAGATTTTTTAAATCATTGAAATTGAATAAAATCAAACCATTTTTAAGCTACTATATAATTTTATTCAAAATTTGAAACTATCATACAAATTTCAACTTACCAATTTTTATGATAATTTTTTAAAACATAGGACTGTATAAGAAATTCTGGCTAAAAAGTAAATTTACAAGAGTAGGAGTGAGCAAATAATACAACAAAATACAATGCATTTAATCAAAAATTAGATTTCTATAGCAGTGTAAGTTTTTCAGAGAACATGTGCCATGTTCCTATCCTAAACTCAGAAACCAAAAGAATGGTAAAAATGGGAAATAAGTTATATAAGTTGGGTGAGATGCCCCAAAATGGAAAACGACATGTCAATGGATTTGTTAAACAAAAACAATCAAACAATATTATTATCTATTTTTCATTAAAAAAATCTAAAAAAAACAAAAGAACTTGATCTTGACCGTATGATGGCGGGAAAATCCAAGGGTCAACCGTATTAGAAGGATGAGTGGGACCCACAATTGTACTTAGTGTATGTTATACTGATTTTACAGTGTAAAGTGAATGTGTAGTATAGTAACTGCGTCAACCCAACAAATAACAAAGTTATGAAAAGTGTGCTGAGGTTAGAAGCAGTAGAAAAGGCAACGACTTTGAATGACCTAAACAACCTTCACTTCACTTTGTGTTGAAATATTCAATATGCACGCTCCCTTTCATGCATGTGACACCACGCTCACATAATAATGAGGAATTCCGATTAATCAATATTTGTAGAACTGCCAATCAAGTTGTATTTAAAGGAGAGAAATGAATAGAAAATACTTCGGTTAATTGCCGATTTTAATTTAGATCGATTTGAATTTGAACACATATAATAATCTGTAATATCTTTAGTTTAAAGAAGTGATTTGCAGTGATGTGATACATATAATGAATACTTATTTTTGTAGTGTCAAAATAATCAAGTATCAAAGTCCCTTTCAATTTGGAAATGAATACTTATGAATTTAATTATATATTTTGAACCTATAAGGATCAGCCGAACTAAAGTCCAATGATTGTCGGAAGAAGGTCAAATTATTAATTTTCTTATAAAACTTGTTAGTCAAGACATACATATTCACAGATTTTGTTAATAGAATGACAACAAATAACTTATTTGGGGTTGGATTAGTGATTGACTTGGGATCTTGGAGTATGCTCTTTTCAAGATCTCAAGTTTGATTTTCTCTAGTATCAATTTTGGTGAGCAAGTTCATACAGAGCTTTGCTCTGGCTTATAACAAGACCTCTGTAAATGGGCGGTGGGATTGATTCCCTCAGATTAGTCGGCATTTGAATCGGATATCGAGCTTAAAAAAAAATGACAACAAATATACATTATAATTTGTCGTAACTACACCAAGACATAGTGACTTTACAAAAACTATAATGTATATTTGATATTACATTTGGTTTGTCGAAATTAAAGTTAGTCATTATGATTTACGTAAACCAATTGAAGTACCGCGACAAAGTTTATGTGTATGTCTCAAATGATACATTCAACTTTTTTTAATGGAGTATATCAAATATAGTAGATATTGATTAATTTTCAATGTAGTGCTTATCAAGAAATTCAACTAGTTTATTTGTCTTAATTGTATCATCGTGACTTTACGAAAACTATAATGTATATTGAACGTTACGATAGGTTTGTCGAAATCAATGCGAGTCATCATGATTTTGTAGTTTTTGTTAAATTATGGTGACTCAAATAACTCTAATGTGATACTAAACATGCACACAATTAGACATGAAAATTACTTGTATAGATAATTCGGACAATACTCACATCTACAAATTTACATTTAGGCTAAATAACAATTTCTTTTGGTAAAAGAACTTTGTCTTTTCCGGTGTTTTCCCCATTCTCTTCACATTACCAAAAAACTAAAAAGGTATATTTAGATTATAGAATATCTATTTTTTAAACACAATTATGCATAAAATCCCTTAATTTACCTTGCTTGATCATTCATTTTTCTTCCACATTTCCTTTCTCTTCAATTGGGTAATAAAGAAAGGAAAAATTAAAAATAAAATAATTTAAATAAATGATCTAACTAGAAGAAAAGCTACTTAAACAAAAAGAATATTTGCTTTATTTTTCTAGAAGGCTGAATATTTGCTTTATGCATGTACAAATATTCTCATTATAGCATAAAAGATGCATAAAACTCAACTATTGATTGGCTAAAAACGGCAAAATTATAAATGAAAGTTTTTAAAAAATTATAAGAAAAAACTACATTCTTTTTGGTCACCAGAAAAAACTACATTAGAAAAATATAAAGTAATAAGTAATTTTTTTACACATACTTTCAATCAAATCATAACAAACATATCAAAGAACGGTTATATGAGATGACATGAATCTCTTATAACTTAACTAAGGTTCTGAGTTCGAATTAAGTCTTGGGAATGCAATAATGTCAAAACTCTTAGGAGGGCTTTCCGTTCATTTGGGTTTCACAAGGCTCGAAGATTAGTCTTCGCAGTTACGACTATTTGAGTTTCACAAGGCTCGAAGGATTAGTCATCACAGTTACATCCATTTGGATTTCATAAGGCTCGAAAGATCAATCTTCGCAGTTACTCGTCCATTTGAGTTTCACAATGCTCGAAAGATTAATCTTCGTAGTTATGCGTGTAGAGGATACCCGATTTGCACTAATAAATAAAATCATAACAAATTAAAAACTAATTTAAGACATCACTATATGCGAGTTCAGTTTTCAATGTGTAAATCTACAATGATTTAAATCAATAAAATGGTAAATATTAGAAACTGCGTTCAAGTTCTTAAAAAAAAAAAAAAACAGAAATGGTGTTGAAGAGAGTGTAAGTGTGTAACCTTACTCTAAAACTGTTTTTAACTCATAAAAATAAATAAGGCTAATACTAATTAAGTTTTTGGTCCCTATAAATATTCACAGTTTTGTTTTTAGTCCCTACAAAATAAAATCACACTTTTTAGTCCCTATAAAAATTTTTATCAGCATTTTTAGTCCCTATAAATTTTTCTATCAACACTTTTAGTCCATATAAAAAAATTTCATCAACAGTTTTAGTCCCTAAAATGTTTAAGGAAAATGTCACAGGATTAAAAAGTGTAATTTTATTTTGTAGGGACTAAAAACAAAACTGTGAATATTTATAGGGACTAAAAACTTAATTAACCCAATAAACAAATGATTATGTCAATTTTGGCTGGCGCGTGAAGATACGTTAGTAAGAAGAAGAACGTGTTGATGCGCTGTGTTTACAGAAAGCTGCACTGCAGGGGACACCCTCTCTTCCCAACTTAAATATGCGCCGCGACAACATTCAATTATACTATATTTTTCCTATGTTTTTATTTTTTATTTTTACACTTATATAATTATTTTTTTTTATCTTGTTAACTAATGTATCCGGAATAATCTTTAAATATTTTAATTTAAGATATTATTCACTAAAAAAGTCAATTACTTCAATTTCTAATGCATTACATGCAATAATTCTCATAAAAATTTATCATTTAAAAGTCTTAAAGAATGATTCAGGAACACTCGTTAATATTTCCCATATTTTTTATTGCTCGCAATTTTCTCCAACTCAATTTAATTACAAATTATTCTCAAGTTAATCTCTTACTTATCATACAAGAGACAAAAAGTTAGTTACTCCTTTGTTATAATGAGTTGAGACCCGAGACTATTTGTTGTATTCATACAAATATTAGAGATCAATTTTTTGTGTGAATTGAATATCTTTTACGAGCAATAGGTTAATTTTTGGTATGAGCTGAACATTCGTCAAACAAGGTAAAGCATTTGTTTGACGTTAACCATGTGAGTTTTACAAAAAAATGCATACAAATCATCAAAATTTGACCGAAAAGTGAATAAAGTATTGTTAAAAACTATTCTATCAAAAAATTAAATTTAAATTCTTTTGATCAATTTGTCATTTAACAGGTAAAACTACATATCATATATTAATTTGATATTACTTTAGTCGAGATTAAATTAAACTAAAAAAATTTGCGAGGGATCAAAATGAATCTTAATTCTTTTTTTTTCTAATGAAAAAAATGAATCTTAATTCTTAAACTACAAAAAATAATGAGTACTGTATTATTTTGATATACTCGTATAGTAGAATATAATTAAATTATGTGCATTAATCTAAGATTTTTTTACTACGTTAGTTGTTCCATTGCTTCATCTTCCAAAACACACTCCCACGCTTCTCTCAACCCCGTTTCTTTGCCCTAGATCCATGCTTTCCTTCTTCAACCCCTTCATCATTTTTCAACTTTTCAACATTACCCTTTTTCATTTTTCCCATTTTCGTTCTTCTAAAACCTTCTTCTGCTTCATATTCATCTCATAAACCCTTCAAATTTCCCACTTTTACTTGTTTTTGAAGAGGATCTGGTTCTTCTAAATTTGAAGTCTTTGGTACTTTTTTGATTGGTTTTTTCACTTTTAAAATTGTTATACTGTGGAAATTACTCTCATTGCTAGTTTTTGGTTCAAGTGGGTTGAATAATGTTATGATTTTTGAGATTTACGTGGTTTGATTTGTAGAATTTTAGTGTCTTATAGTTGGTAATTGGGTTTTTAGAGATGGGTTTTGTCTTTTGTTTGCTGATTTGTCACCAAATTTGAGATTGGATGATGAATACTTGGTTGCTATTGTAGTTGATATTATGTACTTTTTTTCATTTGTGTGAGATTTAAGATTAAGATTTAAGAAGAATTCTTACTTAGTTTGGTGGTTAAACTTAATAGGATAGGATATTGGAAATGTTACTGAGGGGTGAACATTGATATTTTGGAGATTGGTTTTTGTGGGAAGAAGTGATTTGTTGTGTATAATGGGTTGCATGTGTTGCAAGCCTTCTGCAATCGAGGATAGTAAGGATAGTCCGAGGGAGCGTTTATCGAACAAACCTGTGTTGGATTCACGTGTGTCTAGAGGAGCTTCGTCGAGGAGGGAGGAAGCGTATAGGGTGAAGGATAGAAATGATAATAACAATGATGCTAGAACGGCGTTGATTGATAAGCATGGACAAGGGAATGGTTCTGTTAGAGTTCATGGTGATAATTTTGAAAGAAAGAGGGAGAAAATGGAATATGTTATTGCTCCACATCCGGGGATTGGTAGTGTTCCTAAGGCTATGGAAGGGGAACATGTTGCGGCTGGATGGCCGTCATGGCTGGCAGCAGTTGCTGGTGATGCAATCAAGGGATGGTTGCCACGGCGCGCAGATTCTTTTGAGAAGTTGGATAAAGTATGATTCTTTCTATTATTTGGCTGCTTAATTACACCGTGATGATGTTTTGCATTGATGCAGTTAATCTATTTTCACTTCGCTTTCTTGTTAAATTTGCAATGGCCAGTAGTGTTTTGATTTAAATGTTTAAAAAATATCAAATTCATTTTCTTTAATTTGTTTAATGTCAACTGTCCTTAAGCTTTTTGCCTCCTTTTTTCATTCAGTTATCTAAATTGCAAAATCTACTCTATGCTCGTGGTGGCATTTGAATTTGAAATGATAATGGTGATTACTTTGTCATTCATTACTGCAGTATATTGGTTGTACCTAAGTTACTACCACTTATGTTATGTTTGTGTTTTTACATATTATTTAAATCATGCTTTGAGATGAAATTGAGTTAGAATATACTAATATATGACTTGTCTACTTCTGGCTTTTCAATATTTCTAAAGTTACAATTAAAGTTTAAACCTTGATTTCTGGTTACATCGATCGATGTGAAAGTTACCTTCTTTATGCTGTTTTGTCATGAATGATAAATATCTCCTCTGTATCATGTGCAGATTGGCCAGGGAACTTATAGTAATGTTTATAGAGCTCGTGATCTTGAACAAAGAAAGATTGTTGCTTTGAAAAAAGTGAGGTTTGATAATCTTGAGCCTGAGAGTGTTCGCTTCATGGCAAGAGAAATTCACATTCTACGTAGGCTTGATCATCCAAATGTCATAAAACTGGAGGGTTTGGTCACATCAAGGATGTCGTGCAGCTTATACCTTGTTTTTGAATACATGGAGCATGACTTGGCCGGGCTTGCATCACATCCTGGACTGAAGTTTACAGAATCACAGGTAATTTCAGAAGCTTCTTATTGTTCATTTTACTAGAAATATAACCTATCACATGATTCAGGAATACACTGCCACTAATTTTTTGTTAATGCGATATTCAACCGTTTTATTTTATTTCTGTTTTTTCTTTTCTTTCTCAATTTCTTCTATTTGTATGCATAAGCCAATATAATAATAAGCTAATTGTTGTACGAGGAACTTCCTATTTCTGAAACAAATGCACTGAAATTTAATTTCTTATTGGAACTTGGCAGGTTAAATGTTATATGCAGCAACTTCTACGCGGACTTGATCACTGCCATAGCCGTGGTGTGCTGCACCGTGATATCAAGGGTTCCAATCTTTTGATTGATAACAATGGAGTATTGAAAATTGCAGACTTTGGTTTGGCGAGTTTCTTTGATCCCAATCTAAATCAGCCACTGACAAGCCGAGTTGTCACTCTTTGGTATAGGCCACCTGAACTTTTACTCGGAGCTACTTACTATGGTACAGCAGTAGATTTATGGAGTACAGGTTGCATACTTGCTGAGCTGTATGCTGGCAAGCCTATTATGCCTGGTAGAACTGAGGTATGTACACTTAGATGTTCACACTCAAACGTTGCATTTTATCATTGACTACGGTATATGGTGCATTGTGAATATCTTTCCTTAAAAAAATTTAAGAATAAAATTTAGATTTACGACCAGTGTATTGCACATTATGGCTTTTCAAAATTCTTCAAAAACCAATCAGGTTGTGTTAACCAGAAAATTATTTGTGGTTTTTGAAAATTCACCAATACATAAATATCGTCTTATTTACAATACACTACCTGTTCTTTTATGGTCTTGTGCATGAAGCTTGCTTCTATAATTAAATGATTTGCAACTACAATTTTGTCTTGTAGGTGGAGCAATTGCATAAAATTTTTAAACTTTGTGGTTCGCCTTCCGAGGACTATTGGAGAAAATCAAAATTGCCTCATGCAACAATATTTAAGCCTCAACAACCCTATAGGCGCTGTGTTGCTGAAACATTCAAGGAATTTCCTGCACCTGCAATAGAATTGATAGAGACACTTTTGTCCATAGACCCTGCTGATCGTGGATCTTCAGCATCTGCTCTGATCAGTGAGGTGTGAAATTTTTGAGTGTCCTTTATATAGTTCAGTCTCTTCTTTCAATGAAACGAATTGTCACAAATGCAGGTTTTAGGTTTCTTTGAAGGTGCAATCATAGATTGATTTGATGTTATGTTGGTGCATATATGCTTATGTTATGAACAAATTGTTTAATGGACCATGCACTGGTTGTGTAAAAATGTTTTACACAACCATCCAATCATATCTCTTTCATTGGATATTTGTTGAGATATTTAAGGAAGTGATATAACATAGCGGTTACATGATGAGATATAATTTGATGAAATGCATACAGTCATTAAACTCAAACAAATCCACGTTCATGTATTGTCTCTTTATCACGTGTATTCCTGAAAATAAATATGTATATGAGCAAAGTCATGTGCCTATCACTTATTGGTGTTATTCAGTATCTCTGGTACAACTGAAGTTTTGCACTGTTTCTTTGGGTGTAGAATATTGTTTTCAAACTTACTTATGCATTGATGCTAACTATCTCCTTTTGTTTTACTTGCAATTCAGTTCTTCTCTACAAAGCCTCTACCTTGTGATCCTTCAAGCTTGCCAAAGTATCCTCCAAGCAAAGAATTTGATGCCAAAGTACGGGATGAAGAAGCTAGAAGGTATGTGCTGAAGTTTGGTGTGGAATTGTAGTTGTATATTTTCAGTATTGCCAGTGTACTAATAAATATTGAAGTTCGGAAGGGTACCTCTGTATCTGCACTCCTTGAGTGTTGTTACAGTTCAGTGTTAGCATTTTTGTTTATGGTTTTGGTCATTATGTTTGCAGACAAGGGGCAGCAGGAAGCAAGGGTCAGAGACATGATCCTGAGAGAAGAGGAGTACGGGAATCTCGAGCTATTCCTGCACCTGATGCCAATGCTGAACTGGTAGTGTCAATGCAGGTAAAATCATTGTTAATTTCGATACTGTCACAACTTGCTCATTTGTGGATTTGTCATTGCTGTTTATAGATGATATTGTTCTGTTTGCTGAAATCAAACATCCTTTCAAGTGCATGTCTTTTTTGATAAACACCAAGATCAATTAGGTCTCTCAAATACATTATATATATCATCTGGATGAACTCTTCTTTTATGCGTCAGTTAAGTATGTGTATGGCATCTTAAGATAAATGATAAGCTCTATCTCATTTGGCCGGGTGCGTCTTAAACTGAACAACTAGACGGAGGTTACAGTTTTCTTGGACATTTATAAATTAATTCTTAGAGGAAGTTTTTTTTTAAACATCTCTTACGATTTTACAACTTGCTAAATCCTTGCAATAGTCAACACCAAACAAAGTGAAACTTGTTAGAAGCTACTACACAGTACACACTCTTCTACCGAGTCCTTCCATATCGTGTAAATTTTGTTATGGTTTTCCTCTATTGCTGAATATTTATATTATTTTCCTGATTACTGAATTTCTTTCATTTTCCTTTCTGGAATACCTTGCTCCTCTTTGCATCCTGTTTAAACATTCATTTTTCTTTTTGTACAGAAGAGACAAGGTCAGAACTATTCTCAAAGTAGGAGTGAGAAGTTTAACCCTCATCCTGAAGACGCTGGTTCTGGTTTTCCCATTGAACCCCCTAGACCATCACAAGCTGCAGAAGCAAACGTGGATCCCCAGGCAAATCAGCATAAAAGAGCCTCTCATTCGGGTCCACTTACTCACCGTGCTGCATGGGCGAAAGCTGGGAAGAACCAGGATGATGCTCCAAAGATTTCAGTGGGCGGTGACTTATCTACAATGTCAGGCTTAGTTGCAGCCAGGAGGAGTATGCTGTCTGATGACCGCAGAGAAAGTTCTGGTTCATCACAAGTCGAGGCTCCACAACTAATTACCAGGTTCCCAGGATCCTTCAAGGAAGCATCTGAATCATTGATGCAACAAAATCAAAATCAGAAGCATCATGTACATGCGTCTCAAAAGGAAGATGCGAAAGGCAGCAACAAAGACCCAAATAATGTAAGCAGCTGGACTTTCTCCCTTCCCAACCTTCTCTGTCTTCACACACACACACACACACAAAAACATCTCGTTTGTATATTTTGTTGGTTTGGGATCTCGTTTGAGAGAAGTCTTTTTTTTCTCCACTGTTTTCGTGTACAAATATTTGAAATTATGAAACAAAGTGAAAATAAAATAGGAGCACTTTTATAATTAAAAGTAGAGAAATAAACAATGTTTTTTCCAACCAAACATGCTAGTGGAATTTAATTTGTGATTTTGGTTAAGTTTGGTCTCAAATGTTTTGGTCTTGTTTTTTTCACGATGTTGCAGGTTGGTTATGGATCTAAGGGTTATAAAATTCATTATTCCGGTCCATTGCTTGTTCCATCAAGCAACATGGATCAGATGTTGAAAGACCATGACCGCCAAATTCAAGAAGCGGTCAGAAGAGCACGTCTAGACAAGGCAAAGATGCGAAGACTCCAAGCTGAAGGGAACCAGATAAACAATTCATTATTTGTTTCTGGTCGTTGAGTTGTAGAATCTGATGCACCAAAAAAGCATCATTAAGATTAAGAATACATTTTTATTTTCCCTTTTTGCCTTTGTAATTATTCCTCAGATCAATGCACCCTTGGGCCATGTTAGGTAACTCCATAGCACATCGCATCTATTTTATTTCCACTTACAGATGCAATTTGTATGGCCTCTTGTAAAGCTTTTAACAACCTTGAGCTGCAGAATATTGGGGGACAATGTCTTCCTTATGTTTAACTTATGATAAAGTAATTAATTATTATTGGGAAGATGGCTAGGTATGTGTATGCATTCTTCTCTCTTTTTTATCGATCATGAGTACCTGAGTTCGATCTTGCTCTGGAACAATCTTTGACCAGACATTACTTATATCTGACAGAATTTCCGATTACTAAGACCTTTTTGCATTGGCAACCAGAGGTTTTAAGACCAAAAGGAATTCTTTCTATTTTTTTGTCACTTATTCTACCATTGCTTCAGCATTGGGTTGGTATATGGTTGCCTCCAGCCATTTTTTATGTGGTACATTCACTAGTCTTTGTTTTGTTACTAATCTAAATTCTAAGGGGAATTAACATAAAAATTTCAAAGCTGAGATACATGCAATTATGTGTGACATTGAATCTTTTGAGGGCTATTAGTTGTTTTTGCAAATAATAACATAGTATATCTGAAATTGGCCGGAAGCTAATGTGATTTGCATGAATTTTTGGTCAAAGGGTATACATGATTTCTCTGCATAAATTTAGCAATGTCTTGTGAACAAATTCAGTACTCCAGCGTTGCATTCATTCTCTTACCCGGTAAGTTGTTTTTTTGCGCCAAATAAATTTTAAGTTAAGAATTAGGAACTATACATAGATATGTTAGGTGTATAGCACTGATTTTATTTTCCTTATAATTTTTTTCATTGTCTTGATAACATAGACGTTACTGAGAGGGCCAAAACCTCTGCACTTATATTTATTTATTTTCTAATAAAAATTTAGCGAGACAAAGAAGATCTTAAAACTCAAAGAACACTTACAAAGATATCTATATTTACTTAAATATCTGTTGCACTCTAATTCAAAACGAACAACAACTTTTGTTGCCATTTTATATACTAGATGGCTATTGATTACTTTTTATTCAGTATTTTTCTGCAAATTGGTCTTACCTGCCATCATTATGTTGTGCCCTAAGTGAAAATTTGATGTCAATTCTTTAAGCAATGTCTTGGATTCAAATTTTAGACTAGCTTTTTTTTAAGGGAATTTTATGCTAGTATTTGCTATTAAAGATGGTCAATTAGGATGTTTGACGAAGATTAGTACTTGACAAATTGATGAATACTTTGTACTCATTACATAGTTGCTGAAAGAAATTACTTTCAACAAAATCTTTCAAATATGAAGATTTTTCTTTGCATGCTTCGAATTGGGGCAATTGGTTGGTTCGAAATTCTAAGCCTTTTCCAAGTCCTTTGATGGTTGTTAAATAGGCCTTTTGGATTGCTCACATGCCCCTCAATCGATTGGGTTCGTAGCTTCAAATCGACTTTTTAGTGTGTGTAAACTCTTAACTTTCGGTCAACTTTTTCAAAAAATGTTAGCAATTTGAAGGGTCTATTGAACAATCATCAAATCCTTTTACTAAATAATCTCCAATGTTTTCTTAAAAGTACGCATCAAAGTTGTACAAATTGTTCAAAAATACACATTCTTTTTTATTTGGATGTAGAGAAAGTAGGATCAACATCCCATAGTCAAATTGAGATGAAAATATTTGAATGTTTGATATATTATTAAAGAACTAAAATAAAGACATCCTCAATTTTGCTTCTGAGCATATGAAGCAGAAGAATAATTAGGAAAATAATAAAATAAAGAAAACTAACTTTTTTTTGAAGGAAAAGAAAACTACTAACTATATAGCCTTCAAATGAACAATCATTAAATTGTATGGGACTCCAAAGAAACAACCACAAACTGTTGCCACTGAACCACCAAAGAAAGACGCTTAATTTTCACCAAAATGTTAAGACATTATATATATGAATCATCATTTTCATACATAAAACATTTTACAAGGCAATAATAAATGTCAAGTGGTAATATATATATATATATATATATATATATATATATATATATATATATATATATGTGTGTGTGTGGCATGGATTAATTCACGGTGCCCAAAAATACTTATCAATAAAAGGAAAAAGACCATGTTAGTCATTAGATTTTATTTAAGTCTTACTTATTAAAAACTATTTTATTTCTTGACAATTTTTTTATTTTATTTGAGAAATGCTAACTTAAGCCATTAAGATACAAGTTAAAAAAAAAATAGAAATATTTTATTGGAACTAGCAACTATTTTGAAATAGGTCTGCTATGCAAATTATCATTTTTTCATCCATTTGAAACAAGTCATTTATATATGTTAGGATGCATATTTTAATCAGTGTTGGTATTATTCCATCCTTAAAAAAATATATTATACGACTACTAATGTACAATTTTAGTCTTCAAATATTTTTCTCTTACTTATGTTTAGTTTCGGTTTACACAGAAAATTAAATAATTTAATAACTGAGATCGACATACAAACAATTTAGGACCAAACAAATTTCCTTGAGCTGATTGTAGGTTAGATGAACATATAAGAAGATGAATACGAGTTACTCGAAACTTTCTCATATTTACTAAGGTCTATGTAGATTGTAAAAGTGTTATAATTAGTCAAAACTCATTACAACTTGACAATTTACTCATGTTTATAACGCCACTAATCGAAGAAAGCTAAGTACAAGGAAGCATGTTATGAGGGGGGTTAAGCACACATTGATAATAGCAACAGAACATGCCGCAAAACCAAAAAAATCTAGCCAAATATGGGGCGGCATGTATCCTCAACAATGAGAGGATTCACATATTACCCACATAAACACTTTAGCAAGATTAATTTATGTAGACCACGTTATTTTGATCGTTAGGAGTAGTATTTTCTAATAAATATTGGAGTTGTAAATTATCTTAACAAACAGTACCATCAAACTACAAGCTACTTTACACATTTTTTATTCCTTTATCTTTTTGACATTATATTTTATTTTATTTATTACTTGGCTGAGTAGCTAAAATACCATACTTAAAAGTTAAAACTCTTTGGAGTAGTTAAAAAGCTCATAGATAAGGGACAAAGTTTTTTTTTTTTTATCGTCAATTTCATAGAAGGACCAATAACCATTGTTTTGCAAAGTATAGAGACTAAGGTCAAACAAAAAGAATGCAGAGACCAGTATCAAAAAATAGTAAAAATGCAGAGATCAATGACATATTTAAACCTTGTTTTTAATAAAGAAAAAAACAAATTCAACAAATTAACAATGCGTACAAGCTATGCGAGATAGTGCAAAATGACAACATGTCTAATGGTTGTACTTACATAATCCATGATATAAAATATTCTACCACAAGTTTGGTATAATTTTGATTTATTCTCCTAAAAATAGATGAAATTATATCTCTTTCGTGAATGGTGAATTATATAAGAACATAAAATAACGACCATACCTTATGCCGGGGTTTTTATGGTGCTCCAAAAATGCAGAACCATCATGTGCAATAGAGATAGGGGTGGACAATTACGGGTCAACCCGAATCTACCCGACCAACCCGATGCTAATTATCACATTCGGTTCGGGTTAAATCGGGTCTCGGGTTGATCGGGTAAATTTTACGGGTTGATATGGGTGCATTCGGTTCGGTTCGGGTGATTATATTTGATCCGTTGTAACCCTAACTAACCCGTTCAACCCTAACTTTTCATTTTATTCTCATGGCCCAATACTCTATAGCCCAAGTTTTTTCTCCTAAGCCCAATATTGTTTCCCTTTCCACTATAAATTGCATACTTCAACACAAATTTTATTAAAAAACCCTAACATCAGCCGCACAAACTACTTCTCCCAATTTTTTCTTATACTTTTCTGATCTCCCTTCAATCACATGATTTCTTTCTCAATCTTCAATTTCTTTCCAGATTTTCTTCTCTGAATTCTTTAGCACTTTCAGTTTTCGTTTTTTAAAGATTCCTTGAATGATGTGTTTGCTATTTTCCTAATCTTCTTCTCTGTATCATTTTTAGATCTACAAATTACGCTATTGTTTTTATTTTCTGGAAGCTCTTTTTCCCCATTTTCTCCATTCAATGTGATATTAATTTGGCATATCAAATAATTAAATGGAAAATTATATATATTTGATTGCAACCATCAATTGGAAATTATGTGGCCCATCAAATTTAAATCATACAATTGCTGTCCAGATTTATTAAGAAAATGAATTGGACGAGGAAAAAAGATATGCCAATGAATCGAACAAAAAAATAGAAGATCTAGACCAAAAAAGGAAAGTATGAGTAAAATATTAAAAAAAATCGATTTGATCCAAAAATTTATATTGGATTGTGATGTCAACCCGTTAAACCGAACCGACGAACCCCGAAATTTATTAAGGGTATGTTTGGGTCTTGCTCCCTAACCCGTGGATTGCTTCGAATTTGGGGTTTGGACCCGAACCCGAACCGACCCGACCCTATGTCCAGCCCTAAATAGAGATATTGTAGTATAATTTATTGTATAATAATAAAGGTGAGAGAAATAGGAGCCACACTTTATGTCGTCTGGGATCAAGAAGAGGTCCTACCAATATTTTAAACTCAACACAAGAAATGATAAAAGCATGGAGAAATCAATAAACAAAGCAAGAAAACATTAGAAGAGAAGAGGCAGGCAGATGCATTTATTAGAGTTTACTTATTATAGGTTTTTGTTGTCTGTCTCATAACATCACACACAGTTCTCAATTTCAACGTTGTGGTCCGAATCAAAACACGAGTACCCTTTTACATTTATTGTACTACCATAGTTACACTTACACATAACACAACATTGTTTGTACTACAACCGTATTTAATTTGTATTTGTATCTTTCTCCATTTCTCTTTGTACAATTTTTATAAAAGATAAAAAGAAAAATGACAAATAAATTTTTTGGTTTGTTAACATGCAAGCTTGATTCATGACATACACATGTACATTGCATGTGCGTATATAAGTCACTATGAGTTTAGTTCCAAATCTCACGGTGGAAAGTGATTCAAAAGTTATTGATATGATTCATCAAGGTAATTTGAAAGATCACACAACGTCAAAGTTTAGCATCCAAAATTAAAAAGTAAAAAAAAAAAAAAGATTGACATATGAGATTCAACCACACCTAATGTGAGGGTGATCCGGTGAACCTTGTGTATGGTTAATCAGCTACTATAATATTGGTTCAGACAATATTGTTCTTCTCCTTCTATCGGTCGAGTCTTCGGTTGAGATGACGCTTCACTTGTTTGATGATATTAGTGAGACTCTTTTCCAATATTGCTAGTTTTTTCTTCTTCTTCTATTGCACTCTTTTTTGGCTTAAAACCTTTTTTGTACAAAGAAAAAGTCACTATTTGTTTCACATATTTATACTTCACACTAATAAATTTTATGGAATTGACTATTAGATTAGAGAAAAGATTAGTGGACACTCCATCCACACCTTCTCTCTCCCTCCCTTTTGTGTTTTGGAGGGTGGAAATGTGAGACCTATTCAAGGTGTAGAATGAGGGATATGTTATCTAAATAACACCATCCGTTAAATCAAGAGTCAAACTGTTAAAAGTTTTATAACCACTTTTTTTTATAAAAAAACAAATTTCAAGAAATTTGTAACTTTTAAAAATAATGAGAATCTAAAAAATTAAATGGTACAAATAGACACTCATGAAACAAATTAGAGAAATGCTAAGGGTGTACTTATGACATTGTTTAAGAGGATAAAATTAGAAATACTACATTGAAAAATGGTGTAAAATATTGTTGAATCAAATACAAACGTACTATTTTTTTGTTTTCTCAACAAATAAATGCACTTGCACTTGTTAGCATAACCTAACAAATTAAGATGCGGTCGATTTCAAACTTACAAAAGTTTTTGTTAAAATTCTTTCTTAACCTTTTATTTACAATATTAAATAAAGAAAAAAAAAATCAAGTTTTGCATACACTAGAGATATTTTTGATGGAAAAAAAAATTACTTCATTATATGTAGGAATATAATAATATTTCTTTTTAGAAAAGAATATAATAATATATAGCATCATGGACTAGGTGTATATTATGCATAGCTAATCTCGCTATGGTGTGTGAATGTGATGGTATATTTGCTTTTTCATTAGAGAGCTAAACATGAGAGTTTTTAAACTAAAGTAAAGACGAAACAAAACTCTACAATATTCTAATATTACGAATCCAAATTAAAGAAGAAAACAAAAATGACCTCAAAAGCAAACAAGAGGCACGTATGAGGCTGAGATGGTAAGTAAGTTACAACTACGTCCACATATAGATGAATCAAATTAGGCTTGATTGAGGGATAGTATTAAAGGGTAAAATTCCACATCATGTTGTATAACGAGAAGGAAAATTTATAACGAGGAGGGGAATGGATCCTCTAACGCATAATTTTTCCATGAGAGGGTAAAATTTTCGAATGTTTCTTTCTCATTTTAATCGGAGAGAGATCATAATGTGAAAGTCACACACAACACAAGAAGAGGATTTGAGTCTAACTGGTTAGAATACATAGCACCATTCATATGTTTTTAGATAATACATAGCACCTTGCATGTTTAGAATCGAATATTTGTATTCTTATTGGACTCGTCCTAAAGTTTCAACATCGGTATCATAATTTTTCTTAAACCTATAACCAATGTGTTAGTATTTGTGAATCATGTAAAAAAAAGGTGTTTTAAGTAAATCACTTTACAAATTAATATTATGACGTTGAGTTAGATGTAAAATACTCTATCTAAGATAAAATATTTGTAAGGAGAGGTGAATGATTTTATTTTTATTTTTTAATAGGATACAAATTCTTCCGCACTTTATTTTCTATCAGTCTCATATCATGAGTGACATTTAGACTCTGTTTGGTAAAAAGAAGCTATAAGCTAGCTGATAGCTGAAAAGCTAGCTTATATAGCTGATGACTGATAGCTGATAGTTTATAGCTGAAAAGCTCGCGTATTAAAAATAATGTGTTTGATAAAATTAGTTGCTGAAGTGGGTGATAAGTATAAAATGACATAAAAGGACATTATTATTTTTTATAAAATATATACATAAAAAAATTACTTAATTTATTTCTTTTTAAATATTTAAATTTATTTCGAATTACTTTCATCCCGAAAATGATAAATGTGTTTTATGAATTCAATTAATATTATCTTTATTAAACATTTGCTTCACTATTTATTGTATATTTTATTTTAAATTATAATTATATTGCATGAATTAAGAGCAAGATAATAAGAAAAATATAAAATACTACAACATGAGGTAATAAGGAAAATAGAGCAAGGTAATAATAACGTTCAACATGCTGGTTGCACCTAAATATAAAAAATGGGTAGTTATGTTTTTTTTTCTCACTAAAAGTGGGTAGTTATATATGATTGTGGGTTGTTTTTTTTAATTAAAAATATAATAAAATTAAATTAATGAGGTTAAAAATGAAAGAAAATATAAAAAGCTACCAACTACAAACTAAAAAGCTACTTGAAATAGCTTTTCACAGAAAGCTATAAGCTCATGAGAAAAACTTGTTACCAAACACGTCACGTTTTCATCCAACGAACTTATAAGCTAATCCAACAAGTTATAAGCTAGCTTATTTGTGTTACCAAACACAACCTTAAAATACATACACTTCGTAAAAAATTGATTATCTATACTAAGTTTCAATGCAAGTCAAGACTGAGAAATATGGTGGATTATAGGGTGAGGGATCAATTAAGTCCCCCACTGGTGGAGCACGAAGGAAATCCCGTTGGATTTAATCAATTTAATCAATGGATCTTATTTGTTAAAACTAAAATTGAGAACATTTACATTTGTTCACACACAATTTTGTCCCATCTCTTCCCCTCTTCCTCCTGTCACGCTAAAATCACTCCATCGTTCATTTTTCTCATACCGGAACCTCTCACTATCACCGGAGTGCGGTTCTTTTCCCTATTCCATTGATTCTTCTATCTCTATCTGTCCAATTAATTAATTTCTTAGATCTAGTTTTTGCATAAAATTAAAAATGAAGACGAAGACTTAACTTAATTAATTACTACTCAATGATCTTTTTGCATGGCAATATGTGGCATGGAATGGAGTTAAAAGTAGCAGCATATATATAATCTTGTCCCTTCCGATAACACCAAACTAACTAATTGAATTCATCCTTTTTCTGAACGATGCAAGATTCAACACGAAGTTGGAATGTAATTATACTACAGTTTCTTGAAATCGGTGGAATATGAGGAAAATATACGCTCTGGTTGAAGGTGAGAGGTTCTCTGCTCTAGCAGACAAATGAAGGATGTGGTGATGGAATATACCATAGGAGGAAGGAGAAGAAAAGATGTGGGACGGGATTGTGTGTGAACTGCTATAGATTTCTCAATTTTATTTTTAATAAATTTGATCCATTGATCAAATCTAATGTTATTTTTTTTGTGCTTTACCGGTGAGAGACTTAATTGATCCCTCACTTTAGAATCCACCGAAAAATATCCATATATTTAATTTATAATTTTTTTTGGTATCATTTTATTTCTCATTTCTTTACCATAAAGTTTCAACTACTTTAATAAGCAAGTGTAACTTTGACAAAATGTAAGAACTTATAGATAAATAAATGAACGCAAATAATGGAGTGAACCACGACAAAAGGACAAAACACATGTGTGTTCCACTTTCAGATATTTTGCACTCCCCAAATTATTTTTCCTCCAATAAGCAAGCCTCACGGTATTTTTTGTTTCTATCATAACAAATTTAGGATAAAAAGATTGTTGTTCAAGTTAACGGTGAATATTTTTATTAAGAGTCTAACATTGAATAGATGATAGTTGGACAATTGTGTCTATAAACGAAGACATCAATCTTTATTTCAGAAACCGATTTTATAAGATTGTGCTATGACAAACCACGATTTTTAATAACTTGAAAGAACAATATATATTTTAGAGCCGAGGTTCGAACCCCAAACTTTATATATTATGCGTAGTCCCTATCTCTAAATACACGGATAAAGTGATTTACCATTAAATCAAACTATTGGAGTTTGACATCATGTTCTTTTTACCCAATCAAATTACAGTAACACAAGAACAAATTAACTAATGAGTACTTCCTGAAATTAAGAAGCTTTTGTCTCCAGGTTGTCTAAGATTAAGATAATAATTTAAAATAAGGAACAACTAATTACTGGTTAGCATCTTAAACTATTTAACTACTTAATTCTCACGAAAAGAGATACGATCACACTTTGCTAGCCCCTAAACAGATTGTTCAGATTTCATTGCCTTTAAAACTCTCCAAATTTAGGTATACCATATTCACAAAACATACATACCCATGGCATACAATTTTTTAAATAGACTTAAATAGATTTTTCGTCTCAGTAAATATAGGTCATTCAAATTTTTGTCCCTGAAGTTACTAATCCTTTCATTTTGTCATTGCAAATATTAATCATTTGAAAAATGGTCCTAATTACATCTGATTAGTAACTTCAATGACGAAAATTCAAAAGTATATTTGCAGGGACGAAAGACCTATTTAAGCCAACCACCTCGCTCAATCATCACTTGCCACATGGGCACCACGTCACTAATGACAACCTACCTCAGCATAAAAACTTAATTATGACCAAAAGTCAAATGATTAAATTTTGCAGTGACAGATTGGAAGGATTAATATTTACAAGGATGAAAGACCTATTTAATCCTTTTTTAATATTATATTTATCTCCATAATAATAAAATTTAAATTTGTTTTTCCACGCATTTTCTCCGCAAGATGTAATCATATACGAGACATAATCGAACACTAAATTGGCAAATTCTATGGTACACCTAAAAATTTGAGTGTATTGGTACACCAAAACAATAAATTAATAGTTAAATATGTAATTTTTTGAAGAGAGAAATTATTTTCTATCATCTATAATTAAATCTTATTTACCAAAAACATCAACGAAATAAAATTTAATTTTTCTGAATTTTTTGTACTCATAATAGAAAATTTTGATTATTTTTTACATTAAAATGTAAAAAAAAATTAGTATGATTTTATAAACAATGAAATGATGTTTTTTCTTATGAAATGACATTTTTAAAATATAAATATCAATAAATAGCTCTTTATTCCATAAAAATAATAGTTGATTTCAAGATTTTTGAAGTAAAAGTACCGATACACCTTAATTTGCAGGTGTACCGTAGAAGTTTCCCACTAAATTTGACTATGTGGTAAATTTACCCTTTTCGATAGATCTAATTGAGATTATTTAGTGTTCCCAACGTTTTTTTTTGTTATAAATTTTTAGATAAGTTGGCTCCCACAAGTACATTAGAATTAGATAAGCATCAACTATATGTTCCCACATTTAAAGTTGAATTCACATCCTTCTTACTAACTATGCATATAAATTCTCTCTCCCTCTCTTGAGTCACTTGTAACTCTAGTTTCTTCTGCTTCGTGTGTCCAAAAGAGGTGAAATATCATCAATTTTGATTAGAAATTATTTCTCTAAATCATTTTTATTATGCCATTTTCTATAAATAAGTTATTTTTACGTATACTTGATTTTTCTTTATTCATCGTCTTTGTGTAGCGTTGTTTATATTTTCCGTTTTGTTGTTGTGTTTGTTTGATTTAGATTATCATATCAACTTGAATCTAGTGCAGATCCAATCAAACTTAACTATCGTCAATATTACGTATCTGGATACATATGTTTTTAAGACACTTAAATATAATCATATTTGCATACTTATGTATTTTGCCGTTTTATGTTTGTGAGTTTTTTCAACAATTATATATTTTTTTATTTTTAATTTCCTCAATCAATTTGAATGATAATTATAGTTTATTTTTAGTAAAAAGAAAACTATGCACATAAATTATTAATACTTTTTTTCCTCAAATTTTCAACCAAGGCCCACAATTATTAATTTATTAACAAAATTTAATCTCACCCTATACCATACTTAAGGTCACAATAGAGCCACGTAGCATATCTGTATAAATAGTAATAAAAAAGCGGGAAGATAACGAAGATGAAGTGGAAACAAGAGGTCCTCCAAAAGGGTCTAAAAGAAATTAAACAAAGTAACAAATATTCAAATAGATGAATATTAGATACCAAATATAGACACAAAAGTTATAGACTTATAGTGTGTGTGAAAATATGGAAAATTTTCCTTTTAGAATATTTCTCTAACAATCTTTTTATTCCAAATCAATATTATATTAAATATCTTCACTATTATCATTATTTTTTGTGGGGAAGATTATTTTGTTTTGTACTTCTGTTTCATTTTATTATATATACATATATATATTATTATAATGTTTGGAAATTTATGAGGCTGTGAAGCTTCAGTGTAGTTGTGAGAACTAAACTTTTGTTGTGTGGTTCTGTATTGAGTTTGGCCTAAGCAGGAACAGGAGATCCTTTTATGGTGACACTGGTACACATCTCTTATCTCTCTCTCTCTCTCTCTATGGTACTTTCTCTTTGTCTCTCTACATGTTTCTATCTCCTCATTTATTAACTTTGATGATGTGTGGTGGTGGCAAATTCTGATCAATTTGGATAAACTTTAGTCCTTTGTGGAGGTTATGTGTTTCTGTTGTTTTTATTTTTCTTGCTTGTGTTTTACTTTTGAAGTTGAAAAGATTGTTTTTTTAATTCTGTTTTTTAGTTTGGTCTTTTTAGTTTCATCTTTGTCTTGTTTAAAGATTTGTTTTTTAAGCTACCCTTTATTGTTTTTTATTTAATGGGATGATATAAAATTGCATTCTGAATAAAGTTTTTGAATTCAGGTTGTTAACTTTGACTGGAAGTTGTGACTTGTGAATTGTGATCAAGGTGAAGGCTGAGAGATTGGTCTTGATATTTGATTTTTTGTTGGTTTTTTTGTGATCAATGAAATGAGTTTTGTGTTAACAAGGTGATGATGGAATTGCATGAGTGTGAAAGAATTTGGAAGAGTTTTCTAGTTGTTGGATTTGTTGTGTTTAATCTACATGCAACTATTTTAAGTGGATAAAGATGGAGGAGAATTCTGAGAGTTCTAGGGCTATGAATAGTTCTGGAGTCTCGGATAGGAATCAAAGGGAAAACCCTTTCTCCGGTGAGGGATCACAAGATTCTAGGTTTAGAAAAGAAAGGGATTGGATTCATGGTGCACAAGGTGATCAAAACAAAAACCTAGGTGGGTTTTGCGAGGGTGAAGAAGTAGAGAATGATCCTTTCTTTAGTTCAGTTGAATGGGGTGATATTAGTTTGAGGCAATGGTTGGATAAACCGGATCGATCGGTAGATTTCTTTGAATGCTTGCACATATTTAGACAAATAGTTGAGATTGTTAATGCAGCACACTGTCAAGGAGTTGTTGTTCATAATGTGAGGCCTTCCTGCTTTGTCATGTCGTCTTTCAACCATATCTCGTTTATTGAATCGGCTTCTTGTTCGGATACCAGTTCAGATTCTTTAGGAGATGGAGTAAACAACGACCAAGGTGTTGAGGTTAAAACTCCGACATCCCACTGTCCTCGTGATATTATGCATCAGCAGAGTTTCGGAAGTGAAGATTTTATGCCTGCCAAGATTTCGACGGATGCTCGGTCTGATTCTAGTTGCATGCTGTCAAGTGCAGTGTACGCAGCTCGTGCGTCGTTAATAGAAGAAACAGAAGAAAATAAAATGAAAGATAGGAGGAAGGATGAAGAAATAGAAGGTAAGAAGCAATCATTTCCGATGAAACAGATACTTCTAATGGAGATGAGTTGGTACACTAGTCCCGAAGAGGTTGCTGGTACTCCTAGTTCATGTGCTTCGGATGTTTACCGATTGGGGATTCTCCTTTTCGAGGTTCATAACATAATTTATGCATTCTTAAATTTTTTTATTTCATTTCGATACTCTGGCTCTGTTTGGATTTTTTTTATTTGAGCTTTGTTGGCATAAGTACTTCTGTAAATTTTTGGGAGAGCTTATGGAAACAGTTTATGACATGTTCATAAGCTGTTTTCAGTTTATTCTCATAAGTTCTTCAGGGTAGCTTATGAAAACTGCCTATAGTTTATATGATAACAGTTCTATTATTATAGAAATAGTCTATAAGCGCTAAATTAAGTCGTTTATCCAAACAAAGCCTTTGTATGTTTATCTTCTCCATTTTGCTGTGTTAGAAGTAGTCTTTGAAAGAGACGTTATTATTGTTTCAATGTAGCCTAACTTCATTATCCTACATATGAACAGCTATTCTGTCCACTGAGCTCAAGAGAAGAAAAAAGTAGAACAATGTCTAGTCTTAGACATAGAGTTCTTCCTCCACAGTTACTTCTAAAGTGGCCTAAGGAAGCTTCATTTTGCTTATGGTTACTACATCCTGACCCTAGCAGTCGTCCAACACTAGGGTAATTTATCGTCATCACATTAACTTTACATATCAAGTATCCATTTAAAAGGATTCTTTTCTTTTTCGCTTGTGTTTGAATTCTTAAATTTTCAAATTAGTCCCTTACAAGTTGTTTCACATTGAATTCCGGAGATTGAATTATTTGTATGCTGAGTTATGCACTGTCTTTCTTTGTTGAATCATGAGTTTTGAATCATTTTCTCAAATTATTATCGGTGTCAATGTGTTAGTATCAGTATTGTGTTTGTGTCTTCGTCAGTGCTTCAAAGGTGTTTGGAACCAGTTGTTCATTTAGCTCATATGATTTTTACCTAGTTCTTTGTTTTTGCTTTCAATTAAAGACCTAATCATAATAAACTTCTTCATATAGAAGCAAAAAATCAAAATCCTGACTGATTAGACTATTTCCAATCCCATCATTAATGCTGCATATATGTTATAAATCATTTATTTTCTTGTGTATTAGGGAGTTGTTGCAGAGCGATTTCCTCAACGAACAAAGAGATGATATGGAAGAACGTGAAGCAGCAATAGAGCTTAGACAAAAGATAGAAGACGAGGAGTTGTTGCTAGAATTCCTTTCATTACTTAAACAAAGAAAACAAGAAGTTGCTGAAAAGTTGCAGCATACCATCTCTTTTCTATGTTCAGATATTGAAGAAGTGACCAAGAAGCAAACTAGATTTAAAGAGATTGCTGGCGTTGAACTAGGGAGCGACGACCGTTCAGCATCAACTTTTCCATCCATGACAGTCATTGATAGCGAGGATTCTGCTTGTTTAGGAACTAGAAAACGAGTCAGACTAGGGATGCATCTCGATGACTGTGATGATAACATGGAGAGTGATCAGAAAAATCATGGAAGTTTTCTTTCAAAAAATTCTAGACTAATGAAAAACTTTAAAAAGCTAGAGTCAGCATACTTTTTAACACGATGCAGACCATCCTATTCCTCAGGAAGACCGGTGGTTAGACATTCATCTATAGCAAATGGCGGGAGAGGGTCTGTCGTCATGAGCGAAAGAAGTAGCATCAATAACTTGGCGTTGAAAGACCAAGGAAGGGACGGCGCAAGTGCTTGGATAAATCCTTTTCTTGAGGGTTTGTGCAAGTACTTATCTTTCAGTAAGCTTAAAGTTAAGGCTGACCTTAAACAAGGAGATCTTTTGCATTCTTCCAACCTAGTATGCTCGCTCAGTTTCGACCGTGACGGAGAATTTTTCGCAACCGCTGGTGTGAATAAGAAAATCAAAATATTTGAATGTGATACAATCATAAAAGAGGATCGTGATATCCACTATCCGGTAGTGGAGATGGCTTGCAGGTCAAAGCTGAGCAGTTTATGTTGGAATACATACATCAAAAGTCAAATTGCTTCAAGTAATTTTGAAGGTGTTGTACAGGTAAGTCAAATGTCATCGACAAGATGTTTTTGGTTTCTATAACTATAATGTTGTTGGCTATGAATCATAGTTTACTGATAGGTTGGCACGTCACTCATGTGGGGGCAATATTGTATACCGTACCATTGTATTTAAACACAATTTGTACTCTATAAACCCTAAGCTTTCAGTGATGATAGAATGGAACTATAACAAATCTGCATTCTGAGATGTAGCCACAATTAGGCTAACTCCATGATCAAATACTATGTGTTCTCTGTTTGCGTTTTTAGTACTTGTTTTCTTTTGAACTGGGGTCACTGTTCTGACAAATATTGTAACTTGTTATCTTATTCAGCTATGGGATGTTACAAGAAGCCAAATACTATCTGAAATGAGGGAGCACGAGCGGCGAGTGTGGTCGATTGATTTCTCATCAGCAGATCCAACAATGTTGGCGAGTGGCAGCGACGACGGTTCAGTTAAGCTATGGAGTATCAATCAGGCAAAATTCCATTTTTGCACTTGGTGGATGTCAGCTTTGAAAACTAAACGTACTGCAGTTATAATGCATTTTTTATATATATTAATGCTGGATGTATGATGAGCTGTTTCTCTCACCTGGGCTGTTATTGCAGGGAGTTAGTGTCGGTACCATCAAAACGAAGGCAAATGTATGCTGTGTTCAGTTTCCTCTGGATTCCGCTCGATACCTTGCATTTGGTTCGGCAGATCACCGGATATATTACTATGATCTACGCAACTTAAGAGTGCCGCTTTGCACTTTAGTTGGACATAATAAGACCGTGAGCTACATCAAGTTTGTAGACAATGTTAACCTTGTCTCTGCATCCACGGACAACACTTTGAAGCTTTGGGATTTGTCTACATGTACATCTCGAGTTATTGACTCGCCGATTCAATCGTTCACTGGTCACACGAATGTTAAGGTATACAAACAATAACTTGTAACTTTATTATCACGCATGTGGTTACATTCAATTACTTTTATTTTCTTAAATTAAGACTTTTGTCTAATCGTTGCAATATAATCTTGATGATCCTTGATTCTTTTGTTACAGAACTTTGTGGGATTATCAGTATCTGATGGGTATATTGCTACTGGTTCAGAGACAAATGAGGTATAGTTCACATGTCCTTTGGTATAAACTTGTGTTTTCCTATTTATTGTGAAATACCACTAAAGCTATTTTATGTTTGTTTACCCGAAAATATATATTTTTTAAAATCAGTTGTAATTTTTTTTCTTTTTTTATAAAACAGGTTCTCATATGAAACAGTTTTTAGATTCTCATTGTTTTTAAATCTGTAGCAAACGGATGCAAACTTCTAAAAGTGATTATTTTGTTTAAAAAAAGTTGTAACAAACGAACTCTAAATATTATCTATGTGGATTAGGTGTTCATATATCACAAGGCCTTCCCTATGCCAGCATTACAATTCAAGTTTCAAAACACAGATCCAATTTCTGGTAACGAAGTGGAGGATGCTGCACAGTTTGTCTCCTCGGTTTGCTGGCGTGGTCAATCACCAACCCTAATCGCCGCAAATTCCACAGGGAATGTCAAGATTCTCGAGATGGTTTGAGTTGGCCTCTACAGTCTACACAGCAATCTATAAATGATTCATATAGTTTGATGTGAATGAGAGGACATATTCAATTGTTATATATAGAGGGGTATACAAGTTCCTTCATTATTACTTGCAAGCTGTAACATAACAAATTTTTGCATTATTATTGTTAGATTATAGCGGAAACAGGTAAAAGAGAAGAGTGAGATTTGATAAGGAAGAAAAACAGTGTTGTAGATAAAGTGCCACATGGAAAAATGTAAAAGAGGTCAAAATCTATATAAGATTTTACTATTATAGTTTTGATCCATATTAAATTTTACATAGTCCTTTCCCTACATGGAAGCTACTCATTTTTATGTAGAATTCAATGATATTTAGATATAAATGTTGCTTTTAAAGTGGCAAGCTTTGATTCCTCGATTTTTTTGTTACCATGTAATGTTGATCAGCTCCCCCACTATATATATTTATGCATGGATGCATGTAAGCTGCTGAAGAGGTTTTTTGATGGAGAGGAGTTTGTGATAGCTGAGATGCTGTGCTTGACAACACTGGTTGGAGGATAAGGAATGGAATGAGAACATGAACAACAAAATTACCTGGCAGAGCCAACAGCAACAGTAATTGCAGTAAAAAGAGTGAAAGCTATAAACAAGAACACCTCGACTTTTAATGTGGAAAACTTCTCTCCAAGTAAGAATAGAAATCACGGGACTTAGTCCAGTTAAAAACGTCCACTATAGAAATAATTGGTACAACCATTGTCTTCCTACTATCACTAGGAATTGACAAAGAATCAAAATAATCACCAACTATGATGAAACTAAGTAACAAGAGAGTAAACCTCACAAACAAGTAGGTGTTCCGAACTGATGTAATGAGAAGACAAAAATATAAAGTAAATAACTTGGTGACATAAACAACTTACTAAATTTTCAGCCGAAATGAAGAAAGTTTGTGGAACACATTTCCACCAACTTTTCCCTCTACTAAATTTTCATAGTCTTCCTTCAATCACTTTTTCCCATAGTTTCATGGGATGACTCATAAGTTTCATTCCCTTATAATTTGTGCAATTTTGTATACTCCTGGTTGTTATAATTAAAGTGTTTCTTCTCCACTCATCCAACATTTCATATATTAGAATTGAAGTGCTTTGTTCTTATAATTTCGTTAAAAAGATCAATGAACCACTCAGTGCCTCTATCTTCGAGAATATTCCATACCTTAGTAGGTATATATGTTGTCCGACCAAACTGTCTTAACATACTCATCATTTTCAACGTTTTTTTTTTACCTTGTGTTATTTAATTCGACGATAGTAGTTATAATTTCGATTCATCTATAATTTCTAGCCTATTAGAGTCTCGGAAGATCTCATATCTTTCTTAAATAAGTTGTAGAAACATTCCCCACTTATGTTTTTTTTTTTATTTAAATACGAGTTTTACCATAGTCAAAAGCAAAATTCATTTTAATCAAAACAAAAATGGTAAATTCAACTTTTAGATAAATAAATAAATTAGACAACCAAAGACTAATCATTTGAAATACAAAAACAACCTAACTTAAGAGACCATCTTTTCCAACAATTCCATGACACAATTATGGAACGAACTCGTGCATGACCACATGCAATTGTGTGGACACCCTCCAAAGAGACAATGTGTTGAGATAACTTTACTTTACCACATTTCTATGTAACTTTGCAGTTCATTCATGAAGTTCACCTTCAATCACCTCTTTAAGCCATCCTCTCTCACAATTCTCCAACTCAGTTTTGAATGAACTGTATGTCAATGAAGCTCTTCCACTTTCCTTTTCATGTTTGAATGACTATTTTTTAGCCAATCTATCAATAAACTCATAAGTTGGTTGGGGCAACCACGCCACTTGAATATAATAATTGGGAATAGAATTTAATATAGATTTAACCAGAGTCATTCAACTAGCTTTGTCTAACAGGTGGTGTTGCCACGAAGCTAACCGTTAGCTTATGTTCTCCTCCAGAAATTCAAAATATTTCCTTTGGAGGAGTCCATGCATCATAGGAAAACTCAAATATTTCTCAAGGGAAAGAGTACGGCTGATACCTATAGTCGTAACAATAGATCTCATTTTTGAAATATTAAGTTTGCTGATATATTGTTTGCATTCACATATTTATCCAATCTTTACTTACTCTTTTATCCGATCTTTACTTACTCTTTTAATTACTTTTTGTTTTGTTGATAACAAAAGGGGAGTAAGACATAATAATAAGTGCTTAGGCTCTAAGTCTACTAGGTTAATTTTAAAATTGACTTAGGAATAATCTTGTTATCTCTTAACCTCTGGATTTAATGTGATTTCATTCTGAGTGATGCGTTATTTAATTATTTTGGACTAAAAGTAAATCTAATTAACTTGGATAGAACTTAGGGGGTGTTTACAAAACTCACCTTTTGGACTATTAGACTTAGGGGGAGCTTACAAACCTCACACCCTTATGTCAACCTGTTAATCAGATTAATAACAATTGACCATTAATACTTGTGTTTGTCATCATCAAAAAGAGGGAGATTGTTGGAAAAAATAAGTTTAACAATTACTTCTAAAGTTTTGATGATAACCAAGTAGTAGAAGATCAATTGAATATGTTAATATTTGTTCAAGTGTGCAGGATCATAGACTAAAATTTATTAAGTCTTATTCATAGTATTGGTTCTAGAAGAACAAGTTGAAGAGCAAGAATTTTGATGAGAAGCTACGTTGCTATCAGACTCTGAAGAAATTTAAACTTTGAAGGTCATCCAGACTCGGACTCTAAAGGTCAGACTCTGAAGATTGGAATATGGACTAGCTAAAGGACAAAGGAGCTGAAGCCCTGAAGATCAAATCAGAAGGTCAATGAATGTCATTGTCAAGTACCAGAAGGACAATAGTAAAAATTGTACAACCAATACCTCCACTACTCCAACATTCCCATGTGCAAATGTACCAAACTACAACTGTGTTCTTTGGAAGAGAACGATTAATTCATCTTCAAGGAAATGATTCTAATACATTCCTTCATAGGACATTGACAAAATCAAGCAACAAATCAATTTTGAATGATCAAGCTTCTCTAACGACTCTATGATATATTGGTATTATAATATGTCTATATTCATTGTTTGACTTATAAATATTGATTAGTCATTCATTAGCCATGAATTACATTCATGAGGATTCATTTAATTTCCAAAATAAGTTTGACGTTAGTTGTATATATTTCATAAATTATATCAATACAATTCAGGGGAATTATATTCTTATATGGTATTAGTATTCTATTGATCCAGGAACCCTAAGATCATCAAAACCGCCGCCCCCTTCCTCACTTCTCTAATGGCTGAACCTTCTTCCCCAAAAAATTACGTTGATGACACTTCATCAGCATCCAGCCAATCCACTCCGGCGGTGAAAACCACCATCCATTCCACTTTCACCATTAACAATGTCAAAACCATCATTCCGGTGACATTGTACAATGATACCAACCATTATCTCTCTTGGTCTACACTATTTACGGTGCAAGCAAGTCTCCACAACCTACTCGAGCTTATCATCCCTCCATCTGATGAACAAGCCATCCGCGTGACAACCAATCTTAAAGCCAGCAATTGTGACCTTTGGAATCGTCTTGACGTTGTTGTGCTGCAATGGATGTATGCAATCGTCACACATGACATCCTCAACTTCATCCTTGTGATTGATGATTCTGCCAAAGCAAGTTGGAATCGCATTGCTTCCATGTTCAATGATAACAAACACTCAAGGGTTGTGCAACTTGAAAACCAGTTTAGCAACACCAACCTTGAGGATTTTCCTTCCACAAAGGCTTACCGCAACCGCCTCAAACTTCTCTCAGATCAACTTGCAAATGTTGATTCTCCAGTTTCCAATACCCGATTGGTATTGAAAATGATTTTTGGACTCACCGACACTTATGCTAGATTTGTGACCTATATCCAACAACATGACCCTTTACCAACCTTTGCTGCTGCTAAATCCAGATTAGAGCTTGAAGAATCGACTATTCTTCAACGCGCTGCACGTGAATCTTCCTCTTCAACACCGGCGGCACTCGTGGCTAACACCACCGCACCACAAACCCATTTCTCTCATATGTCCTATTCTATGAACAATGGGCAGAACCGATCTTCTGCACCCAACAACTCTTGCGGTCGTGGAAAGAAAAATAACTGCAACAACAATGGTGGCCAAAACAACGGGAGAGATGGTCGGACCCGTGGTGTCAGACCAAAAGCAACATGGTAGCATGGTAGCAATAGTGTACGCCTTGGCAGCAGTGGGCGGCTCAACGGAACATCCCACCATGTCCTTACCCCACCTACAATTGGAACCGCTCTAACAATGTTGTCCCACAAGGAGGAATTCTTGGGCCCAAACAACAAGCTTCCCTTAATGTGAATGCACCCATTCCAATTGATATTGAGAATAATATGGACACCGGTGCTACCTCTCACATGACATCATCGCAAGGTAATCTCTCGTCTTATTCTAAATTGAGCAAAAATAATAAAATCATCGTAGGAAATGGTCATTCAGTTCCGTATTTTGGTCTAGGTAGTGCATACATTCCCTCACCTCACCCACTCTTATCCTATAAAATGTACTACATACCCCTAATTTAATTAAAAATATAGTATTTGTTTGTAAATTTACTACATAATTAAAATAAAAATTCAATTGAATTTGACCCGTTTGGTTTTTCTCTGTGGATTTGTAGGCATAAAGAAAAATCCGCCGGTTCTTTTGAGAGGCATAAAACCCGACTTGTAGGTGATGGTGCAAGTCAACATGTTGGTATTGATTGTGGAGAAACATTTAGTCCAGTTGTTAAACCAACAACAATTCAGATTGTCCTTAGTATTGTTAAGTCAAAATCTTGGCATATTCATCAATTAAATATAAAAAATGCCTTTCTTCAAGGCGAGCTCAAGGAAATAGTGTACATTCATCAACCATTAGGTTTCAAGGACCCGACAAATCCTCATCATGTGTGCCTTCTCCGTAAATCTTTATATGGTCTAAAACAGGCTCCTAGAACTTGGTATAAACGCGTTGCTAATTATGTTTGCTCAATTGGCTTCTCTCAAAACAATTGTGATCTTTCTCTCTTTATCTAAGAGAAATGCACTCATATAGATTACCTCCTCTTATATGTGGATGATATTATCCTCACTACTTCTTCCGATGATCTGAGAAAATCTATCATTTCACTACTAAGTTCAGAATTTGATATGAAAGATTTGGGACCCCTACACTTTTTCTTGGGTATTGCAGTCACTCGCCACCACAAAGGTATATTTTTCTCTCAAAAGAAGTACATAGAAGAAATTCTTATCAGTGCTGGAATGTCATCTTGCAAACCCTGCCTCACACCAGGCGATACAAAAGCGAAACTGAGTGCCACTGATAGCTCTCCATTTGAAGACCCATCTCTCTATCGCAACCTTGTAGGTGCACTTTAGTATCTCACTTTTACTCGACCAAACATTTCTTATGCAGTACAAAATATATGTCTCTTCATGCACAATCCCATGGAAGCTCACATGCACGCTCTCAGACGTATTTTACGCTACATTCAGGGAACCATTCAACATGGTTTGCATCTTATTCCTCTTCTACTGCCTCCTTAATTTCTTATACGTATGCTGATTGGGGAGGATTCCCCGACACCAGACGTTCAACCTCTGGTTATTGTGTGTTTCTTGGGGAAAATCTACTCTCCTGGTCGTCCAAAAGGCAACCCACATTATCTCGATCTAGTGCTTAAGTTGTATATCATGGAGTCCCAAATGTGGTTGCTGAATCATGTTGGTTACACAATCTCTTTCTTGAGTTACATTTTCCTATTCACAAAGCCACTATGGTTTACTGTGAGAATGTTAATGCCATATATATCTCTAGTAACCAAGTTCAACACCAACGAACGAAGCATATTGAGATGAACATTCATTTTGTTCGTGAAAATGTAGTTGAAGGTCATGTTCACGTTCTTCACATTCCCTAACGATATCAAATTGTAGATATATTTACTAAGGGCCTCCCCTTAATTATGTTTCAAGATTTCAGAGACAGCCTCATCGTTCGTTAACCTCCCGCTTCAACTGCGGGGGAGTATTAGAATATGTCTATATTCATTGTTTGACTTGTACATACTGATTAGCCATTCATTAGCCATGAATTACATTCATAAGAATTTATTTAATTTCCAAAATAGGTTTGATGTTAGTTGTATATATTTCACAAATTATATCAATACAAATAAGGGGAATTATATTCTTATAGTTGGCACACCCTTAACGTCTCTTTTCTACCTTTATATAAAGAAATGAAGACTTGAAGACAATGTATGAAGACTCTACAATTTACAAGTGCCAAATCTCTGTCAAATTTACTACGCATCAAACACTTAGAATTTCCTATTAACTTTCATATCTTAGAAATTCTTAACTAATAGATTATGAACTGTTTTATATTGTGAACACCACTGATTGTATATCAAGCGTTCAACCAAATAATTATTTCTTTATAACTATTCTTTGTTTAGAAGTCTCTTGCTTGTGTGCTTGATCAATTGTAATCTTGTGTGATTATAGAGATAAACCTCTTGTAAGTGACAAGGGGACTTGACTAATTCTCGATTGTGGAAGGAACCAGGATAGTTGCTGAAATTCTAGCATGCTTGTTTTAATATGTTAAGTGTGATGTTTCAACGTTTGCAATGATCCGTTCAATGTTCCAACATCATAGCGTAAACAGAATTAAAAACAAGAAAATAAATGACAGGAAAGTAAAAGACATAGTGAGTTTGTTGACATAGTTCGGCGACAAACACACCTACTCTGGGGACTACCAAGCCAGGAAGGAAATCCACTAGTGTAGTCCTTATTCAAAATCTCTCAGGAAACTCCTCGTTTACACTTTATGACCTAGGACCTACCTGTCTAGACTTCAACCTAAGAACTCATAGATCTTAGATCTCATCTCATTATCCTATGGTCAGTCACAGACCTTGTGACCTATCAGACCTCAAACAAACAATTGGTGAAGTTACCTTTAAACACAAACTACAACCTTGCTTACAAGCTTTGGTGTAGCATGTAACGCCCTAGTTGTTGATTATTTTATTTCAGTTGATTTTAATAAGTTTTTATGATTTTAAATAATTATGTTGATTTTTGGTGTGTTATATATTTTATTATATAGTTATTTTGATTATTTAATTAAAATAGGCAAGAATTATAATTATTAGAAGGTTGGGGATTAAAATGAATTATTTAATAATTTAATAGGAGTTAATTAGAATTAAGGAGAAGTTAATAGGTATTAATAAGGGAAGAAAGAGTCAGAACCAGTTTTACGTAGAAACAGTGAGAAAAACAAGAAAAGGGGGAAAAACCTAGAAGAAGAGAGAAGAAGCAAGAGGAGAGAAGAACGCTGCTTTTAATTCAGGAAGATAATCTAAGGTAAGGGTGAGACTAACTCTCAACTTTAGGTTCTTAATTCGTTGATGAATGTAGAATTGTTAGGGTTGATGAATTGAATTAGGTTAAGATGAATTGATGCTAATAACTTAATGAATTCATGTAATTGTTGTTGTTTTATGCTGTTCTGATGTTAGAATGCATAGGGATGATGAAATTCATCAAAATTGAGCCTTTGGGTGTTGAATTTGGGGTTTAGGGTTGAAAAGTAGAAGTCTGTTCGTACAGTTCGTAGTTCTGTCAATCGCCAGGCGAGCAGTGCCTGTGTAACTCGCCACAGCGAGCAATCCTACTCGCGAGGCGAGCAATGAAACACCCGCAGCTCGCCACAGCGAGCAGATGCACTCGCCACGACGAGTTGCTTAATTAAAAAGTTGTTAATTGTCTTAATGAGGTTTTTGGGTGAATTTTTATATCAATTTGAGTGCCTTAATATGTTTAGGGATGTATGGCACCTTTTTACAGAATTAAATTCGGGTTTTGGGAACTTAAAAATGAAGATTTTGGGTGAAAAATGTCAAAAATGCCGAGAGCAACCACTTTTGCTCGCCTTGAGCTCGCCCCCAACTCGCCACGGCGATGAGCTCAATTTTCTGAACTCACCACGGCGAGTAAAGTAGCTCGCCACGGCGAGTAATACTGTAGGTTACTTAAGTTGTTGAATTTTGTTGTGATGCTTCGCTGTGACCTTTGTTGTGTCTTGTCGAATTAAGTTGGAGTCTTATGTCATAGCTGATTATGCATATAGTAGTTGTTGTTGCTGTCGTTGGGTTGTATGTAGATATACACCATTGAGTCCATTTCATACTCATACCACTGTTGAGGGCTTATGCCCTGGAGTGTTTACACTCAATCGTTGAGGGCTTATGCCCTGGAGTGTTTATCACTCAACCGTTGAGGGCTTATGCCCTGGAATGTTATTTCATTCAACCGTTGGGGGCTCATGCCCCGGAATGCTTAGCATTCAACGCGCGTAAAATGGTACCACATGCATTTGCATTAGTTGCATTGTTGTTGTCGTTGTAGTTGTTGTCGTTGTTGTTGTTGGTTGAGTTGTCGGTGTCGTTGTTGACCATGTTGTTGAATTGTTCAAATTATAAATGATAATTGATTATTCATTATACTGTTGCTGTTGAGTTTAATTGGTGAATTATGTTATCTATTGTTGTTTGTGAATCTCACCCCTTCTGCTGGAATTGCCGCCTTGTGGGCAAGTGCAGGTAATGAAGATTAGTAGAGATGTCGGCTCAAGTGTCTTAGGGCTCTGATACGTAACGGGACGGGAATTTGTTGCTTGTTTTCTCTTTCCTTACGTATTAATTTTGATTTATGAAACTTTTGATGAGGCCTGCGTGCCAAAGATTATTTAGTTGCTTTAAAATAATTCCGCTGCGAAGTTTTGAAGTTAATTATTATTGACTATTTTATTGGAGAATACTTATTCATCCGTTAATTTGGAGATTTTATTTGAACGAAAATGTAGCATTCCGTTTTTGGTGAAAAACTCTGATTTAATTTGTTAATTAATACTGTTGGGAGAACGGGGTGTTACATAGCACGACGAGTTTACAACTCAAACACATAATCCTTAACAAGTATCAATATAATACAGGAAAGGCTCACAAATAAATAGAACTAAACTTTCATCAAACGATACAAGAGTAGAACACACAGACTCAAAACCCTAAAAGCTAAATTTTTTTAGAATGACGACTTGAATACCTAATTAGGTCTTGGAGTCTTCCATTTATATTGAAGCAATATGGGCTAACAAACCTTGTTGGGCTTCAGTAACAAATTGTAGATCGATCTGATCTACAAGACAGAATCAGAGACAAATATGGAAAGTCCTAAAATGTAGGAACATCTTTAGGAACGTCCAACCATCTTCAAATATTCCCTTAAATATTCTTGCTCCTTTGGGAATAAAACCGAACTGATTATGTACAGATATGTACGTTGCTTGGTCACCAAGTTAAGGAAAAGTTGTTTCCTTTTAAAGATAAAGCGCGCTTACAAATAGGCATGTACTTAGGCACATTGAACCGTGCCAGGATGTTGGAACATTTTGTGCAACATCACATATGGATGCCTAAACCATGTCGGAACATAGTATCCAACTACACATTAAATGGTTATCTGTTTTAGCAACAATGCAGCCAATACAAATATCCAACAACTGCTCTCTCTCTCTCTCTCTCTCTCTCTCTCTCTCTCTCTCTCTCTCTCTCTCTCTCTCTCTCTCTCTCTCTCTCTCTCTCTCTCTCTCTCTCTCTCTCTCTCTCTCTCTCTCTCTCTCTGTGTGTCTTTTATATTCGCTAAATCTAACCCTGAACTCTATCAGAGGTTGGACAAAGAAAAAGTTAACACAATTAAACCCCCTTCTTGTGTTTTTCTCACATTTAGTGACAACCTAGCTGAGATGTTTTGTATCCTCTTTGATGTCATTCTGCTCATAATTCAACAAAAAAGTTAATTTATAATTTTTAAGGTATCTTTTAATTTATATTTTTCTTTTTTCCATTTAATTTAATATGGTCAATGACATAATATAAAATTATCTAATAATTAATTTATTATTTTATAAAAGTCATTTAATAATTCAAATAATAAATACATAGATTTAATCCTTCAAAAAAATACATAGATTTAATATTATTTTATTTGCCAAGTATTCTAGTGGAAAAATATTTACCCGTTAAAGTCAATAAGTGGAGAATCCAAGGTTTCAACTCCGACTGTTTTATAATACCATGTCCCTTACAAACTAACCGATGCTCATAGGGGCAATAAATTCTTACATTTAATATTAAAAAGGATAATTATGTTTTTCTTAAAAAACATAAATTGTATGTTTGTCAAACCTTATTATATTATATTTAGCTATGTAACAAAAAAAAAACCTTATTATATTTCTCATTTAATCTTTATAAGCATGACGTAGTAAAAACATAATTAATCCACATTTGCGAGTGAGGCTAGGACGTGTTTAATGTGTTAAACCTAAATTGTGATGGCATTAGGTAGATATAGATTAATTGTCTTCTAAACTGGGATAGATTTTTTTACCTTAAGTCAAAAGCATTGATGAATTAGAAAAATGGTCTAAATTGTAAATATGTGTATATTGAAGTCGTTTTTTAATGAATAAGATTTTAGATTTTGGAAAACACACCTCATAAAAAGTCAAAAAAAAAACACACAAACCTCTATGAGATTTTACAAAAAAAATTACAAATGAATTAGCCTCTTTAATTTCATCCATCATCATAACGTTAAAATTTAATGTAAAATATGTAACATCAATAGGTGATGAGTCTAGTAGAAGTCGTTAGATTCCTACAATACGGTGGATGGTGGATGTACACATATTTAGTGTCTTACACCCTTTGAACATGATTATCTATAGTGGATAAAATGAAAAAAACAAAATGCAAATTGTCCAAAAAAATTAATTAATTTTAGCACAAGTCTTCATCAAACTTTTCCCATCGGTCTTTGTTTGCATTTTATTGCAATTTAAAAAATTCTAACTAGATGATTGAAAAACAACAAACTAATGAAATTGATTCGTTGAAATTAAAACGATTAATGAAAACCTTGGAGAGATATGGAAATATAAATAAATAAGATGCTCTTTATTTGAATAATGCATAATACAATACCACTATGATTCAGTCCTAACCAGATCACATACATGAAACTAGTTAAGTCTGTGTGATTTGATTGAATTTTTTTAAAACATTATGAAACATAAAAATATAAAAATAATTAAGAGGAGCATCTTATGGTGGATCTAAGGGCTCAGATCAATGAGGATCATGTCCATCTTCTCCTCCCATATTGTTGAAACCAAACAAATTAGGTTGCAACATAGGGTTATGAAAAAAATCTGCTGGAAAATTTGATTCTTGTTGTGGATCTGGTTGATGCTCAATAGGCATGTTGAAGGATGTACCATTTCCAACAAAAAATGGAAGAACTTGGGTAGAAGTACCTTGCATTTCAACCATACCAGCATGTTGTCCAACAAGTTTCTGAAGATCCTCCAAGGCCTTCTTTAATAAATCAAGTTGGACCATATTCATCCCATCAATGGGACGAGTCCACCAAAATTGACCCTCGTTCATCTTTCGTTGTTGGCTCAGCTCATTCTCACGGTTCTTGTAAATGGCTAATGCATCCTTCATGCTAGTCAATACACCAATGAGCTCACGCACCTTGGCTCTACGGTAATCCTCCATAATTTCCATGATGCCATCGTTTTGGTGAGGGATCTGAGACATATAACGATCTATGACCGTTCCAACA
The DNA here is from genome assembly GCA_946800305.1 of Medicago arabica. Taxonomy (NCBI): domain Eukaryota; kingdom Viridiplantae; phylum Streptophyta; class Magnoliopsida; order Fabales; family Fabaceae; genus Medicago; species Medicago arabica. The sequence continues at coordinate 44,490,866 of OX326971.1, read as the reverse complement.
TTAGGATAACCAAATGAAAACACTTTCTCACTAGGTGAGAATATAATAAGTGCAATATATGCACCACAAAGGGTGCAAAGCTCACTAGCTTTCTTGAAGAGCCCATTACGGCGCTTCGAGAAAGTTACCTGCAAATTGCTTTCATTGCTCATTTTTTTCATTTCAATCTTTTGACGACCTTGAGTTTTCTTTCCGCCCGACATGGCTAATGCACAAAACGAGAGAGGAAATATATGGGTGGGTGTGTTTGTTATTTAGACTAAGAAATGGCACATTGTAATAGGGTGTCGAAGGGTCATTTTATAGATAAATTTTGAGAGTATATTCGCTTCTTTTCCAAAATATACTATTTTGTTACATTAAAATATTTACTAGATTGAGAGATTCTCATCAAATCTCTTTTGATATGGCTTATATGGTATGTGATTCAATGTTAAAAAAATACTGTTCTTTTGCCAATTTGTGTGTGTATATGTATATATATATATATATTAGTATATTCAACACTTGTTAGATAAATTGTACTTGAATAATTCTAGGAATTTGCAATAACTATTTTCATATTAATTTATTTATATAAAAATTAACGATATATATATATATATATATATATATATTAGCATATTCAACACTTGTTAGATAAATGGCTTATTCAATCACCCAGTCCCTTAACTTAATTGATTGTTTCAATTTGGTCTATAACTATAACTTGTACCAATTTGGTCCCATGTATTTTGCTCTGTTATTAGTTTTAGTCCTTTCAGTTAGTTTCTCTCAAAAAAACATTAACTTATGTACCAATTTGGTCATCTATGTTTTGCTTTATTACTAGTTTTAGTCCTTTCTGTTAACGTTTTTTTGAGAGAAACTAACAGAAGGACCAAAACTAGTAACAAAATAAAACATAGGACCAAATTAGTACAAATTATAGTTAAGGGACCAAATTAAAACAATCGATTAAGTTAAGGAATCAGGTGATTGAATAAGCCTAGATAAATTGTACTTGGATAATTTTAAGAATGTGCAATAACTATATTCATATTAATTTATTTATATAAAAATTAACGAGTGTGGTACACTATAAAGAATAATGATAGTTTCCTTCACAAAAACATGTAGTAGGTTAACTGTTCAGTTGGTCTGTTCAAATTCGCTGTTGTTAAAACTTGGGTTCATAGATGTTTTACTCCGTCTTAGTATGAAACAAAATTGATCTATTAATTGATTTATAATTAACGTCACTTTAATTAATAATAATTTCATCATTCCTCAATTAGTAATTTTTTTTCCTGGTTGTCATTTCTATAAAATATTATTAATTTATCATCTTTCAATAAATTAAAATTATGACATAGCTAAAAACATATTACTTTAATTAATTATGTATTTTATAATTCAAAGCGAAATATAACTTTCAAATTATGTTAATTCGAGCCCGTACTAAGCAACAAACCCGTACTAAGCACGTGCCCGTGCTCCGCACAGGTTAATTCGAAGTTGGGGGATATACATCAAAGTTCATTGCAATAATATGAAAAAAGGGCAAATTACTTTGTCTTCCCTTGAGATTTTCTTAAATAATAAAATCACCCCTTCTAATTTTTCAAACACATCAATCTCCCCCCGTTTTATCCATTTCAATAACTTTGTAAATATTCAATTTAATTTCAGTCATTTTGATTTCTATCTGTTTTCTCTTTTCACAATTAAGTTAAATGAGATTTTTTTTCTTGATTTGTTTGTATTTATTTTCTCTTTTCAAAATTAAGTTAAATAAGTTTTTTTTTCTAGCAATGCAGAAACAATAACAAAATTAATTTTACCACCAAATAGAATCAAACATCAGCAATTACTGAAGATCAAATGAGAATATATAAATGAGAAGAATTTTGGTGGATGGATATTGTGGTTGATTAATGAAAATGAAATAATCTTTGATATATCTGTTTTATTACATTATGGTTTAAAAATTAAACCACCTTGACCGAGGAACAATAAGTTGAGAAAAATCACCAAGTGAAAAATATGAAAATAAAAAATAGTCGAAAATTAAACGAGTTCATACTCGTATGAAGAAATTAATTGCTCAAAATAAATGAAATAAACAAAATTTAAACCATGATATATTATAAGATTAGTGTTTAGTTAAAAAAAAGCGGATGTTTGTGTTATTTAATAAGACCTTGAGAGAGATTAGTGTAATTTGTCCATGATAAAATCATGGAAATAATTATTATTCAATATTATGAAGTGGTAAACTAAAAATATGTATAAATATTTAAAATAGTAAAGATTTCATTATTGATAAAGATGTTGTTAGGAGTCCCTTGTATGAATTGTACAACAATATTATTTAGTGACTCATTTATCATGTTTTTTCAGTGCTTTTTATAGTCTTATTTCTAAAAGATATAATAATTAATAATCTATAACAATAAAAAAAAATTATAATATGACATGGTGGCCTGACTTCTTTGATTCTCTTTTATTTTTAAATATGTTGAAATATGCAGGTTTCGAAGTGTCTTTTTTGTCTACACTTTTATTCTTCAAGGTTGAGAGAGCTTTTATGCTTGTTGATTTGTTTAAGGAGTTGTCGGCACTTGAATTTTGATATCGTGTTGACGATCGATCCATTAAATGTTTTTCGCAAATGTTAACTTTTAATTTTTTTGTGTAAACTGGTTTTGCACCTGTGTACGAGTTTACTTGTTGATTAGTGTATTTTTGTTACGATAGACTGGGTTGATCCATTCAGTCTGATTTATTATGTGGTATCCCCGTTTTTGTTTGTACCTGAGTCAGATCTAACACCCTCAGTCTCTTTATCTATTTCTTTTTATTTAATATAATTTTTCTTTTGACTAAAAAACATAAAGAAAAACAAAGGAAAATTATTTTTAGAAAAGAAACAATCTTAAAAGTGTGTAATTTTTTTTTTTTGAAACAAAAAATGTGAAATTTTTTAAAAATAGGTATATGCCTTGTAATAAATATTTTGATTTAACTCTTTAGATATTTAAAAGTTGATTTATAGGAAAATTTGTTTTGATTGAGATTAAAATTAAGTTTGTTTGTTCCTTTAAAAAAGATTAAGTTAGTATATTTTATTGAGTGGGTATTTTTTAATTTTTTTTAAGTGAAAATAATATGGGCAAGTTGAAGTAAAAGTCAGAAAATGATATAATTTTGATGATGTGTCAAAAAATTAAGAGGGGGTAATATTGCATTTTTGGTACACATTAATTTCACAATTCGAGAAAGAGAATAGAAAATTGATTTTTTTTTAACTTTTGATATTTAGAAATTGAATTATGGGAAAATTTGTTTTGATTGAGATTAAAATTAAGTTTCTTTGTTCATTAAAAAAAGATTAGGTTAGTGTGTTTTATCGAGTAAATTTGTTTTAATTTGTTTTTAGGAGAGAAAAAATAGGTGATTGTTGATGCAAAAGACACAAAAAAAAATATTTTTGACGACGTGTCAAAAAATTAAGAAGGGGGTAAGATTGTATTTTTGGTAGATAGGAGGTGTATTAGATCGTGATTCTAAAGGATTTTATAAGACTTGTTTTATCATGAAAGAGTGTTGTGGTATTCAATCAAGACTCTCTTTCCGATATAAAAACAAAGACAAAACTTATGCACAGTTACATAGGTACGGTTCCTACTGTTCACAAATAAAAATAAGACACCTGGACAATTTAATTATGTTAAAATAAATTATTTAACAACGTTATTTCCTTTCCGTTCTTCCCAACATTTCGTCTCGCCGCCGATCCTCAACCATGGTGGATCCCCATCGTGTAACAGATCTGTAATGAGTATAACCCTTAGGTATGTAACTCTAATCCCACAATAAAAAGCTGGAAGGGAAATTCTCCAACACAATAAAGGAAAAGAGAGAACTAAGATGCAGGAATTCGGAAAGGAGACGAAATGTTTGAAAAGAAACAATCAGTTAGGCTCTGTTTTGATAACTTAAAACTAACGGAGTGGAATGGAACGGAATGATATGGAACAGAACAAATGTTACATTCCATTGTTTGGATATTGGATATTTAAAGACGGAATTGAACTAATTTTCCATTCCATTGTTTGCAAAGTGAATGGAACGGAATAAATTATAATATTTTTATTTCAATTTTACCCTTTATTTAAAAAAGTATTAATATGTTGAATTCTCAATTTAATTTAATCAATATGTGCTTATTTTGAATCCATATGAATCACAAATTCATGTCACAATTGAATTATAGTTTCTATCTTAATATATGCAACACAAAAGACCGAGATTAAAATATGGGTAGAATTATATGTATGCTGTAACGCTCGTTTTGATTATTTAAATTATTTTATAGGGTATAGAGAATAATTATGGTTTTATGTGATTTAAGTGATTTATATGATTTATGTGATATGTGTGATTCTATTAAGTGACTTATTTTATTGTTTAATAAAATAAGATTTGAAAATAAAATAAATATCAAGTTGTGGGGCTGTTTTAGAATTAGATAGAGTTATGATGGAGTAAGTGAAATAAGATAAATTAGTAAAAAAACATAAAAAGGGAAAACCTAGGTTTAGAAAATATCAATTTTCTTAAGGTAAGGGTGAGCCTAGCATTACAATTCCATTAAACTTGTGATTCATGATTATAGTTAACAGATTTTAGGAGTAATTCATGAGAAATTAGAAATTGAGAATTAGGTCAAAAAGTGATGAATTGATGATTAGATGATGAGAAACAGTACCATTGTTGTAGAAAACTGTTTACAGACCATAGGATAACCCTTAAACATCATTATAGTCGAAATTGGGGAGGAACATGATGAAAATTGGGATTTTTGGGGAATATTGTCGTAACTTCGTAACTGTTCTTCATCAGCTCGCGAGGCGAGCAATGCCACTCACCATTGCGAGTAATGCCTTAGATGTCCGCGAGGCGAGCAATCCCACTCGCCATAGCGAGTACTGCCTTAGATGTCCGCGAGGCGAGCAATCCCACTCGCCATAGCGAGTAACACCCCTGATGGCTCGCAAGGCGAGCAGTTCAACTCGCCATAGCGAGTAACACCCCTGATGGCTCGCAAGGCGAGCAGTTCAACTCGCCATAGCGAGTGACCCCTGTTGGCTCGCAAGGCGAGCAGCCCAACTCGCCATATCGAGCAGTACTGTACCAAACTACCTCTTAGAACTACGCGACTCTTGTCGTACGGGTTATTATGAGATGACCCTTGAGATAGAATTAAGTACTACTGCAATATTAAAGACGACCTATAGAGCTGTTAATTAATGTTTGACTTTTGTTAGTAGTGACATATACAATTGTGTATGCTTTCTTTGAACTATAAGAGATAAATTATGTGATAGCTTATGATATTATTATGTCTTGAGGTGTTTGCTGTTCTGCCATGCTGCCATTTGTTATTAATTAAAAGCTGCACGTGTCATTCTAAGATTTACGAGTCGTGATCCGAATTATTGGAGTCTTTTATGTTGTCTAAGTTCTAAGATGTGGAGTCCATGCATAATCATTCAGAGACGAGGGCTCATGCCCTAGGAGCTTTTGCTCAACAGAGACGAGAGCTTATGCTCTAGGAGTATTTTTATGCTTAACAGCGACGAGGGCTTATGCCCTAGGAGTATATTTATACTCAATAGCGACGAGGGCTTATGCCTTAGATTGGTACCACATGCATGAATAAGATGTCTAAGTTGCATAAGTCGAGTTGAAGTTGCATTGTCGAGTCGAACTATTAAGTTTAACTAAGATGCTAAATTATGATGATGATTATGATGTTAATTAAGATGTTATATGATTTTTGTTGTGAATGTATTTGATGTCTATGTTGTTAAATATAATTATTGAATTATATGTTTAATGCCATTGTTTTGTGAATTTCACCCCTTCTGCTTGGAAATGTTGCTCTTCATATGAGTAACTTGCAGGTGATTAAGCTGTTAGCTGTTGTGAGTGGCTACCCTCACTGTGTCCTTAGGTGCTCTGATACGTAACGGGATAGGAACCTTTATAACTATTTTCTATTCCTTACGTATTGATTATGATTTAATATTATTAAGTTTCAGTTGAATTTATGTTGAGAAATTTTGATGAGGCCTGCGTGCCAAAACTATTTTGTTAACTTGATTTTTTATCCGCTGCGAAGTTTTGAACCTTTTATGATTATTATTTTACGAAGGATAAATCGTTATTTATTCTATTTTAAGATTTTTAGAAATGTAACATTCCGTTTATTGAGAAACTCTGATTATTTATTAAGAAATTTTTACTTTGGAAAAACGGGGTGTTACATATGCAGGCACGATCAATTTGAAATTTTTTCATCAATATAGAACAACTACTTATCATCAATATTAAACGGGGTGTTACATATGCAGGCACGATCAATTTGAAATTTTTTCATCAATATAGAACAACTACTTATCATCAATATTAAAGATCTGATGAGTTTTCCTTTAAAAAAAAAAAACCTAATGAGTTTTGTTTTTAATTTAACAATTTTTCGCCAATATTTAAGACCTAAATTAAAACATGGGTAGTGCATGCAGACAATTTTCTATGTCCAACCTAACAACTATATAAGCATCACGTCAATTTTTTTTTTTAAATTGATAACCTTTTCCATATTAATAACAATAATAATTAATTAAAGTCAGACAAATTAACACACAGATGATGAATAGTTTGTATAAGATGAGAGCAAGAAGAATACGAAATGGTAAAGAGAAAAATCCTGGAAATGAGAATTTTCCCATGAAATAGAAAAAACAAGGACAAAATTGTAACTATAATATTAATGTGTTGCATTCAATTGGATACACCCCAAATTGGGGGGAATGAAAAATGGATAAATGAGTGGTATTGGATAGAATGGATTCCATCACACTCCATTCCATTCCCTTTGCTTTTTTTCAAAACCAAACAATGGAATATGGTTTTATTCCACTCCATTCCATTACATTCCACCAATCCAAACATAGCCTTAAGAAACTCCAAACGGGAGGGTATGGCCATATGGAAAAATCTCTTAAATCATTGAAGCAGAAATCACATCTTCCATGGTGATTTGATGCATATAAGTTTGATGTAGAAAATCTCTCTCTTCCTCTCCCGTAAAATTAGAGCTGTCAAAACGGACGGCCCGACCCGTTTAGGGTCGGCCCTAACGGGCTTCAGCATTATCGGGCCGGGTCAAAAAGCCCGGTTGAAAACGGGCTTAAAATATACTACCCGAGTCCGGCCCTACACGGGCTGCGGGCAAACGGAACGGTCCGTATTAAAAATTATATTTTTTTAAAAAAAAGTACTATAAAATACTCCTATAATTTTTTTTTTATAAATAATATTTTTAATATGTTTAAATAATGTCAAGCACAAAAATAAATTGTAAACATTTTTACACTTGTCGTAAACTAAAACGGCGAGGAAAATAATTTTAAATAAATTAGATATGTTATGATTATAAATATTTATATATTCAATCTTTAAAATTATAAATAACGAAACGAGTAAATATAATTTTATATTACATTTAAATTTGTGTTAATTCATTGAATTTTCACTTTTTTTAAGCAGAATTTTCACTTTTATTTTTTACTTTGATAATCAACTAAGTAAAGAATTATTTGAAAAATATATATAATTTATAGGATTTTTTTTGTTATACGGGCTACCCGCGGCCCGTTCGGACTAGCTCTAATGGGTATCAGGTTTTTTAGAGCCGAACTAAAAAACCCTATTAAAATTCGGGCTCAATATTTAAGACCCAAACCCTATAATTAATTGAGTTAAACGGATCAGTACTTTTGACATAATAATAATATGATGAAATAAGTCACCATTAATTTATTACATTACTCGTTGACTTTTATACGTGTGATCGAGTTTATGGTCTTGTGGATGTGAAATGTTATTGCAAATATTCGGTTCATGTGTTGTACCGTTTTTTCTTGGAACCTATTTTGACTTTTTGAAAGCAATGAAGATACAAATAACTTAAAGAACAGCTAACTGCATTCATCAAATTTAAATCACTTCCGTTATTAGTATATGTTGTTTCGATTTCAAGACTAGTCAAACCCTTTCATTTGAGGAACTAAAGCAATATAAAAAATAAAATAAAAAAAGTACTGTCTATATCACACACCCAAAGTAAAGGAAATATTCACAAGGCAACATAAGTTTTTACGTATTATTTTTTTTTTTTTTACGAACTTAGTAAAGCTCACGAAAATTATTCAACAATGGAAATCATGTTCAAGATAAATGAAAGAGCATTACTAGTCATACATCATTATTTAACGACCGCATAATCTCAAGATTGATTGAGATTCCTTCAATTGTTGATAATGGACAATCATGGCCACTAAACTATAAAAGGAAGAAAGAAAGAAAAAAAAAATCAGATTTGTGAAATCCACTCAATTCTTGATCGTGATAATTAGTGCAAAAAGAAAAATACTATTTCTTACGTTTTTCTTAGTGCTATTTTTTCACCTACTACCTCCTTGTATTGTGTAAATGTCAATCTGAATATTTGTTAATTTGTTATGAAGAACATGGATACATTCTTGCTTTTCTTATACCAAAGCCTACGTAATAAATAGCATGTTCAAAGCAAAAAAAAGAGCATAAAATTAAATTTTATTTGATGTGTTTGCATATCATTTTATGAAAACAGCACAAATGAAATCAAATTTTTGTGCATATATACATTTTGATATATATTATTTTATTATTAGTAGTATTTAATATACAAATTTTTTATGTTATTTTTTGATAATATTGATGAATCTAATATAATATTTTTGTTACTATTTCATATGTTTTTATCACAATTGATTTTTACGATTTCCTAATTTTATTTCATATTCTTTATATGTCACGTATGTTCCTTTGACATGGGATATCAATAAATAATTATCTGTAGGTTAAATAAAACCAAATTAGTCAATCCAATTAAAATCACATCTAATGGAATCAACTCGAATTTTTTTTCCCAAGGAATCAATAAAATCGAGCCAAACCATGCTACTATTTTGTGATTTGAATACAATGACTCAAAAATCAAAACCAAAGAGTGAATAATACACTTAACTAATGATAATAAATGAATGTCTTATATAGTTTCTGGCTATTTGAGCCTAGAATATAATGCTTCAAAATTCACTTGTCTGTAGGAAATAAAAAAGATCATGATTCATGAAACATGATGTATAAAGTAACAAAAATGATGGAAAAAAATTATAAAATTCATTGACCATGATCCTTCCAAAAAATCATGTAACCTCTATGTAAAAGGACCTATAAAAAATAAAAGATGATCCTCATGAGTCATGCCTCCTTTTATGTAGAGGCAACTATAGCATATAGCTAAATCAATGCCTTGGATTTACATGACCATCAAGCTTATATTATGAATGAAATGCAATTGCACTTCAACCTCATTCCAAACACTTTGGCTATACAAAAATAACCTTTCATCCGATCTCCAACCATGAAAATTCCCAACAGGATCTATTTACACTGATCCTGACCCGATTTAGCCTTCAATGTTAATCCAGCTATAAGTTTTTGAAGCCTTTGAGCCCCCGGACCAGGTTTGAGTTTATACATGTTTCCAACCTCGGTACATTTCGGTTTACCAGAGCACCAACCACCTAAAGTGAAAAGTCCATGTCTCTTTTTGAGTAATTTTTTATCGATCAAATCCATGGCCGGATCGTCTTGTTTGAATTTTCTAGCGAAGGCAGCACCGCTCGCGATCATTTTGTCTGTGTCGTTTATGTTTAGGATGTGAGGGTGTTGTTTAGGAGGAATGTCCCATGAGATATAATGTAAGTCAGTGTTGACAATAGTTTTTGATAATTCGGGCACATTGCACGCTACGGTTTGAAAGTAGCCTTCGGGGGATGAGAGAAAATTTGTGTAGTACATGAGAAGGGTTCTTGGTAGATTATCCCAACCCCATACAACAAATTCCACAAAGTCGCGCGATAAAACCATCCATGCTGAACCTACAATGAAGCTACAATAATTCAAAAAGAAATACTTTGAAAAGTAAATGAGGTTACACTAAGCCCTGCTTGGATTATCAACTTAGTTAAGTGCTTATAGCATACACACTTATCATAAGTGCTTATGTGTGGCCTATTTCTATAATAAAAGATAAAATAAAGTAAATGTGTCATCATACAGGCTGTTTTCCTAAGCTGTCTTGAGGAGGTTATACAAATCAGCTGAAAACAGCTAATGGACATGTCATAAGTTGTTTCGATAAGCTCTTTCAAACACTAACACAAGTCTCATGCCAATAGATAATCTAAAATAAATTAATCCAAACAGACCCTATCTAATAGGTAAAAGAATGGCCTATTGTTCGTACACAAGGAGAATCGTTCATAAAACAAACACATTTCACAGATTGTAAAAACGATATGTGTTATAAATTACATATGCATATATTGTAATTGTGTCTTAAGAACCTGTTTCCTATAAATCAATTAAAGGAACCAGATAACTAATTGTTTTTGAAGTATCAGAAAAGTAGTATCTCAAATTTGCATAAGTAACCTTTAGGGAAAGTTGATCAATACTCAACAATCTATATGATTGAATTCATATGCACTGTCAATGTAAAGGTTTTTACAACTCCAATCAATCATAATTGTTGGATCATTAAAAACATTTAACTGTAATCGCAACTACTTTTGAAGTCATAAATACGATTGGTTGAAACTTTTACACCGACAATATGGCAAATTTAAACTCATTATTATATGAACAAAGAAATAAAGTTGTGAAGAGGGAAACCAACCAGTGAATAGTTTAAATGCAGTTGGCAAAGCTCTCTTAGGATTGACCCAAAATACATCCTGCTTAGTTGACTGATAAAGCCCCGGATCTACTATTATCGGCATCGCTCGTTTATCCCTGCACGGTATAGTCCAGTTCATCGTTATGTATACATTCATGAATCATATCTTATCATAGAGAGAAAATAATTCATATTTTACATGTCAAGTTGTTTATGCTACATAGAACGACGGAAGGAAAGACTTACAGCTTCCATCCTAACCGACTTGTATGCTCGATGAAGTTAAGGCTTCTATCCAAATTTGAGAAAGAATATAGTAGATCTGCACAATTTTATAGCCATATAATTCTAAGAATCAATATAAACCAGATTAAAATACTAATAAAGAATTATACAAGATTAAAAAAACTAACCATCTTGAGTGACAAGAGGATAATCAGAAGCACTAAGATTAATGAACCAATCCCAATCTTTACTTCTCTTGAGCAAAATAGCACAAGCATGAAGAGTATTAGCAACCATCGTCGGTCCACGGTAAGTAACCATATTAGCCTTTGAGATTACAAACACATTCCCAACCTCATTGAAGATATGCTGTTTTTCAATTCTAGAAGCAAGTTCCAACCTTTCCTCCAAGGGTGCCTCGAGGTCTAAATGAACAACATAATGATTTAACGGATGATAAAGTGCATGAAGAGTTCTCCAAAGCTTTTCCAAATCGCCTTTGGAACCCGAAATCAAATAAGCGAAACGAGGGGTCGAAGGCTTAGCGGGAGCCGGAGAAGGAGAAATCTTTTTTTCAACAAAAGCAAGTGAAGATGTTTGGTTTCTATGTGTATATGATGGTAGAAAAAAGAAAAGTGAATTGATTGAATGAATTGATGAAACAAGTCCCATGTTAAAGGATGTTGCTAGAAAAAGCATACAAAATGCAGAAGTAGCAATTAGAGGATATAACCATTTCTTTTCCATGTTTAAGATTCCCATTTTCATCATAATGGATAAATTCTACATTCCATGAATCATTGAAACATAATTTGATAACTCTTCATCAATTTAACAATTTGAAGCTTCCAAAATTGACCCTTATCATATATCTTCTCACTTCTCAATAATCTTTAAGCCACTGAATATTTTCTGTTGAATCAACATCAAAAATTAAAATTCAATAAAATTACAGTCAAATATTTTTGAAGTGATATTAATTATATACTAATAAATTGCAGTTTCAAAATCAAACGGGTAACGCATCAATAAAGAAACTGATAATTAAATGATCAAAACTAACCATACAGACAAACATTAGCATAAAAATCATCGAAGAAATTGACCAATGAATATTAAATATTATTATTATTATTCTAAACTCTTAAACAAGAACATATTTTTTGTCAAAAAAAAACATGAACATATTTCTCTACAATGAAAAAAAAAAAAACGATCTAGAACAAAAATATAAGCTGAAACAAAATAGTGTATAAAATCTAATTGTTGAAACTGTTATTATTGATAGATGTGTTCAACCAAAAACGCTTGAAAGGGAAAGAAAATGATCATGAAAATAATAAAAACTGAAAAAAGGAGAAAACTATGAATGTTTGTTAAAACATTGATAACATAAAAAAGGAAAGAAAAATACCATGCATGTGAAGAAGATTAATAAGGTGAGAATTAACGTGACAAGAAATATATATATATAGTAATTAATCTAGTAGATCATAGATAGTGATGATGAAGAATTTAGTAGAGAGATGAAACCTGTTTGTTATGTGATGGAGGAAGCGTCCACGTCTAAAAGAACATAGAAATGTAGGAGAGAGAAAGGTCTAAACTCTAATGAAGAAAGTTGAACACAACACATAACATGTTATAAGAAATATTAAAAGAACCGAAAGGAGTTTCTTGTTGTTGTAGGTACGTATGTGTACGTGTTAGACTGGACAAAGTGGTACCATTTATTTAGGGACTTCAAACTTAATTAACTTACCAATCACCTATGTCGTCACATTTTCTAACTTATTAATTCATCAAATTTATTTTAACAGTTAAGTGCACGTCTCTCCGATCTTTTTATTACGTTAGCGTATATCTATCATTTCAAAATATATACTCCATTTTTATTATGATCATATTTTTTAACTAGTAAATAAATATAAATATAATTGTTAATATGTAAAATGTTGTTCGGTTTGTCTCGAGAAATATTTTTCAAAATATTAAATTTTCATACTTTTTATTTTAGAAAATTAAATATATTAATGATCAAAGTTGTACATTAATATATGTAAAGTGGTTGACTGCAACATGTATTTTGAAATTTAAAGAATATAAATTAAGAACGGTAGTTTTATGAAAATTTGATTTAAATTATTTTGATTTTGACTAAAATTATAGGTATACATATTTTGCACTTTTACACTATAATAAATTATACTTATCTTTTTCAAGAACACTCACCGTATAACAAATATAATATAAATACTTATATTTTTAATGACACCAATAATATAGTTTTCTTAGAGGCAAATTTATTTAAGGTGTAATTGGAAACGAGAGGGATCCTGAGGCCAGATATGAGACTACATGGTTCAAGGAAGACTTATAAGAATTGTTTGGTACTACCTATATCAACAAGATGCATCTTCTTTTTGGTAGCCCATTCCATAAGAACTCCACATTTAAGCGTGCTTGACTTGAAGTAGTCTTTAGATGGATGACCTACCAGGAATCCCGGTAAACGTGCGAGGGAGGACAAAACACGCTGAAAAGACTCATGTTGATTTGTAGGGTCAGTCGATAATGCTTAAAGTAGTCTGGGACTTTTGGTAGGCTTACTGTTCTTTTTTTCCTTCCTCTTTGTCATTCGCCAAAAAATTGACTTTCTCTGTCTTGTACTAATTGACATAATTTGATTATGTACTTTAGGCTTAAATATGATTTTGGTCCTTGTAATTTAGGCCAGTTATGATTTTCGTCCCTGTAAAAAAAAATTGAAAAACATCCCTACAAAAAAAAAATGTTTTAAAAAGGTCCCTGGCTCCACATTTTTGCTGATATGGCATGGGTTTCACCACATGGCAGCAGCTGACTGTGCAACTTTTGCCACGTGGCAATCCATGTAATTAAAAAATAAAAATTATTTTTAAATTCTGAAAATTATTTTTTTAATGAAAAAATCTGAAAATAAATTTAAAAATTGTAAAATAATATAAAAAAAGACATTTTTTAAGAAAAAAAAATCTGAAATAAATTTTTGAAAAAAACTGTTAAAATTAAAAAATTTGACAATAAAGTGAAAATCAAATTTTCGACAATTATTATTTTTTTAATTTAAAAATTATAATTTTTTTCTTCATATCTTAAAAAAAAATTAAAATTAAATAATTGAAAAAAAAAAGGAATTTTTTTATGATTTTTTCCATTTTTTTAAAATTTTAAAAACATATTTTTTTATTTAATGACGTGGACTGACACATTAGCGCCACGTCGCAAAAGGTTGCATAGTCAGCAACTACCACGTGGCGAATATCATGCCAAGTCAGCAAAAATGTGGGGCCAGAGACTTTTTAAAACAAAAAAAAATTGCAGGGATGTTTTTCAATTTTTTTTATGCAGGGACGAAAATCAAAACTGACCCAAATTACATGGACGAAAATCATATTTAAACCTATACTTTATTCAAATAACACACTTTAATCGTATTTTCTATTAATATATAAAGATAGATAAATTTGATGATGCATGTTATTTGATCTATATTAATTGATTTTGGTTTATAATATACAGATACATTAGTTATTTAATAAAATTAAAAATATAAATATTTGTTTATAATAGTGACCGGAGGCTGTAGTAACACATTAGATGTTGGATTTGTCTCAAAGAATAAAATATCAATTTTTTACAATTTGCTTAAAAGATAATTAAAGATGTTAACTATCAAAATTGTGTATTGATACATGTAAAACAATTAACTATGTCACTTAATATAAGAGAGTGAGAGTACCATCTTTAAAATTTATTCTCTATTAAAAAATTAGTATATATTTTTACCAAAGAGTGTAGAAGAATGTACTAAATTCTCTCAATATGGCAAATCATGATTCAAATTTCAGTTAGTTAGACACGTCTCAAATAGGATTAGTTTTGATGCGTGCAACCTATGGAAAATAAATATTTTTATAAAAAGAGTGAGGATTGCTTCTAGTTTTGGAGATAAAAAACCACAAATGGATAGAATTTTGTGTGAATACAACTTACGTCTTAATGATGAAAGAAAACTGAAATACTTTAGCTCCTCAACTTTTAACGAGAAAAGGATATAATTTTGTGTGTACGATATGTATTGTTTGTCATATTTTACAAAACATGCTATACGTATTATTTTGAGGGATAATTTGTTCTCTGTCAAAAATTAGAAAGTTCCATTTTGGTCTCTAACAGTACTAATTTTAAATATTTGGTCTCTTTCTTCTTTAAGCATTGAAGAATCTAAGAAATTTTGTCACAATTGTATGCTATGTTTCGCAAATGGAGTGGTAATTCTTTGAGTTTATCGAGTTTACGTTTTTAGCTACTAAAATCGTGTTAACTCAGAGATAAACTCAGTATCGTAAAATCAGAAGGTTTGACCGAGTTAACACTAGGTAAATTTGATCGAGTTTACTGAGTTTTACGAGTTTACGTCTAGAATATAAAATAATAATTGACCCTTTTTTTACAAAACCCAATTCATTTTCTACGAGCCTAACGACCGAAACGTTTACTGAATAGTTACATTTAGAGTAACACGTTGTTCTTGAAATGAAACGTTTATTTTGTATTTCTTCTATGAGTTCTCAAACCATGAAAAGGGAAGCACATACCAGTTAGGGTTGCGATTCCAACGGTGGAAATTCAGATTTCAACGTCGGTGATTGCGACGCCGGTTAAGGTTGCGGTGGTGGTGTTTGTTTACCTTTTGAAGAAATTATCTAGTTTATTAGCAACTTTAGGAACATGTGAAACTTACTTTTTTTTTATGGTTTTATGGATGACTTAAACTTAGAGACTTATGAAACTTATAATTTTGTGCGTTAATTTTTGTATTTTGATGCTAAATTGAGTATAACGTTTTATTATGGTAGTTTGATAATCTGCCTTTGTAATTAAGTCATATTTTGCACTAATGACCTATTTACAATATTATATTAGATTATATATGTCATGCATATAATAAATTTTATATAATTTTAATTTTAGGTAAACTCGTTTGAGTTTTCAAGTCGAGTTTACCTAAATAAAACGAGTTGATGTAAACTCTCGATGTGCAAAACTTTGCTTGTAAAAATTAAAAATGGTTTACATACTTGCATCTCTAATTAATTAGACTTTAGATCGGTTCATTTACTAACATAGAATCTAGCACTAATTTAATACTCGGTGAAGCTCTATCTTATATGCATTATCATTTATTCACTCTAGCACCTTAAAAAGGGTCCTCACTTGGCTACCCAACGTTTACCGTTGGCACGATAACTGGCACATCAGAGGTCCGTTCTTCCCTGTCCTTTCGTACTAGGGAAAGTTCCTCTCAATACTCAAACACCCACACCAGATATAAATTGACTATTTCACGACGTTATGAACTCAGCTCACCGTTTTAATGGATGAACAACCCAACCCTTGGAAAATACTACTACTCTAGGTGGCGAAGAGCTGACGTTGAGGTGCCAAAGCTTGATTTTATTATGAAGGAAAACATATCCTTCCTTATGTGAACCCAAACCATATCACTGAGTTCAAATACCTTTTTTTTTCTAGTCTTGATGGCACTTTTGGTATAGCATTCCGTTTTCTTTTCAATACCGACCTTCACTTTAGCATGTAAGTCTTTGACATGCCTGGCACTTTTTTTTTTTTACATCCCCTACTCAAAGCATCGTCACTAAGATGTAGCGGAACCATATCAAGTGGAGTTTCTAGGTATCCCATGTGATTTGGTAATTATTTTAGTGGATATGATTTCCCAAAAATGACTCAAAAGATTAGTGTCCATGTGTGAAACAATGGCTTTTGGGTATGTTGTGTGATTTCACAAGCTCTTACAAAAACAAATTAGCAATATGACATGCATCATCAAAAGTTATATATGACAAGGAATGAAATATTCCGTCATAAACAATCAAAATAAAATGGTATAACGACCGTGTTTGTTCTTGGTGGACCCAAAAGCAAAATCCATGGACAAATCAACTAAGAAAAGGAAGAAATGCACACCCTGCTTCATCTTATTATCAAAAAAGTTAAGTTAGGGAAGACACATCTCCATCCAAGGTTAGTAACAACCTCAAACCTCATTGAAGATTTACAATGAAATTTAACATAACGTATCAATGGTGGAAATCAAACATGAAACCAAGTCACAACGAGTGTAGGCGGAAGACACAATCATTTGTGTCAACCACAAATGGTATATTTTACTTCATTAGGCAAAAGGAAATGTTCATGCGATAACCTCAAACTTCATTGAAGATTTACAATGGAATTTATATATCCTATCAACCGTGGGATTCAAACACAAAACCAAATCAAACACGAATCCAAGTCACATCGGATGTGAGTGAAAGGCGCAACCATTTGTGTCAACCACAATTGGTACATTGTGCCTTCATCTTAGGCAAAAAGAAATGTTCATGCAACATATCAAGGGTCTTATGCTCCCCCAAAATGACCCATTAAACACCTCTCATGCACCTCAATGTACGTATAGGAATGCATAATCTATTGTATTTGAACAAATAACTGCCATGTCTATAATATAAGAATGAATGAGTGATGTTTCGTAAGCTCGTAATCATGAGAAGAGAAATAAAATCAAATATAGGGCATACAAATCTATAATATGATCACAACCTAGAAGTCTAGTTTGAAGGGTTTAGATTAGATTAATTACTTCCTTGAAGTTCATTGGCTACCACATTAGCTTTCTATTTCTTATGGTTAATGAGATGTGGAATTTTTTTAAAGAATTCAACCCACTTTTGTAGTCTCTTATTTAGCTTACCTTTCCCTTTCAGATGCATTAATTAAGGATTAAGAATTCATGGTCGTTATGTACTACAAGTACCTTAGGAAACAAATAATGTTGTCAATGCAATGCTCCAACGAATACATTGAAGTATGATATTAGAGAAAGGAACAATGTGGAATACACGGGGAGATGGGCACTAGATTGAAAACGCTAAAGGAGGATATTGTGGAGTTAGATGCCAAAAGTGAAAGGGGTGCCTTATCCAATCAAGAGGTGGAGAAGAGGAGGTGCAAGTTCGAGGAGTTGTGGAGAGTTTTAAAGAGTAAAGAGGTGTTACTCCAAAGGTCTAGATCAAAATGGCTTAGAGAGAGGGATGCAAATTCGAAGTACTTCCATCGTTGTATCTAGAACTAGGTTGGATGTCATGAAGTCCCTAATGATAGATGATGGTTAAGTGAAAACATCAAAGGATATTAGAAGGGGGTGATTGATTATTTTAGGAGGAACGTTGGAAGTAGCGATTGGGAGAGACCAAGGTTGGATGGGGTAAATTTTGCTACTCTTTTCGAAGTTGAGAATGGATAACTTATTACACCTTTTTCAATGACAAAATAGAATTGATGGTGAAAGATAGTGATGAAAATAAGAGTCCTGAACCAGATAGTTTTGATTTTGCTTTCTTTAAGCAATTTTGGTATCTAGTGAAGAATGAATTAAGGATTTTTTTCGATCAATTCCACGATAATGAGGACTTTTATGATGGTGAATGAGGTGGTGGATTTAGCCAAAAGGAGGAAGTGTGAATGTTTATTTTTAAACGATGACTTTGAAATGACATATGACTCGGTGGATTGGGTTCATTACCTTTATTGTATTTGGGCCTTCCGGTGGGTGCAAATCTTAGAAAGATGTCTACTTAGAAATCGTTGTTGGATCGAATACGAAGTAGGCTAAACTCTTGGGGAAATATATATATTAGTTTGGGAGGGAGGATCGTACTCCTAAATTGGGTGTTGAATTCGATCCTATTTTCTATTTTTTCCTTTTTGATAGATGTGTTCATCCAAAACTGTTTGAAAGGGAAAGAAAACGATCATCATAGAAAGAAAAAAAATCAACTAAAACAAAACACGGTATCACGATCATGTTTGTTCTTGGTGGACCCAAAAGCAAAACCCATGGACAAATCAACTTAGAACAATAAGAAATGCACACCGTGCTTCATCTTATTGTCAAACAAGTTAGGTAAGGGAAGGCACATCTCCATGCAAGTGATAATCATGAACCTCATTTAAGATTTACAATGGAATTTAGTATAACATATCAACTTTGGGATTCAAACAAGAAACCAAGTCACATCGGATGTGAGCGAAATGCACAACCATTTGTGTCAACCATAATTGGTGTTATGCTTCATCTTAAGCCAATAGAAATGTTTCTGCAACACATCAAGGATCGTATGCTCCCCCAAATGACCTATTAAACATTTCTCATGCACCTATCTAACAAAAATATCTCATCTTAGGCATAATCTATTGCATTTGAACAAATAACCACCATGTTTATAATAAGAGTGATGTTTCATAAGCTCATAATAATGATAAGAGAAGAAAAATCAAGTGTGTGGCATACAAATCCATAATATGATCACAATCGAGAAGTCTAGTTTATATTACTCGGACATTTATCCCTTATGGCCTTATTCTTTTTTTCATCTACCATTAAACCTTGTGCGCTTACAACAAATCCTAAGAAAGGTAACCTCGCTTTAAAAAATATTTTTTTCTAAATACGTTTTAATGGCATAGTAGCTACATTTTAACTACGTACTACCATCAATTATAAAAGTACCATCATTAATGGAACATCTAGTATTAAAAAATGTTTCCTCCTTGAGACTCATAATTATACTTTACTTGGATGCATATGAGTCTTATTACCTACCATTACAAGCTCTTATGTAAGAAGAACCGATTCACAATTCACTCTCTTGTTCGCTTGAGACTGAACATGAATACTAATAACATGTTGAGGAATCGGGTGCATGCATCTCTTTACCTTCTGCAATCATAGTTTTGTTATTAGGAAAATTAGATGGTGTGTGACCTATTCCAAAACAATAAGAGAAGAATATTGAGATGAATCATTCTTGTATTTAGAAGTGATCAGACTTAAGGGAAAAAATTGTCCTCCCTTTTATGCTTGTCCTTTCAATGATCTTTCTATTTAATTGTTGCTCAACAGTGAATTTCTTATGAACTAGCTTCTCAATATCCAAAGTATTGTAACTCAACTACATCTCTAATCTCATAGCTTAAGCTATCAAATAACCTAACTATTATGACATCTTCATTCTCACTAATTTTGGAGTGAATTCTCAAAGTCTCAATGTCCTTATAATAGTCCGTCCACACTTAGAGTTGGCTCAACCTTTTGGATTTTTTTATTGTAGTCCCTTGATAGAGAGATGGTATATATATATATATATATATATATATATATATATATATATATATATATATATATCTTCCTAAAAATTTCTTCAAAACAACCTCAATTAAACAAAATTTCCTAGCATCACATCTCCTCTCCTTTCGTTGACATTTTGGTCCCACCAAAGTAAACCATGATACTTAAATTCTAAGATAGCCAAACTAGTTCCCCTCTCTTCTCTAATATCAAAGGCTTCAAATAATTGATATATTTATTGAGCTCTCAATCAAAATATGCAGGCGGAGCCAGAAATTAAACAATTAGGGGACCAAGTTTAAAAAATATACTCTAGTTAAACAAAAAAAAGTTCAAATGTACTACATTTGAAGTTATATTGGGAGAAGATAGAAAAATTAGATTCACTTATGCATATAATATAAGACTTCAAATGAAAATGAAAATGCTAATGATAGACGGACCACATTTCTAGTAAAATAACAACATAAATAGAAAATATACTAGTAGTATAAAAAAAATTATAAGAAAATTGGGGGGGACCATGGCCTCCCTTGGCCACCCCAATCTTTCCGCCCTTGAAAATATGCTTCTTGATCACTTTTTCATAAAAAAGAAGGAAACTTGATCTAGCCATCATCTACAAGAATTTCCCATATTACTGACAGATTCAAACTTATATTTATTTTGAGAAGGTCTTATATGATAATATCTCCTCTCTCTCTGGTTCCAAGCTCTTCTATCGACGCATTCATTTGAGTACTCAACATGTTTGTAAAATCATCCATAAAAGAATCGATTCTAGGAGAAAGGGGTTTAGCATGTGTTTAGTTTCCTGTTTGAACACACAAATGCACGTTTGACACGCTTCTTGATGTGTTTTTGTGATTTCCAAAAACTTAAAATACCAGTTTTTATGTTAACATGGTTTTTTTTTACACCAAACTCCGTTTTGCATACACGCTACATGTTGTACTAAGCAGACACTTAGTTCACTTTCACTCATGATTCCAACAACAAGTACCACAATAACAAAACAAGTATCTAGAACAGTATATTAATAAGGGTTGACTTTCTGTAAATAACTAGAATTTTGTTTTTAGTCCATAAAAAATTGCACTTTTTAGTCCTGTACAGTTTTCCACCAGCATTTTTAGTCCTTGTAAAAAATTTATCAACATTTTTAGACCTATAAAATTTTATGTCTGCATTTTGTATCCTAAAAATGCTAAAGGGAAATGTTACGTGCACTAAAAAATGCATTTTCTTAGAGACTAAAAATGAAATTCTTGATATTTATAAGGATAATATACTTGATTAACCCTAATAATAATAATATGCTCTATCAATGTATAATTATTTTACACATGCATATGATGATGTGATGTCACGTCAATCAATGTACACCGATAGAGTATACTAATTAAATCCTAACAAAAACAATATTTTTAAATATATTTAATTAGTATCCTCTATCTGTATACTAATTATTTTTCTAAGAATATTTTTAAATATATTTAATTTAAATTTAAAATAATAAAATAAAGGAGTTAAAAAAGTAGGAGTCGGAGGTTAAGGAATAATTTTTTGGTGGACATTCAATTTGGTCACACATATAGAAAAAAGTGCACATGTTATCATCATTTGAAAGTTGAGGAATGATTATTTTTCAATTTTGTAACGAACATAGGTATATTCATTGGGTTTTTCTATCATGTGCAAATTTGCACATGTTAAGAAATTTAAAGTGGTAAGTTTGTCTTAGAACTTATTTTATGTCCATATATTCCCATGAATGTAATTCTTAACCTTCAAATAAACAACCCCTAAGTATTTATGGGAATTGTATCACTTATGTGTATCACACAATGATGATTTTTTTTTTCTTACGATCACTTTAGCCTCTTTCCACTCTATAATAATAAAACTCTTCGGATTGGTTTGATCAACTAAGAAATAAGTGATTGAACATGATAACTTAAGTTGTCTTGTGATTAATTGAAAAATTGTTTTAGGGATTAGACAAGTTGAGAGGTAAGAAACAAGATAAAAACTGAAAGTCTTGTTCCTCACTAAACCAGAACAAATTTTTTTTGTCATAAGTATAAGTTGTCTAAAATATTTTGATAACATTTCGTCCATCAAACACCGTGTGTATAAGATAAAAAAAAATTGTTTGATACCATAAAAATTTGTCTTATTTTTTTTGAGGGAGGGAGGAAAAAAAATTTGTCTTATGTTATTCTGTCTTATGATGTGTTGTTCTATCTTATATTTTTATGTCAAGTACTTACCTTTTAGCATATCAAACCAAACAAATCTCAATCAATTTTGTGCTAAACCTCTGCACAAATGTGATAAAACTCACATGTAAGTTATCACTCAAGAGACCAAACAAGACGCGATAAGCTTTAAGATAATCACGGCAAATTTAAAAGACAATAGAGAAAATCTAAGCAAATAAAAGTACGCAAAAATAGATTTAATTAAAAAAACTAGCTCAAGAAAGATCGAAACTAAATGGTTAGGTGATTCAAATATGTGTGTTGCACAAATATGTGGGAGGTAAGACACTTAAATAAAATTTGCAATGTCTATTAGAGGCAACAAGTACACAAAAATTATTGATATTTTAAGTTGAACATTTTTTTAATTGCCTTTTTTATAAATGCTTTCGTGTAGAATCACATTTTCACGAGTTAAGATCTTCTCTGTTTGCTTAAAATGAATGGACAATGTCATTTGGTAAATGGAAGAAATAGAGAGACTAATAAATGGAGAGGATCTTAACTTCATTTTCACATAACTTTTAGTTTCAGTTTTTCTCTGCACGTTTGTATTTCTATCAATTTAGGTTTTTGAATTTCCATAATCGTACATGTATGGAAGAAATGACCTAAAAAAAAGTTTGTTAATGAATTTGGATCAGGGCCGGCCCAAAGGGGCTGCCACTAAAGCAAGGGCTTTAGGCCCAAAGTTTTTTAGGCTTTGTATTAGGCCTTATGATTTTGTCTTTAAAAGTATTTTCTCACGTCAAATTTTGTGAACATGTTCACTCGAAGCTCAAGTGGTATGTAAATGAAATGTCATAGTTCATGTTGTAATTCAATTTCAATGCTAGCTATTTTATTGGTTATTTGAACCTAAATATATTAAGATAAATAGTGTGTAATCAAAGTTTGTAAAAGTAAAAAATTAATTTATATTTGTATCATTTCAATATTATTTTGTTATTTTAAGATCTCTAACAATTAGTAAATAATGTTTATATTAAATATCATTTTCAACACATACACACGAACGTGCGCGCGAACACACACATGTGTGTGTATATATTGTGTGTGTGTGTCTATATATATATTACAAGCGCACACACGTGCATATATATAGAGAGAGGCGCGCGCACACACATACATATATATTCAAAAAGTAAGAGGATACACTCTCGCAATGTCACAATTCAAAGTTTGATTTCTATCTGACAAAATACTTATATTTAATTAGTGTCTAACACACATCATACTGAATTACTTTCAATTGAGGGAACTTATGAATTTTTTTTAATTGTCTTATTTTCTCTAAACGCACTTAAAAACCCTTTATTTAAATTTCGCTTTAGGCATAAAAATATATTGGGTCGGCCCTGCGACTTTCTTAGGACGTAGTTTTTGTTTAGATTGGTATGATTAATGTTTAGCTAGTAGCTAACCAGTGAACCAGTGATTAACTGCATTTAGTTATGATGTAATGTGTGAATGTGTAAAAGGTGCACTTGTACATATAGAGAGGTATATAGCAATTATAGAATATATTCCTTTGTGAAAATCATCTTCTCCATAATCTTTATCTCTTTTCTTCTTCTTCAAGTAATTGTGTTTGTGTATGAACAAAAATGTTTTTGAATTTCTTCAAAAGTTTTTAGTTTTAACTTCTATTTTGTTTGTAATTGAGCAAACCACATTTGTTACTATATTAAGCCTAAATGACATGCTATCTAAGCCATAGGATGATCTCGCAGCTAAAGTCATTCATTTACATGTAATGCTTATCTATGTGACTTTGGGAGATTAATTTATTTAATAATGAATTGGGATATGAGGAGTCATAGTTCATGTTACAAGTTCAATTTCAATGCTAACTATTTTATTGATTATTTGAACCTTAAATTATGTTTGCCTTCATATTCCTATCAATCTAATTCGATGCCGGTTGTTCTAAATATATAAAGACAAATAGTGTGTAATCAAAGTTTGTAAAATTAAAAATTAATTTATATTTGTATCATTTCAATATTATTTTGTTACTTTAAGATCTCTAACAATTGATAAATAATATCTATATTAAATGCTATTTTCAACACATAGACACACACGCGCGTGCGCTCGCTGTAACACCCCATTTTCCCAACATGTAAAATAATACATAATTTATTAGAGTTCAACATAAAAACAGGATGTCACATTTTCATACTTCAAAAATCCTTTCAACATAATAGGGTTTAAAATCCGTTATTTAAATAAACACCTGCTTTCAAACAATTAAATAATATTGCAGCGGAAAACTTAATCTTAATTAGCTTATAAAATTCAAGTTTGGCACTAGGCCTCAACGTCATCAACAGAATTCAAATACCAGTTAAAATGGTTCAACAACAACTTCAAAAGTTACGTAATCAATAAGGATAAACATAATAAATGATATTCCACATCCCGTTACATATCAGAGCGACACTCCTATGACGACACGAGGATCTACTCACATCTACACTACTCTGGATCACCTGCAAGTTACTCATGCGAAGAGCAACATTTTCAAGCAGAAGGGGTGAGATTTCACAAAACAATAATATTAAACATATAATTCATCAATTATATTTAACATTATAACTTCATAAATTAATAACATTAAATCTTCTTATAATATTTCATTAATAACTCATTCAACTTCTAATCATTATTAACTTCATATTCATCGCATTATATACACCATCACATATCACATAATAATCAAATCATAACCATCTTCATATAACATCATAAATCATCACATAATAACATAAGCAACCACGATTAATAAATATTAATACTTCACTTAATTCTTTATCAATAACACATTGACAATTGACAACTTAACGACAACGACAATGCGACTTCTACGACTTGAACTCAACATATGCAACTTCAACTCGACTATGCAACTTAGACATCTTATTCATGCATGTGGTACCAATCCAGGGCGTCAAGCCCTCAACGTAATAAGTATTAATATACTTCCAGGGCGTCAAGCCCTCATCGCAAATGAGCTAAAGCTCCAGGGCATCAAGCCCTCAACGTGTAGAGTAAAAACTCACAGGGCATCAAGCCCCCAACTGAAATGGGTATGCATGGACTCAACCTCATACAACTTACGAAACATCGACATCTTAGGATTCCAATAATTTGGATCAACTTCTTATTTCATAGACCGACTCATGCAACTTGATGATATTAGAATCAATCAACAACAGAATTCAGCAGCTTAATCATAACAGCAATCTAATGATAATTCAGCAACAACTTCACCTTAGACATTATATATATTCCACATAAAGCATATACGATTATATCTCATTACTAACAACATTCATATCATCTTAGTTTATATTCTTAGAACTACAACAGTAGCCTAAACTAATTCATTACTCTAAGGATCAACTCACTTCTAACTGTGCGACAAAAGTCACTTAAAAGTCCTATAAGGTAGTCTGCCTCGGGTTACTCGCTATGGCGACTTGGGCTGCTTGCCTTGCGAGCCAACTAGGGTCACTCGTTGTGGCGAGTTAGGCTGCTCGCCTTGCGAGTCATCAAGGGTCGCTCGTTGTGGCCAGTTGAACTGCTCGCCTTGCGAGCTGTCAAGGGTCACTCGCTATGGCGAGTTGAACTGCTCGCCTTGCGAGCTGTCAAGGGTATTACTCGTTGTGGCGAGTGGGATAGCTCGCCTCGCGAGATGATGAAGAACACTCGCCGTGGCGAGCTGGTTGCTCGCTGTGGCGAGCGATGACATAACAGTTATGGGGTTACGGAAATTTTCATCAAAAATCTCAATTTTCATCATGTTCCTCCCCAATTTTGACTATAATGATGTTTAAGAGTTACCCTATGGTCTGTAAACAGTTTCTACAACAATGGTACAGTTTCTCATAATCTAATCATTAATTCATCACTTTTGACCTAATTCCCAAATTCTCAAATTACTTGAATTAATCCTATAATCTGTTAACTATAATCATCCTATGGGTTATCTAAGGTCTGCACGCAGTTTCTACATCAATCCAACAACTTCTCATCATCTAATCCTCAATTCATCAATTTTAACCTAATTCTCAAATCCTCCAAAACTCTTCCTACTCTTGTTAAACTTAACCATCAGAATTACAGACTTAATAAGATTGAATGTTAGTCTCACCCTTACCTTAAGAAAATCGGAGCAGCAGCCTCTTAGTTCTTCGCTTCTAGTTTTCTCCCTTTTTCTCCCAAAACTGATTGTACGTACTATCTGTTTCTAAACCTAGGTTTTTCCTTTTATACCTCTTCTATCTATTTTATCTTATTCCACTTATTCTCCCATAATTCTATCTAATTCAAAAGCAGCCCCACAACTTAATATTTATTTTATTTTCAAATCTTATTCTATTAAATAATAAAATAGGCCACCTAATAAAATCACGACATATCACGTAAATCACATAAATATATTCTAAACTCGACAAATTAATTAAATAATCGAAACGGGCGTTACACTCGCACACACAAAATAACTATTTCATTTTCAACATAAAAAATCTTTTTTCAATAAAATAATTTTGTGTAAAGCGTATCCACAAACATAACTAAAACATGCCAAAAAAAGCATACCTAAAACATCAAATATGATTTTCAAAAATCTAAAACAAACAGACTCAATACAGGGCTAGGTTTTTTTTTTTTTGAAGGATATAAGGATTAATCAAAACTTACATTTGATGTGCACAAAATAACAATTCAATTAACACTATGTAATTAGGATGTATAATCTGCAATTTGAAATGTTATGCAACTAGGATGCAATTGACTTGGTTAAACCTGTTCTTATGGAGGAGGTCAAATAGACAATTTGGGATTATGAGAGTTTTACAAGTCCAGGGTCGGATGAGATCAATTTTCGTTTCATCAAAGATTTTTGGGAGGAGATTTAAAATGATACGACGCGGTTTAACATTGATTTCCATCGAAATGATAGGCTTGCAAAGGGAATCAATAACACTTTTATAACTCTTATTTCGAAAGTGGATAATCCTTAACGATTGGGTGATTGTAGGTCAATTTCTTTGGATGGGTGCATGTATAAATTTTTAGCGAAAGTTTTGGCTAACATATTAAGGAAGGTTATTGGTAGTGTGATATCAGACTCCCATTCTGCATTTGTTATAGGAAGGGAAATCCTTGATAGGATTCTAATAGCCAATGAGGTGGTTGACGAGGCTCAGAAGTTGAAGCCAGAATTGTTACTATTTAAAGTGGATTTTGAATAGGCTTATGTTTCGGTTGACTGGAAGTATTTAGAAGAGGTTATGTGAAAGATAAACTTTCATTTTTTATGGCGTAAGTAGATGTTGTCTTGTGTTGAATCCGCAACTGTGTCGGTGTTGGTTAATAGTAGCCCAACTAAAGAATTTCCTTTAGAGCAGGGATTGAGGCAAGGTGACCCTCTTCTCCGTTCCTTTTTTTGCTTGCTTATAAAGGGTTTGACATTATTATGTCCACCGTGGTTACATCTGGCTTTTTCATGGGTTAAAGTGTTGGTCGTGGGGAAACTGTTTGACTATCTAATCTTTAGTTTGTGGATGATACTTTAATTTAGATCAAATCTTTACGTGTGGCCCTAATTTAATAATATCTTGGGATTGAAAGTTAATTTTAACAAAAGCATGTTAGTGGGTGTGAATGTTGCGGATTATTGGTTATCAAAAGCAGCGATGATTATGAATTGTAAGACTAGGAGGTTTCTATTTGTGTATCTTGGTATGCCTATAGGTGGTAACACGTAGAGGTTGGATTTTTGGGTTCCGCTATTAAACTGTATCGAAGCTCGTTTGTTAAGTTGGAAGAACAAGTCTCTTTCTTTTGGTAGTCGGTTTATTCTCCTAAAGTCTGCCATGTCTTCTCTATCGTTATACATTCTTTCCATGTTCAATGTTCCCATAGGTATAATTTTCTATATTGAATCTTTATTAAAATGTTTTTTTTGTGACGATTCTAGGAAAATTTCTTGGGTCAGTTGAGACTCGATTTGCTTGGGGAAGGAGGTGGGAAGTTTAGGGGGTTAGGAAGATGAGGGAATTTAACCTTGCATTGTTAGGAAAGTGATGTTGGAGGATGTATGTCGATATGGAGACTATTTAGCATAGATTTTTGGTGGCGAATTATGAGGATGTGGGGAGTCAGTTGAACGAAAGTGGGAGTCAAAGTTCTTCTTTGTGGAAGGGTCTGATGGGAGTTCAGAGAGGGATTGGTTCAAGGGTGAATAATTGGTTTGATGATAACTTAAGGAAGTTGATATGAAATGGTATTGCTACATTCTTTTTAGGAAGGATCATTGGTTTAGTGGTATTCCTCTTAGTGTTAGATTTCATAGGTTATTTGAGTTAACTGACAACCCTTTGATGTCAGTTGATGATATGTTTGCAGTTGGTTGTGGTAAGGAGAGAGGCTTGGAAGCAGCGATGATATCCTTATTGCATGAGAGGAGGTTAAACAAGTTTCTTTGAAAGTTTCATTGTTTGCTTGGCGTCTTCTTCGAAAACTAATATAAGTGTGACACACTTCAACAAAATCATCAGCTATGTATAGTTGGGTGTGGTGTAGTGGAATATGTGGATCACCTATTTTTGTATTGCCCTTTTTATTTGTTCGAATTGGCAATTAATTAGGTTTTGGACCAGTATTTGTGCAGCTGATCAACACCGGATGTTGGATCACTTTATTAAGTTTATAAAGACAGGTGGTAACTCAAAATTTCTTCGGCCTACTTTATACTTAATTTGGTTTGCATGTGTGTGGGTAATATGAAAAGAAAGAAACAATAGGATTTTTAATAATAAGGAGGAATCGATTTCGTCCTCTAATTTTCTACTTCCCCTTGTTGGGTTTGGCATCTTGTAATTATTTCTGAACTTGTTGTGTTCTGATCGTGCATGTGTGCTTTTCAGAATGCTTTTTTCGTAATTAATATATTCCATTTTGCGTTGTAAAAACAAAACATGCAATCATATCGCGAGTTTGAGATGATCAAATAATATAATGATAGAATGCAAATAAGTAATTATAATTTTTGTGACTAATATAATATTATTTTATTTTTCAAATCATATCATGGTCAACTTACAAATTCAAAATTCATAAATATTTTCCATATAATGGTCAATTTACAAATTCAAATTTCATAAATATTTTCCAAATTAGTTTAAATACTTTTAACCTAACTCTTTTTTTTTTTGAAGGATTAACCAAACTCTTTTTTTTTTTTTATAGTTTTTAATATTATTTTTAGTTTATTTTATTAGATTTTACATACTCTTTTTTTTGTAACTTCTCATTTAAAAAAATAATTAAAATGACAAATCACCGTTTGTAAAAATTGACATCAATTCTTTGATATTTTTTAACGATTTTATTTATATTTAGTTTTTAATTATTTCATTGTAATTCTTATAGCTTTTGAAGGGTGAATATGAATTACCCTTAAAAAAAGGGTCAATGTGATTTTTTTTATCTTATCATATTTAGTTGATTTTTTTTATCTTCTTGCAACATGATTGAGTTATAATCTTCACTTGTCAAATAACATATTTAAAATGAATGACCTAGTTTGACTGTATACAATATTCATATAACATATTTTGACCATATTTTCTACTAAATTATAAACACTAATGATAGTATATGTTGTTGGATTTGTCTCAATTATTTTTTTGCTAATAAATAGTTAAATATATTAAAGGTCAAAAATGTGCATTGACACATGTGAAACAATCAACTAGACCACTTGTTTTGAGACTGATGAAGTATATTTTATTCTAGTTATGAAACATGCCCTAAAATTCACGTAATTACGTAGAGTTTGATATCAAGCGGGTTCAAGACCAAAACCCTAAATTCAACCTATACCAAAATCATGTATATGTTGTCTAACCCCGTTTTTAGAAGGCTAGCGACACTCTGATATGATGACTAGCAAATAATCGAGTTTGACGTTTTTGGGTGGTTTATATTGTAATGACTAGTTTATTTAAATTAATTTCTTTCTTTTTTGTTGCATTTATTGTGTCGGCCACGATAAACTACGAGTCTTAATATAGTTCAATGTGTGTTTGACTTCATCTTATCCACATCAATTCTTTGACCAAGGGTGTTTAGATGGGCAACAAGTCCGACAAAATCGAACCAGTGATAACTAACATAAAAAGAGCAACAATAGTGACACCAATTCATAACAACTTGCATAGATCACTAAACTCGTCGTCTCTGACCCTAATCGATATGAGATAGTTATATCTGCCAAATCATATGATTACCTAATTGAGCTCATCGTGTCCAACCTTTATAAATATCATATCCGAGAATGAAATCTCTATAACCTTATAATAAAACAACCATAAACATTATGTGTCATATAACCTTTTTTTCTTACAACACTATATGATATAACGAGTAATCGAGTTATACATAATATCGGCCGGTTTAGACTATAATGACCAAATTATATTCATTTCTTTTTTTGTTACATTTATTATGTTGGCCAAACGATGAACTACAAGTCTAAGTGTTGTTTAACACGTGTCATACCTCATCTTATGCAAATAAACCCCACACCCAAGGGTTTCTAGATGGTAAGTAAGGCCATCGAATCGAACCACTTATAGTCTTTGGCTTTAATCAATCAGATCAAATAATCGTATGTGGCAAACACTATGATTACCTAATTGATATCATCGTCTCCATCCTTTATAAATATCATACCAGATAATGAAATATTTATAACCTTATAAGAACCATCCATAAACATCTATATGTCTTGTAACCCTTTTTGCAACACCACTATGATATAGCGAGAAATATTCGAGTTCGGTATAATATCGGGCGGTTTAGACTGTAATGGCCAACTTACTTTCATTAAATTTATTTATGTTTTGTTGCATTTATTATGTCGGCCAAATGATGAAGTGCAATTCTAAGTACAGTTTAACACGTGACAGACGACGTCTTATGCAAATAAACCCTACACCCAAGGGTTTTTAGATGACCAATAAGGCCAACACATCGAACCACTGATAACCAACATAAAAGGGGCAGTGGCAGCTACACCAACACATAACAACTTGCATAGATTTACTAAACTTGTCGTGTCTAACCTTTATCAATATCAGATTAAATAATCGTATATGTTAAACCTATGATTACCTAATTGAGCTCATCGTCTCCAACATTCATAAATAGCAGACATGATAATAACCAACCTAATTCACTACAATCTTATAATAACTAACCAAAAACATGTATATGTCTTCTAATCCCTTTTGTAGGAGCACTATGATTTATTTGAGTAATCGAGTTGGAAAAAACATTGGGCGATTTAGACTATAATGACCAACCTGTTCCATTAAATTTATTTCTTTTTGTTGCATTTATTATGTTGGCCAAATGATGAATTGTGAGTCTATGTATAATTTAACACACATCAAACTTCATCTTATCCACATAAACCTTACAACCAAGGGTGTTCAAATGGGCAACAAGGTCAACGAATCAAACCACCGGTAACTAACATAAATGAGAAACGATAACGACACCAACACACAACAACTTGCATAGACTCAACAAAGTCATCGTCTTCGATCTTTCTCAATATCATATCAGATAATCGTACATATCAAATCCCAATGATTACCTAACTGAACTCATCGTCTCCGACCTTCTCAATGTCATATCAGATAATCTTATCTGTCAAACCCTATGAGTACCTAATCAAACTCATTGTCGTCAATCTTTCTGAGTATCAATTCGGATAATCAAATCTTTGCAACGACATAACTAACTACCTAAAAATCCACCTAATATTTCCAAAAGCAACAAAAAAATCGTGCTTATTTTTCAAACAAACCTTATATAGACTCACTGAACTCATCGTCTCCGACCTTTCTCTGTATCATATCAGATAATCGGATTTGTTAAACCCTACAATTATCTAATCGAACCCATCGTCTTCAACCCTATGATTACCTACCTAAAAATTCACCTAAAAATGTTTCCAAAAACAACAACAAAATCATTCTCATTTTCAAACACAATCTTGTATAGACTCACTGAATTCATCGTCTCCGACCTTTCTCTATATCATATCAGATAATCGGATCTGTCAAGCCCTACAATCGAACCCATCGTCTTCAACCCAATAACTACCTACCTAAAAATTCACCTAAAAATGTTTCCAAAAACAACAACAAAATCATTCTCATTTTCAAATACAACCTTGTATAGACTCACTGAACTCATCGTCTCCGACCTTTCTCTGTATCATATCAGATAATCGGATCTGTCAAGACCTACAATCGAACCCATCGTCTTCAACCCTATAACTTCCTACCTAAAAATTCACCTAAAAATGTTTCTAAAAACAATAACAAAATCATTCTCATTTTCAAACACAGCTTTATATAGACTCACTGAACTCATTGTCTCTGACCTTTCTCTGTATCATATCAGATATCGAATCTGTTAAACCCTATAGTTATCTAATCGAACTCATCGTCTTCAACCCTATAACTGCCTACCTAACAATGTTTCCAAAAACAACAACAAAATCATTCTCATCTTCAAATACAACCTTGTACATTTTAGTAGTGAATATTCTTCCATTTGCCAAAAGTCAATACAATACCTAGACTTCCATTAACAGCAAATTTCTACTAAAAGAAACAAACCTTCCATTCAACCTAAAAATGAAGAAAACACAAAGTTAAAGAATATCATCTTTAGATGGAACCACCAAAAGTGCAAAACCCAAAACCTCATTTATTCATTTCATTTTACCTTTTTACCCAAATGAAGAAAATCCACAAAAACAAGAAAAACAACCCAAGCCTTACGTTTTTACTGTTTCGAAGAAATCGAGGTAGCGAAATCCACTGTCGAACCTGAAAAAATCATTATCCTTTTTTTGTTCATATATAAATATAGAGACACTGTAAAATGATGTCTCTTTCTCATTCTCTCTCTATATCTATATCTCTCTCTCTCTACAAAACGGGTTCTTGAGTAAACCTGCACGTGGAGGAAGAAGAAGAAAACAGAGCGAGATCTGACCCATTTTTCAATTTTGGGTTTTTACATAAACTCTTTATTTGATTTGGAGACCCTTTTTCAAAAGGGGTCTTCTTCTTTACAAATTTTCTTAGCTCTATACTCTGGTATTGTTCATCTCTCAAGTTTTTTTTTTTTTGAATTCAAACTACTTACTTGTTTTTTGTTTTTGTTAATCATTGATGGGGTTGATTCATTTTTCAATATTCAGATCACACCCTTTATAAAGTTTTTTATTTTGCTTTGTTTGGTAATTTTTTCTGAGATTTGGATTTTGCATGTTGGGTTTGATCACAATTGAATAAGGTGTGTGTGTTTTTTATTTACATATAGTACTTATCTTTTGTTTTTGTGTATCAATGATGTAGTGATTGATTATTCAGATCATGCCCTTTTGAAGTTTTTTTATTTTGTTGTCTTTGCTTATTTGTTCTGAGATTTGGATTTTGCATGTTGAGTTTGATCATAATTGAATAAGGTTTGGTTTTAAGTTTTTTACCCTAAAAATTTGATTTTTATTTATTTGTTAATAAATTGTTTATCAGGATTGTGATTTTTTTTGGTTTGCATGTTTGAGATTAAGATGGTAAAGTTTAGATCTTATTTTTTGATGTCATGTGATATGTCTGGATTGGTTTTTTGTGATCAATTTGATGCAATTGTTTTATTGATTGAAGTGTTCATTGTTCATGTTGATTTGTTGTGTATTGTGTGTTTACTTTTTGAATTTTCTGCATGTGTATTTGTTTGTTTGACAATGATAATACACTATTAATGTTACTGAAAATTTAATTTGTGATTCATGATTTAGTATTTGAGAATCTGTTTATTGAGCACGTGGATCAAATATTGAATTATACGTACTGCTGAATTTTTCATACTTTGATATGATTTAAATATTTTATTATTTTTATTTGCATTCAGGTATCGTGGATTTTGTAGTTGGAGCTATGTCGACTGAGGTTGTGGGATTCGAGATGGTTCAAGGACCAATGGAAAACGGTGTTGAAGGAGGCAAACCTGTTGCTCTTGAAAAGGAGAATGGAAAGCCGGAGAAAGATCTGGGAGCTGGTGAGACCATCAAGTTTGGCTCACATGGAGATGAAGCTGCGAAAGCGGAAGTCAACGATGTTGCTGATTCCAATACCCCGAAAGATGCTGCTGAAGAATGGCCTGCACCTAAGCAGATTCATTATTTTTACTTTGTCAGATGCAGGCCTTATGATGATCCATCCATCAAAGCTAAGATTGATCTGCTTGATAAGGAGATCAACAAGAAAAATCAAGCTCGGTTTCAGATCACTGAAGCGCTGAAGGCAAAGAGGGTGAGTTGGTGATAATTCACTATTGTTGCTTGTGGTGTTCGTTACCGTACAAAACCCTAAATGCCAAACTATTTTACTTGTTATTACTGTGGTGCCATCGAGTTAATGTAGATATAAGATGATCAGAATGTTTTAAAACCGTAGTGATTTAATATTTTATTTGAGCTATTAATGCTATGCTTGAGTTGTCAATTAATATTGAAAATTAATGCGAAGGGTCAAATACTTTATTTTCCGGTCTTGAAGGGATTCGTGTTTTGGTGTCTCTTGACTCGAGGCGTTGAACCGCAAACTGTAAAAGGCACATTTTGTCGTATTACCTTGAGATGTAACCTGTAAAACTTGTTCAAAGGAGTCAAATCATTTATTTTCTGATGTCAAGGCATCCGTGTTTTGGTGCCTCGGCATTGAACAATAAAACCCTTAACGGCATGTTTTTGTCTACTGGCGAAGTTGTATCTCATAATCATTTGATATGTAATAAAAAATTAATGTGTTTTGCATGTGACTTGACAACAGGAAGTTTTTTCTCCCTTCAACAAAAAAAAAGGAACTTTTTTCTATGAAAGTTTTATAATCTCAATATACATCTTATTATAATTGCATATTTGGTCTTTACTCTTCCCTGCAGTCGGAACGATCTGAGTTGATTTCTCAGATTAAGATTCTAAGAGAGGACAACAGGCAATATCAGAGTCTTTTTGATGAGAAAATGAAAGAGATTGAGCCTCTGCAGCAGGCACTGGGAAAGCTGCGCAATTCAAATAATGCTGGTCGGGGCGGTCTCTTCTCATCCGAGGAGGAACTTAACAAATACGTATGTTATGAATCTCTTAGTTGCTTTTTAATCCAAAGCCCTCACTTTACTTGTGTTTTAGTTAATTCAAACATGTATTCTTCATTCACTCACCACTGATATGCTTTTATGGATACAGATACATGGCTTACAGTACCGCATTCAGCACGAGAGCATTCCATTGACTGAAGAAAAGCAAATCCTCCGTGAAATCAAACAGCTTGAGGGGACAAGGGAGAAAGTCATTGCCAATTCTGCAATGAGGACCAAGTTGCATGATACTATTGGGCCGAAAGATACCATCCAAGACCAGGTTAAGGTAAGATGTACTTTTTTGTAAGTTTTGCTATTAGGTTGTTTTTCAAGAGTTTTGAATTTTTTTCATTCTGTATTATTATTAGTTAAATAATCCTTTACATGTTCAATTTTCTTGCAGCTTATAGGCGGGGATTTGGATGGAGTGAAGAAAGAGAGACAGGCGATTCGGTCCAAAATCAAGCAAATTGATGATGTGCTGAACGCCATTGACATCGATATCCAGTCTCTGCAGGCAGAACTGGTAGCTGTTACTCAGAAGAGGGAACAAGCTTTTGAGAGCATTCAGAAGCTGAGGAAACAGCGTGATGAGGGGGTATGTTTTGCTATAATTATGAGCATTATCTGCTCTATTGTCTAGTCTCAAAGGAATATTGTTAAAATTAAAAATGGTTTTGTTTGAACCCAAGGGTGCATTTGATTGTAACGTTTTCTATATTCAGTATTAACTACAAAAATGTCTTCTTGTTTTCAAAATATGTATAGGATATAGTGAAACCCTTGTTTTTACATTTTCGTCTCAGTTTACATGAATAAATTTTTGAAAGATGGAATGTAAAATGTGGAGGATGTCATTTCTATTCATCTGAAAATGTGGCATTCAATGACTCCCAGTCTGTTTTTAAATCTTCCGATTTTCATCCAGTATCATACCACATTTAATCTGACTGATAGTGAAGTTTGCACCTAAAATTTTCTGTTTGAG
This sequence comes from Medicago arabica, assembly GCA_946800305.1. NCBI lineage: Eukaryota > Viridiplantae > Streptophyta > Magnoliopsida > Fabales > Fabaceae > Medicago > Medicago arabica. The sequence goes on along the minus strand of OX326971.1, from coordinate 44,454,048 downwards.
TTTTAGTTGAAATTGCGATAAGAATCTGACGATTGTTTATAGCATATCTATATTCTATTGTCATGAACCCGTCAAAGTGTAATTCTGTCCTTGATGTAAATTTCATCTAAACATCCTTGATGCTGTTGCTAATGTAACTATCTAGTAAATTTTGTCGTTATTATAACTTGTTTCTTTCTTTCTTTCTTTCCTAGTGTCATGATCTAACTCTCCAAATTAATTTCTGAATATGACTTTGTATTTTCTTTTTCAGAACTCCTATTTCTACCAAAGTCGTACACTTCTGACCAAGGTACGTGAGCTGGCTGCTAAGAAAGATGTTGCTGCTATTGATGAACTTTCACAGACAGAGGTTAGTTAGCCTACATAAATATTAATTCTTCAGACTATCAAATAGTCAACGATGGGATTACACAGCAACCATCCCTTTTTCCTGATTTCTCTGACCGTGATAATGGTTGTGGTTGAATATTGCTTTTTTCTAACTTTCCCCTCTGATTGTAGGGTGAGAAATTCATGTCACTTTGGAACTGCGGCAAAGCTTTTAGGGCTGATTATGAGAAAAGAATTTTGTCATCGTTGGATATGCGGCAGCTGAGTAGGGACGGGCGCATGAGGAACTGGGATGAAAAGCCACTGCTGGAAGAACCCAAACCTGCTGCTGAACCTGAGGCATTACCAAAACCTGTCGCAAAACAGCCAAAGGAAGCGCCCAAGCCTTCTCCAGTTGAAACCTTGCCAGCTCAAAAAGAAACCAAATCCAAAGGGAGGGATTTGGCAGCAATCGATGATGATTATGAGTTTGAAAATCCTCACAAGGAAGCCCCTGCTGCAAAAGAGCCTGAAATTGATCCAGCAAAGTTGAAAGAGATTAAAAGAGAAGAGGAAATTGCAAAAGCAAAGCTTGCTGCTGAAAGGAAGAAGAAGATGGCAGAGAAAGCTGCAGCAAAAGCAGCTCTCAAAGCTCAAAAGGAAGCTGAGAAGAAACTTAAGGTGATTTAATTCTTGATGTGATTCTTTTATTATTTAGATTCTCTTGTGCTAGTTTATATCATGCTATAGAGATTTATTTTTATAAAAAAAAACCGTCATTCGACTTATCATTATTTGTGTAGGGTCTATTAATTTTACTGTAATATCTTTATGAATTTAGATTCTCTCGTGCTAGTTTTTGTCATGCCATAGGGAAAAAAGGTAAAAAAATTAGGTTTAATTACTCTGTATGTTCTTCAACTATTTGAAGATTTTTAAGCAGGTCCCTTAAAATGTTTGTAATTGAATCTCTGAATTGATGTAATTTGTAATGAAGCCTTAAATAAATTGTTTATCCAAATAAGGCCTTACTAGTGTTGGGGGATCTAAATCCTTTTTCCTATTCCATTGAGATATAATTTCCAAAATCTGGAATTGTTTTGTAGGTCCTCGAGAAGAAAGCAAAGAAGAAATCTGGAGCTGTTGGCACTCCCCAGGAGGAACAGGAAGCTGCAGAAGTCGAGGCAACTGAACAAGAAAAGGTGGATGATGTTGTTGAGGCCCCTGCCCCAGTGAAGGAAAAGGTCACAAAGGAGAGCAGTGTCAGGTCCAGAAGCCGAGCAAAAGGACCAGAGGCAATTCCAAAAGCTATCCTGAAGCGGAAAAAGTCCAACAATGACCTGCTTTGGACTGGTATTGCTGTTTTGCTAATCTTGATGCTGTTGGGGCTTGCATACACCTATTTTGCCTAAAGAAGAAGTTTAGTCCTAGAAGGAGGCTGTGAAACCAATTTTCCTAATGGATGGCTAGGTTTATGAGGTAGCTCAAGTTATTTCTGTTCTTATACATCCTCTTAGGGGAATTGAGTTGAGAAACACATATACTCCTGTTGTGCTTTGGCTCCTGTCTTTGGAAAAAAGCTATATACACTAGTTTGGATACTTAATTTTCAAATTTTGTTCAGATTTCATGTTACTGGAAGGTTTGGTGTTGTTGTGATATAGTTAAATTTTCGGCGGAGGGAATAGTAACCATGATATACTTTATAGAATTCAATTGTTGGTTAGTTTTGATGGTAGACAATAAAATCTGTGAAGTTGAATCACATGGCTTGGAAATTAAATCTTTTGGTAGGTTTGATGGTATATTTGAAGCCTGTCTGTATTTCAGGTTGGTTCAGTTTTGCATTAATAATTGGTGCAAAATTTTAACCTACCAATAGCACTATAATTTGATTGCAGAAGTGTTCGGGCGGAAAAAAATTGTGTTTTTATCGGGAAGTACACATCTAGACGACACAACTTTTTCCGTTGGTTGTGTACTTCTGAGGTGACTTTGGGGGCAGGGAAAGTTTCTACCCTATAATTTATGCATCAAGTTGTTTGAAATGATTTTTTGGGTACACATAGTTGACTTGGTTGGTACTCACTTTTTTTCTTGTTTATTTTAGTTTGTTTTAAATAAATCTTTTCATTTGTTATTATTTTTAAAAATATATGTCCCTTTTGCATGTTAAGAACACATTTTGAATGAAAATTGTAAATTGGAGGATGTACCTCAATTTAGGATATGCCTGTTATTTTGATATACTGAATTTTACTCATTCCGTCCCTTTTTAAAAAAAAAATTGTCCTTAAATATAACACTATCCGCAAATTTTTTGGTTAAAACCACTGCATTTAAATTTGTTGGCAGCAAAGTTGTTCCTTTAATCATGTAATGTGATTTTAGGCAGAGAAATGAGAATGGGGCACAAACTGTTTTGATCTTTGAATCTAGAAGGTCTAAAAGAATTCAGTAGCTTGTCTTGCTTGGTTATATCTTGGTTCACTTTTGAAAGATTCAAAAGTGATTTTGAAATATGTTTTTCTCACATCTCCTTTATCTCACTCTCATAACAATAAGGCAAGATCAATTCTAATAAAAGAAAACCTCAAACATATACTAAAAAAGTCAGAGACCAAAAAAATAAAATTACTAAAAAAGTCTGGACAATAAGTATGTTTGAGGATTCTTTATTAAAATTGATGTTGTCTTTGAAATCGATTCTAACTTGAAGCTAACATTTGTAATCTTTTTATTTCAAATGTGTTTTTTACATTTATGCAAACGAATTTGAGTATAAATTCTTAATCACTTTTACAAAATTAATTTAAGAGCCACGGTTAAAGATTATTAAAAAAAAACATTTTTAATATTTTAGTTATGTTTGTGGGTAAGTATTTTTCAAAACTTATATGATTGACCTCAAATGTTCAATAATTTTTACCAAAAATCATATGATTTACAAGAATGCGAATTCGAATATTTTACCAAAAAAAACATATGATTTACAAGAACGCGAATTCGATTTTTAGGTTGAATATTTTTTTTACTAAACTTTATTGAAGTTTGAAGCCAAAATTAAAAATAATACAACGGAAGTTAAAAAGTATAGAGTTCTTAAACGGATTTCACGTGTAGATATCACTCTTTTATAAAAAAAAAATTAACAGTGTCTAAAAAGCACTTAGTCACTTCAATGGAGATCCTATAACAAAAGGTATAAATCGGTTCCTCCACTAACTCTTTATCATTTACATTCCAACAATACAATAATTATTTAATAAAAATTAGGGGAGTCTACTTAAGAATGAAGGTTTTAAGTGAGACCTTTGGTCTTAGAAGATTAAAAAAAAATTCCTAATGAAGGTGAAGACTTCACTAAAAAATTATTTTGAATAGAAGAAAACTCATCTACAACTCCAATGCAAGTAGTAGATCCACGAGTTTGGTACTTTAGTTGAAAACACTGACAAATATGAATGAAGTTAGTTATTGGTATTTAATGTACCATACCATTGACATTGTCAATATTAGGACAGTACGGGGTATCAATATCCTTATCACCGCCAACGTCTTTGACTTTGTATTATTCACAAAACTTCAACTTGTACTATATCTTGTCTTATTTGCTAAATTGAGGTTGAGTTTGAGGTTTTGTGTTAAGGCTATTCCACATGAACTCACAATGCAACTAAGCTAATTTAACGGTTTCTAATTTACTAACTGCAGTGACTTCATCAGTATTTAAATACAATAAATTTTGTTGCTTATAAGTTAGTACTAGACGGTCTACATTACAAGAAAGCTATGAATACTAGATGATGAGCCACCTTTCTACAAATAGCTAAAGAATGTACTCCATTTCAATGAGATAAAATTAAGAACCGTTATTGCACCAAAAATGCGACGCTTGTAGAGGACATAGATATTAATATGCATGTGTATATGTTCTTCTAGCGAAACTTTTCTTACACATGACACTCCAATTTTAACATATTCAAACATACAAAGTTATTATAAAAACACAAACAAATAAATGAGTATTGAGTCTATAAAATTAGCGGATCAATATCATGGTCATATTTTTTTTAAGAAGCTAAACTAACTTATCGAAATTGACACTAAAAAGAATCAAACATAAGACTTTGAGATTAACTAAAAGCAATGATACTGGGGCTTTAAGTTTTAAGAACCCGAGCAAAAGGACTAAAGGTAATCCCAAAAGCTATGTTATTGTCTATTGAGGCTTTTAAGAAGCGGAAAAAAGATTTTGACATGACTAACTTACGTATTAATTGTTACTGATTTTACATAATAAAAATTACATTTTTTTCTTTCAAAAATGATTTTTATGAGAAGCTGTTTGAAATAACTTCCTATTTTAGAGATTTTTAAAAAAATTTACTATCCAATTATCTTTAAGAGAGGTTATTAAGGCAAGAGCAAATGACATAAAAAAGAGTGGCTCCCAACTAAGTTGGTCCCAACTTTAATCTTCCACCAAATGCTCATAAATATATTATTAAAAAAAAGAAGAAAAAATACATAATAAAAAACTGGGGGACATAAACCTAACTAGTTTATCCATAAGATGGAGGTCTACGCAAACGGGTAATACGAAAATTAAAAACAACACAAATGGATTAAAACAACCTCTTAAGTAGAGGTCTAGACCGCGATGAATGGACCAACCGTCAACACGGAGCAGATCCATGTACCATCTTCCCTCTGCAAAGCACATAAAGATAAACGTTATTTCGAGCCAACGTACATACCAAATAAGACCCTCCTTCCGGGGTGGGAAGGAATACTGGAAACTTAAGACCAGAATTGCCACCACCATCCAAAAACATCTGGATCAACACAACAGTGCGTCCCTTATCAGACCTTGAAGAACGACGACAACCTTGAGGATGACGACGACAGTAGGTTGGGAATCCGAGCTGAAGCTAGATCGTCGAAGAGGAAAACGTCTAATCTGACACGTCTACTCAACAATACTGAATTGAACGAACCAATTAATCAGAGACAAACATGAGCTTATCTTTTTGAGGGATGATATCTGAAACGACTGCCAACACGGACAAGATTCACGTACTAACAGCCCCTGCGACAAATCACAACAAGTATAATCAGCCTTTTCGAGCCCAATAAAACCTTTTGACGTACCAGCAACCACCGTAAGAGATACGGTGTCAGACTTCTATGGGTTGAAAATAAAAGACAAAGCAGTGAAGCAAACCACCAAAGGCGGCGGAAACACGAAAGGAAACCACCCTAAACAGGTTTAGAAACTGACCCCAGAGGGGCGTGGTGATGACGCAACCGTGACGAGGTTGTTCGCATCACCAACTACCTCGATTACATGGCGGCGAAAGGGTTTGGATTAAGGAACAAAGTTTGTTGGGGGCGGCGGTGTAAGGAAAGCTTTTAGAGAGAGAGAAAAGGAAAATTTCCCAACCACCGAGAAAAGTTTGTATTAAATATGACTTTTGGAGTAATTTATTTTAAGCACAAACAACCACACCAACTACATGATTGAACCACCAACACATCTTTCAAATAATACATGTTTTTCTAATTTTTCATGGATTCAATAAGTCTCTTTCGTCATGCATGTCATGTGAAAATAAATAATATATGTTAAAAATATAAAGACATTCTCAATTTTAACCCTTATTATGTTTATGTATTATGTTTCTATTTTCTATCAAATAACTAATTTGGTCAAAAGGAATAATTTTTATTTATTTATAAATAATCACATAAGATTTAGTAAGGTTGTATTATTTTATGGTAGAATTATAAATTACATCAATTACCGCTTTGAAATTAGACGGAGAATATCAACAATTTTTTTAAGGGAAAGTTAATTATTTGTTTTCTATCTTATTTGTGTTCATATATTATTTTTTATTTATTTTTTTCTTCTTTTTCCACAAATGCGTAAAATAAAAGACACTTTTGCGAACACACGAGTATAAAAAATTGTTACCCTCTTTGTTTTTTTCTTCTTATTCCACAAATGCGTAAAATAAAAGACACTTTTGCGAACACACAAGTATAAAAAATCGTTACCTTCTAATAGTCTAATTATTTGACATATAATATTAACAACAATTTATACACATCTAAATATTTATACTATACTAGCGGAAAGACGGACATTCCGCTCTTTTTATTGCACTACGTACGTAGATTATCAACGTTATTTTATAGAAATTTTGTGTGTAAATTACAAACGATATTTTATATTGAGTTTTTATATAGATGCAAATTATAAGTATAAATGTTTGCAACTTTCAAATATAAAAAACTCAATTCATTCAAAAAAAAATATAAAAAACTCAACAATCATATTTATTTTTTTCAATGACAACAACAATATAACACAAACTATTATCTTTTTAATAACACCAACAATATAACATTATCATATCCTTAAAAAAAAACATTATTATAGAATTTTTGTGTTTAAGGGTATAATTGAAATAACAAAAAAACCAACCCAAAATCTTTTCAAAATCCCTCTATTCTCTTTATATATAGTATAAATTATTATATCCTTAACAAATATAACATTATTATAGATTTTTTTTTGTTTAAGGGTATAATTTGAATAACAAAAAGGCCAACCAAAAATCTTTTCAAAATCCCTCTATTCTCTTTATATATAGTATATATACTATATAGTATAGATGTACGAACAATAATCTTTATGAAATTTTGATTTAAAACTATTTTGATTTTGTTAAAATTATATATATATATATATATATTCAAACTCTCTAAGATTGAATATATATATATATATATATATATATATATATATATATATATATATATATATATAATAGATATTGTGTTTTTATATTCAAACTATAGTTATATTTTTCAAGGATACCAACAATTTAACAAATATAATATAAACTTTTATGTTTTTGAATAACACCAACAAAATAACATTTTTGACAAATTTGTTAAAGGATATAATTGGAAGTGAAAAAATTAGTCCAAAACTATGTATACACTTTATATATATATATATATATATATATATATATATATATATATATATATATATATATATATAGTATAGATGTAACAAACTATATTTAAAACATAGTTGTTTAGATGAAGGATCTACCTTTGAGTATTTTCATTCTTTTTGAATGATTAATAAGGTAATACGCTGGTGAGGATTTTGTTAAAGATTAGAGGTTATGGTTTTTGTTCAGCTGCAACAGAAATGTATTTATTGTGTTAGTTGGTTGGATTGTGTGATGCTAAACTTTATATCATACACATTCCTTCCATAGCATGGAACCAATCCACATTGTGAATGGCGTTATAAAAGAAGTTAATATCCGACGACGAAGTATATCAATTGAATCTTAGTTGTAGCGGTCCTTTCCACGTTAAAGTCCCAAATTAAGACCGGCAAATTGTCTTCAAAAGGAGAGAGTTACCATTGGCATCGGTTAAAGTGAGACCAACTTAGATGTTGTTAAGAGTTGTATTGCTTATGTGAATGAATAATGTCGGGAAATTTAGTGTCCTGTTGTTGATCAAATAATTTAATAAGATATTTTGTTTGCATTTCAATTGTTTGATTTGTTTCGGTCTATTGATCACTTTTTTCCTCAACTTTTTTCACACAAAAACAAATAATAAAAAAAGTTAATCAAAATTGAGAAATTCTTAATATTTCTATTCTCTCACACAAAAACAAATAATAAAAAAAGTTAATAAAAATTGAGAAATGGTGCATAAGAATAAAATTTGGCTAGTCATGTCCTTAATTAGCCATGTATGGCACATCATCAAAATTATAGTAAAAAATCCAGTAGGACCATATTAAGTGTATATTTGTTATAATTTTTTTGATATAACATTTTTAAAATATAAAAAAATAAACTTAAACTAATTTGCTGAGATCAACCGCTTGATTATTGTCATTTGAAAGGTCACTTTTTTGTGGACTAAAACAAACCTAATAGACTAACAATATTAAACAAAATGAACTCGACTGTCAAATATGGCCTAATTCGGCTAAGAATGAATGTTGAATTTGAATTTCGACAATTGAATCCGTTAGATAGGATCTAATTGGACAAAGAATGAAACATAAACTACAATTTCTACGATCAAAATCTTTTGTAGAAGTCAATCTGACAAACTATCCCTTCAAAAACCTAGTCAACAAGAAAAGAAATTTCTCCGTTGTTGACTGAAACAGACCCAAACAACAAATAATACCAAATAAAATTAATCCAATCGTTATATAGGACATCATAAAACTAAGAATGAAACATGAACTCAAATTTCAACTATCGAATTGTTCGGTATATATCGATCTCGCAAACCATGCCTTCAAAAATCAATCTCTTTATTATTTTTACCATAGACTAAACTGAAAAAAAAATAATGGTCAGGGACCAAATTAGGTTTTCACTTGTCCAAATAAGACTCAAATATAGCAAAACATGTTAAAAACTAGTATTTATTAAACCTAAGTCTAGCAAACATTTAAAAAAGCAAAGTATGAGCTTAATTTATATACATTGTCAATGAAAGTAAGTTTACACATGCATTTACCATAAAAAAATGTTTACACATGCATTCCATAATGTGTTGCCACATTGATTAATAAAGTATATGATAAATTATGTGTTTTAAATTATTAAATAATGTGATAATACATCATTACATGTGTGTAAAAAATTTCAACATTGATATTAAAAATGTTTTGAAATACATGTAAAATATCCACCACATCTAATTCAATTTCTAACTAGATGTTGCTTGAGAGGAAAAAGCAAAGAAAAACAACTCAACTTATTTTTTTATTCATTAGTTAATGGTCACAACATACATGTAAAAAAGGTTTAATAATAATAGATAGATAGTTCAAAATAATTTTACATACATGACGTTGACAACATATATGTAGAAAAAGTTTAACGGAGGTGAGTCGAGAGTTTTTACATCTTAATTAAACTCATATTTACACATACACCGTATCGTATGGAACTTATCACTCATATTCACCATGGCTGCAACTACCACTAGCTTTGGAACTGCTCGGTGTCTTAGAAGAGTAACCCAAGCTTTTGCACTTTCTCACTCTCATAATTTCCGGAACAATGCCAACAACCTCTCTTTTCATAGGACTCTTACCTCTCATCTTCTCCCCGTTTCCACTTCTTCAGGTTACTCTCTACTTTCTTCATCCATTTCTATTTTTTTTTTGTAAGTTGATTTTATTTGGCACCATTAAGTTCAATTGTTCAAAATCATAGTCTTTTTTATAAAATAATTTTGAATGAAATTGTTTATTTTGTCCATTATTTAATTTATTTTCAGTTACATGAATTTGTGCATTTATTCAACTTAACATGGTGATGATGAATATATAGCTGAATTGGACCAAAGGGTCTCATAAATTGTAGTAAAGTTCAAAACTTGGTGTTTGTAATTTTTCAAAAGTCATAAACTTTGCTACATGTGAAGCAATAGTGAAGTGAATTTGGATACTGAAGGATATGTTATGTACTGTGTTGTTATGAGCTTGTGTTATCAGTGAAACTTTACTCACATACTAAGGCTCTGTTTGGATAAACAATTAAATTGAACACTTATAACATAAGCGCTTATCATATAAGTGCTTATCTATAAGCTGTTTCTATAACAAAAGATAAAATAAAGTCAAGTTGTTTCACTTAGCTATCTGAGAAGGTTTATGGAGATAAGCTGAAAGCAGGTCATGGACATATCGTAAACTGTTTCTATAACCTCTCTCAAATAGTCTCAGGAGTATTAATGTCAGTTGATAAACTCAAATAAGTCAATCCAAACAGACCCTAAAATCAAAATGAAGTTCTTGGCTGATCAGTTAATCAAATCAACTTGAGCCATGACCTGTGTTTCCATCCAAGTAGAAACTTAAGTTTGAATTCCATCTCACTGACTGTAATATAACACAACTTGAATCGTATTTAGCATTGACACTTCAGATTGAAAGTGTATTTGGTGTCCGACATGTGTTGATGTCCAACACCTACACGGCATGGCAAGATGTGGTTACATTCAATCACTTTCCTAAATTATTATGGTGTCTACTTGTCAGCGTTGTGTCTGACGTCTGTGTTTGTGTCACTGCTTGATGTCTGTGTTGGGCCATATGAGGGAATACATGACATTGGGGTTGGGGAGACATATTTTCACGGACTTACGTGGAATGAGAATCAATGGCTTTGATCTGATTCGATAGTATTGAAAAAGTCATGGTTGTGAATGGTGGTATGGTACTGGTACAAGCAACCGAGCAAGTGGCGTGGCCTGATGATGAGTGGTAACATGTGTGGAGATGTGGCAAACTAAATGGTGAAAAGAGGTAACATGTATGACTAGTCTCTTGAAAGTATGTTTGGTAGTTGGCTTGGTCCAAGTGACGAGTAGTAAGAAAATGGTTAAGATGGGTCTTGATTTGGTGAAGAATGCCAACATGTTGGTAGATACATGGCTTTTAGAATAGTATGCTTGGTATTCCCGTTGAGTGGCAGTTGAGCATTGAATACTCGGGAAAGGGTTTTGTACGAGGAGTGTTAAAGACTTACACTCGAGGATGAGATTGTTGGTAACTCGTATGTTAGCGTTATGTGGGTGTGAGTGAAGGAGTTTCACATTGGACAAGGTGAATGAAGACCATATAGAATGGAAAGGATAACGGAACTAATACCTTAAGGTTTTTGATTTAGATAGGGTGCAAAGTGGATTAATGTGGTTCCCTTGGTAAGTTCTTCAGTACATATCTCCTTGCTCTCGTATCATCAAGAGTCTTTATTGGTGCCAGTGGTTATGTATGTGCAGCAGATATTTCAGCAGTAATGTTTATGACTGGATAACTTTTAAATCACGTGGTTTTGCATTCCCCTTACCAACTACTAAGCAATTTTGATGATTTATCCTTTGATCATTTGGTTGATGTTTTTCGAAGAAGCACCCTGGTTGACGGAGAAGATATATTCATAACTACTTTTGTGTTGTACTTCATTATAATATGTATTTTTTTCTTAGCTAAATCATTATTTTGGCATCTCAATGTCGATCCAGTTTCATACTTCTAATGCTTTCTGCGCGCAGATTCAGGTGCAAGCACGACAGTACAAGCTTCAAAACGAGAAGTTGATGTATTGCTCAAGGGAGTTGGGGAGAAAAGTGTAGAAAATGAAGTGAAGCATGTTCTTGAGATGGTACTTTCTTGTTTTTTTTTTTATCCTTGATCCATACAAATTTCATTCTAGACTGTCACAAGCTTGGAACTCCCTTTTTTCCCTACATGGAAGTCTAATATTCATTACCTGTGTCAACATTTGATGTCTGCATTGGCCTTTGAGCCATTATATATCGTTTTAAGCTATAGAACATCATTTGATCCCTAACTTGGTTGATGTTCATTTGACTTCGTTGTAGGCTAGACGAGCATCATTAAAACGAGAGATTCTCCATACAAATTTTCTAACCCCTCCAGTGCTAAAAGAATCTATGCAAGTATTGGAAAAATTAGCGGACATTAAAGCAGTGGCTCAAGGAGGTTATCCACAGGTAACCATCTAGATATAAGTGCTTTCAGTTACATTGATACAGTAAAGTGATACACATAACATATATGCTCTCTAGGCTGAACGGTGCCGGATTTCTGTTGGACATCCAGATGAACTGACAAGTGATCCAGATGTTATTTCGGCATTGAGGTAAACTTTGTTACCAAAATTGCCAAGCCCAGCACAGAAATTGTCGATGCTCCTAGATGCCTTTCATAGTATATTTAGATAAAATTACTCTTTTCAGCATTACAGGGAACTTCAAGTTTGAACCTTGCTCTCATGGTGACTTCCTTGGCTCAGTTCTTGGTACAGGAATTGCCAGGGAGAAAGTTGGGGATATTATATTGCAGGTATTCTATAGTTTTTGCCATTTACTACATGAACTTTTACCTAAAACTGTGCTCTGCACAAAATGGTATTAACTTAAGAATTCAATAATATTATTATTATTATTTAAACACGTTCATATGATATTTTATATCCAACAAAGGATCAGAAAAGACTTCACAAGGAATAGCTATGGCTGTTTAATGAACATCCATGGCTGTCTTGGCATGTGTTTATAGTAAAAGACCCTTGTCTGAAATTATGCATATGTCTCATATTAATTAATGACTTCATTTTGTTGTTTTATGACTCTATATTTCTATTATAATGTAAAATTAATCACAGAGTGCATCTGAACAAAGTTAAATCATTGTGACTGGTGAGAGTTTTACATTAGATGTGACATGACCTCAAAAAATGTTTATAACTGGAAGACACCCCTCACATTAGAAGCTGATTTTGTAGGGTTAAGTTAGGGGACTTCTTTAGTTTGCAATCATGTTGACGATCCATTGGTTTAGCCTCAACTTAAAGTTTCTGGACATGACCTGGATTTAATTATTATTCTTTTTGTTTATTTTCGCAATGTGCATATATATGATACGCAATTAAGAAAGATATAGAGATTAATGAGCTGGATAAAGATGTAATAAAGGATAGAACATTATGGTGTCTTTTGATAGTTGTTGTTATTGTATTTTCGCAATGTGCATATAAAACCCTTCATATTTTGTATACCTTTTTGACTTTGTTACTTTGCTACCCAGGGAGAACAGGGTGCTCAGATAATTGTTGTACCAGAGCTTGTTGAATTTCTTATGTCAGCACTGGATAAGGTAATATTCTTGACTTACTTCGTTTCAGACTACCTTCTTAAAACATTTAGGTATCAGAACAAAAGGAAATGATTGTGTAATTGTGGTGATGAGTATTTTATGAGTATATCATTAATGTCGATATGAATGTCGTTTCCAAATCTCGGGGGTGCAGGAATTTTTTAAAATCTCGGATGAGTGTAGCAGACTATTCACAAAATATCATAAAAATGTTTTTATTCATCTGAATAAATATTACTAAATTTCGTAGTTTGAAGGTGAAAATTGGAAAACACACAATAGCACAAGTATCGTACTTTAAGTACCTTGGGTCTGTCATAAAAAACTGATAGGTCCGTAAGTGCACGAAAATATCGGTTTTAGTATAAAAGATGTCGAATCCACATAGACCAATGTCAAGTACCGTTATCTATCGTCACGTTGTTTATCTAAGGCGATGCTAATTAGTTTGGTTGCAAAATTGGGAAAAGTACTTGTTTTTAATTACTTTAAATGACGAGAGCCCGAAATATAATTCGTGTCGACCGTTGATGCTTGCTAAATTGTATTTTATTATTGTAACAGGAAAATATTCTCACGCGTTAAAAGGATTAAATTAAAGAGGTCGCCAGCTTTCGCGTGTACGACACCGAATTTTGACTTTGTAATCTATTCGACCGCTTTCGCGCGTACGCCTTACAACTTCAAAACTCCGTTTGAAAAATAATCAATTTACGTTTGAAAAGTTATTTTTAGTAGAAATTTTAATTTAAAAGTCCTATTAGCCTTCGCATAACCGGTACCATATTTTAAACTCATAGACGCCAGCTTTCGCGTGTACGGCCACAAGTTTAAAATATCATTTTTGAAAATTAGAAATTTCTGAAGTAATTAAAGAAAACGCTTTCGCTGAATTTTAAAATCAATTCTTAAAAATTCTATAGGCAGGTACAAGTTTCAGTCTTTCGATGTGAAACCGGTATCGCGTTATTCCAGTTTTCACTGTAAATGTTCATCATTAAAAAACAGAATTTTCAAGCTTAAAAATAATTCCTGATACAATTACTAATCATACAATTTAACAGAGTATCATTGATACGACATTCATCACATTCCGGACTCTATAAAAATCTACTTAAACATGGTATAACTAATAAATAAACAATGATTCATGTTAATTATCATAATGGAACATAAGCAAAAGAACAAAATGAATAGAAACTAAATAAACAATAACCTGTTATTGATGGATACTCTCAAATAAAAAGAGAAAAATGCCACGGCAACAGTGGTGCAGCAACAATATGAAATAACAGGACAGCAGCCCAGCACAACAATTACAAGCAACTGGAATTGAATGAAACTCCTGGTTCTGAAACAGATGAAACCGCAGCACAAAAGGGAAAATAGAACAGCACCAGCAAGCAATACCAATTCTCCAATTGAAAGTGAAATGAATGGTGCAGCAATATAATAAAAAAAAACAGAAATTCAATAACAAAAGTACTGTAGTGATAAAGAGACAATCAAAACCATGGAACTGAACTAATTATATATAAATATAATCGTAAGCTAGGAGGCAAAATAATCGCTTAAAATGGAATACTTTATTGCAGCAACAACATAAAGTAGTAATTGAAATAAATATGGATGAATAGTAATTGAAATTATATGTGTTTATACGGCTGAATTGAAATTGCAAATGAACAAAGAACTCAAAGCTTTAAATTACAATAAACGTAAAAATAAGTTGAATTCTAAATTGCTGAATTTCTCTGTGTAAAGCTTGGGTCCAAAACTGATTCTTAAAGGTCTCTTTTATAGCCAAAAGTCCATCAAGGAGTGCTTCTGATCATGTTCAAGGTAGTGGAGAAAATGGAGGAAGTGGGCAAACTGCTTCTGAAACGTGGGGAAAGAATTGGTCTGACTTTTACTTCCCACTCACTTCTGACTTTTTAACCTTTTTTTCCTTTTTTACCCTTTTTTTCCTTTTTTCGCCGAATTTCATCATTTTGACGCGCGGAGACCTTTAACCGATAAAAACCTGAAATAGACACACAATACCAGCATAACATTGCAAAAATTTATAAAATCAAAATCAAAAAATGTGTAACTCGAGTCAAAATAATAGTGCATTTTACGTGTTATCAAAAACGACGGGAAGATAAAAGAATTTTTTTACTATATGATCTTAGTAGGATGAATAAACTGGAGGAACGCTTCTAGTGTGATCAGCGATAAAGAAACGTCATTCAAGTTTAAAGGTGATTATACCGTATGGCCATAAGACTTGCAATGCTGTATGCAGCTGAATGTTGGGTCATGAAGAACCAATAAGAAAGAAAACCCTGTGTCAGTTAAGATGGATAAGTGGTCAAACATGACAATAGAATTAGGAATACAATATTTTTATTGGATAGACACATGTTAGTATATTAGGTATGTTAGTATTTTCTCCTTCACCAAGGTCTGGATCATTTAACTCCTTCAACCCTTAGCTCTAATGAGTTGAGCTAGCCAACCTCCTTTAGGAACACAATTATAAACAAACGAAATGTGGTAGCTACAATTCCAGAAAAGATGATAGAACATGTCTTAAAATAGTTTGGACATGTGTCAGAGATGAGGATGTTATGATGTGTCAGTGAAAGTGGAGACACAAGACAAGATATTCTCGAAAAATGAATTCATTAGAGAGTGACGCGGTGGCACTTGTTATGAAAAAATTGACAGAATCCTTTAACTTAAGTGGTTTGGGAAAATGCGGAGAAGATTTGTAGAAGATGTCGTAAAGAAAATAGATCATATGGGAGGTAGTTCGATTGTTAATGCCTTAAAGGTGAACAAGAATTATAGATCAAATCATTGAAAAGGATTCAGATTTAAATGGTTTGTAAATTATGTGTCAATAGACATGATTTATGATTTTTTCTCTATAACAAACTTCACCTGATGGAAGAAGTTTTTTTTTCTTCTTTCTGTGTGCGGCTTTCGAGCAGTTTGTTGTATTAGTGTTGCTAATTGTTGAGAAGTTCCACATTATATGAGATATGACATGAAATTATGTTTATAAATGGGAGACATCCCTCACTTTACAAGTCGATTTTGCAAGGTTGAGTTACACTCAATTCGAATCTTAAGACTAATTATCTTCTGATCGCATTCTTCTTATTCATTCAGGTTTCTAACGTTCCGGTAACTTGCACCAAGATACCATTAATTTCTCTTGATTATGAACCGCCAAGGTAACATCTTGGTCCTGGTTTGAAGTTAACATAAAAGTAGCACTTTACTGTGTGATTCAGTCTTCACCAATTTTTTTTATTGTGCAGAACAAAATCATTCAAAACTATAGAAGCGTCACTAAGAGTTGATGCAGTAGCTAGTGCAGGATTTAAGATTTCACGTTCGAAGTTAGTTGACATGATCAGGTTCGCAATCCCCAATTTGTATATATTTCATGTCTGTGGAATATTACTGAATTCTTGATTTGCTTACGGTTGTAGTACACTGGTCCTTGAGAACTTGTTTTCTGAATCCTATTCCAAAATCTGTTCCTGCATAGTGAAATAATGCTTGGTCATAAAACGTTGTGCATAACATAAGTCAATATATGGACGAGGCTATTTGAATTGGCTTATTTGAGCTTATCTACTGACATAAACACTTGTGAGACTGTTTGAAGAGCTTATGAAAACTGTTTATGACATATCCATAAGCTGTTTTCAGCTTATATTAATAAGCTCTGCAGGATAGCTTATGAAACCAGCTCATCGGTTTTATAACTTATATGAAAACAGTTTGATTTTATTTTATCTTATATTATAGAAATAGTTTTTATACAAGCACTTGTATGATAAGAGTTTATGCTATAAGCGCTTAATTAAGTTGTCTATCCAAATAGAGCCTAATTTAATGTCTCTGACTATGATTAGCTTTAATTTTAGCAGATTATCAGTCTACTCCTCCTTGATTTTCTTGCACTTATTTCAAAATTTTCAATGTCTAGAAATGTATTATCGAGTCTCAAGCATGGAATTGTTGCCCTGGTTATTTTGGCATAAGACGAGCTTGTTTGAGCATGATTCATACCATATAAACGCTTTTGCATGAAATATTTTATCTTACATTATTATATAATGATTGTGCTAAACATATTGTGCTCATAGCAAAGGCGATGTACGTATCAACTGGATCCCAATTACTACAAAAGGAACCACAATCAAGAGTGGAGATCTTGTATCAGTTAGTGGATTGGGAAGATTAAAGGTAACTTGTAAAAGCTTAAAAGAAGGCCAAGTTCCTCTGAACGGCTTTATATATAAACCACTTCCTTTTTGTTTTGAGCAATGTTTAATTTATTTCATTTTGGTCCAGATAGGAGAAGTAAACACCACAAAGAAAGGAAAATTTGCAGTGGAACTCATTCGATATTTGTAGAAGTATTTCATTGCTGCAGAGAAAAAGTGTATATACAAAACATTTATCCTTTTTTAATATTTTAAATGTCTATATATGCCTTGTCCCCGTGAGCTTAGCTCAGTTGGCAAGGACAATGCATAATATATGCAAGGTCTTAGATTTGAATCCCGGTTATGCCTATTTGATTACATTACATTGCTTGTTATGTGGAATCCCGACAATCAATGAAGTACTATAAATTAGTGAAATTATATACTATATTCAATCATTTATACTCTCAAGTACAGTCCCGAGGCTTCTGTTATGTGAACATTTTTGCATTTCAGACCCAGCTCCCTTTATATTGTCAATAATTATTTGAATTTTTATAGACATTTGCTCTGTTTGTTTATGAAGCTGAGTATTTTTTCTCTCTATGCAGCACATAGATCACCTTGGTGCTCCAACTCCATAATAAGTTCAGCAATTTTATTATCTTTATCGTCCTCTGTATTGAAACCAATAGCTGTGGCAATTAGAGGATGGTTGTGATCCTTATTAAATCTTGCGACAACAACAACCCATTTTCCAGTTTTTATTTTGCTGTTCGGTGAGAATCCTTGCTTGTTAAATCCAAGTAGACGAGCAAAAGTCTTGCCATCAATTCCAGAATGTCGACATTGCATAACTCTTACAAGTAGAGAAAAGTCATAAAGGATCACAACCATCCTCCAAATGCTACATATTTTGAATATATAAAAACACGTGAAACAGTTGACAAAGACGTTTTCCCTTTTGAATATACAGATGCATACTCAATTTACCATTTATTTTTCTTTCTTAATTATGTTACAATTGCAGTTATGATGAGCAACTAATTAGTTACTCTAAGTTGTTAGAATCTACATCTATAAATACCTATGTTCATTGTTCCCAATTTCATTCACATGTTAACATAGAGCCTGGCTCAGACCACTCTATTGAATCACTTCACTGAATTTTTTTTCTCCTCCCTTTCGAATCAAGATGTGTTTTTCAAGTCTTCTCTCTTCTCTTTTGATTCACAAGCTTTCTTCAAGATTTGTATTTTTCAATTCTTCAAGATTTGTGTTCAAGATATGCATTTTTCAATGTTGTGTGGAAACAGTTCAGGAATAAAAATGGCAACAATTCAAATCTAGATGTAGCACATGATCCTTAAAATATTCATTTGTCAAAAAACCCTACCACCGTGTGAGTTACTCCCCCGCTCATAGGAAACAACAATTACCACGGCTGGGTGAGGCGAACGTGTTGTGTTCTAGATACAAAGAACAAATTCTGGTTTGTTGATGGTTCGATTCCGGTATTGAAAGAAGATGATCTGAATTTCATTGCGTGGGAACGATGCAACAACTTATTACACTCACGGTTAATCAACTCGATGACGCCACAAATTGTTAAAAGCGTGGTTTTGATGAAGCGTTTAGTCGTTTACTAACAATGTTGTTGATGTATGGTAGGATCTCTAAGAATGACACCTACAAGGAGACAAAATTAGGGTTGCTACTTTGTATCAAGATATTGCAAATATTAAACAATGATAGCTAAAGATATATGAGTATAATTTGTGCGCTTTGGAAAGAATTGAATCATTACATACCTATGCTGCAAAGGTACTTGTCAGCATGCATGTGAGTGCTTGATGATGAGAAATGTGAGATGATTCAGTTCGCTCACAAGCTCTACTCTTAGAACCACTCCCAACCATAAACAAAGTCCTTTGAATGGTGCTCCAAGAAGAGAGGCAACAAAAGTATGGATCTTCTACTTTAACTAGCGAGGAACCTAGCACACTATTGAATGTTGTTGATGATCAAGCAGAGGCAAAGGATATCAAGGAGGAAGTGGCTTTGGCGGATAACAAGGTGGAAGAGGTTGTGGAAAAATACGAAGGTGTGTGCATATTGTGGCAAGATTGGCCACACTGTTTAACCAAACTTTGGACCTAGAAGAGAAATGTATCTCTGACAAGGACAAAATACAACAATTTGTTGATCTTGCTTGACAAGAATGCAGTATATAACAAGCATGCCACAAACATGGTGAGAGGAGAAAGCAGTCGATGTTATTCTGCAGGAACAACATGTATGAGTTATTCAGAGATTCATTCATTCATTCGTGACTTTGTTCATTGCTCCGAATTTCACTCATATTAACTGTACTGAATGTCTTGTCTTTTAATAATTTCTTTCTAATCTTTTATTCTTTAACCAACCATTAAATTTCTAAAGCAATCCCGAATATTTTTCACCATTATAGGTTAATGTTATGTTAAAAGATAGGAAGTTTTTCTTAGTCCTAATTTACAATTATACTTTTTAGTTATACAATCTAAAAATTAAAACTAAATTTCTAATTTAAAAGGTAAAACACCTAACTTTTGGCTTTTGAATTAACGAGTTGAACTGGGCTCACGAATTTGAATCGAGTTGAGTTCAAACTAAAATAAGTGTTCATATCGAACTTTAATAGAATTTTGAACTGAACAATTTTATCGATGTAAGTTGACCTTAGCTAATCTACCATAAGGATGGTTCAGATCACAACGACTCAACCGAAAATGACAAATATGAAATATTGATATTAACAAGTCTTCAATTTGATCGAGCCAAAAAAATGCATGCATATTTTATGAGAAACAAAACTCAAGCAAGGAAAAAGAACAAGTACACAGACACATTCGAAATTAAGAAATTTGAATGTCAAATAATACACTCTTTGAAACTCAAGTAATTATAAAGCAACAATTTATTCAAAGATCAAACCATAACCCAAAATGTTGAGTGAAATCTAACATTCTAGTATATAGTTTCATAAAATTTCATGCATACCCACAAAACCCAATCCTACAAGGAATCCCACGTTTACACTTTTTGTTACACTTGCCACAATTATTAACATTATACAATATGTTAGTACAAACTCCACCACAGCAACGTTCTCCTTGCTTGCATTTCTTCCCACATTGACCACAATGGTTCATATCACCAATAACATTTACACATTTTTTCTTGCAACATTGTAGCAATTCTGTCCCCTTGTTTGCTAAAATCCCATTGCAAATATTCTTACCAATAGGATTGCATTTTGCACCTTTCTTTATTGTAGTTGCCAAAAATCTACTTCTTGATTTGTACTGAGGAAATGGAGAATCCAATTCAAATGTATTAGTTGAGAAGGCTAATTGGTAGTGAAGAGATAAAGTAATGAGGGAAAAAAGAATAGCTGTGAGCTTGAAAAGGGTTTTGGCCATTGTTTTCTAGGCGTGACAAAAATGTGAACTTTGTGATTGCTAATCCTAAGGGAACAAGAATTAATGTGAGCTACCACTAAAAGGTGTCATGCATTTAGGATGATTTAAACACTAGATTTTATGATAAAATATTGCATGTTGCATGAATAGTTCTCTTTATATTATACCACTTGTTCTTGATTCTCTAATGTATAGCATCTTTTTTACTTGACTAATTCAGCTTAAAGTTTTTTATGTACTGCAATCTGCACACTTTAACCTTTGATGCTATATATGCTGTCTCTTATTAGTTGACTATGATTAATGAAAATCTTCGATCATGCCATGCATGTTCATGTAAGTATTTTTTTTTCATCCTTGCAAATTCATAAGTAGAATAAACCATAAATTAAAATAGTTTTATGGTTTGTTTAAAAGTGTGTATACTTTTATATGTTTTTATTTTTTGAAGATTTTTTTTCTCTTTCAAATAAATCAATTTTTCATGTGATAAGTTGCGAAATTAAATTTTCATGTGGTAAGATTGAACTAAAAAGACAATTTAATTTAATGATGGAAAACTTGCCAATTAAAAAATTTGGCAAACTTTCAAGGTCCACACGTTATAGAAAATTGGACAGCATGTAGCATCAGTTATTTGTCAACATTTATTTTAGTGGGGTTAATTAAAAATATTTGTCAATTATTTTTATTTTAAAAAAATCTTTGTCAACTTTAGAATAGAATTAAATTGAAATAAGCATAAAATTGAAGTAAGCCTGCCCCGTTGAAGTGCAATTTTTTGAAAAGATTAGAGTAAGACTGGACGAAGATTCCACTGTCCATAGTAGTGTAATTAGAATCTACCACTGCTGTAGTATAAACTTTGAGAAGGTCAAGATCAATTTTAGAGAAAAAAAAAATAGCGGTTAAGCCATTTCTGAAATTTATCTTAGATTCATCATGATAATTCCTAGCTAAAAACAAATTTGGTTATAGTTTGCAGTACCATTTTTCTAACTGAAGTTGTCTTTAGAGTTTGTTGAGTGCTTGTTATTTTGTTTAGAATTAGGAAAACGATCGATCAAATTGTGACCATTTAAATGTGATTGACGCGCAAATGGTTAGGTTTTCCGCTTAAACCTGCGTTGACTTTAATGTAACATAAGTTATGTTTACAATTTACGGGTTTCACATATATGGTTAGACCTTCTGCTCACATCCGTTGTGACTTGATAAATTATATGTAAATTTAATTATAAATGCTAAAAATGGCTCTCCACGATCTTGCATGAGGCATGTTTCTCATAATTTAATTTTTTAAATATTAGAAAAAATATTATGTTGGAACAAATAGTTTAATTAAGCTAGTATTGCATAAACCCTTAAACATCAACTCAAACATTTCACAATCTGTTTCCATAAACTTTCCCAAATAATATCACAGGATACAGATGGTGAGCTACATACTTGGCTTTCCATATGGTTAGTAATCTTCATATATAAACCTTTATTTTACCACATATATATATAATATATGGTATTGATAACACTAAAAAAAAAAAATATTTTTACAACTAATAGTGTATGCTATATGTGTCACACGACTGGTTGAAAATATTTTTAGAGAACTGCTAGGAATACATTATTTTCAACATGTTAATATTGATTTTTTTTTCTTCCAACAAGTAACTTATGCTAAAACAATGCATCAATACCATTCTCATACATTTACATCTCAAAATTGAAATATATAATATATAGTTTATTGACTCCTATACCTTATACTTTTTTTTGGAGAAGGACTCCTATACCTTGTAATAATTAATTAACTTCATTTTATGCATACCCACAAAACCCATTTCCACAAGGATCACCATTTGAACACTGCTTCTTACACTTTCCACAATGACGAACATTTGACAAAACATTGGTACAAACACCATTGCAACATCTTTCTCCTTGCTTGCATTTGTTGCCACACACATTACAATTGTTCTTGTCACTCAAAACATTACGACAATGTTTCTTGCAACAAAAAAGCAAATCGTTTCCCTTGTTTGCTCGAACTCCATTGCATATATTATTCGTCTCATGGTTACATTGTCTTCCTTTCTTTATTATGCTTGCCAAGAATCTACTTCTCGATCCATGATGTGTGTCAAGAACATAGAACTCTTGTTCCTCTTCGCCTTCATCTTCAATGTCATGATGATTTTCATCATCATCATTGGATGAAACAAACAAGGCTAGAGAGATGAGTAAAGAGAGAATTATTATGAGCTTTAGGATTGTGTTGGCCATATTAATTCTCTCTCAAACTCAAGTTAAGAGATGGTGAATTATATTGCTCTAGCCAGCTACTTGATAATTGGAGTGTGTATGATAATTAAAGAAATTTGTGTGGAATTTAAACTAAAGTTTATCGTGAAATGCTCCATGATCTTAGGGGAAGAAAGCTTGTTGCTTGCAATTGCAAGGTTGAATAAGAGAGTGCAATTCAACTAAATTCTCGGTTTGAGCATAGTTGAGTAATGTACAAGCATATAGGCATGATTCTGTGCTCCAAGTTCTCTATTATTTATTGCAATAATTAACAAAAGTTAACTTGTTTTGATGATAGTTTAAGGAAGTTTCCAAGTTCATTTTTTTTTTTTTACCAAGGGTTCCAAGTTCATAGATAATTAAAGTTTTGTTATGGTGCATATCATGCAAGGTTAAATCTTTAAGTTGTAATACTACATTTTTTTCTTGCAAAAAATAAATAAATAGTTCATCAAATATACTATAAATTTTTGTTGTGTTAAACCAAAATTGAGACTAATTTATCGAATAATCGAGATCAATTTAAAAGGCGGACCGCTCTGAACATGGGTTTTTCAACATTTTTTTAATGACAAATGTTAGTATGTTAGTAATTATCTTTGTCAGAACTTGAACCCTAGAACTTTAACTCCCCAACACCTTTAAGAGATCAAACTAACAACTAAATGGTTAAGAGATTTTTGATATCTTCCAACTAAATTTTTAGTTGGTATAAATTAGCAAGCTAGCTACACCTTAAGATATGGTGTACATTTAACAAATTTATTTAACAAATTTATAGGCATCTTTTTTTACTTACACCAACTAACATATATGTGTGTAAATTACCTAAACAATGTCAATTCGTTTGTATCTGTGTAGTGTATCTGGTATATCCGGTGCCTGTGTTACTTTCTGTGGTTCATAGTTAAATTTCATTTAGTTTTATGGAAAAATAGAATGAAGCATTGTTACGTTGCTTAATTTGCGTTTAATTATCAAATGAACAATCAAGCACATTTTTAGGAGGACAGAGGGGGCTGCATATAGAATATATGTGTTGGAACAATCCTGCCCACTCTTCTATCATTTTATATATGGTCTATAGTGACTGATTTCTCAAACCAAATATGAATACAATCAACGATAAAAATTTACCTCAAGTTTGTTTATTTTTTATTTTTTATTATATAGATTTACCTAAAGTATTTTAATATTGGAAAATGCTTATTAGTACGAACCATCACCTAACGAAAATCCACGAAGAGGTGTTGATTTACTTTTTATTGTTCCAAGGAAAACTATACTTACCTTTTTTAGGAAAAATTATGTAAGAAAAATTGTACTTATTTTATTTTATTGTTTATGGAAATTATACCATGAGCTCTAAGAGAGAAATGGTGCATGAAAAAATAGTCTCAAATTAGTAACAGTGACCCAAACCTAGAAGGGGTTCGACACCCAAAACAACCAGCAACTCCGATGATTGAAAGGACGAAGAAGAGAACCCAGACACAATGTGTCGGACCTCCCTTGTTCACACCAGAACAACATGTACGCGAACTACAACAGAACTGCGTTTTTAGAGAACCTTCAGATGGTCGGAAGTTTGATTGTGTGGTGTTTATCTTGTTTTGATTCTTGATTTTAACCCAGATATGTTGAGATCTGGAGGATTTAAACTACGAATTTGCATCCGGTGCATCAGAGAGGTGCACAGATCTTTTCGATGGTTGTTCTAAAGGTCAAAGTTCCAGTGTATGTTGATTCATTTTGGGTTGCGACGCCGTATTATAGTGGTACTGGTTTGACTCGAATGTGTTGTTATGACTTGCTGTTTTTTTTTTGCAGGGAGTTGATGAAACTTGAATCATTCTGTGTTGACAGACACTTCATACACCATTTTAGAAGCTCTACACACTCACCTAATATGTGTTTGACATGTGACTGTATGGACTCGAAAGAGTCGTTAATGCTTGCTGCGATTTTTGTAGGGAGTTGATGGTACGTGATCCAATTTCGTGTTGACGATCGCATCATTCGCCAAATTATAGACCCGCTCACTTACAAACGTCTATCATTATGGTGTTGTTTGTTGGAATTGATTAGGGTTGGATCCATTGTGTTGTTTTTCTTTGATATACTACCCGTTAGGTTTTATGTCCACTCTCTTTAATGTCATTTTACTCTTGCCTTATCAAGAAGGAAAAAAAAATAGTAACAGTGAAACTAGTAGAGAAATATACTAAGAATATCTCATCAATCTTTTTCAACGTTATGGGTCCATGAACATCATGAAACTTGTAACATTATAAGAGTAACAAAGTAAATTATTTTAAAATTCTTCGATTCGTCCTTGTGAATCAATGAAATTAAAAATGCTCCCTTTCTATCTTTTAAACTTAACATATATATGCAACAAATAAAACTCACCCCTTCTCTCCCCTCCCCCTTGCACTAGAATGTCTCACATCAATGTGAACCAAACAAACTATTAGAGTGGAGTTTAGACTTTTTACCACTTGTTTAAAAGTGTTTAAATCATTGAGACCAACACATATTTTAAATACTTTTATAATTCAATTTCTTTTTACAGTACTTTTTCTTGAGATATATATTTTTAAGAGACTAAAATGAAATATATTAAATCACAAACCTGCATTTTCAAGCTAAAAAATTATCAACAAAAAATACTCGAGGACACTAACCCAATTCGAAGAAAAGTAAAAAATTAAACAATACGGTTCTCAAATTAAGGAGACTTTTTACTCCTTGAGCGGATATTATCTAACCGAACTTCATTCACCATATTTATGCCGCATTCTCCAACTAGTAACAGGTGTATATTTTATGCTTCATTCACCATATTTTATGCTTAATTTCACCATATTTATGCCGAACTTCATTAACTTTAAGTCGCGAGCAACATTTAGATTTAAATTTTCATCACTAACAACGTTTGAATATGTCATACTGTAGCAACCATATCCCTTGAATATGATATGATTTTATTTTCAAATCAAAAGAGGATTGAACAATGTTATCTCTAAATACTACATCACTCCAAAAATCGACAATAAATATATCAATATAATATTTTTTTCTGTACAAGTTAAATAAGTAAGCTAGACCTAAATACTTCATGAAGATTGGATTGCTTTTCACCAGACAAACTCAAGGTCTACTTTGAATCATAGTTAACTTCTCCTTCCTTTTCAAATTTAAAATTAAAAAAAAAAAAGGTTTGAACAATTTATTTTTTCAAAATTCTAGAATATAATTAATCTATACGTACCATAGGCGAGTTGAAGAAAAATACTACTAGTACTACTTAGGTATTTGTAGTCCTAACATGGTTTGTTAATGAAAATCAAACATAGGTGCACGTGTAGAGGATCCTCTTTACCGGCGGGTCGCGGTGGCCATTGCGGCTTCTACACATGTCCAAAATCTACATATACATAAGCATTAATTAGTTCATTGGATCCCTATAGTATTTATTTGATTGACCTCTGCATGTAATGCAATTTGGGTTGACTTGACTTTCATTTTATTGGTTATTTTTGCATTGCCACTAATTAGCTGTTGTTCACGCGTGTTGAGTATTGACTTAACAAAACCATGGACTTAATTAGAACAATGGAAATAAATTGCTCCTATGAAGTATGAACTACTTGCTGAGAAAGAAGAAAAAGAACAATTTTATTACTATTTGCAACTACATCATGATGATGTCATTGTTTAGTATTCTTTGGAATGGATGATCCAGAAGGTTGGCCTAATCGAAGTAGTTTTATGTTGAGTTTGAATGTCAGAGGTGACATCTACAAACACTTTGACGATTAAGTCAATATGATAGCAAGAGTGAAATTTTCAGGTTGAGAGAAAATATACATTGCATTTTTATGAAGACATGTAGTTAAAGGCGCTCAAGAGGAGCCGTTGGAGAGTATTTTGGGGCTGCTATGGACGATGCCCTTCAATGTCTGGATCTGGTAGCTGTTGGGACGCATTTCAAGCTGTTGAGACGTTACGAATTGTGGCCTTCTTATGTGAGGTGAACTAGGTTCACTTAGAAATGGGTCGCAGGGTGATGAAGGACAGAGGTTTAGGTCAATCTGGAACAAATGTCCCCTAAGTTGACAATCCAAGATGATGAAGTGGTGACTTTGCACATAATGAAGTTGTGGAAAGAGGGTGTATTGGTATAAATATTCTTCTAAAAGGAACGTTATTAAGTAATGTCGTTTTGAATCCATTCCAATTGAATTGGTGTTTTCTCAATCATTATTATTGTGAAAAAAAACGTTTACAATAAATAGCATTGGGTAATTTATTTGCGGAAATATATGTATAGCTAAAATGAAAAATGGACCATATCTAAAACTAAGATCGGGTCAAATTTAAACAGTTCAAATAGATTCTGTAATAATAAGATCGGCTAAGCCATATTTGACTACTCAAGGAGGAACAATTCATGGGCATTATGGAGAAATCTTTTATCAAGAAGATATTTTAGTTACATTCATATATGAAAAAGCGAGATCCGTGATATAACACAAGGTCTTCCAAAAGTGGAGCAAATATTAGAAATACATTTGATTGGGAATAACAAAAACATCTATGAATACTCAAAGTTTCATATCCAAAGCGAATTTTCAAGAAACTTCTAGAGTTTTAGCAAACCGTTCTTCAGGGTCGTATTGATTGGTTGAAAGGTCTTAAAGAAAATGTTGTTTTTAGGAGGAATAATACTTGTTTGTATTGGATTCAAAAGAATAATGCACTGTTTACGGTCAAGGCAACATAACTAAATTACCTTGAAAAACAGTTATTCGAAGTAGAAATTGAAAATCTTTTGTTCCATCACAGAGAGTTATTATTTGTTTTTGGCTTAAATAGGTCTTTCGTCCCTGCAAATATAGGTCATTTGAATTTTCGCCCATGAAGTTACTAATCCTTCCATTTTGCCATTGCAAATATTAACCATTTGAAAAATAGTCCTAATTACATCTGATTAGTAACTTCAGGGACGAAAATTCAAATGACCTATATTTGCAGGGACGAAAGACCTATTTAAGCTAACCACCTCGCCCAATCATCACTTGCTACATGGGCATCACGTCGCTAATGACAGCCCACCTCAGCAAAAAAACCTAATTAGGACCAAAAGTCAAATGATTAAATTTTGTAGTGGCAGATTGGAAGGAGTAGTAACTTCAGGGACGAAAATTCAAATGACCTATATTTACAGGGACGAAAGACCTATTTATGCCTTTGTTTTTTAATTTAAAATAACTAGACTTTTGACCCGTGCACGCACGGGTCCTATCGGCCATAATAGAAATCGATAAATGATCTTTGACATGTGAGATACACATGCATCTATCAATAAACACAAATTATATTATTAGGTTAAGTTGCTGCAGACTTAACAAAATTAGTAAATAAGGATAAGAGAGCTTTGCATAACAATAGGAGATTTCCATAACAATTAACATTTTGATTAAATTAAATATAAGGTTAATATAGTAAAATCAGGCGATAGAATTAGGTTAAATTTAGGGTTAATATTGCGTTCGGGTTAACATTTAGAAATAAGAGATTTATGTGATGCATTAGAAATATATGATTTAATACTTCATAAAAGGGCATTCAGTTCATCGTTTAATTATAGTCATTTGATTTAGTAATAAAGTATAATAAATTATATCAATAAATATAAAAAATGAATGACATATATTAATTGCCAGTCGTCTATAAAAAAGAAGGCTCGATCCTAACAATTATTTATTGCTATTTTAGGATATCTAGTCTTATATTTTTTTCAATTTTTTTTATATTTATAAAAAAAAGTGTAAGTGTGGGGAGAAATGACAAAAAGATATATGGAACATAACTTTTGAAGAGTTGATGGAAGCTTGAGTTCATTTTCATCATGATACTAGGAAACGGAATCCTCGAATGACACCTTATATATTAAAAAGCGTAAATGTATTCATATTACAAATCTTATTCAATTATCTCGTTTTTTTTACCATAAACTTGAGATTTCATTTTTGATGCAGCAAGCATCGCTTATTCAGTAACACGGGTTACAATAAGAGCTCGATGTCATTATGTTAATAAAAAATGACTCGAAGGTATGCTAACGAATTGGTATACTGCAAAAATGAGACTTTGTAAGTTAAGGGACATGAAAACTATGTTCCAAAAAGAGATGTCGTTATGTTCAAGAGACAATTATCTCATTTGGAAACATATATGGGAGACATAAAATATATGACAGGGATACCCGATATTGTAATAATCGTTGATCAGTAAGAAGAATATACGACTCTTCATGAATGTATCACTTTGGGATTTCAACGATTTGTTTAATCGATACAAATTGTGACCAATCTAGCAGAGATATCTCAGTTTCAACAAATGATGATGATATAACTTCAATCCAATTAATTCTTCTTAAATTAGTTTATTTGTGAGAGTCGTTCTAGCTATAGACAATTTATTTTATTTTTTTTTATTAAAAATAAGATAAATAAATTGTTAGATTTGGTTCGGTGGTCATAGATTTATGGAATCGGATTCATTTTTGAAGGATGAAATCGGTTATTATAGCATTATAAAATTGTGAAAAAATAAATTTTTGTGATTAGTAGGTATTAAAAATTGAAAATGAAATGAAAGTTAAATTAGGAAATTGTTGAATCAAAATAATTCCATTTCAAGTTATATTTTTTATTTAAGAGGGAAGTTAAATTATTTTACCACATTAAAACGGTTCTATGGTGTATCCGTTATTGAAGTAGGTCAATATTTCTATTAGAAAATATGAAATTTTCAAGTGCATCTTCAAGTACTTATTATCTCTTGGGTTGTAACTGCTATCTTGTTAATTTCAACTAGAGGTAGAAATCACATGAGTTATGAACCAGAATACAAAAATATGTTTTGATTTAACCCTATGTGTGTGTTCCTGCTCTTTGAATTTGTTACTATCAAATACTCTCTTTTTAAAAAGGTAACCCGGTCAAAAGACGTGAAGGTTTAAACAATATTTCAAAAGTCAAGTTTACAAAATATAATCGATATTCCTCATTTCTTATGTTTTCTCGCACTTTCAATACTTTGAGGTCAAGAATAAGTTGTTTATCATAGTTGGATCATATTTGTAGGTGAAGGAGTATATGTGTATATGTAGTAGTTTATCTATAGAATTTAGATTATTAATTGTATTAAATATATTTCGATAATATTATATTCTAATTAAATTTATTGAATTTAATAACTTTCTTCAATAATGCACTATATCCTACAATCGTCTAATGTAATTGTAAGAGTAATATTTAAGTTATGATTAGTAATATCCTAATATGAGTTAGTGTGTTTAATAAAATTAAGATAGAAAATGATAATCTAAATAGTAATATTTTATGATTTATTTCATTTGATTATCACTGTCTTATAGTACCAAGCCATAACTGCATGGCTTTTGAAATTAGAGAAGAAAAAAAACATTTCAAGTATTGGGTGACAACACAATAATTAAGTTACATATCATAGAATATTTTATCATATATTTTCCTAGTGCAAGAAGTCATTCCTCTCTGTATTGCCTTTTCTATCTCTTTGGTCCTGTGCTCAGGGGCGGAGCCACCACCCGGCGAGCCTGGGCACTCGTCCGGGCTCAATCGATATTTTCTTTATATTTGGCTCAATCCAATTGCCCATTAACCCACTTAAAAAAATAAAAATTTGGGCAAACTCAATATTTTCACACGCGCGAGCACAAAAATTCCTGGCTCTATAATTTTTGAGCAGACTCTATAAAATTTCTGACTCCGCAACTGCATGTACTCCAACGGTTACCAGGACCATTTGAAATACCACATAGACATTTGTATTTAATACACCGAGGAATCCTAAGAAGCACACACTTAAGTGTTGTTTCACAAGCAGAATCATTATGACATTCAAAGTATGCTGTAATGAGAAAAAAGGGAAAAAGAATGTTACAAATTAAGGGGATAGAAGATTACATAAGAAGTAAATAATACAATTTCAACATAATGAAACAACTCTTACCCCCAATTGTAACAAGAAATAGGGACCAAAAAATAGATCATAACATAAACAAACGTCACAAATTTAGCCATATATTTTCCTTTCTTTTGCATGTATCAAATAGAAAAAGATATGACCACTTTATAATGTTTAAAGCTCAAACTTACTTTGCATAGATTTAATAGATTTTAGAACACTTGGTAAAATGTCCCTTAACTATATTGAATTATCTTGTTTGTCCCTTTAATATACTTAGTAAGGAGGTTGTATAAAAAAATCCAATTATAAAAAAATAATTTTAATTTTTTAACCTTTTGTGATGGAATAAAAATGTTTTTACCCTTAGGAAAAAGGTCATATATTAAAAAGGTTGGATAATTTTTTAACCTTAATGGGAGGTTAAATTATAATGTTGTTCGAACATGTAACCCCCTTTCTATCAAGAAGTAGTTTAAAAGAATAATATAAAAAAATATTTTGTTTTTCTTTTGCAGACACAAGGAGAAACAATGTTACCCGATGACAAATTTGGTAAGTGCACCAAACTGTTTCAAGTAATAAATTAGTAAGTGTATCGTCTCCACACAAATTGTTGTTTTCTCCTTGGATCAGAACTCCTTGGTGAAAAGGATTGATCAAATTAGAACTCCTAGAACTCTCATGCCCTCGTTAGCCGTGGGTGTTACATGCCATGTAACACCCACGGCTGGCGAAAGGGATTTATCGTCGGTGCAAAAGGCACGACAAAGAGCGGCTCCCGACAATTTATAGAGGAACCGAATCACATCGGAATGAGAGAGATCCTGAAGCTGTGTAAGTATGAGACTACATGGTTGAAGGAAGACTTATAAGAATTCTTTGGTACTACCTATATCAACAAGATGCATCTTCTTTTTGGTAGCTCATTCAATAAGAACTCCACAGTTAAACGTGCTTGACTTGGAGTAGTCTTTGGATGGGTGACCTACCGGGAAGTTTTCTGGTAAGCGTGCGAGTGAGGACAAAACACGCTGAAATGACTCGTGTTGGTTTGTAGGGTCATTCGACAATGCTTAAAGTTGTTTGAGATGTTACAAATGGTATCAGAGCAGACATCTCCCTGTACGGTGTGGTTCGGGGACGAACCAAGCAGAAGCTGGTGGGCATGTAACACCCACGGCTAACAAGGGAAAGGGAGTGATCGTCGATGATAGTGAGCGGCTCCCGACAGTTTATAGAGGAATCGAATCATATTGGAATGAGAGAGATCATGAAGCCATGTAGGTATGAGACTACATGGTTGAAGGAAAGCTTATAAGAATTCTTTGGTACTACCTATATCAATAAGATGCATCTTCTTTTTGGTAGCTCATTCAATAAGAACTCCACAGTTAAGCGTGCTTGACTTGGAGTAGTCTTTGGATGGGTGACCTATCCCGATAAGCGTACGAGTGAGGACAAAACACGCTGAAAAGACTCGTGTTGATTTATAGGGTCAGTCGACAATGCTTAAAGTCGTCTGACTCTATTATTCAGCACTGCCATGGGCATTTCACGGTTTTTTCTCTTGAAATTTTTGGTTTAAAAATATTGAATTTAGTTGTTTTTGGATTCAAGATCTGGGTTTCTTTTATTATGATATACAGTTTATGCACCACTGGTTCCATGGTCGACATTCTGTTTGGTCGAATGATTCCCACGGATTGTGTTAAATAGGACTGACTATCTTGGACCATCAAAGAGAGAATATTACCATAATGATTTTTATCTAACTATCAAAATGCACGCATCAAAAGTAATTTATTGCAAACTTTGTTCTTTTAAATAGCAAGGGAAAAGAAGTGATCCACTTAATGAAGTAGTTGATAGTTGAGCCTTAGTCTTGGTTAATGAGCTCTTGAATGGCCACATATCATCGTTTAAAGTAAGCATGGCTCTTTTATTCAAGTAAGCATGCACTTTCATTAATGAATGTGTTAAACATGTACCAATTTTAACATCTGCCTAATTTATAGCTGTGTTTAATGAAGTAGTTGGGTGTATGATGCAAATGGCGCCATAGGGTTTTACTGCAATTGGCACCATTTGGAAAACATGATACCGAGTGGCTCAAGACCAATAAAAAACGTGTGAGTGAGCTAAGGTTTGAGTGGCTCGAGACTAATGCAGGAATGCAACAAATTATAGGGAAATGGTTTGATATTGAAGGATAAATTTATCATTTTGGTAGGTCAGACTACCTTGGGTGTATAGTAAGTAAGATCATTCTAGTTGTTAGATGTCCGGAAACTAACGTCCTAATACATATATTTATAATGATAGTGTATAACTGAATATGGAAAACATACCTTTTTTTTTTTCTTCATGAAAGATTATGGTTGAACTAATCATTCTCTCAAGAAGAGTCAGAATGATTTCAAACCATAAACACTGATACGAAAATGTTCAATGATTTCACCCACAAGTATTTATCAACTATTAGCTACATTTACCATCTGATGTGCAATATTTATTGATATCAAAAGGAATATTTAGTTTTTAGGGAATATCAAATTATTATTCAATCGATATGTTTTATAAACTATAGAATGTACTTGTAAAGAATAAAATTGTGAAATAAAACTATAAAAGCATTAATTGTTGATATTTGAATCGTTTAAAATAAGAAGAATGAAAATCAAGTAATTGAGTTCACATAGCTCAATTACTTTTATATAAATAGAAATATAAACCCTAAACAGAAATAGAAATTAAGTAACTATCTCATTCACTTCTTTGAGTTCTCTATCTTCTCCTTCCACATCTTACACTCTCGGTTTCTCTCTTCTCCATCACCATAGCCATCAAACGTCATCATATATTCTCAATCGATCTCATTCTCATAGATTTACAACGTGAATCGCTCTTGGTCTCATCATCGTCTTCACTCCCGTTGTCACCATCATCTTCAAGTTTTTTTTTTTTTTTTATGATTTATGTTTGATTTTGTTTTGGTTCACCAAAAATTAGAAACCTTCGTTGCCTTATTATTTTTCTATTCATTCTATACATGAATTATATTCAATTTCGTTTAATAATTTGAATTATCAGTTAATTTAGTTTGTAACGTGGATTGTACTTGGTTATATTGTTTTGATAATTTTGTTTAATAATTTGGATTATCAATTAATATAGAACATTGATATTTTGGCTATATGTTGATATGCCATGTTATTTGGTTTGATTCCTGTCATGTTATAAAAACTATCATTGATATTTAAAAGCATAACCAAATCATTGTCAAGGAATTGTTAAAGTGAGCATATTGTTGGAGGATGCATTACAACATTGCTCTCGGTGTTGGAAAACTTTTTATTTATTTATTAAAATAATGATCTACTGTGGGAACGAAGATGGGGGCGGGAATACTTGAACTCGTCGGAATCATGGATGATATTCAATTTATCATCCCTATTGAGTATGGGTATCGTAACAAGTAAATATATGGAAGTCGGGGATGTGGATGGTGAAGGTAAAACCTGTCCCGACCCCACCCCTCCCCATTGACACGCCTACCTGTCATTTGAGCGAGTTTTGTTTACCCCTTGTAAAAAAAACTTGGGATTTCGATCCTTGTAATTTGAAGATTCTTTTGGTTTGTACCTTCATGACATCAAATTTCAAAATTTATCACCCCCTATAATTTGATCGAATTTTCGTTTATTCCTTGTCATATCATCTATTTTATACATTCAAAAGTTCTGAATGTCTAAAACCAAAGAATCTTCAAATTACAAAGTTGGAGTCAAAAGTTTCTTTTTTACAAAAGGTAAATTAAAACTCGCTCAGATACCATGGGTGTAAACACCATTTAACCCTTTTCATTTTGATTTCTCCTAACCCTTTATTTTAGTTGGGTTGGGCTTTCTTTCTTAACTATTTATTTTGTTCTGTCATAATGATTTCTCGTGTGTTTTATGAATTTCGAATTATATCATCCGAAAAGCGTAAAACGCCCTTCAAAACACGTTTTAGCACCCACCAAAACACTTTTTTTGGAGTTAAGATATATTATTCAATTAATTAGTACAGGGTGCATCTATCAATACTTTGAATTTTGTTGCTAACAAATGCATTGGTCGAGTGGAATTAGACTTGCATCTCTTATAAACAGTGTAGTTTAAACTTTGACGAGGAGACTTAACGAAATGTGGTTATTCATGTTCTCTTATAGGAAAAAAAATGGAAATAAGAAGGAAATTGATTTTTGGCTGGATAGTTGGCATATGATAGCTCCTTTAAAACCCCTCAGGGGTCCGCCTAATAGTGTAGTTCTTTGGATTTCAAGTTCAAATTTTTTTAGGTGATAATAATTGTGTTTGATCGGTTCATACATGATTCTAGTATTCTACTCTGATTTCAATTGAGTATGCTGCTAATGAAAGGTGAGATTAATTTCATGATTAGTCAAACCTTTGTGTCGGATACCTATATATAATAGCTCTTATCTAAAACTTCAATATTTGTGTTGATGGTCTTTTAGTGCTTATTCGAAAAGCTAGAGTAAGTGGTGAAATTAATGATGTCAAAATTTATAATAAAGCAATAATTATATCTCACGTCTTGTTTGATGACACGATAGTTTCCTCTTTTTAAGCGTTAAGGTGGACCAAACAAATAAAATGTGAGCCATTTCATGTATCTATGAGATAACTTCTATTCAGAAACTTTTTTTTTAGCAGAAATGTTTTGACTACAAATTATAATAATGTTGCAAGCATTTTAGGAGCGAAGGTGGAAAATATTTTGGGCTCCTTTCTATGATAGGCAGAAGCAAAAATCCATTTTCAACTTTATCAAAGATAGAATTTGGAAGAAGATCAATTTATGGAATAGTAAAAGCCTTTACAAAGCCGAACATGAAGTTCTCATCAAATATGTGCTTCAGTCTATCCCTATCTACTTTTTGACTTTCTTCACTCTCTTTGTCTCTCTTTTTGCTGAAATTGAAAGAATAATGGATTCTTTTCTGTGGGGTCATCCGGGAGTTCAACGTAGAGATATAAAGTGGCTTTCTTGGGATAAATTGTTTATGCACAAGAATGATGGAGGTATGAGTTTAGAAAATCTACATACTTTTAATCTAGCTATGTTACACAAACATAGATGAAAACTTATGACAAATTCTGATTAGTTGGTAGCTAGACTTTGCAACGCAAGATACTATCCTATACATAACTTCTTTGAGTCGACTTTGGGACATAAGCCTAGCTTTGTATGCCGAAGCATATGTAATTCTAAATTTATTCTCAAAGTTGGAAGCTGATGGAGGATATGGTGAAGATATCTCGGTTTGGTATAACAAGTGGATTTCAAATTATGTTACATTTATCCTAGAGGTTGAGGGAGATTTTCCTCTGGTTGATCTAAGAGTCTCAAATTGCATGCTACATGACTGCAAGGAATGAAATTTGCCTTTCTTACAACCAATTTTTTTATCAGAAGGTAGTTGAACATATAGTGAACACACCACTCTACCTATCAGTGACGACAAATCGACTCATGTGAAAAATAGAAAATCATGGTGAATACTCTATTCGTAGTGCATATCGTTTTTGTGTGCAAGAATTACTTGATACATTCTATTTCAAAGTACAAGGATCTTGGAATTTAATTTGGAAGCTTAAGATTCCTCCAAAGGTAAAAAACTTTATGTGGTGAATCAGTGGGAATTGCTACCCAACTCTTGTACGTCTAAAAGGTAAAGAAGTAACATGTCTTGTGAATTGTACATTGTGTACGGTGGGCAGTGATGATACGCTTCATTTGTTTTTTAAATTTCCAATTAGCTTAAATTTTTGAAGTATGGAGAAATGCTAGCAACACACATTTTAACACACACTTTTCCACACTCTCTTTGATTGGTTAAATTTCACATGTGTCCCATCAAATTTATACGGGTCCAACATGATTTGGTGGGACCCATGTGAATTTTAACCAATCAAAGAGAGTGTATTGAAAAATGTGTGTTGTTAGCATTCCTCTTGGAGTATGTTACCTTTCTTTTCTTCTAATGTGTAAAATCCGCAAGTGCACAGTTTTACCGAAGTAATAAAAAAGTTTCGTTCCAACAGGGAGTTGTGTAAATTGATTCTCTTTTTAATTAAGATTAGCTGAAAGATTAGGGTTTTAAAAGTTGGGATTTTGATTGATTGAAAATTAATAGTAAAAAATGAGTGTGTTTCAACAAATCTTTCACAATCCAAACCTAATTACTAATTTTATGTTAGACCTATTTCTAAAGACCGGTTTCTCTAAAGCATATCAAGGTTTCTCTCGAAATCAATGGGTGTGTTTCAACAAAAAACCACACCTATTCTCATGGTTGATCGTTGTTGAAACTCATTAAGAACGAAACTTTAAGGTCTCAAGGTTTTCTAGACTATTCTCATGTTTCGAAAACCTTGTCTAATCTCACATGTCCAATACTAACCTTCTTCCAACAAGACAAAGAAGGGTTACATAAAATTAGGGTTCTAGGTTTGGTCTGATAGGATTAGGTCATTAGACTCATCCAACAATCTCAAGACAAAGAAGTCTACTCACTCATGTTCATCGTAGACATAGAGATTAAGAAGAAGAACATGAAAGTAAATAGCAGAAAATAAAGAACAAGAATAATAAAAAGCAAGAAAATAAGAACTTTGATTAATGGAAATAATTGTCATGGAAAATTCCCAAGAACAAAGATGATTAATATGCCTGATGGATGCTCTATTTATAGCCTAAAAGCCAACTTAATCCCTAAGAAAAGACATAAACATTACGTAGCAAGCAACTCATGGGCTTTTAGGTCTGAAAATATAACAAAATAGCAGCTGAAACCTTGGCACGGCCGTGCTCAGCTTGGCATGGATTATGCCACTCTTCACGCAAAACAGCAAAAAAAGGGAACAAAGCATCGCGCAGAGCCGTGCGCCTGCAGGCACAGGCCGTGCGCAACTTCCTGGAATCTGCACATTTGCACTTCAAATGGACGCACGATCTGGACATTGTCAGGCACGGCCATGCCTGATATTTTCACATAGAATCTTTATATTTTTGGCTTCAATCAGCCCCAAATCATGCTCT
The DNA here is from genome assembly GCA_946800305.1 of Medicago arabica. NCBI lineage: Eukaryota > Viridiplantae > Streptophyta > Magnoliopsida > Fabales > Fabaceae > Medicago > Medicago arabica. Next base: position 44,415,865 of record OX326971.1, on the reverse strand, counting down.
AGATCCTTCCATTCCTTAACCATGCTCCAAAACCCTTTCTTTTGCTCCAAGATTCAATCTTCACCATATTTGTTCCTGAAATTAAATAACAAACAAATTAAAGTACTAAAGTTCTAAAAAGTAATTAAAAACAACTAAAATCTTAATAAAATAAACATTTAAAATCAACTTATTATTGACTTATCATCTACTATGTCTATTTTGCTACAACAAGACGTGGATAGAAAAAAATATTATCGTCAAAGCCTTACATGATTTATCTAAGGAAGATGCGGCTTTGTTTTGTTGTGTGTTGTAGAGTATCTGGAAACAAAGAAACAACATGTGTGAAATGAGGTAATTGATACTCAACTTTATGTTGTTGAGAGAGTAAAAACTATGTTTCATGATTGACAAGATGCTCATAGGATTTATAATACAACTTGTGCACAACCACGACAAGAAGGAAATGTGAAATAGATCAAACCAACTAAAGAAAGATTCAAGTGCAATATTGATGCTTCTTTCTCCCAACTTTCTAATAGAGTGGGAATAAGAGTTTGCATATGGATGGTATAGACTTTTGTTTTAGTTAAAACTGAATGGTTTACTCTAGTCTCTGAGGTACATCTAGGTGAAGCTATTGGATTGTTATCAGATTTAGAATGAGTTCATCAATTACACTTGGGACCTATCGATTTTGAGCTTGATGCCAAAAAATGATGGATAATTTTTCATATGCACATTAGGATGTTAGAGAGTTTGGATGATTATTCATAATTGTAAAACTATCTTTGAACATTATTATGTCAACTCTGGTTTTGAGTTCTTGAGGAGACAAGTTTTTTTTTTTAATAAGCCAAGAGAGAGGTTGGGTATCTGGGTAAGTATAAAGCATCCTAACTAGGTTGGCATCCAACAGAAACACCCATCCACTAGTGCCTTTCCAATACGTAATTTTATTTAAAAAAAGGGGGAAAATATGTACAATAAAAAGGAGGGGATAGGCCAAGACCCTCTGAAAACAAAAAGAAAAGACTAGAAAAGGCTACGGAAATCTAAAGTCTAGGAAGCTCATGTCTGTCTCTTGCAAAATCAACTGACAGTGAAGCAGGCATAGTATGATACCAAGTAGTGAACTCCAATTCGTGTCCCATAGCTTCCATAGTATCTGCACAATAGTTTCCTTCACGGTAAATATGTGAGCAAATAACCATTAAACCATTATGTGTGCAATTATGTCAACGGTTCCGTAACTGGATAGGAATTATAGATGGATTTTTGAATGCATGAACCGCACTTGAAGAATCGGTCTCTAGCCACAATCTAGTCCATTTATGATGGGCAACATACTCCATAGCAATAATGAGCCCCATGATATCCGTTTCATAAACAGACCCAACTCTTAACTTACTAGCAAAAGCACCAAGAAAAGTACCGCAAAAATCCCAGAAAATTCCACCACAAGATGAGATGGAATTAATAACTGAGCCATCAGTATTCGCCTTATGAGGAGACAAGTAAATGAGGCAGTCCATAGATAACTAAGGCGACAACATTCTCCGCTAGTTTCCAAATTTTAATAGAAATGCTAGATTGTATTGAACACATTTTAGTAATGAAACGTTATAAGCTCATTTTCTTTAAAAAAAAAAAATCTAAAACTTCATCTTAACCGGATAAAATAGCGCATATTTAGATGATTCAAATTCATACCATACATCTTTGATCTTGTACTAAGTATTTCATAAATTGTTTCAGCTGGAAGATAAGAAGGAATACCATACATCTTTGATCTTGTACTAAGTATTTCATAAATTGTTTCAGCTGGAAGATAAGAATGAAGGAAGTGGAGAGTCCTCTTTTCAAAAGGAAGGAGGATATTTTTTATGGTGTCCGTGGTTCGAATCCCAGACCTTGCATATATTATGCGTTGTTCTTATCAACTGAGCTAAGCTCACATGGACGAAAGGAAAAGGGATTTGGTGCGTTCTATTTTTTTTTATAAAATAAACCTATTTTGATTACACCTTTTTTGTTTTACTGATTTTATCTTATGCATTAGAGATCACCTTCCCAAAATACTTTTTTATTTGTTTGGATGTAAAAGTTTAATATGAGGCTTTTTGCAAGTACCAAAAGTCGGTGTAATATGCTATAATATGAATTTTCCCCCATAGATTCCTACTAGTAATTTTTTAAATTGAAGGTTAACTTTTCACATTCATCCTAGAGGGAAAGTAAATAAAATTTTACTATTCAAGTGACATGTTCACATGGTATGGTTTGCTATGATCACCTTACATCCAAACCACTATTTTAGGACCGTCTTTTGAAAGCGACAAGCCCTAGATGGTTCTACTTAACATTACACACTTAGTTGATGCTTGTGAGTTAATGACACATTAATTACTGCTAACAAATTGGATAATCACATTATACCTATGCATTTAGAGAAAGCCTCGTTTGACCTACATTTTGTGGTACCACAAGTGCTCTGGATTAATGGTTACTATTACTAGTTGCTACTAATTTAGTGTTGCCCCATGTAATAAATTCAATTAAGGGAATGAGTATAGAGATTTTTTGTGTGAAAGGGAGTATAGAGATATTGTTAACCTAATTTAATTAACCTATATATTGAAGCCTATAAAAAAGTTAACCTATATATATATATATATATATATATATATTGACATTCACACAATCAATTGGTATAGAGCTAATTCATTTATTTCTTGAATTGAGCTTGCATATATTGGAATATTTGAATGATAAACGGGATATGCATGCACATAATTATATAGATTGGTATTGTTACGAATCAAAGGATTCCATAGTTCTAGATCAAATGCAATGGAAAGATATATAAATTGTGAAATTCTCTCTAGGAGTCATCACAAAGATAAAAACAAATAAAATAAGTGAAAATAGTACAATGATGAGAGTTATTTATAGAAGTGAGTTAGTCTAACTAACTCTTAACTACCTAACTAACCAACTAACTATAGGTTACATATTAACTAACTATGGTTTATTCAATATACTCTAATAGATATCTATAGTTGAATAAATTAATAAAACTCTTCCTCAAATATAGGGGTGTTCATGGGTTGGGTCAACCCAGAAAACCTGGTCAAACCCACCCAAAAAATCCAAAAAAATGGGTTGAGTTGGGTAATTGGGTGGATATGATTTCTAAAAATGGAAAACCCATAAAAATAAATGGGTTTCGGATAAAACCAGACCCAAACCCAAAAAAACCCACTTACTCAATGATGTTAATATTTTTTATCTTTATTTTCATAGGGTAGAAGAAAATTATATTTCGAAAACATACACATTGTACCCTATATATTGAAAATCAAAACATAATAGAGTTACAAATTAATATGTTGCACTTTTTGGTTATTTTGATATTAATGCAATTTTATGTCATCTAACTTTAGTTTGTTGCAAGTATTTTATGATGGAGTTTATTATTTGATATTCTATGATGGATACATTTATAGTAAAATAAGTTAAACATTTTTTTTAAGAAAATTAAAAAGTAGAGTATTATTTTAAAACAAAATTATAAGGACTTGTGAGTTAGTCATTTAATATTAAAAAAAATAGAAAAATAAGTTGGGTAACTCATTACCCAATCAAACCCAACCCAATAATTAGTGGGTTTACCCAAACTCATCCAATAGTATAACGGGTGGTTATTTTACCTCACCCAAACCGGAGTACCATATTTGGTTTGGTTTTGGGTTTGGCCAAACTCAACCCAAACCCACCCACGAACGGCAAAAGTTATGGTGCATAAGCCATTTCCTTATGCATCGTGCATAAACACTTCACAATCATTAGATCTATTGTACACGTGTAATAATCTTAGGCTTCTCTCTAAATTAAACTTAGAGAGAGAAGTTCTCCCTTCTCTCTTCAAACAAACAGTCTGACGGTGATGATGAACGACGATGTTGATGATGAAATTAAAGATTTTGGAAACCATTTCCACAACAAAATGGGTTTGGAGTACAACTCACAGAAACCATTTCCACATCAAAATGATTTCGGCATTCCGGTACGGTGATGATGACAGTGATGATGATGAACGACGGTGATGATGATGAGATTGAAGATTCTAGAAACCATTTCCACAACAAAATAGGTTTGGAGTACAACTCACAAAAACCATTTCCACAACAAAATGGTTTTGGTATTCCGATATGGTGATGATGACGATGATGATGATGAACGACGGTGTTGATGATGAGATTGAAGATTCCAGTGGTGATGATGAACGACAGTGATGATTCAGTTTGTTTTCGAGTTTTGTTCGTTTTGTTTTGTTTTGTTTGATTTTCTTTGAAGGTGTAAGAAACAATCATGTTGAAATTTATGCATGGTGCATAAGGATTACCACTCCCCCACGAACACCCTACTCAAACATTCTTGCATTTCTAAGAACAAAATTCACCTACCTTAGACCAATTCAATCATTTGTTACATTAATAATTAGAACAATAAACACGCATTTAGTGTGTGGCTGTTTTTCGATTATAAATATTTTCAATGGAGATAGTCTATATATAAAATGAAGAAAAAATATCTATTTTTTTTGTCAAAGATAATATATTTCATTCATTCAAATAGCTATAACAACCATAAATTACATCACGTATATCACTACCCACCATTAAAGATAAAGTACATAATTTATGCAAACTCAGTGAGGTAAAACTTTAAAGCATCAAACTTGCTCCTAACTTATACAACTAGAGAATCACGGTTAACTTGATAAGCCAGGAAAGAAGAAAAATCTACCTTAGAAATGACAATAGTGCCACAGTTCAAAGTGGTCCTCAACCCATCTTTCTCCTTGTCCCCACTACCTTGACCCACTCCATATATGGAGTATTGTTACTATAATAATTCAATCATAATCATAATTAATAACAACGGTCTCTTTACCATTGACCATGCAATTTATCCTGCCGTTGCCTTTTTTATCATATCCTCTTCAGGTTTATCATACCTACCAATAATTAGTTTTAACCCCAAAATATATTTTGATCGAGAGTTTGAAAATGGATCCATTTTTTTCTTCTAATAAAAGATGTTTATAGTTTTCCATTAATAATAAGAGTAATAACACAACGAGATATATGAAAATAAGAGGTGAGACTAGTTGATAATATGGCTACCTTATTAAAATATAAGTGGCCTCATTTGTTTTTCTCCTTTTAAACTCAACCTTAGAGTTTGTAATCTGAGCGACAAAGAACTTCCTACAAGTTGTGATAACATAACCAAATTCCGTAACATCAAATCTGATTCAATGAAAGCATCTTTTGGGGTTTTGCAATCAAGCACGAAATCAACATTATCAAATTAGATATCATTGATCCATTGAAGTGCATGAACAAACCTAACGCTTCCCTCACATTCGCAATACACAACGGAGTAACACACATTTTTTTGGACTAAACAAAAGCATCATCCTCATCTCACAAGTACATACCTATACTTGTTATGTTCAACTTATGCGAAAAAGAGGCATCAATATTACATTTGATTCGACCACGTTGTGACCTCTACCATCGTACCTGGTTCAGTGGCGGATCTACTTGGGGACCCATGGGAGCCATGGCATCCCCCAAGTTTACTATATATATATATATATATATTGCCGAAGGTCATGTGTTCGACCCTTAATATATATTCCATCATAGTTCGGCACCCCTAAGAAAATAAGTCAAGATCCGCCACTGACCTGGTTTGAACCGGCTTGTGGCGCATTGAGATGTTGGCTTGTTGGTGTAGAAGTAAAAGGCATCGCCGTCAAGGCTATCATGCTTTCTGTGTTCCATGCAGGAATGTCGTGAGAGAGCAGCTGTCGTAGAGTATATGCCAGCGTCCATTCCTCTTATCAAATGATGGGCACGCTCTAACACTTGCGCATGTAGCTCATTAACATTGTGACATGGTTTAAGATTCCCGTGCTTTCAAATAGTCCAAAAAAATAGCATCCATCCGTTGAGAGAGGTTTGGCGTGAGTTGTTGTATTAAAAGAAGACGGCTTCTGATATCGAAGGAGTGGGAAGAACATCTTTGTGTATATTGTTTCACATCCCAACCATTTGCCAAACTTGTGTAGCCAAAGGGCAATCAAACACTACATGAGCAAGGTCTTCATGTGCATAATCACAACTAACACAATTTGTACAACACTGCATGCCTTTATCTTAAAGTCGAACTCTTGTTGACAAACAACAGCGGCACATACGTTAAACTATATTTTTTACTTTAGGTGACACTTTTAGGCGTCAAATCCCCGACCAAAAACCCGGTTGACGAATATGGGATTTGTCAAACCAATTCCTTCACACAAAGTCGGTGAACACTTTTAACCGAGTATAAACTATTTTTCTCCACTTCTAGAATCATCTATCATCCAAACCCTATTCAAGTAAAGGATTACTCAATATGGCGGAGGGTATGTCGGCACACGAATCCATTTGTTGTGAATATAGTAATATTTTTAGGTTATGCATGAAAGTTTAATGAAACTATAATTTTGTGTAATCACTACTAAAAAAGCAAAATTAGGAAGGGAAATTAGTGACGGAAAAAACAAAATTCATCACCAATTCTTTGGTCGCAAAATTTAGTGACGGAATTAGAGAGGAATTTCATGTTTTCCCTTTCTAAATTTCCCTCACTAAATTTTTGTTTTTTAGTAGTGATTAATTATTAATGCACGAGGGAAGGGATTTTGCGTTAGTGTCTAGTATTGATAATCACAAATATAGGCCAAATATGCAAATGGAACTCAAATTCAAAATCCATTGTTAAGAGACATGAAGTAAGTTGTCATGCTCCAAGCTTGAAATTTAAAAATAATTATGACAAATAGGTTTTCGATTACAACAGTAAACGCCATCTATCTATAGAAGAAATGAGGAATTGTTTTATCGTCGTCTTTTATTGCAATTAGTTGAACGGTTTGGTCCAAACTAATTTGTTTGAACAACTACTACTAAAAAGAAGAGTATTGTAGTGTTCATGTAAGCATAACTCAGTTTATAAGGATAATGTATTTTAATATGCATAAATTGAGGTTTGAACTTTGAACGACCGACTTATTCATTTTAAAAAGTGAGTTTCAGCCAAAAGACTATTTAAAAGGAAAAAAAAATTATTTCAATTAAAATTGTTAGTTGTGATTTTTAGTCATAGGGTCTATTTCATAATAAAAATTAGGGGATAGTTGAAAAGTTAAGTTATAACGGATAGTTGAAATGACATAAAAAGTTTTTAATCGATATTTAATCTCTTTAAGTAAGATAATATGAGTAAAATTGAGAGAGAAAAAAAATGATAAGATGTAGCTCGAGAGAAAAAGTCGATATTTAATCTCTTTAAGTTACTCCCTCCATTTCAAAATACATGTCTAATTTTTGCAATGTACATTATTCACTTGACTTACTTTGACCATATTTTTTAACTAATGTATAAATACAAATATTAGCATGTAAGATGTTGTTTGATTCGTCTCAACAAATATTTTCAAAATATTAAATTTTTATAATTTTTTACTTTTGATAATTAAAGATATTAACGGTCAAAATTGTGCATTGGCATATGTAAAGTGGTTGACTTGGACATGTATTTTGAAACGGAGGGAGTATAAGCTAAGTAACATGCATATAGCTTATAAGAAACACTATAGGCCAGCAAAAAATGAGAGCTCGTGAGAAAATCACACTATTGATTTTTTCGGTCGTATAAGCATATAAGTTATAAGACAATATATCAACTACTCCCTCCGTATCTTTTTAAGTGTCTTTTTAGAAAATTGACACAAAAATAGCGATATGTATTTTTGCTCATTTTCTTCCTATTATACCCTTATTTTAATCCACCAATAAATTCCTATTTTTTGCACACACTTTATATTTCCAATAAACTAAATATGTTATCTTTCGCTCGTAACAAACAATTGTCACTTATTATCTTTTTTTTCCAACAAATTCCTATTTTATTTTTGCGCACTCTCTCTTTCATAACAAACAATTGTCAATTTTTTAAATATTGTACACATCTTTTTAATTATTTTAAGGTTGTGTTTGGTAACACAAATAAGCTAGCTTATAGCTTGTTGGATTAGCTTATTAGCTCGTTGGATGAAAACGTGATGTGTTTGGTAACAAGCTTTTCTCATGAGCTTATAACTTTTTGTGAAAAACTATTTCAAGTAGCTTTTTAGCTTATAACTGATAGTTTTTTTTATATTTTCTTTCATTTTTAACCTCATTAATTTAATTTTATTATATTTTTAATAAAAAACAACCCACAATCATATATAACTACACACTTTTAGTGAGAAAAAAAAACATAACTACCCATATTTTATATTTAGGTGCAACCAGCATGTTGCACGTTATTATTACCTTGCTCTATTTTCCTTATTACCTCATGTTGTAGTTTTTTATATTTTTCTTATTACCTTGCTCTTAATTCATGCAATATAATTATAATTTAAAATAAAATATACAATAAAAGTGAAGCAAATGTTTAGTAAAAATAATGTTAATTGAATTCATAAAACACATTTATCATTTTCGGGATGAAAGTAATTTGAAATAAATTTAAATATTTAAAAAGAAATAAATTAAGTAATTTTTTATGTATATATTTTATAAAAAATAATAATGTCCTTTTATGTCATTTTATACTTATCAGCCACTTCAACAACTAATTTTACCAAACACGTTATTTTTAATAAGCGAGCTTTTCAGCTATAAGCTATCAGCTATCAGTCATCAGCTATAAGCTAGCTTTTTAGCTAACAGCTAGCTTTTCAGCTATCAACTAGCTTATAGCTTCTTTTCACCAAACAAAGCCTAAGTTAATATAAAATTTATATTGATGAAATTTCTTCTTCTTCATCGTCTCTTGTTCTTGTGTCTTGTCAAACGAGTCTTCAACAATTGCTTCCTCTTCACCTCTTATCATCAATTCCAACGAGTCTTCCACTTTTTCTTTCTTTTGAACATTCATGGAGTCTTTTATTTTTCTTTTTTCAAATATGTTCTTTTACTTTGCACTTGAAATTTTTAACAATTGCTACTCATCTTATTTATAGAATTTTAACTCTTATTGAAATCATTGTTTGTAACAAAATTTTGTTTAAATTTGAAGATAACAAGAAACAAGTTTTTTTTAAAAAAAACAAACTTTAGTTTTTCAAATAGATAGCATTAATTAGTTTTATTGAAGAAAAAAAATAAGAGTAAATGACAAAGGGCATAATTGACAAATCATACCCTTAAAAATACCAAAAAGACAGTTAAATAGGAACGAAAAATTCACTATAAAAAGACACTTAAAAAAGGAACGGAGGGAGTATAAGCTAACTTGTGCTTGTCAAAAAAATATTAATTAACTTTATTTTTGGATAATAAGAAACAAAACGTATTTCCTTCACAAAAAAAAAACGTATTAAAGATAAATTGTGTTTGGTTGTTTGGTCATACAAAAAAAAAATGATATAGTAGTTTTTAAATATAGATACACATAGAGATATATATAATCTATAAATGTCTAGGTGTCTTCTTTTTTATTTAAAGTAGTATAGTTTTTTGCAATCTCTAATTTCTTCTTAGCAATAACTATGAAATTAGTTTATCATGGATGCATTGATATCTTTTTTTTAATTTATTTACACCAGATAATATTGTCTCCACTAATCAAAATTTATGGATCCATCATTGGGTTATATGATATCACCGATTCATCCTCAACTAGGGTCATTTTTTTTAAGGCATCCTTAACTAAAGTTTATTAACCACTTGATTTTAATCATTTGAATCATTACAAATGTTTGTAGCATCGATCCTTATAGCTTTTCCGTTGAGAGTCTCATATGTTTTGCTCAAAATGTAAAACAATAAAAAAAAAATGATAATTAATTAGATCTATATTTTAGATCTGTTTCACCCAGATTTCGTTTTAAGAAGATTTTACTAAAATGATGATTGATTTTACAAACTCAGTTTACAAAATAAATTCGTTTATTAGTTCAAATTTATGTGTAGTTTGCAAACTTCAGTCCAAATATATGAATAGTACCGATGGGCAAAACTATTTTTCGGGTGTCCAAGTTTGTTCAAAGACTAGGTCTTTTGATATATATGATTAATATTGCAACTTCCTTGCATGACCTAGTATTATACATATATAAGTCAAGAAGAAGACAAAAAATAGATGACATTTTTATGATAGAAATGGCTTCCTACTAAAATTGATCTAGTCAAACCGGTATGGTTGTTCTAGAAGACCAAAAACGGAAATTGAATTAATTAACTGTGCTAAGTACGGCCTTGTTATATTATATACGTCATATAGCACATGTACATTGCTCATTTTCCCATTATTAGGGTTGACTACCCTCACTATATATGACATTTTTAAATTATTAGTATTTCATACTATTTATTTTTTTGAGAGAGAAGTATTTATACTATTTATATTTTGCTATTTCAAAGAATAATAAAAATAAAAGGTGTATTGGAGATGCATGTGTTGGACAAGAGAATAGCGGAAAGCAAAGAGTAAACAGCTTTATTTTTATACTGACGAGAGTAAAATTGCTAGCAAAACACTTTCTAGCATATTTTATTTTATTTTATTAGCAGGGTTTATCTTCAAAATAGCGAAATTCATTTAAATTTTATTGTGTATATAGCATTGTTTGTGGTATAAAATGTTAGTAGCGAGGTATAGGGTTAAAGGAAGGTGAGGGATGGTGGACGGTTAGGGTCAATTTGGTGGAGGCAGTTGGTAAGCGTTCGGCAAGGGGATAGAATGACAATGGGTTGGTGGTTTGATGATAATTTGATGCGGGTATTGGATGATGGACCATAACGTTCGTTTGGTTGGGCGTGTGAATGGAGGGAGGGCTTTGTGTGATAGGTTTGAGAGGCTGTTTGATTTGGGTCAAAACAATGATAATTTGGATTTTAAGTGACAAAGTCTCATAAGAAAATTCTTTTTTGGGAGTCTTGTTGTAACGCCTCATTTTTATTATTTATTTATTATATCGAGTTTAGTGTTATTTTAAATATTTTATTTGAATATTTGCGATGGGTGATTTTTGGTATTTATTAGTAGGTATTTATTAGTAGGTTGTTATGATATAAATAGTGAAAGAATCTAATTAGATTAGATTTAATGAGGCATAAGAGCAATTTTGGAATAAGGGGAATTTGTTTGTTGGGTTAAGAATAGAATGAGGTGTAAATAGTGGAGCTGAATAGTTGTTATAGAATTAGTAACCAACCTGAGAGTGTGTAAATAGTAAGCCCATTAAAAAGATTAAGTGAGAAACAAACTTTTGGTGGTTATAAATAGATGAGGAGATTAGAGAATTATGGTTACAACAGTTTATGGGAGAAAAAGATAGCGGATGTATAAGAAGATAAGGTTAAGAGGAAGCTTGTAAAGTTCTGTAAATCAATCAATCTAAGGTAAGGGTGAGACTAACCTTCTTTAATCATAAACATATAATTCTGAAAAAGGTTTAATCTTGTTGTTGTTGAATTTTTTGTTGTTGTAGAAGTTAGGTTTGAATTGAATTAGGTTGCTAAGAGTATAGATAATCCCATGAATTAATGTGAAAGTTGATGTTTAGGTTGTAGAATAATCCTATGTAATGTTTCCTATCAAATTTGGGCATTGGGTAGTCAAAATTTGGGTTTTTGGGTGAAAAATGGTGAAAATCCGTAAGTGTTCTTCAGAAAACGGGGCCCAGTTCGCTTTCGCGATCCCCAAGCGAACTCACAAGTGAAATTGAGCTTGCTCTCGACATTACGTTCGCTTGAGCGAGCCATTCTTCGCTTGAGCGAGCCATTCTTCGCTTGAGCGAACTGCATAGGAACAGCATTCCCTATTTCACGTTCTTGTGTCTTTTTCACACGTTTCTGTTTTGAATTGGCTTTTGGTGTAAACATGAAAGTTTTAGATAATTGAGTTATCTTTCCAATGGCTCTAGTTTGACTTCAAAATGTTTTGTGCATTTTGAGTTATGATAGAAATACTCCAAGTAGGTCTTGGAAGACTTTTAAGAACATTTAGCATAACCGTTTCTAAATCAACCCGAAACTTTTGGTTTGCTTCCAAACTTCAAACCCCAAGTATTATGAGTTTAATTAGAATGTTTAAGAGTATTTAATCTATGTTTTAATGAATCAAGCTTAGTTTTCTTTTGATAATGAATTGGTGAATCATATTGATATGTTGTTGTTGATTTATGGTTGAATCTATAATTATTTATATGATATTTATATGAAAGTTGTTTATATGATGTATATATGAAAGTTATTTATATGATGTATATATGAAATTTATTTATATGATGTTTATATGGAAGTTATTTATATGATGTATATATGAAAGTTATTTATATGAAAGTTGTTTATATGATGATATTTATATGAAAGTTATTTATATGATGTATATATGAAAGTTATTTATATAATGTATATATGAAAGTTATTTATATGATATTTATATGATGTATATATGAAAGTTATTATATGATGTTTATATGAAAGTTAATTACATGATGTATATATGAAAGTTAATTATATGATGTTTATATGAAAGTTGTTGATGATTAAGTTATGTTTCCAGTAGCTTTGGTTTGACATGAAAATCTTTTATAGATATTTTATTATGTGAATTACAATGTTATTGTTGTTGCATTCTTGATTCGTATCCTTGCATAAACATTTGTCTAAAGTTGAAGACTTGATGCCTTGTTAAAGTTGAGGGCTTGATGCCCTGTTTAGTCCAATTACGACATTAAAGTTGAAGCCTTGATGCCTTGTTAAAGTTGAGGGCTTGATGCCCTGTTTAGTCCAATTACGACATTAAAGTTGAAGGATTGATGCCTTGTTAAAGTTGAGGGCTTGATGCCCTGTTTAGTCGAATTACGACATTAAAGTTGAAGGCTTGATGCCTTGTTAAAGTTGGGGGATTGATGCCATGTTTAGTCAAATTACGACCTTATGTTGAGAGCTTGACGCTCTGTTGGTACCACATGCATAACCATATTGCATTTTGTTAAGTTGTTGTTGTTACATTGTTAAGTTGTTGTTGTTACGTTGTTAAGTTTTTGTTGCTACGTTGTTGAGTTGTTGTCGTTACGTTGTTAAGTTGTTGTTTTTACGTTGTTGAATCGTTGTCGTTGCATTGATAAATGAAGTTAATTGATAATTGTATCTGAAATTACATGAAGTACTTGTTGATGATTATTGTGGTTGTTTTATGTTGATTAATTCTTATTTATGAATTGTTGCTTATTATTAATGAATGTGAAATCTCACCCCTTCTGTTTGAATGTTGCCTCTATGTGGGTAACGTGCAGATATCTAGGAGTAGCCACTGATGTGAGTTGAGTTCTTGTGTCGTCATAAGAGTCATGCTCTGATACATAACGGGATGAGGATATTTATATGTTTTGTTTTCCTTTGTTACGTATCTTTCTATAAGTTGTTGTCGAACCACTTTTAAATTTGGAGCTTTTATTATGTTGATGACGTTGAGGTCTAGTGCCAAGTATTGATTAAATGTTGAATATTTTCCGCTGCGACATTGTTTAAATTATTGAAAACAGTTGTTTTAATAAATAGTGGATTTTAATATCAAAATGATTTTTGAAGAACGTAGATGTGACATCTTGTTTGTGATGAACTCTGATTTATTTTACATTATTTATGTGTTGGGAAAACGGGGTGTTACACTTGTTCCTAGATTTTTTTCGAAACCGTTTTTTCCAGCTAGAATGGTTAGTATGGTTCCCTTCGAAAACTGACACAGTGCACTTCCAAGACCTGAAACACAAGTTGGCTCTCTTACGTTTTAAAGTTTTCAAGTTGGTCCAAAACGTTACTCACGTTGGAATAAGTTAGTCCCTTTCGCGACATAATATTGAGTTATTTAAAAAATGTTTTAAAACTAATTTTCTAAATAAGTTAAATTTCATTATCCATATTATCAACCCAGATATTTAAACGGCAAGTTACGGAAGAGACTAAGTTATTTCAATGCGAGTAACGTTTTGAACCAACTTAAAACTTTTAAACTAAAAGGGACCAACTTAAAACTTTCAAAACATAAGAGACCAACTTAAAACCTAAAATAAACACAAGGGACCAACTATGCAATTAAGCCTATTTTTCTTATTTCTATTAGTTTCTCTAAAAGTTTCTTTCATACTTTGATTCTTCTAAATTTTTTGTTACTATTTTTATTATTTATAATTTTTAACAAAAATCCATTTAACATATTCCAAAAAAAAACTCTTTTAATGACGTGTCATTGTTAAGACATTAAAATATCATTAATTTAATAATTTAACTAGTATTTAATATTAATTTTTATTAATTTATTAACATTAAAAGAAACAGAAGCATCACCTAAGTTCGTGAATATGATGCAAAGTCAGCTGAAATACCATTCACGCTGGTTTTAACCATGAAACAGAAGCAACACTTAAAGAAAATTAATATTGGTAAGCCGCCATAGAGAACTCGTTCTAGGGGTGAGACCTCTCCGTCCGATCAATGATTATTTTTTTAATATGGGTCACTCAGTCCATGATGCGATGTGGTTGTCGGTTTTACCTCCTGACCTTCAGGCAGAGTTTTATTTGGACCGTTGTGGTTTGCCTTATTATAGGTTTCCTTAGGCGGTTTTTTTTTTTTTTTTTATGTTTCCGCTTTCTTTTTCCTTTTCTTTGAGGGTTTTGTTCCAGTCTCCTATCTTGTATTTATTTCTCCCTCTTTTTTAATAATATTTGAGTTTAATAATATAGAATAAGAGTTCATCTGAGTGTCAACATAGTTGGGATGTCGTTGCTTCCCCTTCTTGATACATGTTCTTTTTCTAGATTTAATGGAAAAACAAAACTTAAAAATTGCTTTTTTGTGCAACAAGAGTTATGGGGATTTTTTGTCAAACTAAAGAGTTATGGGGATTTGGTCATTTATGTCCCTAGATTGTTGAAACTTAAAAGCAATGACCTGTGTAGGGCCTTTTAGTTTGACTTAGCAGCCGTTTTATACTATGTTCATTTTTTTGCTTGCAAGAGAGAGAAGGGTGTTCAAGCAAGCAACGTCCAACAAGGTTTTTGTGTATTAATCATTCTGATTTTAGAAAGAAAAAAAAAAACTTTTGCTAATTTGGATTTCCATAAAAAATAATTACTTTGATCAAAATAGTACCGAATGTTATGGTGCACTACTTTTAACAATGAGTTACTCCCTCTAATCTTTGTTATAACAAAAACCTTAAAAGTCTCG
This sequence comes from Medicago arabica, assembly GCA_946800305.1. Classification (NCBI taxonomy): domain Eukaryota; kingdom Viridiplantae; phylum Streptophyta; class Magnoliopsida; order Fabales; family Fabaceae; genus Medicago; species Medicago arabica. The sequence continues at coordinate 44,400,527 of OX326971.1, read as the reverse complement.
TTATGAATCTAGTTTTTTTTTAAACATTTGATTGTTGAGAAATGGCTGGAGATGGTAAAATGTAAAATTCTCCTATTGAAAACGGTTTTTGGGTAAGACGTCCAGTCATCCATATACATATTATGAGTGGGTAACGAAACATGTAGTGTTTGATTCAATAGAGAATTGTGGAGTTGACTTAGGAGGATTGGTTCGTGTTTAGTTTGGTCGATTGAACTATTCTTGTTTTACTATTTGGTTGAACCCGCTATCGGTTATCTCTTGCACGGATAGGTTCGAGGATATTATCTATTTGGTGGATGTATGACTGGTTCCTTTATGTATGTTTTCTTTTTTGTTTGGTTCTCAGATACTTCTTATACTTTTATGTGTCCGATATCTTTTAAATTTCTACTTTTGATTCTTTAACATGTGTCCTAAGGGCACAAAGTTAGTGCGATCCGTGTAATAATATTGTTGCCCTAAAACAAATGCTCAACATGCCAAGACTCTTACCAACCAAGAAGTTTCCTACACAATTTGCTCTCTCATTCTCCCTATGCCTGCCAAACTTTACCTCATACATTCTCATTCGTCCAAGTGAATATAATCGTTGATAATCCAACAAAACACTTCTTTAGGATATGCTTTTGCTACGGCTTAGGTAATAGTGGTGATAATAACCAATCCAAACTTGTTCTTTAATCCACATGTTTTTTTGTTTTTTCATAATTGAAATTTTCTGTAACTATAGGGACCATGTTAACCTCACAGAATAACTAAGACCTATTTAAAAAGTTATACACATTCTAACATTTATTTTGGTTAGAAATACATTTGTTTATACATGCAAAATATGGAATTTAATAACTTCCTAAATTATACCCAGGACCAGCTCAAAAGTAAGATTACCGAAGAAGCAATCACCTTAGGCTTCCAACTATGAAAAGAATCACTTAAATCTCATAAAAATTAGTAAAATTTTCTGAAATCAATACGGTTTCAACAAAGATTAAATCAGTTAAATTACCATCAATTGGAAAGAATGGAGAGCTTCGGTAGAGGAGGGCTTTAAAGGGTTTAGTTTTCTTCGTAATATAAATTTTTCAAATTTTTTCTACAAAAGCACTATCTAATTTTTTTAATAGATTTCACTATTTTTTCCTCTAATCATATCCCAAGTCCTTCACTCTCAAACAAAAGCTTAAGTGATGAATTTTTAGCTACTAAACAAAACTATTTGAAAACAAAAAAAGTGAAACTATTTGAGAAGAAAAAAAAGTTTCACCTTAAAATTAGCTTTTAAGTCTCCATATGTGTTAGGTAGACATTATACCCTAAAAAAGCACAAAAATGGATGGGAATTAAACATATTGCCTTTTACCGTTGCCTCACTTGATGTGGCAAGAGAAATCTGCAAGTACAAGAGACATTTGTTTTTCTAAAAGAGATTATTTTTAATTGATTATAAAGGAGGAAAAAGATCACGAGTCTTGTGGAATTTGCCTAACAATATGGACTGGCCTACCAAGAATGTCAAACTTTTCGGCATAACCTTGTCGAGATTGGAAATTGAATCAATCCGTCATTGTTTAATTCCCTTGTTTGTTTTATTTATTTATTTATACTAGCGAAAAACGGCACTCCTTGCCCGTCTTTCCGTTCTTTTTATTGCGTTAACGTTTGAAAATTATGAACGGTATTTTGTTTATGAAATTTTGGTTTTGATTAAAAGTAAAAATATAAATGTTTATTTTTTTAATGACACAAACAACAATCTTTATTATAGACAAAGTTGTTTAAGGGTATAATTGAGATAATAAAAAAGTAAGTATAAATATACTCATCTAGTTTGTTATATTTTTTAAATGATAAAGAAAAAAAACATAAATATTCATATCGTGTTTGTTACATTTATTTTAATATTTAAATTTATTCTTATCTATTTGTTAAATGTGCTATTTATATTGAAAATTAAGGGTGTTTTTGGAAAGAAAATTTCAACCCAAAAGTGCTGAAAAGGGTAGTTTTCTTTATATATACTAGCGAAAGGACGGGCACTTCGTGCCCGTCTTTCCACTCTTTTTATTGCGCTAAAGTTTGAAAAATATGAACGGTAGTTTTTTTTATGAAATTTTGGTTTTGATTAAAAGTAAAAATATAAATGTTGTTGCTTTTTTTTTAATGACACGAACAACAATCTTTATTATAGAAAGAGTTGTTTAAGAGTATAATTGAAATTGAAATAATGAAAAAGTAAGTATAAATATATTCATCCAGTTTGTTATATTTTTTAAATGATAAAGAAAAAAAAACAACTATACATATATTCATATCGTGTTTGTTACATTTGTTTTAATATTTAATTTTTTTTTTGCACAAATTAAAATGAGATATATTAATATTGCGGTTGAAACACCCTGCACAAGATGTGCAAAAAGCGAGACACCCCTATGTAATTACAAACAGCTTGGTGCCAAAAAGTGAGGCACTCTCAAAACAGAATGAAAAGAAATTATTGATGCACTCCCATACAAAGGAGCGGATTTGTCAACCAAGCATAGTAACAATAATTAAAAGAAATGTTCTTTGCTTTCATCCACAGGAAAGTATTGCGTTTGATTTTCTCCAGAAGAATGAGAGGGGTCGATGCCGCGTTTTGAAAGATGTGTTTATTCCTATCTTTCCACAACACTCAAACACAAGCATACCATATACCTGTAAAATAAGAATGTGTACACCGGGGAAATCCCGCCATAGAACAAAACTGAACGTGGTGCTGTCGTAAATCATTAGAGTGCACCAAATATAATCCTAACCAAGCTGCTACCAAGGACCATAAAGTAAAAGCTTTACTGCTCGATAAAAATAAGTGGCTAGCCGTTTCGATAACATCACATCCAAAGACGCACAGAGTTATTTGCATGAATTATATTCCTTCGTAACAAGTTGCCTCGAGTCGGAAGTCGGTTGCGAAGCAGGCGCCACACAAACAGCGACACCTTTGTTGGTATGTAATTGTGCCACACCCTGTCGACAAGGCTTCTGTCCAAATGATCATCCTGGCTGGTGATGAATCGATATGCCTTCCGAACCGAGTAACCATGGAAAGTGTCAAGATTCCATCTCCATTTGTCTGTAACATTATCCTGTAAAACAAAATCATGTAATAAATTTGAGCACTCCCTCACACTCTCCTCCTCCCATGCTAACAATCGCCTTCGCCACACCCACACCCCTCCTATTTCGTCCCAGCCCTCACTCTCCATTTCAGCCACCGTACATTCCTTATTTACCGCCAAATCAAAAAGCCTAGGGTATTTGTGTCGCAGAGGCGACTCCCCGATCCAATGATCATGCCAAAATAAAGTACCTAGACCGTTTCCCACCACCCTTCGTATGTTCCCGTCAAACCAGTTCCCTACTCCCTCACCGAGCTATGTCTGCCCCCTTCCATCAATCGGCCACCCTCCTCTCCATAACGGGCTTTTAGAACACGATACCACAACCCCTCTTTCTCCACCAACAACCGCCAACACCATTTACCCAACAAAGACAAATTAAACTCTCTCAGCCTCCTAACCCCCAAACCTCCTTCCTCCTTTGGGACACAGATGTCATCCCATTTAATCCAGGCAATTTTTTTATTTTCCTCACTCCCACCCCAAAAAAATCTTTTAAAAATAGATTCGATAAGAGAAATTATACCTGTTGGAGCCTTGAAAAAGGAAAGAAAGTAAACCGGAAGCGAGGACAGAACAGATTTCAACAGTATCATACGCCCTCCAAAAGACAAGAACTTATTATTCCAGGAAGATAAGCGAGCAGCTATACGGTCTATCACAGGCTTCCAAAAGCTTAGTTTTCTAGAATCCCCACCAATCGGAAGTCCCAAGTACAAAAACGGAATGGTTCCCCTTCTACAATTCATAACTAGCGCCGCCTCCACTGGCCAGGGGTCAAAAACATTAACACCCGTAAGCATGCTTTTATGGAAATTGACTTTTAAACCAGACATTTCCTCGAACAGAAGCAATAGCGCGCGCATGGAACGCACGTTTAACCAACTCTTTTCTCCGATGATGAGTGTATCGTCTGCGAACTGTAAGTAAGTAAGTCTCACCTCCCCATTTCGGCCCACCCTATACCCTCTGTACAGTTGCCTTTCCACCATTGCTTTCATCAAGATATTTAGCCCTTCAGCTGCCAATAAGAATAGGAACGGAGTTAGCGGATCCCCTTGACGAAGACCCCTCTCCATCTTAAATTCCTCTGTAGGACTGCCATTTACAAGAACCGATGTTGTAGTCGTGCCTACACATTCTGATATCCATTTCCTCCACAGTGTTGGAAAGTTCATGCTACTCATTACAAAATCCAGGTAAGTCAAATCCACCGAGTCATAAGCCATCTCGAAATCTTCTTTAAATAAAAGAAGTTCTTTTTTGAGGCGCCTAGCTTCATCGACTACTTCATTGGCAATAAGAATCCCATCTAGAATTTGTTTCCCTTTGACGAAAGCGGATTGAGAATCAGAAATCACACTACTAAGCACGCCTCGTAGTCTATTTGCCAAGACTTTCGCTAGCACCTTATACATACACCCAACAAGAGATATTGGACGAAAATCATTCAAATGTTGTGGGCTGTTCACCTTTGGTATCAAGGCAATAAAAGTAGAATTCACACCTTTCGTCAGTTTACCGTTTCTATGAAATTCCACTAAAAATCTCATAAACTCTTCTTTGAGAAAGTCCCAAAATTGTTTTATGAATCCAAAGTTGACACCATCCGGCCCCGGGCTTTTAAAGCTGTCACAATCCCAAACCGCTTGTTTTACCTCCTCCGCTGAAAAAGGTTTTGTTAATTGTCCGGCTTCGACAGCAGACAACTTTCGAAAAGGAAGTTGAGCCGCACCTGGCCGCGCCACATTGACTCGTTTAAAATGGTTTGAAAAATGATTGAAAACCTCCGCCCTGATGTTGTGAACCCCTTCAATATTGGTGCCGTTTACATTAACCACGGTAATATTATTTCGACGTCGGCGGTTGGACATAATTCCATGAAAGAATTTTGAATTTTCATCCCCTTCTTTTAACCATTTCAACCGAGATTTATGCCAGCTGATACTACACTGAATTCGGGATAAAGAGTGCAGATTTACAGACAGCTTCTGAAGTTCCTTCTCTTCCTCTTCGAGTAACGTGTCAGCCTCTGCTTTGACATCGAAAAAAAGAATGCGATTTTTAACTGACGAGATCTTATCCTCCATATTCTGAGAATGTCGTTGATGCCACTCTTTTAGACTTTTTTTCATCAATTTCAGCTTATGTTTCAATACATGCCCACCCCATCCGTGCACATCAAAAGAACGCCATTGCTGATTCACAAATTCACTGTACCCGGAGAAGTCAGCCCAACATTTGAGCATCCGCAGAGGTCGTGGTCCCCAATTATTATCATCAACCATTAACACTAAAGGAACGTGGTCGGAGAGACCATGTTGATATGCGACCTGGGTACAATTAGGCCACGTCTCACACCATTTTTCAGACAACAAAAAGCGGTCAAGTCTGCTCATAGAAATACCATCACCGCGATACCAAGTAAACAATCTACCACAAATAGGTAAATCTATCAAAAGTGTGTCTGTAATAAAAGTATTGAACATATCTGCTTCCGACTGTCGGAACACCGACCCCCTCCCTTTGCGCTCCTCCATTCCACGAACAGAATTGAAATCCCCACAGAGACATATACATAGATCAGCTTTACTAATGACAAAGGACGTAAGCTGCTCCCACAAGTCTCTTTTAGCCGTCATATCGCAAGGCGCGTACACATTTATAATAACAATTTCTTCACCGGAAGAAATAACCCTTCCGGAAATAATAAGAGCATGCGCCAAACTAGAAGAGGACCACACATCAATGAGGGAATTATTCCAAACCGTTATCATACCTCCGGAAGCGCTACCGACGACATAAATGAGTAACCAAAAGATGCATCGCCCCAAATAGATTTTATCAAATTATCATCTACAGATGTGAGTTTTGATTCCTGAATACATAGCACAAAAGGATTCTTCTCGTGAACTAATCGCCGAACCTCCGCCCTCTTTTCCACTCCACCTAAGCCCTGAACGTTGTAAGAGATCACTTTCATTGATACCACGTTCCACCCCCACCCGTCTACCAACTCTCCAATCAGCACCCATCACCAATAGACCTCCCCCATCCAACACTCTCTCCCTCCATCCCATTCTTCCTTCCTTAGACAACATATTGAAACTATAATTAGGATCGCCGTTGAAAGTCAACCCTATAGCCCGCCCTATCTCTTTAACATCCTCCTTCACCACATCTTTTGTACCGTGCATTATCACCCAATTTTCCCAATCCTTGTTAACAGAAGAATTGGAATTCTCAGAAGACTCTGACAAATGAGTAATCTCTACCTTAGAATTGGAGGATTTTTTGCGTGCTTTTCGATGCCGATCCTGCTTCTTTAAGATTTTTAGCACTTCTCTTTTATCACCGTCCGATAGACGCGCAACTCTTCTTAAAAATCCAGCAGAGTGCTTGAATTTCATAGGCTGTGCCTTCGCATCCTGCTGAAACACTTCAGGTGTGATGGCGTTCCCGAATTGATTCTCCGGCACTTGATTTCCTGTGGTCAAATTCGTGGATGTTGAAGCAACATCCGCTGCTCCTTTTGACAAATTCGGTAGCCACTCCAAGCTCCAAGGAACACAATTGTTGTGTTATGCGTGACTGTCATCATCATTCACGTTTGCACCCTTGCATTCAGCAGACAAATCCGGTTCCAAAATGACAGGTGCCGCGTGCTGCTGTTGCTGAAATTGACTGACAGCCTGAACCTCGGTCCCTGCTGAATCCATACAAACGGATGGCACATTCTGATGTAACTGTGTGTTAGTTAATCCCTGAACTGCTTCGGCTGTTGTTGACGGACAAGTTGTTGCTGTAACTTTCTGTTTCTGCAACTGAATGTTATTTAAACCCTGAACCGCTGCAGTTGTTGGTATCTTACAAGTTGTGGCTGCATCTTTCTGTTTCTGCTTAATGCACAAATCCTGAACTGCACCAAAGTTAACATCGGTCACATCTTCTACTTGTAAAACAGAATGTTTCCCCTCCCTTTTATTTTCATTAGCGCTCCATTCTTTGTGTAAATCAGTAACCAAATTGTCTAGCTCCCACTCCCCTTGAACCTCGTCCAGACCATTGTCATGATTAGATTGGTGAAACGCTTCCGATCTAGATTTGGTCTCCTCTTCGGACAAGAATGCATCTTCCCCTAAATTCCACCCCCATTCCTCTACCAACCTAATGTTGTACAAACTTCCATCTATAAAAAAGTCAGAAGACGTAATCATTATTTCCAATTGAGTCGTAGAAATTAGGATACGTGCAAAATCAATCCTAGATTTGCCCATTGTACAATCATCCACTCGGACAAACCTTCCAACGTCCATTACACACAGTTTGAAAAATACTTCGTTCCATGCGTGGATAGGTACACCATAAACTCTAATCCACGCTCCCCGCTCATACTTTACTTCCTCCGTCGACCACATGCGAATATTAGAAAATAACATACCAAAAAAATGAATTGCGTCATTGAACACGTGCCAAATATCTTCCCCACCGGGACAATATAAAAATACTCTATCACCGCCCATAGGAGTTACCACCACGTGGCTGAAACCAGCGTCTAATACCTTTTGTTGAAGTGCCAACGTCGAATCCTCCCTAACCACGTTAGCCACTAGGCCTGAACTTGCCCACATGCGGTCCGCCTGCACCGATGAATACTTAGGAATAAAACGCACGGAAGTATTATGTTTCTGCAAAACAGTTGCTGAAGCCTTCTCATCCTTCCTTTCTACTTCTGCTGCCAAACACGCAGCACCTCTATCACCCCCGCACGCCCCTGCCACCGCATCAACCCCATCCACCTTCTTCCCCGCCTCACCGTTAACCACTCCCTCCAGTGCATGAGCTTTCCCATCTATTCCTCCCTCGACTGGTTCTCTCCCCACTGACCGTATATTTTTTACTCCCTCACCCCTTACTCTCACCACAGCTCTACCTTCCTCCTCCTTCCCCCTCCCATCACCATGCACGCCCTTCAAGTTTGTAGCAAATCTGTCGAAACGAGCCTCGCGTGCCCAAATGCGACACTGGCCTATCCGAATATTATTCAATGCAATGGACAGTTTAACCACGTTTCTAACATTCATAAACCTAAAAAAACCATAAGTCTGACCTCTGAAATTTCTTTTACGGGCAATGTAAACGTCGGATAAAATGTTGCATACCTCAAAAGCTTGACGGAGTTGGAACACAGGCGTAGAATCTGGAAAATTAGTAAAATAGAAGGACACTTTACCGCCGTTGCCGTCTGAAAACTCAGGACCTACACCGTCCTGGGGCAGCTCAAAGCCACGCCTAGCATGAATTTCCCCACTGACATTGGAAACCCTAGCGCCTTGCACATAACCATCCTGTCGAGACCTAGAATTAAACCTTGAATCTCTGCCATATTCCGCCACTGCTCGCTGATCCCTAACCCTAATCTGAACCCGTCCTCCGTGCCGTTCCGATACCGTTGACCTGTCCCGTCTTCCAGCTTCCTGTTGCGTCGCTTTCCTCTTCCTTGATCTCACCACAGTCCAATCGCCCCTAACCCCCCCCCCCCCCCCCCCCAATATCTGCCACCCTAGCTGGACCCCTGACCCCCCCGGTGTTTCTCTCCGCCGGTGAAAAGCTCCGGCGTGGCCTCCCTAGGTTGACCGTATCTCTCTTTCTCTCGAAACTCTCTCATTCTTTTTTATTAAACCTTTTGTTTAATATTTAAATTTATTCTTATCTATTTGTTACATGTGTTATTTGTATTTAATATTAAGGGTATTTTTGGAAAGAAAATTTCAACCCAAAAGTGTGCTGAAAGGGGTGGTTTTCTTTATATATAGTATAGATATATATAAGTATAGATAATTATTTATTTATATAATTACATGAGATTGATAAAAAAAAAAATCTTACATGAGAATGATCAACTAACATCATACATTTTACAACCTATATAATGTAAAATATTGTAGTTCCATTCGACTTGAGGTATTAATTTTTACAGTTGCATGCAGAAGATATTCGATTAAGAAAAATACTCACATCTTACACATAACAATGATCAATTCACATCTTACACTTTACAAACCATATGGTATGAAAGAGTTGATAAATACTTACTAGTATGGTTATTGAAGAATATCTCAGATGTACTCGTAAGCATTTCCTGAAGATTAACTAGTCTTTACATTTTTTTTGAGTGAATTAACTAGTCTCTACATGAAGAGCATACTTATTTACAACAACAAAATATCTAATTCTAATTGTATACTTTGTCCAGAAAAGATAGTTGTAGTACAAAGAGCTCAACATACACATGCCTAAAATTAAACCGGCCATGACGGTGACATGATTAAAGCCTAAGTTTGGAGGACCCTGCAAAGCCAGCATATCTCAAAATTTCAAAGCAATTAAGGATTCTCACTATAAGTTTGCATATGACCAACAATGTGACACCTAATACTTTACATTTTTAATGTTCCTATAGTCAAGCCGGCCAATTAACTTTTTCTAATTACTTTTCCCTAATTATCGTGAATCCATATTCTTGGTTAATTTATTGTATTGATATGATAAAATACTTCATAACTTACCAACAGATGTGTCTTGACCAATTGACATTTGACACATTCTATGAAAGTAGCACATGGAAGTATTTGGAAGATAAATAAATACATTAAGGTTTGATAAAGTTATGGCATCATCAAATATTTTAATTTGTTTTGTGTCTTCTAGGTTATATTACATGGTTCTTGAGATATATAAATTTATTACACTACTGACTCACTCATGTGTAGTTAACTAAAAGCACTAACTATATACAATTAATAATGAGTAAAAACTCTAAATGGTTCCTTATTTTTTACACTTGAATCAATCAAGTGTCTCTTTAGATATATTACAAATTGGATTATGACATTTCTAAACTTTGATCAAGATAGTCTCTGAATCAAATCAGTTTCTAGTATTGTTCAGAATACTAGAGGCTAGGTGATTATTTGGTTTAGTGTCAAGTATATTTTTCGCACGTTTTGATGCAATTTCACCGTAGAAAAGTTAAAGTATGAAATAGTGGTTTCGACTGAACGTCGTTTTTTCACGTTTCAACATAGAAACAAAAATAATATAAATTTATCGATGTTTAATAATGCACGAGACCGATTTAAAAGCAGGGGACTGATTTGATCCAAGTGTAAGAGCTCATTTTGTATACTTAATTAATAATAGACTTATAGCTACTGCATCATTTCAAAAGTTGCTTGTGAGAGTTAAATTTGATCCAAGAAATGAAAGAGTTAATTGATAAATTATATCTATCCATTATTATGAAGACATACTACCTAGAAGGATAGCAATTGGTCTATTTACTCTTTTGAAAGGTTAATGTTCTATTTACATGAGTTGAAGCTTGAAATTGACTCATGTAAGAATAAGGTGCTTGGTCATGAAGATTTGTTTTTACTTTTTGGTTTCTTTAGAGATAAACAAACACAAGACATATTTTCCTATTGTAAGCAAATGGGTTGATTCCATTAATAATGTCATTGATTGATGATGAATTTGAAACTAGTAACATGAATTCTCCAATCATATGTCTCCAACACTAGAGTTGAGGAACCAAAAAATAAATAAATGGTCATTTTCATAAATATAGATCATGACTTGACTTTAGTATTGGTCTCTTTTGTTGATCAAGATGTCTCACATAGTTTGGTATTGCGCTTTGTCATCTTATTCATTGCTAGTCATTCATCAATGCTTACTCATTTCCCACTTGAAGGTGGACATGGTATCTCACTTTTTCCCTCAAATCCATTTTATAGCTTCTTGACACTTAAACTTTCACTGATTTTAGTATCTCATCAACCCTTTTTGGAGACTTATTTCTTGATAAAAAAAAGTGTATTTTTCGTTCTCTAATCATTCATAAAGAACTTCTTTGATTTCCTAGTTGCCACAAACTCTTTCATTAGTCGTGGTTACTTAAAAAAAATTGTGGTAAACAAGTGTTCGTTCGATGTTTTTTCAAACATACTAATCTGATCTCTATTATAAGAGATAATTCATTTTTTAGATACGTCATTTATTGAATTAATCAAAAAAATGAATTTTATCTGACAATAGAGACTGGATGAAGTATTAAAAAAATTAAGATAATACTAACAAGTAACCTTAAAATATTTGTTAAGAAATTTAAAAAAAGAAAGAATAGTGTGATCTCCCACCCTTCATCAAAAGAAAGAAACATATACATTTAGATAAAGTGAATTTGAATGATTATATATCATATTTTACTCTTTCGTATGTAGATTACACGTGAGAGAATCCATTCTCAAAATTGAGAGTAAAATTAAGTCAACAAATATATTTTTTGGATGGTGTTATTTACCTTCCACGCAACTTAATATTTCCCTATGATGAGAATTCAGTCAATTTGACTACAATCATAACTAGTACGTTTCTTATTTGTCACTCAAGATAGTAGTAATAAATTCATAATTTTGCATAACAGATGAGTTTTAAAAGGAATTCCACAATCCTAATAATAATGATTATTATACATACATTTAAAGGGTAATAAAACAATTCTTAAAAACAGTGACTTTGTCTTATTGGCATTTGGTCCCCCACCTCACTCTTTTTTTAATGTAAAAATATACAAATATAATTCAGAATTTGATTCCCCTTTCTTTATTTGCTTTTACAAGATTTTTTTAAAGTGTGGAAAGAACAATTTAAACCACTTACTCAAGTGGAGAGTGGACATCAAATTACACATTACCAATCAGAAGCTTTGGAGAATGAAAGTCATGGAATCCCATAAGTGCAGCCTTCTGCATTTGTTTGAAGAACAGAACTGATTCACATGAGAAATTAATTAAGGTGCAAATACTGATTAAATAAGCTTAAATTAATACTAACATTATTATATAATTAATGACTGGAGGAAGATTTATGGATTAAATCTAAAGACACATTGAAAATAATGGACCGTTGAAACTACAAAACTTGTCATAAAAGAATCTATTTTGAAGGCAAATACTTCAAAAAATCAAATATTAGAATTGTGTCTAACAGAAAAGACTAATTTCTATAACATAACGATTCACGGAGGAGCGTCCACCATTTAGTTTTCAACGACTCACCAATCGAACATATTGCCTTGAGCATGAGGAAACCTATGAGTTTCACGTTATTAAAGAGAAAAACAAGAGGATCTATCATATATATTAACTAGAAGTATTGTTTTTAGGACAATGTTAACAAGTTTTCTTAGGGCATCGTTTAAGCAATTAAAAACATTAACTTTTACATAAAATGTTGTGTATTTACATGCAAGTGTTTTCAAAACAGTTTCTTTTTATGAATTTCTTAAAAAAATACTTTTAGGATACTTTTTTTTTTGTCAAGTAGTCTAGTGGCTAGAATTCACCTTTTTCAAGGTGAATAAATGAGGTGTCCGAGATTCGAACTCTAACCCCTGCATATAATAATGCACGTCCCTGTCAACTGAGTTATGCTCACGGGGACCTCTTAGGATACTTGTTATCATGAACTTTTTAAGCATGATATTTCCTTATACGATGCTATATTATATTTTAACGAGGAAAATGAAAAAATCCTTGTAGAATTTTTACCCACCGATTACAGTGTCATAAGTGCATGCATCTCTTCCAATATGGGCTGCAACTAGCTTTTATTTATCTAACTGAAATATTGTTCTCCAAGAGGAGACAACAAGCATTAGCAAGTCAATAACATATTCTATTGAAGCTACTTCTCCGGCGGAACACTTTGATCCACCATGGTCTTTCAAAGTTAAAAATTGTTCGAAATTGCAATGGTGATCAACGTCACCTTCTAAAAATAGAAGTTTACTGTCCTCTTCCTCCTCACGACTTAGAGAGTGGTTGGATTGATGTTGGTCCGACAAAAACAATCGGAACCACAAATATGAGTGCTTTAAAACTCAAATAATATTTGTTTTCCTTGTTTTAGTCAAACCAACACCGATCAGGTCATCCTTGTGATCGAACCAACACCGATCAAGTCATCCTTGTTAAGATGATGACCATCGTGATCGTCTACTTTTGACTACATTCATAATAAACCATCTTTTGATATGATATATGATTATTCTTTATGAATGAAAAAAAATTCAATTGTATCATAAGTTTGATGTTTGAACAGTTAATCTGAGTACAGAATGAATTTTTGTTCCATTCTTGAGAATATCTTGTCTGTTCATTCAATGCAAATGGTTTGAGTAAGTGATTTCTATCAAAAGTCTCATCCATCTAATATGTGAGAATATATATATATATATATATATATATAAGTTAGGATTGCATTTCAATTTAAGCACAGTTTAATATTCTCATGACGTAATATTGTTGCACTATACTAATACTAGTACTGTATTTTCCATAATTATACACTTTTTTATTTGCTAATATTCTAAAATTATATACTGAATATATACCCCTCCTTCATTTGAATTTTCTTAAATTTCTGTTATGGTATAGTCTCAAAATAAAGTAATCTACAAAAATCAAAACTTTATATTAAAAGTTTGTGACCGTACTTAATCATGATAAAATTAATCTAATTAACCTGACAAATTTTATTCAAAGTAAAAAAAGAACTATGAAGTATTGAAACCAGTTATTATACAGGATCAGCCACTGAAGTAGAATATTTACTGTTTACAAAGAAAATAAAGATATTACAGGACTTACCAGTTACATTAAATCGCACTAAAACTGTCTCCAAATATCATCAACTCGTGACTCATAAATTGAGATAAGATTTGTTTAAATTCCTGTCTTGGAAGCCTATACACAACCAAAATCATAACTTTGACTCTCTTCTTGCTTGCAGAGTTTGTTTACTACAATCAAATATTTTGTCTGAATTCCACGCCTTAAAAATACTCCTACTTGACCATGAAAAAAAGTATTATTCACTAATGTGATCCCAGTCGTTGAATAAAGTTCAAAGGATTGAGATTTATTATAAACGACCGAGATTCACACAGCTGCATATATGTCAAATTGAATTATTGGTTTCTTCTTAATTGATGAATATCTGAGTTATATTATTGGACCGTCCATTTCGCCTTAGTTCAACATGTCAAACTAGAAAACCGAGTTAGGTTAGACCAACCCATAGTTTTATCGAGTATGACCAAATTCAATCTAAAACACACATGCTCGGGTCTCAGCATGACCAAGTAAGCTCGACCAAGTTGGGCTTAAATGAGTTATTTTCTTGTCTGTAATCAACAAGGCAACCCAAAATACAAGTTGAAATTTTTGTCATTTTATAAAAGAATTTGAGGACTCCATTTAAAATGAATAAACAAAAGTTGAAGATTGTTTGAAACTCATTTTTATCTATTTTTTAAAATATTTCAAGTAATATATTTTACTATCATAATATGTTTACAGACCTCCTAAACCATTGGATTAAGCCAAAATTAACCACACAAATGAATATGTGACCTTTAGCATACCCCAAGTATTAGTTTAGTTTTTTGAAGCACCAAGTATATACATACAAGATGTATATTAGTCAGCTAGTAATAATCTTGGTAAGAGAATTGAAAGAGATAAGAGAACTAAATTAGTATTAAATTGACATAAAAATATGCAAATAAATAATTTTCATACTTTGAATTCTCAAACAAAATTCGTCATCCTCTTACAATATCTTCCTCTTGTCATAGTTACATAGTTGTGTATGTATGGTGGTAGAGTTTGTCCATACTCATCACATGATTAGTGCGTGAAGTACACGCTCTGTTTACAAAGCAAAACAAAAGCCACAATCTAAGACTGAATGAATAATTGGTTTTGCAATCAAAACTTATTCATCTCCAATCCCATCAAAGTATACCTTAGTCTTTGTGATTTGGCTCTGAAGTCAATGCTACATTTATATTAAAACGCCAAAATTATGACTAAATAAAATACCACTATTCTAATTGCTAAAAAAAATTCAATTATCTTGCTTTCTGTCTTTATAAATCTTAAAACCGTTTGAGTGCATTTTTTTCTCTCTAACCAACCAAACTCCCCAAGCTTCACCAAATTAAAATATGATGAAATTCAATTTTCTACCTAGAGATGAAAAAATTGATTAGGAAATATTAAAATATACACATTCTTATATAAAATTAAACATAATATCTAACTCGATGATTTATTAGTCTTTATAGTTTTGCGTATAAGATGTTTGAATGAAGATAATTTCACCAATCCGATCAATCATTGCTGATGTAAGTAAGTTTTTTGTTGAAAGATAAATGAAGTCTGATCAATAGTTAGTATAGTCAGAATTCAAATATTGATTCTCTCAAATCGTTTATTATTAACCCCTTGAACTCAATCATTTGATCAAGTAAACACGATTCTAAACATCATTTTCAATACTCTTGAATAGAAAATGTAAAGTTTGAATAGTAGTCTACAAGAAAAAGAAAATAGTATATAGAAAGAAAGAGGCACAACCAAACAAAACAAGGTCACAATAAGCAACTCTCACCCTCCCAACCCCTCATTCTTTCCTCAAAGCCTTGTTTTTCACTCTTTCACATTTCTTTTCCAATCTCCCCTCTTTCCTCTCTCTCTTCTCAATTTTGTTTTTGAGAGAGAAAAAGAGAGAGAGAAGTCTCTCCCTCATCAATGGAAATCAGTTCAAGACTTCATCACCATCATCATCATCATGAAAGAGAGAATCCATCACCAATGAACTCACCAAAAAGCAATGTAAGCAACTGCATGAGTAGCAGCAATTCCAACAGCAATGGAATCCAAATTCCAACACCACCTCTCACTCCAAAAACAATTCCCAGATCTGATTCAAATCCTTATCCAACAACCTTTGTTCAAGCTGACACAACCACTTTCAAACAAGTTGTTCAAATGTTAACAGGTTCATCAGAAACATCCTCAACAACACCAACAACAACAAAAACAAACCAACAACAAGATCTACCTCAACAAACAAGAAACTTCAACATCCCACCAATCAAAACAGCACCAAAGAAACAAGGTTTCAAATTATATGAAAGAAGAAACAGTCTCAAAAACAGTGTTCTTATGCTCAATACCCTCATGCCAAATTTTTCACAGAATTCCAATTTCTCACCAAGAAAACAACAACAACAAGAAATTCTCTCTCCAAGCCTGCTTGATTTTCCTTCACTTGCTCTTAGCCCTGTCACACCATTGAATGATGACCCATTTGATAAATCTTCACCTTCATTAGGAAACTCATCAGAGGAAGACAAAGCAATTGCTGAAAGAGGTTACTATTTGCACCCCTCTCCTATTACTACACCAAGAGATGCAGAGCCACAGCTTCTTCCTTTGTTTCCTCTTTCTTCACCTAGAGTTTCACAATCAAATTCTTGAAGAGGAAATAATTGATTGTTGTGTAAAAGATTGAAACTTGCTATGTGGGTCATTTAGATTGAGAATTGAGAATTTTACTACTACATGGGTTTTGAAATTTGAATCATTACAACAAGGTACAATACATAGCTTGGTTTCATTTGTAATAGTGGATTTCTTAGTCTTAACCATGAAATGGTCAAGATCCTTTTTCTCTTCTTTAATTATCTTATGTTTTGTCTTTAATCTATAATTATTTGCTATCATTTTCATTTCCATAAATGAAAGAAGAAGAAAAAAGTCACTTTGTCTAATGAATTTTGTTTTATTTTCCTTATTCATAATTCATCAATAGTTAATTTAGTTCTTTCAATTATTATTTTTGTTATAAAATCACATCTTAGGTATAATTATAAGATGAGATGTCTTTTTAATTAATTCATTATATGATGAATTTAATCAATAAGGTTCATCAAAGTTTTTTTTTGTTGTTGTTGTGTGTGTGTGTGATTCATGTTTCACACCAACCACATCACATGTGAAGTTGTGTTGAGAGATTAACATAATCCAAAGAAGGCAAAGAGAAGAAAATAGATTTTTTTTTTCAGAAAAATAAGGAAGCTTTGAGGGGGACACTGACACATTGTACTGGAAATCAGTCTTCAGAAAGACTTAGCAAAACCATGTACTATGTGGTCATCATCATATAAAGCTGAACCAACAAGAAGGTGGGGTGTTTAGCTTGGTGAAGGTTGAGGGGGTCCATCTTCTTTTTATGCCACTATAGTTTATTCAGTTTCTACGTTTAAAACTACGTCGAATCATTCAGAAGAATCCGTATTCGCATAGTGGTTAAAACAATCATTGATCAGACTTTACCGACTCTCTAGTCAAATTCTGATTACCATGCCCCCTTTTGATTGGAACCGGAGGGTTAAGACCTAACTCAGACATATATATTTATATGTTTTGGTTTTTCTTCTCTTCTTTAATTTTTTGTTGTTTTTGTTTTCCATATGACTCCTTTTTCAAAGAAAAAAAACATATATTTCTTTATCAATTTTCAATATCCCTGTCTGATGAAGAAATATTGCAAAGACTTTCCTGTCTTAAAGTGCAGAACATTTATGCATAATAATGTTACCAACTTGTACTTCTTACAATCTAGACAAGGGACCTAGGTATGAGACTATGAATATTGATCATAAAAATTATATATTTTAGTAACTAGTATAGGATCTATGTCTGTGTTGATCATTAATTAAAATTGTTCAGAACAGTTATCCTTCAATCATTTGATGATTAAATATTTTTTGTACTCAGTGACTGTTCCCTTAGTACATGAAAATTCTCACAATAGACATAAATTTCAAAGTATGCAAAAAGAAAAATCTTCTTGTGTGTGATATGTGAAAGGAAACAAGGACAATAAAAAAAAAAGAAAAAAAAAAAAGCGGTAGAATGTTACTTGTTTGAATTTTTGTTATCACATATCTAATTTAGGTGACCATATTATAGAAAATTACAGTCAAATACAACGAATACAGCTGAAATTGCGTTTGTGATGCAATCGCGAAGACATCAAAAACCCTGACGTCAGGGTCACAATCTGTTTTTCAAAATTTTACGTCTAATATTTGGAAGTTTCAAATTTGTAGTTTTGATCAAATCACAGTTGAAGGAAACAAAATGTAGTATTGAAAATGTCTTTAATCCTTAAAGATGTTAGTGTTTAAAATGTCTTTGGTCCTAAAAGAACTTAGTGTTGAAAATGTTTTGGATCATATACAAATTATGTATTTAGAGTAAATTTTGTATCCTATAAAATGATTCAGTTAAAATTGAAATTTATCTATTTTATGAAAAGTCTTTCTCTAATGATGTAACAGAACTTTAAATCTATTATTGAATATTTATTATTTTTTCTATGTGCTTTGCATGGAATCTTTAATCAACATAGTAATAAATGTTCAATGGGATTAGCAACGATTTATATATTTTATAAACTTGAACCAGCCAAAAATGTTTCTTTTCTCTTGTTTTCATTTTTCATTCTCTATGTTCATTGTTTAATTGATTTGAATTTTCTAAGATTGAATGAGAAGCATTGTAGGGTTGACAAAATGACAAAGAGAGAAAGATAAGATAGAGAGAAAGTGGGACTTTTGTTTACAATGATCTTGCTAAGAGAAAGTGAGGCTAAAAAGAAACAAAATGTAAATTACAAAAGCAGAGAAAACGTGAAGACCACTACCCTTTTTCTTTTTCTTCCTCCTTTTTAGACTTTGCTTTGTCATTTAGGTACATCTTGGTTGGTCCCTATTGCTAGTGATGCATTGAACAACAAAACCGCCAATATCTTTTTCTTTACCAGTTTTTATGCAACTTCAATGTTCAAATATCTTCTATTTATAGGATCTAGATTAACACTAGTGGAAAAAGCACATGATTTCACGCAGAAAATGATATCGACTGTTAATATAAAATCGGAGGATTTAGATCACACAATAATAAAATCAGTTTTAAACAATCTCAAACGTTAAATTAAGATCAGGCGGTTGAGATCAAAAAACTATGTAATGCGGTTAATGTGTCAAATCTAAATCCATGTAGATATATTTATTGGCATCTTAGACCACTTTTTTGACAAAGATTATAGCTAATTAGGTGGTTTGTGAAAAGACCATGTTACTATGACCACATGCTTAGAAGGAACTTTTCCTTATTCAAGCAAATATAATAAGCACTTTATAATGAATACATATGCATCAAGCTAAGTTGTTACTTGAAATTAGGCATGTTGTTTGCTACTCCATGTTATGTTATATGTGGAAATAGGTAGATATGAAAAAAAAATAGATTTTACTTTTTAAATACTTTATTGATGAAAGTAGAAAAAGGGGAATGTGAAAAAAATGGAGAATCAAACAAGTCTTAAGGAAAGTTGGGTTGTGATAACAATGTTTTGGAGGGTTGTTTTGTTCCAAGATACAACATGCTACACTAGTCAATGGATGTAAAGCTTGTAAGGTACCTATTTTAATTTGACAATGACTTTGTTTTGGTGTGTTTGAATAGTTGAATTTGTTTTTTTATTTATTTATTTTTTAAAAAGAATAGTTGAACCTTTTGTTGAATGTGCATCTTCTACTCTTTATGATTTAATACCCCATAAAATAACTCCTTCAAAGTTCAAGATAAACGGCTGAAGAGAAACAGTCGTATGAATAAATAACAATATTCTCTTTTTCTTTTTTAGCAAAAATAACAATATTCTCAAAGTGGTGTATATTTTCTATGGAAATAGGTTTGATACATTAAGCTATCATTTTGGTCAATTATCTCAGCCATTCATGAATATCAAATAGTTAGTTTAGATTTTGAATATTCAATTTGCTAAGGTCATCTAATTTCTGTCCAACGAATTATATCTACTTACTGCAACGTTGTTAATTTCAATAATACACCATACTATGCATGAACAAAAGGTCTATACACCTCTGTCATCTGGAGTGATCATAGGTTACAACTTTGTCCGCAACAATCTTGCATGTACAATGAAGTAATCTCAATCTAACAAACATAATATAATACTAAGAGAGCAACTGTGATGTAAAATTTGAGTAAACGGTCATTTTAGTCTTTAAATATGTACGGTTATGTTATTATAATATTTGAATGTATAAAAATCACAAAGCGCACACACCTGTCTTTTTTATGTCATATTGGTCATCAAATCCACTTAGTTTCTAATGTACTTTTCACGGTCAATTTAATCTATAAAACTACAATCAAAAGAGAAGTTGTAAACATATTTGCAATTTTGATACATTTAATATCATGATCATAGTAAAATCTCACACATGTCTCACACATTCAAAGACTAAAATAGCTTTTTGCCAATAAAACTTTTGAAAAAATAGCACTGCTCTTTTGGGAAAAGAATACCGAAAATATCTTATTTTGGAATTTTGTCTTCTTTCATATAAAAAAATAGAAAACATTAACTTTGAAATAATCTTATTCATGCAGTTTTAGGAGATAAGCAAAATAGTCACAAAATTTTATTGCAACGACATCAGATGAAAATTCAATGAAAAATCCTTTTCGTCATATCAAGTGTGTTTTTCTCATTCATCATATGTGGAATGATAAGGCGATGATTTTTATGCACAGAAGATGTTTTGACTTGACTAAAGTTTGACTATTACTTTATTTTTATTTTTTTAAAAGTATGACTAAATTCTCTCCAAAAAAAAAAAGTATGACTAAATCAAACTAATTTTAAAAAGATTAAGCCATTATCAAAATAAACTATTCTAATATGTCAACAAATTGAAGTCATTAAGAGTAATAATTGACATCATAAAAGAAAAGTTAATAAGTTATCATAAGAGTATAATAATCTAAAAGTAAAGAAATAAAAATTTAACAGACATTTTTTTGCAGTTTACAATTCGAGAAAAAGCTCTTGCAGTTAGCACACATCCATGACAAGTCTTCAACGATCTAATAAGTCTTTTTGACTATGATTCACAAGTAAATTTTTGTTTTACAACTAAGAATGCCTCATCTGCACAAGAATGTGCCTTACATAATAAAGCTAATGAGAATGCATGCAACATGGCCATATTTACATTTTGTTTTCAGAAAGAGGCAAGTTTATATCTCTGAAACTTGTTGAAATTTGAAATACATTATTTCATGTTAAGAAGTAAACGTTACAATGTCCTTAATTATCATAACGTTTAATATCATCACAGATGACTGCAACTACTCTTAGATCTCCGAGAAGGATTTGACTGTCTTGAACCCATGACTTCCAGGGAGAGGTCCATTTCCAGGTCGAATAGAAATTATCACCTCCAAACCTGAAACATAGACGATTGTCAACAAATTGATGTGCAGATAAAATAAGCAGTTTTGACTTTAGTTCATATAAATTGAATCTCATGAGAAGGCCAGATAAAATTCTTTAGCATACCAATTGGAGGGTTTCACTCGCACCAATGGCATTTGTGCAGGGTGGTATATCTTGATTTTGGCCGGCAGTTAGCCCCAAGAGACAAGCAAACTGTTGTGAAAAAGCCCCTCTCACATTGACTACAAATACTACCTAATAAGAGCTTATAAAGCTTGGAATATCTCCATTTACAAGCCGGTTTTGTAAGGTTGAACTAGGCTCAAAATCTAACATGGCAATCCTAGTTTCATTGTTGGCCACTCACCCCAGAACTAGTGTTGAGTGTGAGAAGGCAAATTGGAAAAAACCATGTTTTGTATTGACTAGAGATAGTGCTTAGTTAGCTTATAGAACTTGAACACTCCTCATCTTACAAGCTGGTTTTGTGGCATTAAGTTAGGCCTGATGTGCATAGGTGCAATTCGTGTATAAGTGAACAAAGTTCACAAAGACTATTGTATTTACTAAGCCAAAATTGATGTCAATTTACTATTTCATGTAGATCATAATATGACAATTTCTTGTTTACGATAAGTTAAAATAATTTAAACTTCAAATTTAAAATAAAGTGCCAAATTCATATTGTCTTCACTGCAAGTAAAAAAATAATAGTTATTACAATCATGTGAAACTTTAGGCTTGTAAATAGTTTTATAAGTAGTGGATAAAATTTAACTCAAAATGAATGATGGGTTAAGATTCGGGGAAAAAAATGCTCATACCTGCTCCCTTTGCAGCTGTGGCTTCTTGATATACATCAGTGACAAATAAAATATCTGATGGCTTATCGACACCAAGTGACTGAGAAATTTCAACATAACTTTGTGTCTCTTTTTTGTTCCTACAAAAGAGTTTTGAATGAATACAGGGAAACTCAAGACAATCATCACAGGGAAGCATCAATATAGGCATTACCCCACAGTGGTGTCAAAAAACCCAGATAGAAATTTTCTTAGGTCCCCATAGTTTGTTTTTCCAAATATTAGCCTTTGCGCCAACCTGCTACCGCTAGAATATATGTACACCTGTTGCATTTAGATCAGAAAAAGCAATTGAAATGCAAGAAAATATGCTCTCTAAACACCTGATAAACACTGCATATAAAATGTGAGTGATTGTTCAAGTTGTTTCATTCTTGCCCAACTAAAAATAACAACTGCTTTACCCTCAACAAACTCCGACTGAGAGGTGTTGAGTATTTTTACAGTAAAAAGCATGACATAGATCCATTTGAATTTGTATTCTATATTAATATTAACTGTACGCTAAATAGGTATTATAATCATGTGTCATTTTATAGTTTTACCATATTTATAAGTATATACTGTATGGTATTTTTGTCTTGTGTTATAATTGCTGGAATGTCCCTTCAGGCCAATTCTTTAGGCGTATTCTTCGATAGTAGTCATGTGATGCCAATATAGTGGGTCCATGAGTGAGTCAACATGTGACACAAAGGGAAAAGGAATGGTATTATGGTAGGATAAAGGAGATAAGGATCTAATGGGTGGCTCACAGTGTTAAGCATGTGTCACAAAGGAATTTTGGTTGGGTGGGGACATCCAAACACAGGGTCCCACTGTAGACACCTAAGGTAAGACCAAACCAATGGATGAAGAAAGTGGACATTGAAAGAGTTTACGTAAGACAATATATATGGAAATTCAAATAAAATGGTTCAATTCTAATGGTATGGAAAGGTATCATATACTCACACAGCCACACAAGTTATTCCCTTTAGCTAATAGAGGGAATATCAATCTATGGTCATCAGTCTTATACCATTGTACCAAATATCGGCATCTTACGTATGCAACAAAGAACAAAGATGCCTAGGGTCAAAATACATGAAGAATAAAAATGCAACAATCTTTTAGGAAGTTAACAAAGGAACCGAAATGAGGTATAGAGCTAATAATCAGTAAATTAAACAACCTTTATGCCCAAGGCATTCCACTTTTCTAGAGCTTCGGGCACATCATCAAAAACTATTCCCTCCAATTCATTATTCGCATAACCAGTTTGCCATATATGACCCTGCAGAGCCAAATGTCAGTAATATAAAAAATATGAATTCAACAGATAGAAGAAGTCTGCAGCATTAGGCTTAACTACCTGCAACTCTTTTAAGGCAGTGATCTTCCTATCTGCTTTGATCATAGCATCCACATTAGCTACTATAGCAGCAATAACTTCATCTTTCCCAGCATCCTCTGGGGGGATAGGCACAGCACCTGCAATCCCTTGTTCAAGGTCACTTTCAACCTGGAATCAGAACAAAAGAGAAGTCAACCACTAGTTATCTGAATGCAAAATATAAATAAGATCTCCACATCTCAATCGGTGAAAGCTTGTTCTTCTTTTGTTGGGACACAAACTGCACTAAGGAAAGTGGGCTGGTCCCTGGATTCACTATTATTACCATATAGTTCACATATGAAACTTTAGGGAATCTCCATAAGTCATAACTCATACCCAGTTTTCACGAATTTCTTTATAAACATAAACTCAAAATGAAGGAATCAAGATGAAAGCAAGATAAGACTTGTGATTATAAATGAAATTATATTTTATAAAAACGAGAAAAAGAAAATGTTTCCCTTTGCTAATTTCAGTAATAATAACAAAAAATGTCACATTATTTTATTGTTTTTGCTTCTATATAAAACTTTGAAAACACATAACAAACTAAAAATAAGGAGATTATTGTAACTACAAATGAAAACAAAAGAATGTTTTGTTAAACTGATAAGGAAAGTATATCCCAAGATACTAGTTTACTAAATGGAACTTATTACTGCAAAATACTCAAGTCCCACATTTAATAGAGATAAGGCTTGAAATGAATTTGTAAAGAGTCACACCCTTCATCTTACAAGCCGGTTTTGTAGGAATGAGTTAGGCTCAAATAAAAACCTAAAATGGCATAAGGTCCTATCCATGGGACCACCATAATTTATATCTGTGCACCAAGCTCAATATTGTTGGGTGTGGGGTATTGTGAAAAACTCAAGTCCTGTATTGAATAGAGATAAGGCCTGAAATGAGCTTATAGAGTGGCACCCCTCACCTTACAAGTCGATTTTGTAAGGATGAGTTAGGCTCAATGTCAACCTAATACTAATAAGCCTCGCTTTTTAGGTGAGACACTCCAAACGGGAACTTATAACAATGCACCACCTTTCGAGAGCCGGCGCGGCACCCTACTTTCTTCTTTATCTCTTCACTTCTATGTTCGAATCGAATGGAACATTTTTATTTCACTTTATCCTTTAATGAATCCCAAAACAAGTATAAATTACAATAAATTGAAGAAAATTTGAATAATATAAACATGGTAAACAGCTTTTGTCATTAGTGATTTTAATATTTATGGATGTTTGTACTTCAAAAGACAAAACTGAAATTTAATTCTCATCTCTAAAACATCATTCCAGTGTCAATATGGGATAACATTCCACATAACGAGACTGCTACCATTCAAGACCTACCATATAATTCAACTGAAGGAATATAAATGCCGTAACCATGCAGCCAAATAAAGTCTTACTTGGGAGCGAAGCAACTTGATATCGGCTTTAGTTTCAGCGGTATCGTATGTTGCAGAAAGATGCCTCCCAACATTATCACGGGCATATGGAAAGAGAACCTCTGAAACAAATGATATGGGAGTAGTAGTTCCTTCAATGTCAAGAACAATGCAACGCTGCAATCCAAATAGAGAGGATAATTAACAATCTAATTTGAAATTGTTAAATTTAATTTGAAATTATAAGATAAAACTGCAGGATATTTCATCATTATCAGTCTGTTGGGGATAGAGGATCTCAGGTTCAGAAATTTAAGCAAATTTAGATACTAATTTATTGATCAAAAGCTTTAAAAAAAAGGGAGGATTATATGAACTCACTGGATATGGATCAATGTCACCATTATCTTTTCTTGCCTTTGTGGAGATATTTGACTCCCCAGCAATACTTAAACCCCTTCGTGCACTTTGTATCGGACCATGATTTGGAGTTGACCAGTCCAATCCCATTTGGTGAAGTTTAATAGCAGCATCAAAGAGGTAATGGTAGCACTCGGACTGGAAGAAAAATCATCAGTTTACCAAAAAGCCTCATAATTGTTGGAATATATGTTGTAGGATTAATTATAATCTTAAGTATCTTAGATTTTCTCATAAAATTATATTTTATGGAAACTCCATGCAGAGCGCACAAACAGGCATCTTATATAAATTGGAATCTTCTTGGGGATTGTGGAGATCAAAAACCTGAGTTTTAGCACTGATCCACGAGTCTCCCCAGACAAATATCCCATGGTTGCGAACAAGCACTGCTGTAGTTTTTGGGTAGTCTTCAATCTACAATTTGTGAACAAATAGAACAATCAAGCTATACTGCACATGATTTGAAAAAAAAATCATGAAAATTAGAGTTCCCAACATATATGTAGCATGACAATTAGAGTTCCCAACATATATGCAGAACCATTAGAAAGAAACATACTGCTTTAGTAAAAGATTCTGTGAGTTGATGTTCATGGGCCGTGTTGTCAATAATTGGGACCACTAGTTCATCATAATAACCATGCCCCTTGATCCCTTTTATCATCTCCATGTGAGTAATCTGAAATTGTGAGGACGACCAGAATCCAATGAGAATAGGAAAAGGGCACAAAAGCACAGAGCAAGATATACTATGCGAAGGAGGTGCATTAACCATTTCAAAACACAAAAGTATGTTTAGTTTTTTCAGAGCAATTTACAATAAACTGTAAGAACAAAAACTTACCATCTTATGCTTGATCAGGAAAAAATAACAACAGACAACTTGACAAAGCCGCAAGGATGAAGGTTGGCAGGTGCTATGCCATCTCATTTCACCCTCTCCCAAAGAAAATATAAAAATTCTTCATTCAGAATTGTTTGTGTTTAAAAGTATTTCTATGAACATAGAACATATTCTTCCACTCCCACCCACCCAACTAAATGTCCTTCCTAATTTTTTTCAGCACTAGAAGCGGATCTAAATTTTCCAATTCTGCGTATAAATTCCTCTGTGCACAAGACAGAAGCCAAAAAATTTCAAGAAAGAAAGTTACTGTGATTGAGAAAATAGCCAGTAATCATATTCAAAGAGGACAGAGATGATCTGCAGAATGTTCATCACATGTCAATATCTCTACTTTAGACTTTCTCCAGTTTTTTAATTATTTCACTACTTTTTAATGGCATACAATATTTTGTTTTTCCCCTAAAGAGTTGAGTTTTGAAGACTGGAGAGAGACTTTCAAAACAAAAGGATAACACAACTACAAGACTAGTTATACCTCCAAGAAGGATGTCTCATTCTCATGCCATTACAGATCATATTGTTAGGAACTTGAATATTTTCTCCTTTTCAATTCTTTAAGTAACCAAAATAAAAAAAAATTCCTTAAGTACAATAAAGAGGCTCTTTCTCGTTCATAGATGTTTGCCCAACTGGAAGTTAGCGTTTCACAAATAGTCTTATGCTCAAGCAAATATAATATTTTTTGCACTCAGCTTCATGTTCTATTATCAATCTCAAAACACACTCAAAGATCAAATAGCAATTAATAATTGTGTATCATCAATTTGAATCTCCATCTTTCTCAAGGCATCAAAAGATTGCAAAACAAAATGGCATCCATGTACAAGTACTTACTCGAAATTCCTTTGAAAAAGGATTGATCATTGTTACAAGACAAGATTCCATCCCATGACTATGGATAATAGCCCCAGCATCACGCTTTTCATATGCCTATACGGGAAGCGAAAGAAGCGTATATCAATTGCAATTTTATGCAAGAAAAGAAAGAAAACATAAGAATTGTGAGTTTCTAAGGTCAGTCAATAGTACACATATTTTGACCCCAAAAGAACCATCCATATAAATATTTCACAGCCATATCATTCAATAACCAAATGATAGTTATATCTTATAATAAGTGAAGATAAACAGATATTATAACATTTACCAGTGTGAGTCTAGTAACTGTGTACAGCAAAGCACTTTTCAACTGAATGTTACAGGCTTACTGTTAACTAATACCATCATAAGTCCAAATATCCAACCATTCAAGAAAAACCTAAATTGTACATATAAAACCATCTCTTAAAATGCTAAGGTTGCATTTGCATTTTGCATACAAGGTAGTGGATCATGCCACATAGCATTGCCATTAGTGTTAGTTTAAGTATGTTTAATGTAGTTACTAATGGTAGCCATAGTTAGCTAGACTTTTGCTAACTTATCAGTTTTTGAAGAAGCTAACTTATCAGTTAACTTCGGGTACTATATAACCTCTTCTCTGTTGTGATGGTTCATTCAATACAAAGAATTCAAGATTTATAATTCATCATCACTTTCAGTTCATAACTTCAATATGTAACATAGTATTGTGAAATCTCAAAAGAATAACGAACATACAAACTCTTCATAACCCAGAAAATTCAGTAATTATTATAACATGAAACCAAACTTACCTTCATGAAAAGTTGATCACAGTCAGTACACTTGGGAGGCTTATGTGGGTAAGGTTTGGGAGATGGGGCAGTCAAAACTGACCCATTGTCGGCTAACACATACATATCCTCTGCTTCCATTCTTTCTTTCTGAACAGCTGCACAGATTTTTCAGCAAAAACACACCCAAAAAAAAAACGATCAATACATAATTGAATTTCATCTTCTCTTGCAGATAAAACCATCTCAAATTCTAAACCAACTAGTACTAGTAATCCATATTGCTGCAACACGAGTTTGGAGAGTGTGACATCTTAATTAAATAAAGGAGAGCAAAGCACAGATTTCTAATTAGTAATAGATAATCATCTGGAATTGAAATTTAGCATAACCACATTAAGTTAAAAACTATAAGTTTGATTTTGATAATTTGTCAGTGTAAAACTTATAACACTATCAAGCAATCACAATCAATTGTGTGTGTGTGTGTGTGTGTGTGTGTGTGTTTGTGTGAGAGAGAGAGTACATGACTGGAGATCCATTGACTCCATGAGTAACTCTGACATGAGTTACTCCACTTAATAACTCAATATTATAAAAGTTCTTATTAAGTAGATTGACTCCACCAATTGTTAAATTTTAAAACTATCTGATACTTTATTAAATAATTTCAAAAGGATGTATAACAAACTTTTAAAAAAAACATAAGTAAATAAATATTAATGGTTAGATTACACAGCTATGAATTTTGGATTAATATAAAACTTTATATTTGATCATTATTAACTTATGGCAATAATCAACGGTTGGATTAGTGAAATTTATTGTTTATAATGGTTATTAAGCGGAGTAACTCTGCAGTCAACGGTTCCCCGTTTTATTTTAATCAGCAAATATTATTGAATGCTAAAGCTGTGCAAGACACACAAGGCTGCAAAAAGCGGAAGGAAGATACAAGGGTGTCGTATATAGGCGGAACACCTGAAAGCAAAACAAACACCACAAAACTAGCAAAACAGTAAAGAGGTGTCCCAGAACAAAACTAGCAAAACAACCCATCCCACCATCGGCCATAGGTACCAAAAACAACACAGTGGCTAATAGTAAAGAAGCATCCCACAGTACAGAGCACAACAAAAACCACACACAAGACCGTGCGGACAGCAACAGCGCCGGGGCATGGCAAAAACAACCGCAACCCCTGTCAACCATGACGCTAACAGGACAAAACCCAGAGACTGCTAACCAGAACTAGCCGCACAGACTTCGTCGTACCAAGCCTCCAACCCAATCCCAATCCCTTACCTCCCTAGACAATCTTTCGGATTCCAACACCATTCATTGAATAAACAAGTAGCAATCTTATTCTCAAGTCTAGTCAAACTCCAACGCCAAGATATCAACTTGATTTCCTCCACTATACCCTCAATCTCTCTCACCTCACTTTGAAAATGATTTGATTTCTAGCTTGCCAAGTTGTTGCGTGCCAAATTAGCCCTAAATATTTGGTATTAACTTTCTTGATCGCAAGGAAAGGCACGTTGATAATCCAGAATTCCCCTCTGGAAGGTAAGCAAAGTCTAAAGTCTAAACAATGATTATTCCAACCAGAATTCAAACTCGGATTCTCCCAAACAATTCGTCCATAAATGGGTTCACTAACACTTAGTTACAATCAATTGTATATATGACTCTTAAGATAAATTACAATCAAATTCAAACATTTTTAATTATCCAATAAATTATTTTTATAATAAAAAATAATATTTTTTGCAAACAAGTACAAGCGGTGTTCAACCCAAGAGTGCATACCAACAGTATGAAAGAATCTAATATAGCCCTTTTATCAAACACTTCATGGGCATTTAACAATTTTTCACTTCACTATTTTTTTCATTTTCATATCAATAAAAACAACAAAAAAAATGATAATTGAAGTAAATATTAAAGAAAGCAATCCAAGAATGAGAAGGAAGTACCAGAAGGGGACATGAGAATGAGTTGTTGAGGTTTGGGAATGGAATCATCATGAACTTTGATGCTGATGCTGCCACCAGTTCCTGAAACCCATCCCAAACTGTAGAAGTGGCGACAGAGTTCCGCCATCAGAGCTTTGGTTTCCTTCACTGCCTTCCCTTCTAGATACGCCTGAGATGATGCTGTTCCCACCTTTGCTCCGTTCAGACCAATCGCAGCAGCCATTCCTAGAGAGAGAAAGAGAGAGTGTGAAAGATGTCCTGTGTTGGAATGGAATCAATCTAACTCGTTACTCTTTTGTGACACTTAAAATAAGGGAAATGCTATTTGGACATAATTTCTTGACAAATGCACTTATACAATGAATAGTTTTTTTTTTTCCTATTTTTTTTTTTTAATAATTTGTTCCTTCAAGTTGATAGAGTAAATTAAATTGCTTCTTTGAGATTATGCATGTCAATCATTTTCAATTGTCACTTAATTTGATTTTTTCTGAGTTTAAATGTAACTCTACAAGTAATAATACAATTAATTTGATATTTTATATATGGAACTCTACAAAACACGTGCATCGTACGAGTTAGAGTCTGGTTTAAAGAATGATAACATAATCAAGATATGAAATTATTTTTAATTTGGTGATGCATTTGCTTTTACTCACTATATATTCATTTAATTTGAAAAATAGGAGGGAAATGCACCGACAAATTCAATATTCCATCAATCAAAAACTTATACTTCATGAATGCTTTGCAGTGGCATCTCATTCAGTCTAGAAATCACCCCGATCTTTTGGCAGTTGTCACAGCTTTGAGCATGATCATGAGAGTCTTTGAATAAAGTAGGCCAATAGAAGCCGGAATGTAAAACTTTTGCAGTCATCCTCTCTCCATTATAATGACCACCATACGACGAATTGTGATGGTGTCATATGATGCTTATGGCCTCTTCTTTTGACACGCATCTTCTCAACAGGTTATCTGCTCCAATCTTGAATAGGTATGGATCATCCCAAACATAGTGATTTGTATCTCTTAAAACTTTTTCTTCTATTGTCAATTAAGATCATCTGGTATCAAACTGGTTGCTTTGTAGTTGGTCATGTCCACAAACCACGACCTTTCTTCCACGATGAGTAACTTCTCGTATGGGAATTCCTCTAAAACTTCATGCTCATGTTGTGTTACCTCATTGTTCACCAACCTTGATAAATGGTCAGCCACAAAGTTTTTCGTTCCTTTCTTATCTTTAATCTCTAAGTCAAACTCTTGTAACAAGCGCATCCATCTTATAAGTATCGGCTTTGGTAATCAAATACTTTATTGATACAAGGTCAATGTAAACAACAAACTTTGATCCAATGAGGTAAGATCGAAATTTTTGCAATGCGTATACAATTGGAAGCAATTCTTTTAGTTGTTGCATAATTGATTTGTGCTTTATTTAAAATCTAACTATAGCATGACAAATTTTGTTCTTCCTTTGACCTAATTGATTTGCTGCTTGTTTCTTTTATTTTCCTTTGTTTTAAGAGTTCGTGAATATGCTTTTGGAGTGGTATCCAAGATTGTAAGGAATGTCAGCCTTCTTATTAAGAGGCTTTGAAATTTGAATGCTATGTAACCGATAAATCTTTAATGCATATATAGTGGTTAATGGAATAATAAAATTTATCAATTTAAGGGACATGGAAAAAATAATGCAGGAGGGATGAAAACTTTTTTGCTGGCTCATCAATTGGTAATCAAATGTGTGTTATGGAATGTGGTGAGTCGGTTACACAAGGAGAATGGGTATTGTTCATCATATATATTGGCAATGGAAAATGAATGCATATTATTGACATGTCATCATCAACATTTGGGGGCTGAATTAATAAATATATAATAGATTTATATTTTTGCTAAATTGTTTATTATTGAAAGCAAAATACATTGTGGAAACCCTTTTTTCTTTTTCTTTTTCTTTCATGGGCAGGAAAATCTTGATATTTCACTATTGTATCCCTTTTAGAGATGCATCAATTTAATACATCTTTAATTACATCTTATATTAATACGTCATTATTGTATACCTTTAAGATATACATCAATTTAAAATGTCGTTATATAACACCGGTATTTTTGCATAAGAGCTGTTTTGTGAGAGTTTCGTGTGGATGAACTACAAAAGGAGTCATTGTATTTTACCATTGCAATATATTTCCACTTGAGGTTGTTCTGCTAGAGTTATATATGGAGGAACTGCCAAGGGAATATATCATGCAAGTTTTTATAGAGAATAATTTTATTTTATTTTATTAATAAGCTTTTAAATTTAAGAGTTTTGTTTTCTAATAGGTCTTTGAACCCTGTAATATAGGTCATTTCCGGTTTTCTCCTCTGTAAAATATTTTTTTTATTCATCCCCTGTAAAATATATTTTTTTTTGATTTACCCTCTAATAGGACAGACAAAAACCAATTTTATTAATTTTTTTTCAAGAAATATTCATTTTTGTTTGGCCTATTAGAGGGGTAAATCTAAACAAAAAAAATTACAGGGGGTAAATCAAAAAAAATTACAAGGGTAAAGATATATTAACCCTTATTTTAATTAAGAGCTCTCTAAGATATAAATGACATGATATGCTTCAATAATATTACTATCGTTCACACCCTACGGAAGGGCAACCAATGCGCCGGTTTTTGACTAAAATGGAACTCTCGTCTGATCCTGAGTTCTCTCTCCTCTTCTATGTTCTTGTTGGGATGAGTGACCTGCTAAGGAATGATGCTTGGGGAACCTTCTTTCTTAGGGGCTTGTTTTTGTTTGTTTGTTTATGCTTTTTTCTTTGTTTCTTACCTCTGCTTTCTTTTTCCTATTTCCGTATTAAGAGCTCTCCTAATTTTTTTTTGTAAAATACTGGATATTGAAAAAAAAATTGGACAATATCTGATGTTTTGCTAAAAATGGTGGTGGTTCACACTTGAACCATTTTTTAAGGTCCATATTATGGGACCGTATATTATTAATTTAAAACATAAGATAATTATCTATTGGAAAATTATTTGTGCATGCCCATACACTCATTCAACACCATAAGAGAGTTAAAAAT
This sequence comes from Medicago arabica, assembly GCA_946800305.1. NCBI lineage: Eukaryota > Viridiplantae > Streptophyta > Magnoliopsida > Fabales > Fabaceae > Medicago > Medicago arabica. The sequence goes on along the minus strand of OX326971.1, from coordinate 44,367,464 downwards.
AGAAAGAGTGATGTGGTAAATATATAGAAAGAGTGAGATAAAAATAAAATAAGGTGTTGAGTGGATGTTTGAGAATCAAGGGTGTTACAAATATATGATACATCGTCTATTTTCTAAAAATACTTATGACAAATCAAAAAGTACATCGAATCATGAAGACACCATTTACACATCCATCAAAGGAAATTATTGTAACACATCTTGTTTAAGTTTATAGATCTTGTTGTAGGGAATTTTTGCAAACTAGCTAGCCATGTGTAATAGCCCAAACAAGGGTATGAAAAATTGTTGAGGTAATGAAATCATATTTAAAGGTGTCTTACGTGTTCTACAATATTAATTAATATAAAATATAACAACTTTAATTGAATCAAAACAATTAACTACTTTCAGGTTAGAATGATAGTTTTATGACAAGATTACTTGTTGGCGTGGCGATATATAAAGTTGATCAATTTCATTGTCAATCACCCATCATCATATTCATCTTAATTAATATTGATAATATCCTTCCTTACAACTAAACATGAATATATTCACTCTCTTCTTCATCACCTTCACGTGTGGTTTTCTACAAAATGTAGTTTCAAATGCAAATCCTCTATCATATGAAGCTTTTTTTAACTTTGGTGATTCTATAAGTGACACTGGAACTGCTGCATCTGTCTACGAACCTATGCCTAACCATATTCCTTATGGTTCTACTTACTTTAAACATCCTTCATGACATATGTCAAATGGAGGACTGATCATTGATTTCATTGGTATGATTAAGATTTTACTAGTATCATAAATTATTTTTCCTCCAATGTTATAAGAATAAGAAACAATAAAAATTCATGACATACAATCTACAAAATATATTTCAATATATTATCTCTCTCACACACACAGACATCTAGATACACACACATGGAATATGGTTTAATGGCTTAACTTGATATTTGCATTAAAAAAAATTAATGAAATGAGGTTTTATTAAAAACAAAAAAAGAATTATGTTTTCTTTTGTGAAAATCAATAAGAGTAATCTGTAATAAATTTTTGATCGAAGTGCTTTAACATGTGATCATTTCAATCGTAGCTGAGGCATATGGGTTGCCTTTTTTGCCTGCCTATATGAATAAAAGCAGACCAAGATGTCAAAAAAGGAGTAAATTTTGCATTTGTTGGTGCCACTGCACTCAATTTTGAGTATTATGTCCAAAATGGGTTTCCTAAGCCGGATACAAATCTCATTGAGCATTCAACTTGGATGGTTCAAGAATGTCAAACCCTCCCTCTGTAAAAGCAAAGAAGGTTTTACCATAAATTGTAGAATATTTTTATTTTTTTTATCAAATACATGAATTTTTTTCAATATGGCTAACAAACTATGTTTCATTCTATGATAGATTGCAATAACTACTTCAAGAAACCAGTGTTTATAGTCGGGGAAATTGGTGGGAACGACATTATGAAGCATATGATGAAATATAAAACTGTTATAGAACTTCGAGAAATAGCTCCCTTTATGGTTGAAGCCATTACTAACACTACAAATGTATGTTTTATTCCAATTAAGTATTGGAATGACTACTTCACTGAATTATAATTCACAGAGAAATATCATTGATTGGATCATCCGGGGAAAAATGTGACATTGATTTTGTTTCTATGTGCTAGGTGCTAATCGAAGAAGGAGCTGTAGAGCTAGTGGTGCCTAGGAATTTTCCGATGGGGTGCAGTGCTGGAATATTGACACTCATGAATAGTAATAAGAAAGAAGACTATGATGAATTTGGGTGCTTAATAGCTTACAATAATTTAGTCGAGTATTTTAATGGGCAGCTAAAAAATTCTATAGAGACACTAAGGCAGATGCACCCTGAAGTTAAGATAATATACTTTGATTATTATAATGATGCCAAACGTTTATATCAAACACCACAACAATATGGTGGGCAGTATTTATATATAATTATATATTTCAGAAATAACAATATACATATTTGATTGCTATTGCTACCACAAATTATTCCTTTTTATTTCATTTATACTTGCTTACCGGATCAATCAAATTAATTATGCAGGTTTTGATAAGGATGATATTTTCAAAGTATGTTGTGGAGGATGTGGGTCAACTAACGCTACAGTTTGCTATGATCCTTCAAAACGTATAAATTGGGATGGACCTCACTTTACTGAAGCAGCTTATAAGCTAATAGCAAAAGGGCTAGTTGATGGTCCATTTTCAAATCCTTCTCTTAAATTCCCTCTTTTCAAAATAGCTTAAATAACTTATTAGGATGCATAATACTACTAAAGATAAATTAAAAAAATGTAATGAAATTGTCGTTGATGTTTTGATAAGGATGAAATTTGTAATCTCAAGGGGCGAAGTTCAAATCCCATAGGAGATGGTTGGGGAAGAATTCAAATAACATTTAAGATGATTGTAAAATGATCATTAATTTTACTTTAATTAATAATAATTTTCTGTTCATCGATTATAAAAAATTTGCAGTTTGTTTTAATGAGTAATCAGTTTAGTTATAAGTTGTGTAGGTTGCATACAAACTTGATCATTGTGTGAGAATAATGATTTTTTTTTTGGTACAAAAAAGGATGTGACAATAAACTTTAACTACATTAAAATCGCAATGCATATTTGAAATATTAAAGCACATTCTAATTACAACATGAATTTTGTAACTACATTTCCGTTAAACATAAGATACTAGAAATATTAAAATTACAGCATGAATTTTGTCTGAAATGAATTATATTAAAGCACATTCTAATACATCTGATGAAAAGTGCTTACTGACGAGTACAAACTATAGGCCGTATCTGAATACAAATGCACTAATTGGCGAGTACAAAATGCAAAATCCTTGTCTGAGTAATAATACACTAACTAATGAGTACATTATACATAAGGAAATATAACTAATAGCATAATAAGAGACAACTATACATAAGCATCAAACTTCTTCTGCTTGCCCTTTCCACGATCGACCTGCTTATCTAGAATAAAATAAAAGGATTGGGGTGAGACATGATGTCTTAGTAAGTTCCACCTATCCTAAACAATAGGCATTTTTGGGAACCTAGTATCGTCGTTTGTCTGTACATAAACATAATTTAGGGTTTCCTGTTCTATTCTGCATATCGTAGCGATCTGGGGAAGTCTAGGATCGCTGACTATATACTATCATAATTCTTTACATATCATATCATATTTCATGTTATCATTCTTTTTGGTCAGCGATGTGAACGTTTAACACACAATTATTATCAGAGTTCATTTTACGGAATGCACCGGGTGGAGTAACCCCAATCACATTCCACTATTGTCTGGTGAAAATTCATATGGTGTCAGGCTAACACCAAAACTCCTCTTATTGTCGTGTATGACTTACATTGAAAAAATGTATGTCCAGTACTGACGGGGAACCTCAACTCCAGTACTAACGCGAAGTTCGAGTGTCACGACTTAACTGCTTATATATAATTTCTTATAAACATAATAATCTAGTCATATAGATTATATCGGTCCCCGAAGTCCAATACTGACGTGGAGCATCGACTGACACGCCTTAACATTTAATTTAATCATGTCATAGGGTAATCCCATTTCATAAGGGTTAGTAATCTACCCATGGCCTATCATAAATAAATAATTCATCTCATAATATTTTTTATTGCATTTGGTTTATCTCGATTTGCCATGGAGAAATGCCCACCGAGATGTAGAGGAAAGTTCATATTTAATTCTTGAGGTTCAGAGTCAAAAGGAATGGTTTGAAAAACATTTTTGAAGTTTCCTAAAGGGTGTAATAGATTACACATAGTAAGTAATTGATTGCACTAAAAAGTTGAGTCATGGCTAGCAAAGACAAGGTGTAATCAATTACACAATGAAAATTTCATTAAAAATGATGTCAGAAGTTACACCAACCAGTTCAGAAGTCAGTTTTTGGCTTTCTAAAAGTGCTTTTACACACCCCCAATCACTAACAAACTTGCCTCTAGCCTAGAGACTCAGAGAATCACATAAAATAACATGGCATTTCAAGAACAACAACACATGCATTTACATGGGGAAACTAACGTAAGATAGATTAAATTAATAAGGTGTTATCACACAACAACTTAACTTTCCAAATGGTGGTATCTCTAAACTAAAAGGATCTAACCTTAAACATTTGAAACAACTTAAGCTTATCCCACAATCAGATTATCTGCAACTTATAACTTATGCCTTATTCAATCCTCCACAAAAGTCTAAATTTGCAATAACTTAATCCTTTATTTCAGCTTATAAGCTTGTTTCAACCCTTCTTTAAGTGCTCATAAGCCTTCATGAAACTAGAGAAGCATGAATGGATGATCCTATTTTCCAAAATGTATCACTCACCGATTCATATGACTCGCATATGCCAAACCTGTAGGGCTAAATCTGAAGTTTTTCCAACATCAGTAACTTGACTTCTAATGCGTTTTCAGAACTCATTACTAATCAAAACATACCTAATTGGTACTCAAATCGAAGGGAATTGAGTCAAGATTCTAAAAAATTGATGACATGTTATCTTACGTCATTCTTAGCATATTTTTCAGTATATTTTAGTAGGTTTTACCATCAAAACATATGAGTATTGGATCTATTACCTATGAATTAATGATATTTGTAATGTTTTCTATATTTGAGTATGTAATTCTATTCTTCCCGAAACATAGCAATTTTAGGGTGTTCTTAAAGCAATTCACAAAGAAATCAAGCAAATCAGGCAAATCAAGACATCCGAAAATTTATGTGGACCTTGGGAAGATGAAGAATGAAGATTCAAGAGGCCTCATAAGATTTTACAGAGGGGGGAATTTCGTTCCCAAGTTCCAAGACATCTTGCAATGAAGAAAACACCTCAACAGGCGAAGAAAACAGGAGAAAACGCATTGAAGCGCCTGACGCACCACAGGGGGCGCTAGGCGCCCCGGAACAAACACGCTAAATTGGAAGAAATAAGTGAAATGCATAGCAAGATCTTGATTTCTCAATGAAACTTGATGAATCCACTTCCTAACACTCTTGTTTTGTGTTTCTCTCTGCAATTTGCCACTGTCTCTCTAAAAAAAATAAGATAGCCTTGCTGGAAAATGAGAGAATAACTTTTATACTCTTTATGGTAAGTGACATCTTGTTGAGCGAAGTGATGCTCGCCATGGAGAGAGAAGCTTTCTTCATCAATGGGTTTCTGCCACGTATGCAAGCAGCTTGAAACCGCCTTATCTCGATATGGCGATGGCTAGGCTCGTTGTGGCGATGCCCTGTTTCTCTGGATTCTGGACTATCTGACTTTTGCTCATTGTGAGCTCGCTATGACGAGATACCTCGCCATGGCCTTGCTTGGCACGCAAGAGAATTGTGAAATTTGGGAGCTCTCTGGCTTGCCTCGCCTTTTCCTCGCTTCCTGCTAGGTGTGGCGAGATTTGTCGTTGATGCCTCGCCATGGCGAGCTCACAAGGAGCAAAAGTCAGATAGTCCAGAATCTAGAGAAACAGGGCATCACCACAACGAGCCTAGCCATCGCCATATCGAGATAAGGCGGTTTCAAGCTGCTTGCATACGTGGCAGAAACCCATTGATGAAGAAAGCTTCTCTCGCTGTGGAGAGCTGTGAGAATCCTGAAAATGGTGCTCTCTGACTTGGCTCACTCCTTCCTCGCTCCATGCTCGCTTTGGCGAGCTTACCTTTGAAAATCTTCTTGATTTCTTGCTTTCTATGTGTCCAAGCATGCATTTTCCTACACAAAAAGTTGGTATTAAGTATAAAATGCATAAATGGATAATTCTTCAATATTTGTGAGCTTTTCCTTAGATAACTTGCAAAACAAGTAATCAAATTTTCTAAAATGTACATGTTATTTAACTACTTTCAGACACTTATCAAACTCTCCTCAACTTAACTCTTTGTTTGTTCTCAAACAAAAGACTCAAAAAGGAAAATTACAAGCCTTGGAAAGGAGTTTTAAACACAACATAAAATCAAAGGTTTTGAAAAATTATCAGATTGCATGATTCAACTGGGAACTGTGCGGGCAAATCTAAAGTTTTTCATTAATCTAGGAATACACTATGAATGTGAAACACGTCCTAAACACAAAAGTTATATCATACACTTCAAGTTAATAACACAGCTATCAATGAACCATACCTAACACACTTCTTTGCAAGTAGATAAACAATATAAAACCATGGAATGTGGGACATGAACGCACATCCGACAATCCTGCTAACATCCTGATTAGGTTATGTGTCCATCCAACATACCATCTTGAAAAACATGAAAGCAAATATCACTAAGGTCTTGAAAGGGCTGTAACTTGGCCCGGTTTCAAAAGAATAGTCATATGTGGGAAATTGAATTCAAATTGGCCAAAATATTGTGGAACATTCTTCTAACTTGATATTTACATCAAAACAACTTCTTAACACAATTCCTTCTTCATTTTTCTTTGTAAACCCTTTGGCGTTAAACAATTAATACTCATCAATCTTGACAACTTATTATATTTTTGAGATTCTTTTCTTTTCTTTCTTCTTTTTTCTTTTTCTTTTCTTTTTCAACATATACAATTTTTTTTCTTTTTACATTTCATTGTTGTCATGATCAAAATTAAAAAAACACCACTTTACTTGACATGCAAGCAAACCTCCCATTTCTCCCCAACTTGTACAAAACATTACCCTATTTGAATGTTCCCCTATCCTAAGGTAAGAAACATAATCAACATAAAGATTTAGGGTTCAACAATTACAAAATTATCAGAGTCCATTAATGAATGTAAATATGTTTGATGTCATAAACACTCTTTGGACATGTTATCTCATAGTTAATTGATAACGGAACCACTTTTTAAAGAAGTTGGATGAAAAAATGGTAACGGTATAAATATTTTATGACTTAAAAGATCAATTTGTTACACATAAAAAAATAAAACAGCTTTTTTGTAAAAAAAAAAAAACAATTTAAGCGAGTAATTTGTTACAACCATCTGATTGTGGACGGTACTTGACCATAGAGTAAAGTAAAGATAAGCAAAGTTTTTATTGGATAAATATGGAAAATGCCACTTTTGGATAAAAAAAACATCCTCATGGTTTTAACCAAATAATTTATTTGAAAAATTAATTGGATACAATTTCTTTTGACCGATTTTATTTGGCAAAATTAAAAATATTAAAATATCAATTAAGATATTGATTTGTATTTATATTTGTTTGACATTCAATAACGGAAATTGTGAGGGGAGGGCTATAGCATATTAAAAATGCATCATATGATTATGAAAATAAAAATAAGTTAATTTCATTAAATATCAAATGCATGTCATTGCTTGATTTAGTTTATAGTGTCAAGTGTCGATAAAAGGCATAGAGAGAAAAAAAAATCTATTGAAAAAAGCCTCAAATGTATAAGTATATATAAACACAAATATTTAGTTTATACAAGCATTATTTTTGCCATTCAAGAGACAAGATAATGTACAGTTCTATGAATATTGCTTAATTATCTTTCTTAGACCTAACTTCTATTCCTTCAATAAATAAATCTTCCTCAATCCTATAACCACTCCTCTGGAGAACACTCATACGGACTTCTTCATCTTTGAGGCCTGAATTGAAGAATTTTCCCATCTCAATCTCCAACCATCCATCACTTCTCACAGTAGGATGCTGCAATCCTTCTTCATTGTAGTGCCAGATCCAAACAAACGGATTTAATGCTTCTATGGTCACCATCGACACCAACATTTAAGGTCACGGGTTCATTCGTGTTGTCTCCATAGGCATAGATTATCTTGAACACGAGATAAGCCGCGTACTGAGTATTTGGAGACAAGGAAAGAGTGTTAATAGTCCCACGAATTTCATGCGAGAACGAAAGAGAAAGCTTAGCAACTTCAGGAAACCTGTAAAAAAAATTGTGCAAAAAGTTGCAATAATAAGAATACAAGAACAGAGAAAAAAAGTTGAAAATGCATAACTAAATTATTTCAAGCCTAACTGATTATATGATGAACTTCTCAGTTATTGAGGTTAGGATTCAGGAGTATAGTTAATTTTAATTTGGGATTTAATAGTCTAACAAGTACTCACTTTAGAAGAAAAAATGGAAAATATTTGTACTCATAATATGTAGCTTTCTCATTTTGAGTTAAGCTATGGATTTTGAGACATTTATACATGGCATGCATGGTCTAGACGTGGAACACCATATTTAGCAGCAACTGGGAAATTTCCTTAATGAGGGGAACATGACCAATCAAAAGACAGGAAATAAAATCATTCAAGCCCATAAAAAATGTTGTGTGATCCATTGATTCACATATTTAGTATTCATAACAGTTTAGAATCTTATCTACCTAGCCGTCACCCATTTCTTCTTCTTCTTCTTCTTGTCAGAGGGGTGATTTTGACCCAAAAATCACCCCCCGAGTTGTTTTTTCTTCTATCCTAATTGAATAAGTGATTTCACATATTTTCTGTTTTCTTTCGTTTGTTTTTGTGATTTCGTCGTCTCTGAACGACTCTTTGTTTTGATTTCCCGTCTTTGTGCGGTGTGTTTTTGATTTCCCGTCTTAGTGCGGTGTTTATTTGATTCAGGTTGAAAGATTCGCTTTGAGCAAGTGCAAATTCAATCAATGACAATGACTTTGGGGTCGTCAACGTTGCAGATCCGGAGACATGAGTATTCCAGAGACTTGAATATAGTCATATTAGTCATATTTGTAGGCATAGGTACTTTGCTGTTTTATGCTATTAACATGGATACTGTGAGTTTGTTGACAGATTCATCCTTTTTGTTTTTAGCAAATTTGGATTTGTATTGTATCGATGTACTCTACCAATTTGAATGAATGAATATCGTTTATTTTTGTCAAAAAAAAAAACTGTTTAAATAACTATTAATTAAGGCATTGGATGGTAATAGGAAATAATGTAATAATTCATCTTATAAGCATAATTTAGTTGACCGTGACATTTCAGTGTACAGAGGTCGGGGTTTGAACCTCAGATTCCCTATTTATTCACCGTAAATTGGAAAAATTTAACAATTAAACTACTTTGAAAAAAAAAGGGACAAAAAATACAATAGAAAACTAAAGAACTAACCTAGAATCATGCATAGGAATCCACTCTTTCACACCATACACACAACGACACTCAATGGTGAGAGATCTAGCAGCAAGCATGTAACGCTTTTGTCCACTCTTTTTGTGCAATTGAAAGCTCTGCATTTCAACAAACATTTTATTCTTTTAATGTTTGCGCTTCTAGTATTTTGATTATTTTGTTTAACAAACAATAATATAAATAACATTTGCTTCCATGTACAAGACATACCGAGAAAAAGAGGAAAAAGAAATACGAAAGCACTACACTAGCATATAACCTAGACAAAAACACACCAATACAGCAAAAATGTGTATTTCGATCGAGGGTCTAGAAGAAAAAAATTGATTTGTCTTAAATTACCAATTCTAGAAAACATAACTTTAAATCAATTAAGTGTGATTGGACTATTATATGATCATTAATCATGATGTTCTTTTAGTTGTTTTTTTTAAATATCAAAATATAGATTTCTCTCTGCTTCTTCCAAAACACACTTTAAACAAGTTCTGTCTAATATGAATCTCTCACATGTGAATCTTTACAATTTAGTAAAAAAATGAATTATACAATGATAAGCAATTGAGAACAAAAACAATATGTTATTAAAATTTATCAAAAATAATCACGGAAAACCATTGGACCGGATCTATATTAAACAATCCTAAAATCATAAAGGCCATCCAAGAAAGGTGGGGAAACCAGTGCACAAGCAAGCCAAACCCAATTGGCCCTAAACCAGAAAACCTAGCAGCCACCAACCACTAAGACAATCTCCAAATAACAAAGAGCAAAAATAACTACTGAAAAACTGGTATAGCAGAAAAAACGACCCAAACAACACAAGACTGCAGGCCTGAAGGATCATAGGAAACAAGGCTAAACAACAAGCATTAGAACATATTCTTGATAAAAATTAAATCTCCAACATACGGACTAATAATAAGCCCTAATATTCAACAAATTGTAGTAGATTACATACCTTTTTACCATTGTCGATGATGATATGGCGATCAGATAGAGCGAGATAGAGAGCTTTTTTGGTAGGAGCTTTTGGATGGGAAGGAAACTCTGAGATGATAGTGTCCATGCCTTGAGGATTGGAATTGAGAAAACGATTCCATACGGTATCGGAATCGGCAGCAGAATGAAAAGTCTTGGAGACCATATTGGAGAGCCTGCCGGCATCAACCGAAGTTGTACAAGAGAGTATTGCGGCAATGCATCCTTCCGGCAATTCTTCAATGGCTCTCAGTCGTTTGCTTTTCGTCATTCTTTTGCTTAAGGTTCCCTCAAAATAGCAAAAATCACGATAAGCCGGGATAAAGGTTCACACAGAATAACAAAAACCATGAAATAAGGGTCTGTTTGATGGTCAGGATAGGAAGACAGGATATGATACATTAATTATATCATGCTTAAATCTTATGTTTGATGCACCAAAAGGATAAGATAAAATAAACCATTTTCTTATCATATCCTGACTTTCCTTTGTAATTTCTATCCTGAGTATATGTTGAGTTAGGAATGATCCTGACAAGATTATAAGATCATTCCTTATTTATTATCTTGATATTCTGCCATTTTTAAAATAATGACAACATGTATTTTCCATAATAATTAATAACATGTCATTTTTATAATATTTAATTAATTATGAGAGCAATTTTTCATTTAATTATAATGATATCTTGTTTGTTATCATGTGCGCATCAAACACATCATAAGATTAATGTTTATCATGTCCTTATCATATCCTATCTCTATCCAGTTTTATATCATATCATGCATCTATCATATCATGACCATCAAACGGGCCATAAAAGAAGTCGTTTGAGTATTTATAGTATTTTTTTACTTTATATTTTAGAGGAGTATTTATCATAGTTCTTTTAGGGATTTGTTTTTTCTAGGGATTTGTTTGAGAGGTTTTTTTATGGTTAACAATTATATCATTTGCTTCCTCAAGAAAAAGAAATTAATTATATACTTTGGTATTTAAATAAAACAAAAGTATCTACCAAAAAAAAAAGTAATCTATATCTATACTATCTTTTTTTTTTTTAGATAGACGAAATATCGATTATAAACTCACATACACAAGTGGAGGTACCGGGGTTCGAACCCCGGTTATGGCATCCGACCTAACAATTTCGGCATTTTTGTTAGTTGAGCTAGGACTTGTGGATAATCTATATCTATAGTATCTATACTATATATAAAATAAATAAGGGATTTCAAGGGGATTTTTGGCTAACTTTTTTGTTATTCCAATTATACACTTAAATAAATTTTCCTATAATAATGTTTTATTGTTAATGTTATTGAAAAAATAAGAATTTTTGTTATATTTGTTATATTATTGTTGTCATTTTTTTTGCTAAGCCGGAAGATTGAACAGACATCAAGGGGAGAAGACGACATCTCAACTAGGTTGGTACCCCGCAGAACCCTCATCCTATGCCACCAAACTCAGAGAAAATTTTATTAAAAAATTGAAAAAAGATTACAAGAGGGGGGACTAGGCCAAAACCCTCAGAAAAAGAAAACAGAAAAAGAAACAGAAAAAAAACAAAGACAGTAAAAGGAAACAACTGACTACGGGAGACTAGAGCGAGGGAACCCACTCTGGTCCAAGAAAAAGACAGAGTGAAGAATCTGAGGCAATACCGATGACCAAACTTTGCCTTGAATCGAGTGACCCATATTAGCCAGAAAATCTGCACAACGGTTCCTTTCCCTAAAGTGAGAGGATTGCAAACATTATGCTGACAAGTAAGTTCTAAAGCAATACACTAAGACACACCAATGCTACGCCAATACCAAGATGGCACCTGTGCAAACGTTATCATTGGCTCTGCCAGAAAAGTATGTGACAGATAAAAATTATTCAGAGCGATTTTGGTGTCTGCATAACCAAAACCGTGAACATTCCAAGAAAGAAGATTCATTGATCACATGGATTGGATCCTCCCTGGGAGCGGGATTTGTACGGCAGTGGCTTACCAATCTGAAGATTTTTCCTAACCTGTTGTTTCTGTTTTCGAGATAATACGGAGTAAACGGGATTTCAGCATTAGCTTTGTCATATTCACGAACACGCATCCAAAGGTCCAGGTCATGTTGCACCTTCAGATTGCTATGTGGTTCATAAACAATCAAAATTTTGTCGCCATTCTCATCAGTCCCTGAATCAACCGTGAAATTACTATTTTGAGCAAGGCGCTCCATTTCCAAAAAAGAGGCAGTGTCGTCCGCGATGGATCTAACACCAAGGGGCCCTCTTGGGGGTTGGTTTGCACGTCCTCGTGCGTGGCATTATGTTTAGTTGGTGACATCTCCTTAGCAGAAGCGGAGGCCTCCAAATCAACGTTCAAAGAATGCTCATAAAATGGGCATCTGAAGATGAATGTGCCACAGGTTCATTCTGAATCCGGGGAATCTCCAACTCCTCCCGCGATTCTGAATAAACTTGTTCCTCGTCATCCGAAAGTACGTCATCGTGCACATCAACAAGGGAAGCTAACTCTAACACAGGGTGCACATGCAATGTACCTTGGGGGATCTCATCAGACACGCAGGGAGGTGTCTGCGCAAGTGTTGGAGCCGCAGTGGTAGAAGCATTAGAAGCAGTCATCTTATTTTGTGGCTTGGTAGGCGGAGGTGCTGCAAAAGCTTTGGATGAACCTATACCAGAGGGATTCTCTTTCATAGACACCCATTGAGGTTTTGTGGCTGGTATCTGCGTCTTTCCTTTCGCAGCTTTATCCTTAGACATGACTTCCTTCCTTGGGTACAACCAACGACAATTTGTAACATCATGTCCAAGTGTCTGACAATGCGAGCAAAAATCTGAAATTCGTTCATAAACAACTTCCACGGGATAAGAAGCACCTTCCCACTCCACGATAATTTCATAAACAATCCTTTTGGAAAAGTCAATGTCGACTAAAATACGAGCATAGTGTTCAAAAAGTCGTTTCGATGTTGCTTTGTCAAGAACTAGCGGCGTGCCAACCGCACTGGCAATTTCACGCAAAGTCTGCTCCATCCAATATTCTTGTGGCAGTACCATCAGTCGGATCCATACTTGCGCATGTGTGTTTCTCTGGTTATGCATAGCAAGTTTAAAGTTCCCATTGCCCAAACATTTTGCATATCAGATTCATTGGCAAAAAAGAATTCATAAAAACCCCTACCTAAAGATAGCAAAGTCCAAGGTGCAACAGTCTTCCATTGTTTATGAAGTTTGTCCTCAATTTCCTTCGACGCATAAGGTTTATCTCCTTTGTTGAGGACCAACCTTCTACGAAGGTTTCTCTTACACACGTTGACCCCCTGTTCATACACTGGCTAAGTAATACGAATGGAGAGTGTATCACCACGAATAGTAGGTTGCAGCATAGTGACGTTTGTGACTTTGCTATGCGATGCAACCAGAGCTTGTGCAAAGGACCGCGGCGGTGGTTGAGGTGCTGGGACTGCCGCTGATGATGTCAGTACCATAGGAGAAGGAGTAACTTTGGATGGTGCAACTGCCGGCAATGATAACTCTGCCTACCAGTCGAACGACATGACAAAATTCTGTTGGAAAAAATCAGGTCGCAGAAGCAATATAGAGCAATTTTGATGAAGATGGGAATCAACGTTTCAGAAATATTGATAACAACTGAAATCAATTAATTGAAGCAAAGACACGTGAATAAAAATTTATCTTCCTGTCTCCTTACAGTGATGGATAATCCTTCACCAAAAACAAAATTCAATTGGCAAGCAATTTGATTGGAAATTGAATCAAAAGTGGGACGGTGCTCATGGCTCTCCCACCGATTTTACGAGGATTGAATCCATTATTGTTGTCATTGAAAAATATAAATATGATTTTTTGAGTTTGTTACATTTGAAAGTCACAAATATCCTTACTTATAATTTTAATCTATTTAAATAAAATAAAATAAAATATCGTTATAATTTCGGGGGATTTTTGGTTGGCTTTTTTGTTATTCTAATTATACCCTTAAATAAATTTTTCTATAATAACTAGCGGAAAGACGGGCACGATAGTGCCCGTCTGTCCGCTATTTCTACTGCGCTAACGCATGTGACTATTTATTCCTATTTATGAAATTTTGAAAAATAGTGTAATACTCCGTCGTTGAAATACTCTGATATAATTTATCTTTATTATTACGTCGTTGGGTGAACATGGTGTTACAGTTGGTATCAGAGCAGGTTGGTCCGTCCGACCAAGTAGTTGAGTCGTTTGTGTCGTGTGACAGTTGAATACTGTCGTTGTGTTTTCTAATTAATTGTTATGTTTTATTATTTATGTGATATCATGTTTGACCGACTAACTTTAATGTGGTTTTGTGTATTGTTTGAAGTTACTATTTTGTTATATATAGTTTAAGATATTTTATTTTATTGAGTTTAGATATCTTTTTATAATTTAGTCGATTTATTTTGATGAGTGATATTTTGTTATGTTATATGTTGGTATTTATTAGTATAATATATATGTTATATGGTGTAGAAATATATTTGTTATTTGGTGTAGAAATATATATATATATATAAATATACGTATATATATTATTTGGTGTAAAAAATATATTTGTTATTTGTTATAGAAATATATTTGTTATAGAAATATATATGTTATTTGGTGTAAAAAAATATACTTGTTATTTGCTATAGAAATATATTTGATATATATGATTTTATGTGAAATATATGATTTACGTGTGATATATAGTATGTGTTATTTTATTATATAGTTGTTTTATTATTTAAATAAAAACATGAGAAATAGAAATAAGTAGTAATAATATTTATTTAGAATTAAAGGGGATTAATTATAATTATGTGGAATAAGTGGGAGTTAAGAGAAAGAAAAGAGGGGTTATGTTTTGGGAGTTAGTAAGAAAGAGTCAGACAGAAACATTTCACGTACAATAGAAAAAAATGGAGTTTTTGAGAGAAAGAGAAGAAAGACCAAGAGGCTAGGAGAAGGGCTAGGAAGGGATCAATCGCTGTAGATTTTCAATTCATTGTTGCTGAATTAAGGCAAGGGTGGGATTCCTTTCACTAATAATGTATATAATTCTGAAATTTGATGAATTGTTGTGTTCTTGAGTTAGGGTTAGAAAGTTTATGTTAATTGATAAAATGAGATGAATTGTGTTGTTTGATGCATGTTCCTATGTTGTTTTGATTTCTATATTGCATATTAGACCTGTAAACATCATTGTAAATCATTTTGGAAGATTAAGGGATCAAAATTTGGGTTTTTGGGTGAAAAATGGTGAGAAATCGTCAAAAAACGGGGCCCATTTCGCTTAAGCGAGCCCCAAGCGAACTCACAAGCGAAATTGGGGTTTCTCTCGGCGTGAATCTCGCTTAAGCGAGATGCTCTCTGACAGCATTTCCTGTTTCGCGTTCTTGTGTCTTTTTCACACGTTTCTGTTTTGAATTAGCTTTCTGTGTAAACATGAAAGTTGTAGATAATTGAGTTAGCTTTCTAATGACCTTGGTTTGACGTGTAAACTATTTTTAAATTTTGAGTTATGACGAAAATAGTCCAAGAGGGTATTCAGAAATTTTAAGAAAACTTAGCATAACTAATTATGAGTTAGTCCAAAACTTATGGTTGATTCCCCAACTTCAAACTTAGGTATTAGGGATTTAGTTGAAGTGTTTTATGAGTATTTGGCTTATGTCTTATTGATCACACTTGCTTGTTTTTGAAGAATGTTTTGGTCTGATATGAATGTAGTTGATTAATGTATATGTGTTATGTTGATGAATTATGTCGTAAGAGTTGTTGTGTCAGATTTTGACTAAGTTGTGGAGTGTGTCATAAATTATTAGGCACATATGTTGTTGTCGTAGATGTAGTTTTAGTTGTATGTTGATATACACAAGTCGAGTCCATTTGCATACTCATAACTGTTGGGGGCTTATGCCCTGGAATGCTTAGCATTCATACCGTTGGGGGCTTATGCCCTGGAATGTTTATCATTCACCTGTTGGGGGCTTATGCCCTGGGATGCTTTAACCATCCAACTGTTGGGGGCTTATGCCCTGAAATGCCTGGAATGCTTAACATTCAACGCGCGTAAAATGGTACCACATGCATAATGTATTTGTCGTTGTCGATGTCGCATTGTCGTAGTCGTTGTCGTCGGTCATGTCGTTGGTGTTCATTGCTGATAATGACATTGTTGTTGCTGTTGTTTAATGTTGATGAAGATAATTATGTTGCTATTATATATGTGTATATTTATTCACATTATATATGAATTGAATAATGTCAGTTGTAAGATGTTGTTGTTTCATTGATTTGATGAATTATATATATTTATTATTAATCGTGTATCTCACCCCTTCTGCTTGAAAATGTTGCCTTCTCTATGGGTAACTTGCAGGTAACGAAGATTAGTAGGATGATTGGCTCTGTGTTTAGGGCTCGATACATATTAGAATGGAGGTCGTCGCGAATGTTTCCTTATTCTTTTATGTATCTTATCTATGAAAAGACTGTGTCGTGGGAGTTTATTATTGTTGAAAATAATATTTTTTATAACTGTTGAGGCATTTGTGCCAGGATTATGTTGACGTTGAATTATAATTTTTGAAGATTTATTCCGCTGCAGTTTATGAGAATTTATGTTGTTTTGAAATAAATAGTTTATTCCTATTTATGAAATTTTGAAAAGTAGTGTAATACTCCGTCGTTGAAATACTCTGATATAATTTATCTTTATTATTACGTCGTTGGGTGAACGGGGTGTTACAATTGGTATCAGAGCAGGTTGGTCCGTCCGGCCAAGTAGTTGAGTCGTTTGTGTCGTGTGACAGTTGAATACTGTCGTTGTGTTTTCTAATTAATTGGTATGTTTTATTATGTGATATCATGTTTGACCGACTAACTTTAATGTGGTTTTGTCTATTGTTTGAAGTTACTATTTTGTTATATATAATTTAAGATATTTAAGCAATATAGTGTTAACAAGTTAATTCTTCATTCTGATGCAGAGGGGCAGAGAGGTTGAGAGAAACTAAATAATACGGGAACTATGAAATGTGAGAATCCTACTTATTAATATTTAATATAGTTTTAACAAAAAAAATTTAAAAATATTTTGAGTCATAATATTTTTTTAGAGGATTTAAAGTCCAATCTTTAGCAATATTTTTAGCTCACGTTTGTTATTAATTTTTTTTTAGAGATTTAAAGTCCAATCTTTAACATTATATTTTGCTTTAACATTATATTTTGCTCACGTTTGTTACTAATCTTTTTTTTCCAGAAGATTTAAAGTTCAATCTTTAACATTATTTTTTGCTTACGTTTGTTACTAATCTTTTTTTAGAGTATTTAAAGTCCAATCTTTAACATTATTATTTTTTCTCACGTTTGTTACTAATTTTTTTTTAAGGATTTAAAGTCCAATCTTTAACATTATTTTTTACTCACGTTTGTTACTATTTTTTTAGAGGATTTAAAGTCCAATCTTAAACATTATTTTTTGCTCACGTTTGTTACTAATATTTTTTTAGAGAATTTAAAGTCCAATCTTTACCAATTTTTTGCTCACTTTTTTTAGAATTTATTAAAGGCTAAGGAAGAGTAACTTATATTAATAAAATAATAAAATAAAATGGAAATACTGTTTTTTTGTGGAAGTAATAATAAAATAATATGGAAATACTGTTTTTTTGTGGAAGGGATATGAAAATACTTGACAATCTTTGTCGGATGTATTAAGGGAAACAACACAGATGTACAACATAAAATCGGCTGATAAAAAAGTAACATGAGTTTTTGTTTTGTGCTAGTTTTTTGTTAGTTTGATATGTGGTTAACAGAGGTAAAAGAGGGTTAACGGGGACGATTAGTGACATTGATTAGTAATTCACGTGTTATTTTATAATTGACTCACAATAAGAACAATTCATAAGAAATTATGGGTGAGTTTTCTCTTTATATTAAATTTATTCTTATTTATTTGTTACATGTATTATTTGTATTTAAAATTAAAATAAAATCGATATTAAAAATTAAGGGTATTTTTGGAAAGAAAAGTCCAACTCAAAAATATGTTGAAAGGGGTAGTTCTCTTTATATATAGTATAAATTTATTTGTTACATGTATTATTTGTATTTAAAATTAAAATAAAATCAATATTAAAAATTAAGGGTATTTTTGGAAAGAAAAGTCCAACTCAAAAATGTGTTGAAAGGGGTAGTTTTCTCTATATATAATATAGATTTATTTGTTATATGTATTATTTGTATTTAAAATTAAAATAAAATCAATATTAAAAATTAAGGGTATTTTTGGAATGAAAAGTTCAACCCAAAAGTGTGCTGAAAGAGATAATTTTATTTATATATAGTATAAATATAGATTTAATATAGTGTTAACAAATCTTTTTCTAAAATATTTTGAGTCATAATATTTTTTTGGCTTAAATGCAATTTTAATCCTCCTATTTTCGAATTTGTTAACTTTTAATACTCATATTTCTAAAATCAATTTTTTAATCCCTCTATTTAAAAAGTCAACATTTTTTGTTGGTCCCCTCAAATTTGGATGATGTGTCATGCTTATTAATGACGTAGAGCCCTCGTGGCCTTTTCCACATGGTTCATCATCTGACACCTCATTTCCATGTCATTTTAATTAAAAATTATATATTAAAATGCAAAAAGAATTGGGGGAATTAAAAAAATATGAAGTCCTTAAATTAATTTCCACTTGTTGAAGAACCCTAACAACAAAAATCCTTAAATTGATTTTCAGATTCTCCTAACTCATGTTCTTCCTTCTTCCAGCATTCCTCCTTATTCCTTCTTCTTCGTGTTCTGTTAGGAACATGTTAAATTTGAGAAATTTCACAACTATATACTATGTCCGTATTAAGCCTCTTACCTAGCCAAAATCACGTTAACATAGTTTTGTTGTGTTTCGTTAAAAGAGAGCATCTGGAATATAGTTGAAATCATGGCAATCAGATAATTTTTCATGAACTTCCAAGAATGAGAATATTCCTAACATAATTGCAAGGATTCCAAATGTCAAAGAAGAAAGAACGAGTGCTAAAGGAATCTTAAACTCAATTTTGGGGATTTCTGGTGCTAGGGTTCTTGAATAAGTGGAAATCAATTTGGGAATTTCTGATTTTTTTTATTTCCATAATTCTTTTTTTTTCAATTTAATAATTAAATTTTTAATTAAAATAACATGGAAATGAGGTGTCAAATGACAGACCATGTGGACAATGTCATGTGGACTTCATGTCATTAATGAGTATGCCACATCATCTAAAGGGGATGAGGACCAAAAAAATTTGTTGACTTTTTAAATATGGGGTGGGGTATCAAAAGTTAACAAATTCAAAAATAGGGGGATTAAAATTGCATTTAAACCTATTTTTTTTAGAGGATTTAAAGTCCAATTTTTAGCGATATTTTTAGCTCACGTTTGTTACTAATATATTTTTTTTGTAGAGGATTTAAATTCCAATCTTTAACTTTAACATTATATATTGCTCACGTTTGTTACTAATCTTTTTTTCAGAAGATTTAAAGTCCAATCTTTAATATTATTTTTTGCTCACGTTTGTTACTAATCTGCTCACGTTTGTTACTAATCTTTTTTTAGAGGATTTAAAGTCCAATCTATAACAATATTTTTTGCTCACGTTTGTTATTAATCTTTTTTTAAAGGATTTAAAGTCCAATCTTGAACATTATTTTTTGCTCACGTTTGTTACTAATCTTTTTATAGAGGATTTAAAGTCCAATATTTACCATTACTTTTTGCTCACGTTTTTTTAGAATTTATCAAAGGCTAAGGAAGAGTAACTTATATTAATTAAATAATAAAATAAAATGGAAATACTGTGTTTTGAAAGAGTATAGAAAAATTAAAAATATTAATTAAGAGTATTTTTGGAAAGAAAAGTTCAACCTAAAAATGTGATGAAATGGGTAGTTTTCTTTATATATAGTATATAAAATAAAATGAGTAATAATAAAATTTTGTGAAAGAGATATGAAAATACTTACAATTTTTTCCGGTTGTATTGAGGGGAACAACACAGATGTACAACATAAAATCGGCTGATAAAAAAGTAACATGAAATTTTTTATTTTATGCTAGTTTTTGAATTTGATATGTGGTTAACGGAGATAAAAGAAGGTTAACATTGACGATTAATGATATGAATTAGTAATCCATATGTTATTTTATAATTGGCTAACGGTAAGAACAATTAATAAGTAATTGTGTATGAGTTTTCTATTTAGATTAAATTTAATCTATTTTTTTAAGAATTATTCTTATATGAAATTGATTTATGAAATGATGAGTAGTGGAATTTGTTAAACTCTATTCCCTCTTTCAATCCTATCCACTTCCTTTCATTCACTCTCACTCTCCTCCCGCCACGCCATGCCTAAACCTCCCAACTTCGGCAATTTCGTCAAGAATTTCTTCCGAAAACGCTTCAACGAATTCAACAATGCTTATGGCGAAACAGTTAGCGATATCTTTGCTTTCCCTTTCAAAGTTCTCTTCACTCCTTTAACTCTTGCAATTGATATTGCTGGTTCTGCTCCTCGTGGATTTGGTGTTCCTGAGCTTGTTTCTAAGCTCTCTGCTGCTTCTGTTTTTGTTAGTTTCTCTTACCCTTTTGGATTTTAGTTTTAAAAATCGATTCTTTTTGTGTTTTGCTTATCTGGGTCATCGCTAACTAGTTCTATTTGTCAATTTTGTGATTTTTTAGGTGAATTGTGTTGTTTTGTTGAGGTTATGTTTTTGGGTTTGTGGGTTTTTGTGGAAATTATTGATGTTTTTTTTGTTTACTATTTATTTTTTCTTAGTTTCTGGGTTTTGGACGAAATGAGATTAAATGTTAATTGCTTTATTGAAAATTGAAATGAATTTATGTTGCTATGACCCAGATAATAGTAGTTTGAAAGAATGGAATAATTGAATGTAACCACATGACCGACATCAGAAACAAACACACTTTCAATTTGATGTGTCAGGTGCTACATACTCCCTCCGGTTACTCTTATAAGCAAAACACAATTTTTTAGGTTCATGGAATATTTAATGTATTTGGTTACATTTATAGACCAAATACATTAGTTATTCAATGAACCCAAAAAATTGTGTTTTGTTTATAAATGTGACCGGAGGGAGTAGGTAATTTCATCAAGGGTCTTGCTAACATATGCCCTTGCCCTAAGGGCACATGTTAAGGAACTTGAATGTAGCATTTTTGCATTGAAAAGAGCAGCTTTTGGACTTTTAGCCTTTTCCTTTCTTCAAATTGGATTATTAATTTTAAATTTGAAAATTGCTGTTGATACAGCCTTTAATGCACTCTTTGATGAACTTTATTTGAGTTCATCAATTAGTCAATGGCTGCAACAAAATGTACTGTGTAAAATTTTAACAAATAATAGTGTATTAGAAAAATGTTATAGAGTGTGTTGCTAGCGTTCTTCTTTTGATATATGCAGGAATTGCATTGTATGCAAGTATCGCCATTGTTAGTTCTTTGTTTTGTTTTTATCTTTTTTTTTTTTTTTTTGAATGGCAAAATATATCATACATAGAAAACACGGGAATCAACCCAAAAGGTTTTTATCTTTATTTGATAATGAATATTGCTGCATGGCTTGGTTGTAGGCGGTTGCTACTTTGGGGACTTATGACATTGCATTAAACTTGGGAAGGAAGGTGATATGTCAAAGGTGCTGTTTTGTTTTGTATCATTAATAGATAGATTCTTGTTTCCTCACTTGACTACATGATGTGTCTAATCTTTGGTTAGTGTAGTGTTGTTTGTTGCCTTTGGAATTATTGAAATCTAACTAAATGCATTATCAAGAACAGGGACTGTGTGACATGTAATGGATGGCAGGCCTTGCGGTGTACCATGTGTCGAGGAAGTGGAAGAGTCCACTATCAAGTGAAGAATTGCCACTTGAAGAGGTGAGTACTCTCCATGTGGAAAAAAGTTAAGAGTTTACAGGCATTATTCCAATGTAATTTGTGGTTTATTTAGTGTTGTTGTTGAAATTTTTAATAATAATCTCACAGACTTGTCAAACAATTGATTCCAATCTCATAAATTGTATTAGAATACTCTGTAATCTTTATCTTTTGGGTTCATTTTTGGTTGCATGTCTAGATAGTTCAAGGAAACTTCTAAAGTAATAAACTTTGCACTATAAACGATTATAGTGACTCTTACTTAGATGGTCTTTTAGAAGGCCTCTTAAGAAAACGTACATCTGATTTATAACAATTTGGGTATGTAAGATAGTGCAGTAAATTGTTTTTCTGTAAATAACTCCCTCCATTTTGATTCCTTGTAGCATATTTTTTTTATCATAATTTCATAGGATTCTCTCATCCAACTAATATATAAATACCTTATATTTGCTTCTTCAATTTATTCACTTTTAGTGGAGAGAAAGCGACGGCCGAATCTGTTGCAGATGCCATTGTCAACAACCGGGCTGAGTTAGTGCATATACCATCATCCTCTTTGGATCCTCAGATACCATTACCATCAAAAGACTGTCCAATTTGCGATGGAACGGTATGAACTCAATACAATGGCTGTTAACATGATTGGTCTAGTAATTTTGCACGCCAATGCTGTTGCGATTTGTGGTTGAAGAATTTTTTCGATATTGCACAGGGTGTAATGAGATGTCCTGAATGCAAAAACAAATTACCATTTAGGATTTCAGCAGATG
Source organism: Medicago arabica (assembly GCA_946800305.1). Lineage (NCBI taxonomy): Eukaryota > Viridiplantae > Streptophyta > Magnoliopsida > Fabales > Fabaceae > Medicago > Medicago arabica. The sequence continues at coordinate 44,344,513 of OX326971.1, read as the reverse complement.
GTGTGAGTTAATTTCTTTAATTCCTTGAACCTATTTTTTTTTCCTTCTAAATTGTTAATTTTTTGCTGATTCATATTTTAAACTTAAATATCATTCGAAATTGTGATAATTCTTACCATTTTTACGTGCCCTTTCTTTGATTAAGATTATGGAGCCCCATTGGCAAGCTCGTAATGTCTTGGAAAAGATGGATTATCCATATGAGGTCAGTCGTCATTTCTAAATTCTCACCTAATTCTATCCGACCAATTGCTATTATCTTCAAAATTGATAAGATAATGTAGACCACTCATATACTACCAAAACAAACCTTGATGCCATACATTTATAGTTTCATTTGTTAACCTCTCTGTACTATTACCATCGGAGTGAATGCTTCTCTTAGATTTACATTTTATGCAAACTACTATTAGTTAAGCAGGAGTATGACAAGGGGAAATAAATTAGTATTAATTTCATTTGAGATTCTCACTCTTATTTGACACCGTATTCTTAATCTTTTTTATGTTTTCAATATTTTCAGCACATAAGGGATAGCATGAAAGATCCCGATATTGCTGAATTTTGGTTGATTACCTATCCACAGATTATGTATGGATTTACCTACGGCGACAATGCAAAGAAGACAATATTGTCAGACTATGAGGTTGTTTGTTCATATTCCTTCTTATTTTTCAGTTTCAGTTCCAACTATTCATGTATTGATTTGTCCCCTTATTGGTTTTGATATGCTTTTATTTTTCCGTTTGAATGTCCTCTTTGCTCGTTCAAATTATTCCTTTTGGACTTATCAATGCTAGTACTGAACTACTTAGAGGATAGCAGTTCACTTGAAAATGTGCTCTGAAATAGAGAAACATCAAAGAACAAAACTAATGGAGCTGGCCTACTGACTTCAAGGGTTTTATGCTTAACATAACAATAACACGGCTGTGTAAAAATGAGGAGTGAAGTATGAAAATGATTTGCCCAAAACAATCTTCCTTTGCAATTTGCTGAGGAAATGCATCAAAGTTTATTTTCCACTTCCAGTAATTTCTCTAACTGACAAGCATAATCTCTTAGAAGACGTTCTATGAACAAAATGGTGTAGCTTATATGCCAATAAGGAAATAACTCCATAACTATTCTTTATTGCTAATCACATGCATTCCATTCATTTTTTGCACAATGGTGTGTTAGGCATATGGTTTTATTAGTCAACTATAAGAAGAAACGTTTATACGGGCTTGAGTAACCCTTGAATGGATTTTATATTGGTGGGGAAGGTGATGCAGAAAACAAGATTGAGTATTTAAAAAGAATTTGAAGAAAAGGCAGAAGGTGCATAACACCTCTGATTATGTAACTTATAAAGTTGATTATTCTATCCTCCCATACAGTAGCTTTTTCAAGTTAACCAGGCATCATGCAGCCTAACTACACATTACCTATAACATTTATGCTCTAAAGCTTTTGATCAAATCATCAATTCAAAGCTGTTTTTATTTTACCTCCACAAATAAATATTCATATTTCTTTTGTGTGCGGGTTTAGGAATCCAGGCAATATGACGAACTTCGAGATGAGGTGGCCATGAGGAAACCTGGGTGGGAGTTTCAGCAGGATGTAAGTTTTGTATACTGTGCACTGAATATTGTTGCTTGTATTCATGGCTGACTGGCTATGCTCTTGGCTGTGGACGCAAGCACATAAATGTAGCTATGTAGAAATAAATATTTAGCTAGTTGATAAATGGAAAACAGATAGTCTTTTACAATTTTTGTGAAAATCAAGGTGATTTTTTAAATAGTTGGATGCTAGGTATTTTGCGTTATTCATATATTTGAAATTATAACATCTCGATTTTCTTCTTTTTCTTCCCTCTTGGACAAATTTATATATTTTTTAATATATAATTTATAATTGTACTGTTATCACAGGCCTTGATATCTATAGATCCTGACCGTGCAAGGGATGATCCTGTCATAGTTAAAAACATCCCTTACTACAAGGCTAAGAAGGCATTGGAGGAAGAGGTTATGAAGCTTGATCCTCCACCAAGACCATCAAATTGGGGTGTATGTATTCACCATCTTCATAATTTTCTGTCACATAATAACATGCTTTCGTTAATTGTACATGTTGAATGTTTCCCTTTTCATTTGTCTAAAATTTTCATATATGACTGTTGAGTTCCTTGTTATTCCACCAACATTAGTCCATACTTCAAATGTTTAGTGCTAAGTGTGAGGGAGTGTGTCTAGAGTTCTACATCAACTATAGATGACTTGGTGGTTATAAAGCATGGACATTCCTCACCTTACAGGTCAGTTTTGTGGGATTGAGATAAACCCTAAATCAAAATTCTAAGAAAAACCATGGTTGTCTGGACTAGACTACTGTAGCCAGTTTGACTTGTAAACCTGCGAGTAAGCTGGTCTAAACAAGTTCATGTACGTCCTTTCCAGTGAATTTGTCAAACCCAGATGAAACACCTAGGGTGGTTTAACTTCATTTTATTTGGAGTGCTAGAAACACATTCTTTAACACAATTTCAATACACTTCTTCCTATCGGTTGAAAATCAAATGAGTTCCATTGTTTTGAAAAAGATTCCCCTAAATTATTTGGATCACATATAAATTTGGTGGGGCCCACATTAATTTCAACTAATAGGAGGAAGTGTGTTGAAAAAAGTGTCTCAAAGAGTGTGCTGCTAGCATTTCTCATTTTATTTAAGCTTCGAAAAAGGAAACTTGTGTGTATGTGAAAAACAGTTGAAATGTAAATCAATGGATGACAAGCTTCTGCAAATCACTTTGGGAGATGATGAAAATAAGGAAACAAATTCCAGATTATGTTGAAAAACTGGGGTTATAAAATATTCAAAAGTAACGGCTGAGTTTCCTGCGAAAGCTCTACAGTTTAAAAGTTTTCAGTTGAGATTTGTGAGCCTTTTTGCATTGTTCTCTTGGGACCATTAGGTGTCCAAAAATTCTGGTTATATAAACTTCATAAATTGACTAAATTAATCTCACACCCACTACATTCTGTGTTAACTTCATAAACCTGCTACCTATTATGAGGAATTCATTTTTTTATCCTATCTAGTTTCTAACCCAACCATTATCCTATCTGCTACCTATTATGAGGAATTCATTTTTTTATCCTATCTAGTTTCTAACCCAACCATTACCCAACCATTATCCAATTATCCAAGATTAACTTGTCATATCTTGTTGACTCGTCATTCGTCAAACATTGGATTGAGATGAGATATGATAGTTCATTTTATCACGTCTCTCTTGTCATGGGCCAAATAACATACCCTCGGGCTTTGTTGGGGAGTTAAGAGGGAAATGGAGGAACGAAAATATAAGAGAATTCTTCACATTTTCTTGGGAAAGGATTTTGAAGGGAATGGGATGAAAATACTTGTGAGTAATATATCATTTATTTTGAAAGTATTTAAAAGAGAAGTAATGAATTTGAAAATTAATTCAAAATCCTCCAAGCTCCCCCAATGCATTTTTTCAGTTCCCCTATTGGAGGGTTTTAGTCCAATGAAGAAAAATTAAATCTCATTCAAGGTGGAGGGACTACTCACCCTTCCCTTTCCCTTTATTCTTTCCTAATCGTCAAAGCCCTCCCCTTCCTTTCCCTTCAAACTCCCAAACAAAGCCTTAAATGTTTGCACTGTGCACTGAACATTGACATACCCATACCTAATAGATTCGTTAATATAGCTATTGGTTCATGGGTGCTTTGTGGTAAAATGCCATCTCTGGCATTATATCTTAAGGGGGAAGATTACATTCATTTGATGCAGATAAATTGAGGATTCGTGCTGATGCATAATCATTTATTTAAAGACAAACAGTAAGAATTGAAACGATAAAGTATCACATTGACCTGGTAGTTAAAACACCTGACATTAGAATGGATGAGAACTTAATACCAATGCAGTATATACGAAATATGATAGAGTTAGTTTGGATATACTTTTAACAATCACTTATAGGAAAAGAAAAGTTGAATTGGTTTTACCAATCACCGGCTTTATATATAATAACTTTTCACATATGTTGAAATTAGCTTTTACACCTCAATCCTTTCATATTTTCCCACATTTTTTTTCCTATAAGCACCTTCAAATTTATTAGGATTTTTTATAAGTGGAGAATTAAACACTTTTCTCATTTTATTTGTCTGTACATGGATATCCTTTGCATTTTTTTTGTTGAAAAGTAATGTAAATTGTAGTCACTATTGCTCTGAAACAAGACATAGCTAACCACGGATAATTGACAGGAACTGGAGCTTCCATTGAGTCCATCATCTTGGAGTGCGGAGGATCTAAAAAATCCAGAAAAACTCCATGAAATGAATGTTCTTCTCAATGCTCAAAGAGAAATCTCTGAAAATATATTGGATGTACAGTGGGAAACTAAATGGCGTCAAGAAAAGGTTGGTGATCTTTTCTCTTTCCATCTCCTGTTTGTTTGCTCGTGCCAAAAAGGATCAATTTATCAGAACTGACACCTGTCCTAGTCACGCATTTTCATGCAATGAAATTATTATGTCCAACAGCATGTACATTACAACTGTCTTAGCATACCTTGTGCTCTTACCGGTTGTTCAGAACCATAGGGTGTTCTTGGTTCTTTCCCCTCAATTAGTGTCTGATTCTTCCATGTTAATTTTCTATCTTTTTGTGCTGACTGATGCTTGATTTGACCTTAAGGTGAATGAGATGCTGGAGGAAAAGTTGCAGCCATACATTCAGAATATAGACAATGAAGTTCTTTCTGAGCCTATTTTATTAAAATCACAAAAGCAAGAAAAGGTCCACTCTCTCTCTCTCTGTGTGTGTGTGTGTGTGTGTGTGTTTTATCTGGGGTTTGCGTTCATTGATAATGCATGTTGACTAGGATAGTGACTCACAACTTTCTATTTGGAATGTCACGCTCCTACTCGATGAGTATATGTATGTGGGAAGATTTATTTACTTGTGGCCTCTAACTAATTAACTTATTGTTGGTTATTGGTTTGCACATGTTTCTATTTTAAAGTATATTGCAATTTTAAAAGATAAATGAAAAGTAATTAATTTAAACAAAGTCTTGCGAACTTTTTTGCAACACTACTTCCAAGTGTTTGACATTTTCTGGGGTCACTGGATGTTTTACAATGCCAAACGTTGAAGTTTTGCATTCAGTAGAAGTCATGAAACAGATGCTGAAACTTAAGGTTGATTAGACGCACATTTTTTGAGAAAAGAAAAAGGAATTTGAGGTGTCATAGTGATGATGACGACTTCCATAATTTTGCGTGTTACTCTTGCAGAAACATCGACAACAGAGGTGGTTCTTCTTTTGACTTTATGGGATGATTTTGGTTACCAGAACGTGCTTGTATCCCTAATTTTTTATATGCATCACTCAATCATAATCAAGCTCACATGTTACGCCTAGCTGTCATGTTCATCATTTTTGTGGAGGAAGCTATTGTTGGTGACACAAGAAATACACTATATGAAAAGGAAAAATTTGTTAGGTTTAAATGAACATTCAAGAAGCAACTCAAACCTGCATGCACCCAAACCTAAAGCTGATGTTACACTTGCCAAACGATATTCAATTTAGATTATTCAATTTCCAGGTTGTTTTTTCCTTTTCACTAATGATACAAGTATTTATGTTAGTGTTTTTATATACTTGCAAAAATAACTTATGACATTACTAAGTTTTCGGTTTTTTCAATATTTTTTCCAGAATGGTTTGTGTATGTGTGCTTGGAAGTGTTTATTCACAGTTTATGTGTGTTTATCTTAGGACATAACATAAGAATTTTTGTATCTGAGAGAATTTGTAAACTTAGCTAGAATCGTTTATTATTTGAATAAATATTTATTTATCTGTGTTTCAAACATATTTTACTCTTGTGATACTGAAACGTTCATGCATGTCTTGTGCATTGCTGAGTACCAAGTCTTATTCTGAGTAATTATTTACTACAATTTAGATTGAAAAGGATAAGTAAAATTTGAGTAAACATTTACATCAATGTTGTGGCGAAGGAATGTAAGTTGAAATTGAAAGCATCAAATCTTTGGTTTGCTTTGACAAGATGAGTGTCATATATGCAACTATGAAACATTGTATGTTTAATTTACTAGGTGCATGTTTGGATTCACAATGAGTTAGATGAAATTAAGATGACACCGTGATTTCGTTAAATTTATCGTCAATTGAAACTATGTTAAATTATAGTTAATCCGATTACATATATATCTGATTGGACACGGTTCAAGTGATCAGGTGACTTTTTTTTTTTTTCCATGAGATGATAACAGAAGTTACTGACCAAAGTTTGTAGATAGTTCTAAAATATTAATACATTTATATAATTTGATATAGTAATTAACGTTTAAAAAATGAGTAAAATGGTGATTCACATGGCTTGAAGTTCAACGTTTGTGAGGATGTAACATTACAGTGTTTGGTAGTACATCACTATCATTGCTTTAACACTTGGATAGAGGGAATTAGTTGCATGTATTTTTCCACTTTATTACTAGAGCTACTACGTTACTATCTCTACTATTATAGGTCATGGCCCCCATACTAAATTATTAATTAAGCCTGTTACCGACGGTATGCCCCATCCCTCTTTTTCTTTCAATTAATGAACGTAAAAAATGTGATTTGAATATATCACTAACTTCTGTTCATTGAAAATGATGGCATATAATGAGTCAAACTTTTCATTAAGCCGACATATCTGTTGGCAGGGTATAGGAATATTGAAAAAAAAGTAACACGATATAGACATAGATACGATTTTTGTTCCCATATCTTCAATATTAAGACATGGCTACATTGCTAAAGTTGAAAATAAATAGCATAATTAACTAGAGAATAAACTATTTCATATCTTCATTGTTTGGATCTTGATTTGATTAAGGTTCAATAGTGTTTTCTTTACTACTTGTTTCAATAGGAAAGAAGATCTTTTGGACACCCATACATGTCTTTGATATCACAATAGAGAAAGAAATAGAGTGAGTAATATTATATTTGTGATAAGATAGAAAGCGAGAGAAATGTATAGAAAGAAAATGAGGTATTGGATGAATGTTTGAGAGTCGAGAGTGGTTCAAATATAATCGTATAGAACATCATTATTATTTACCAAAAGTATAAGATTAAGAATCTAGAACTTTCATATGATCTTAATTTATAAGCACTTTCATTATAAATTTTATATAGCCATTTCACATTAAAGGAGCATAACTTTTTTGGATAAAGAAAGGAATACCAGTTTTTTATCATGTAAGAACCAAACTTTACAGAATCTTAATTTATGTGTACTTATAGTGTATAGACATACATGTAATTATGTAACAGCATTAACATGAAAAGTATTAGTATTTCAGAGACAGTGTAACATACTAATAAAATAAATATAATTTGATAAATGTGTCCCCTGTTCGATTTCAATGGCTTCTGGAAACAGAACAATAATGCTAGTAAACTGAAGCAGCAAAAATTTAAAACCAGAGAATTCACATTGAAACCAGATTATACACATAAAACTAATTATGAGATGAGATAGATATCTCTTGATTATGTCCAACAACACTTACAAAACAAAAATGTTGACAAATTATATATGTGAAAATTCAAAAGTAATATAATAATTATAATATATGTTCGATTTTTCTATCCAAGAATAGTACCAGTAAGGGCAGCACCGACCAAAATAGTAATGAAATATGCCCATACCCGCGATGGACTTGCAGACGCCACTCCGATTGACCTCCCTGGCGTGGTTTCATTCGACGAACGCGTTCCTGGAGGGGTGGAGGACGGTGACGGACTTCCTGCAGTAGTAGACGAAGGTGATGGAGTTGCTGCTGCCGGCAAGGAACCCGCAGGAGATGCTGTTGGAGAATTGGTTGACACTGGGGAACTAGCCGGAGTGGGAGCTGGAGGTGAAGTAGTGGTTGGCACCGGAGAACTTGCTGGAGTGGAAGCTGGAGGCGAGGTAGTGGTTGACACCGGTGAACTAGCTGTAGGTGAAGATGAAGGTGATGTTGGGTTGTTTGATGGATATGGAGATAGTGGAGATGGTGTTATTCCATTTCCAGAGGGTGTTTGTGCTACTCCTGGTGGTAGAGATGATGATGGAGAAGAGGTGCTTGGTGCTTGAATATAAGGAGGCTGAGATGTTGGGGAATGAGCGTTTGGTGGGGTTTGTATATATGGAGGTTGTGAAATTGGAGAAGGAGCTCCTGTGGGTGTTTGAATATAAGGTGTATTTGAAGATGGAGAAGGAGTGCTTTTTGGAGGTGATGAAATATATGGTGTTTGAGAGGATGGAGATGGAGTACTTTTTGGAGGTGTTGAAATGTAAGGTGGTTGTGATGTTGGAGAAGAAGGAGTGTTTGGAGGTGTTTGAATGTATGGTGGTTGTGATGTTGGTGAAGGAGTGTTTGGAGGTGTTTGAATATAAGGAGCTTGGGAACTGGGAGAAGGGCTTTTCGGAGGTGTTGGTACATTTCGAGGGTGATTGCTTGGGGAAGGAGCTTTTGGAGGTGTTTGAATGTAAGGTGCTTGGGAAATTGGAGAAGGGGTTTTGGGAGGTGTTGACGCATATGGAGGTTGAGAAAAAGGAGAGGGTGTTGTTGGAGATATAATTGGACCCTGTGGAGGGTGATTGCTTGGGGAAGGGGTTGTTGGAGGTGTGTAAGGAACATTAGGAGGAGTGTGAATTGGAGAAGGAGATTTAGGTGGTGTAATTGGTATATAGGGTGGTTGAGAGACGGGAGAAGGGGTTTTTGGAGGAATTGGTGTATATGGCGGTTTATTGTTAGGGGAAGGAGCTTTTGGAGGAGTGTAAGGAACATTACTAGGAGGAATAGGATTGTTAGTAGGAGAAGGAGTTTTTGGAGGTGTAATTGGAACATAAGGTGCATGATTGCTAGGGGAAGGAGCTTTTGGAGGTGTAATTGGTACATATGGCGGTTGATTGGTAGGGGAAGGAGTATAAGGAACATTAGGAGGGGTGTGGATGGGAGAAGGAGTTTTTGGTGGTGTTATTGGTACATATGGTGGTTGATTGGTAGGGGAAGGAGTATACGGAGCATTAGGAGGGGTGTGGATGGGAGAAGGAGTTTTTGGTGGTGTAATTGGTACATATGGCGGTTGATTGGTAGGGGAAGGAGTATATGGAACATTAGGAGGGTTGTGAATAGGTGAAGGTGTTTTTGGTGGTGTAATTGGAACATGAGGTGGTTGATTGGTAGGGGAAGGAGTATATGGAGCATTAGGAGGAGGGTGAATAGGAGAAGGAGTTTTTGGTGGTGTGATTGGCACATATGGTGGTTGATTTGTAGGGGAAGGAGTATAAGGTGCATTAGGAGGGGTGTGGATAGGAGAAGGAGTTTTTGGTGGTGTAATTGGTACATATGGCGGTTGATTGGGAGGGGAAGGAGTATATGGAACATTAGGAGGGGTGTGAATAGGTGAAGGTGTTTTTGGCGGTGTAATTGGAATGTGAGGTGGTTGATTGGTAGGGGAAGGAGTATATGGAACACTAGGAGGAGTGTGAATAGGAGAAGGAGTTTTTGGTGGTGTAATTGGTACATAAGGTGGTTGATTGCGAGGAGATGGTGTTTTTGGAGGAGTATAAGGAACATTTGGAGGATTGTAAATAGGAGAAGGAGTTTTTGGAGGCGTAGGAACATAGGGAGGTTGATTAGGAGAGGGGGGAGTACTTTTGGGAGGTGTATAAGGAGTATTTGGAGGACTATAGATTGGAGAAGGAGTTTTTGGTGGTATTATGGGTACATATGGTGGTTGGTTTCCAGGAGAAGGTGTTTTTGGAGGAGTATAAGGAACATTAGGAGGATTGATAATAGGAGAAGGTGTTTTTGGTGGTGTTATTGGCACATATGGTGGTTGATTTCCAGGAGAAGGTGCTTTTGGAGGAGTATATGGAACATTAGGAGGATTGATAATAGGAGAAGGTGTCTTTGGTGGTGTTATTGGCACATATGGTGGTTGATTTTCAGGAGAAGGTGCTTTTGGAGGAGTATAAGGAACATTAGGAGGATTGATAATAGGAGAAGGTGTTTTTGGTGGTGTTATTGGCACATATGGTGGTTGATTTCCAGGAGAAGGTGCCTTTGGAGGAGTACAAGGAACATTGGGAGGACTATAGATAGGTGAAGGTGTTTTTGGAGGTATAATTGGAACATAGGGAGGAGATATTTTTCTCACAGCCAACACCACAACAATTAGTTTTTGACCTTTTTCACAATTATCATCTTTCCCACTAATGAAATAAAAAGGACCAGATCTATCAAGTTGAAACTCAGAATCACCATCATCAAATTTCTTGATCGGATACTTCTTGTTGCAATTATCATAATCTTCCTTGTTCACCATTAACACTGAGTTTGAGTCCTTCTTGTACTTAAAAACTATAGTACACACAAAAAATCATAATTAAAATCTAGCTCACAAGCAAATCAAAAAATAGATTTCTGCATTAATTGAAAATAATCTTACCAAGAATATCATTGACTTGGAACCTATTCCTCCCTGTCCATTGACTATAACTCTCCGAGGGATTCACAACCCATCCATCTTTTCCACCAACATAGAATGTATATGCTTGGGAGCTTGAAATACAACTAAAGAGAAACAAAAATAGGCAAATATGTTTATGAAGCTTCATGACTAATTAACAAGTTCTATACATATAGTATAATATTGTACATAAACTTGATGTGCTATAATATGTTTACTAAAAGCTTCAAGAAAAAAAGTTGAGTGGTGGTAGCTAGCTAGAGATGAGTAAGAGTGAGAGTGAGAGTGAGAGTGAGAAGTGAAAGAGTTGTGTAAAGTGAGGTTTGGAAAAGTGATGGGAAGAGAGTGAGATATAAAGAGAAATATTTTTTTTGGTTACCGTTGTATAAGGATGAATGAATTATTGATGTATGTACGAGCAAGCGTGTATAAGGCAAGGGGGATTACGTGTGAATGATAAGGGGATTACAAGTGGCATTGGCTAAATGATGGAGATGTTAATTTGATCAATACAGTGTATTTACTATATGGTTATGTTGGGGTTGAATATCTGATATGATAAAATAAAAGGTGATGTTAATCTATGCCTCTGAAATATTAGTTGAGTTAGGACTTATGAGATATTAAATAATTAATTACACAATTTTCAATGTTATTCTACTATATTTTTTTTTATTTTTTTGGAAAGATAGACGAGATGATAAAGTCATCATAAACTTACACACATAAAATGAAGATATCGAAGTTTGAACCCTGATCATAACGTCCGACCTAATAATTTTCGACATTTTCACTGATTGAGCTACGACTTATAGGATATTATATTTGTTTTCTTAACTCGAACTCTTGAAGCACAAGTTAACGTTACTATAACAGGAAACCAATAAATTAATACTACTAGATATGTTAGGCAAATAATTTTCAAAAGTAACGGGAAAAGCATTAATTAGGAGAGTTTATTGGTTTCGTGGCCATTATTTTGTGGGTCGTGTCGTGTGGGAGAATTGTGATGAAGTGATGTGAAGTGAGAACTTAATTATGCTAGATGAGGCTAGAGATGGTACTACGTGTGTGGTGAAATCTGATGGAAATATGAAGTTGGAATATAAGAAAGTTAATTGATTATTATTTTGGAAAGGAATTTGAGAAAGTTAACTGATTTTATCATTTTTAAATAGTTCAAAAAAAAAAAGTTTTACCTTGTGGTTATTTTAAATAAGGTTTTTTGCCTCTAGATTATCTTTTAACAATCATGGAGAATTTATTCAACAAATTAACCTTAAGAATATACTTAGCAAAGGTATCTACAAACTAAATTTTACTCCTCTTACAAGTATATTCATGCGACTAATTATTATTGGTTGTTGAATAAATTATCAACTTTTTTGTAAAAATTAGCATAAAGATAGAGCGGTATAAAGGGTAATAAAGATAACTAAAAGTTATTGTCAAAGGAGAAAAAGGTAACAAAAATTTGTTGAATATTGATCATGACTTTACTTAAGCCTGTGATCCGCTAGTATTAACTCTTTTGCGGAATATTGAATCGAAAGAATTGTGCAATAATTATGGTGATCAAGCATTTAAGCTTCTCTATTTTGCTTTTACATAAACTCTTTTGGTAGCAGAAATTAGTCATCCAAGGACGGGTTGGTTGAGTCCACTTTATTTGCATTAGTTAACTTTTCTGATGAGAATTAGTTTTGTTTATTAGCATGGTATTTTGTTTGCCAAATCGTTTACCAATGTAATAAGATATCATAAAAATATAAATAAATGTAGGTATAGGATGTATTTATGATTTTATTACGGTAAAAAAAAATTACTAACAAAATTTAGTTAGTCGTCTTTAGTTTCTTTTGAAAACGGAATCTTTTATTGGATGCATCGTCTCTCTAAGTGGCAACTATAGATATATTTACACAGGAAAATGTTGTCTACACTTCATTGGAGTGTGTACACCTTAAGATAAAGAGAGAAAAAACACGATGTAATAGATGTAATAAATTGTTGATGTAATAGAAAGCGAGATAAAGATGAAATAATGTGTTGAATAAGTGTAGACAAAAAATAGGGTGTATATATATCATTGTTGTTTTACATATATTTATCTAAAATTTAAATCCAAGACTTGCGCACGTCCACGATGTCAACTTCTAAGCAATCGGAAGCAGAGAGAATGAGGGTACAAAATCCTAGCGCGGCTAGGGTTTTGTACGAAATCCAATTGCATAAAGTCAAGTCAAACAAAGAGTTTTTTTTTTTTTATAGAATGGTCAAAGTCTTCCCCTCTATTCCTCTCAATGGTGGAATTTCCCTCCCACTTTTATCCTTCACTTGTTGTATAGGGACATTTCTGGTAGACCATTTGATAGAATTTTGATGTAATAACTTTACACACCCCAATCACTTACAAACTTGCCTCTACTCTAGCCACGAGACTCAGAGAATCACATAAAATATAGCATGGCAATTCAACAACAACAACACATGCATTCACATGGGGAAACTAACATAAGATGGATTAAATTAATAAAGTGCTATCACACAACAACTTAGATACCCAAATGGTGGTATCTCTAAACTAAAAGGAACTCACCTTAAACATCTGAAACAACTTAAGCTTATCCCACAATCAGCTTATTTGCAGCTCATAGCTTCTGCCTTATTCAATCCTCCATAGAAGTCTAAATTTACAGCAACTTAATCGTTTATTTCAGCTAATAAGCTTGAATAGTATGCTTAGACTACTCGTCAACAATTCAATATAGAGCTTTTTTATTACCGGATCACAGTTAAAGTCGTAGACTATAATGTTGTTTTTCGTCATATGATTTGATTATTTTTTTATGAAGTTGTTGTATTAAAAGTAAGGAAAATGAATCAACTTGTATATGATTCAGTTTCTTTCTATTTTATTTGAATTTATCTTATCTCTATCTCTAGTATCAAACATCTTCCTAGATGTTACAATAATTGTCTATTGGAAAATTATTTGTGCATGTCCATACACTCATTCAACATCATGAGAGAGTTAAAAATAGAAAAAGTGATGTGGTAAATATATAGAAAGAGTGAGATTAAAATAAAATAACGTGTGGAGTGGATGTTTGAGAATCATGGGTGTTACAAATATATGACATCACATTTGGTTTAAGTTTACGGATCTTGTTGTAGGGAATTTTTGCAAGCTAGCTAGCCATGTGTAATAGCCCAAACAAGGGTATGAAAAATTGTTGAGGTAATGAAATCATATTTAAAGGTGTCTTACGTGTTCTAAAATATTAATTTATACAAAATATAACAACTTTAATTGAATCAAAACAATTAACTACTTCCAGGTTATAATGATAGTTTTATGACAAGATTACTCGTTGGCGTGGCGATATATAAAGTTGATCAATCTCATTGTCAATCACCCATCATCATATTCATCTTAATCAATATTGATAGTTTACTTCCTTACAATTAAACATGAATATATTCACTTTCTTCCATCACCTTCACATGTGGTTTTCTACAGAATGTAGTTTCAAATACAAATCCTCTCTCATACGAAGCTTTCTTTAAGTTTGGTGATTCTATAAGTGACACTGGAAATGCTGCGTCTGTCTACGACCCTATGCCTAACCCTATTCCTTATGGTTCTACTTACTTTAAACATCCTTCAGGACGTATGTCAAATGGACGACTGATCATTGATTTCATTGGTATGATTAAGTTTTTTCTAGTATCATAAATTATTTTTTCTCCAATGATAAGAATAAGAAACAATAAAAATTCTTGACATACAATCTACAAAATATATTTCAATATATTATCTCTCTCACACACACACAGACATCTAGATGCACACACATGAAATATGGTTTAATGGCTTAACTTGATATTTACATTAAAATAAATAATGAAATGAGATTTTATTAAAAAAATAAAGTATGTTTTCTTTTATGAAAATCAATAAGAGTAATCTGTAATGAAATTTTGATCAAAGTGCTTTAACATGTGATCATTTCAATTGTAGCTGAGGCATATGGATTGCCTTTTTTGCCTGCCTATATGAATAAAAGCAGAGACCAAGATATCAAAAAAGGAGTAAATTTTGCATTTGCTGGTGCCACTGTACTCAATTTTGAGTATTATGTCCAAAATGGGCTTCCTAATCCAGATACAAATAACTCATTGAGCATTCAACTTGGATGGTTCAAGAATGTCAAACCCTCCCTCTGTAAAAGCAAAGAAGGTTTTACCATAAGTAGTGGAATATTTTTATTTATTTATGAAATACATGATTTTTTTTTAATATGGCTAACAAACTATGTTTCATTCTATGATAGATTGCAATAACTACTTCAAGAAATCATTGTTTATAGTCGGAGAAATTGGTGGGAACGACATTATGAAGCATATGATGAAGTATAAAACTGTTACAGAACTTCGAGAAATAATTCCTTTTATGGTTGAAGCCATTACTAACACTACAAATGTATGTTTTATTCCAATTAAGTATTGGAATGACTACTTCACTGAATTATAATTCACAAAGAAATATCATTGATTGGATCGTCCGGGGAAAAAATGTAACATTGATTTTGTTTCTATGTGCTAGGTGCTAATCGAAGAAGGAGTTGTAGAGCTAGTGGTGCCTGGGAATTTTCCGATGGGGTGCAGTGCTGGAATATTGACACTCGTGAATAGTAATAAGAAAGAAGACTATGATGAATTTGGATGCTTAATAGCTTACAATAATTTTGTCGAGTACTTTAATGGGCAACTAAAAAATTCTATAGAGACACTAAGGCAGAAGCACCCTGAAGTTAAGATAATATACTTTGATTATTATAATGATGCCAAACTTTTATATCAAACACCACAACAATATGGTGAGCAATATTTATATATAATTATATATTTTGAAAATAACAATATACATATTTGATTGATATTGCTACCATAAATTATGCCTTTTTATTTCATTTATACTTGCTTACCAGATCAATCAAATTAATTATGCCGGTTTTGATAAGGATGATATTTTTAAAGTATGTTGTGGAGGATGTGGATCAACTAACGCTACAGTTTGCTCTGATCCTTCAAAACGTATAAATTGGGACGGACCTCACTTTACTGAAGCAGCTTATAAGCTAATAACTAAAGGGCTAGTTGAGGGTCCATTTTCAAATCCTTCTCTCAAATCCCCTCTTTTCAAAATAGCTTAGATAACTTATTAGGATGCATAATACTACTAAAGATAAATTCAAAAAATGTAATAAAATGTAATGATTTGTCCTTGATGTTTTGGTAAGGATGAAATTTGTAATCTCAAGGGGCGAAGTTCAAATCCCAAAAGAGATGGTTGGGGAAGAATTCAAATAACATTTGAGTTGATTGTAAAATGATCATTAATTTCACTCTCATTAATAATAATTTTCCGTTCATCCATTATAAAAATCTTGTAATTTGTTTTAATGAGCAATCAATTTAGTTCAAAGTCGTGTAGGTTGCATACAAACTTGATCATTATGTGAGAATAATGATATTTTTTGGGTACAAAAAGAGATGTGATAATAAACTTTAACTACATGAAAGATGGTAAGCTTTGGAAGCTGAACGAATTTTAAATGGGGCAACCAAATTTAAAAAGTATTTTAATTAAATGAAAATAGAACTAAAAAGAAACATGGTGGCGTTTATGTAAATAAAAAAACTTTATCTCTCTCATCTTTTCTCTTCCTGAAACCTTCTTTTTTGCGCGAGCTCTTTGAAACCTTATTACGCGTACCCTCCGCCTCTCCTTTGCAACACCCAATTGATTTCTCAAATTCTTTTCTCATCTGCATCCTTCATATTCCATGTTTTTCGCCACTCCCGGATTTCTCCTTCCTTTCAATTTATGAATCGAGGTATTAGTCTTTCAAATTCGAATCTCTTACCTCTGATTCCTTTTCGTGTTCTTTTTTGCCAGATTATTTTTTTATAAAATTCATTTTCGATATGGTTTATTGGTTTAATTTTTACTATTATTGTTGATTAGATGGATTAGGGATTATTTATTTATTTATTTATTTTGGTAGATTTTTTGTTAGGGTTTGGATTGAGATCTGTTTGTTGGGGGTTTGAATCTTTTGAATTGGGTTTCCAAGCGTGATTTAAGATTGCTCAAAATATTGATTTTAACTACATGGGTGTTAGTTTGTTATCATGATAACTTGTGTTTGGTTGCCTATTTTACATCAGGCAGTTGTGTTCTTGTTTTAATGTTGGGGTCTGAGCTTTAGTTCTGTATCTTTAGGAGGGATACTTGTAAATCGATGCTGCTTTATTCTGTCAAGCTTGCTAAAGTTTCAGTCCTGCTTATCAATATCTGTCAAGTTCCAATATGGGAAGGTTTTGGTCTTTTGTTTTATATTCCCATGTGCTAAGAGTTTAGCTTGCCTAAAGTAATAAGCATGTAAGACTGTCATATATAGCTTTCACTAAAACACTAATGATCCATCTATTACCTAGTGGTGATGAATGGGGTGATAATCCACATCCACTTGATAGGAGGCAAGAGAACTTCTGATCAGCACTTGAATTTTAAACAAATCTAAACACCTATGCATATGATTTGCTTGAATTTCTCTAGAAGTGCTTGCAAATCCAAATTATTTTAGGCAGTCAAAATTGATTTTCATGGTTGAAGAATGACAAAACACAATTAATTTTGGACTGATTTGGTTATGAATTAGTGTCTGTCATCCTTCATGAGCTGATAATTAAATGAGTGTTTTTGTGTTGTCATTTGATTCATTAACCGTCTACAACTTTGTATTTAAAAATTTTGTTTTAAGATTTTATGTTTCATCTTTGATCTTGATGTGAATATATTGAAATGTAAGTTTGCTAGGAGTTTTCTTTTGGGAAGGGTGGCAGCTTAACAACTTTGATTTTGAAAAGGGTGCTATCAATAATACTTGACTGAAAGGTTAAAAACTTCGCTATGAGTTTTCTTACATGTCCAATTATCATTCTTCATGAATCTAGCCCTAACTAGAAATTTTTGTTTTAATCAGTTACAGACTCATTAGCACAAGAAGCATATAATGAAGACACATGGGTGATGTGGTTCTAATATCAATGAAAGTGGAGCATGCTAACCAAAAAGCAAGATCATTTCAAAGTGTCAGAAGGTCCTGATGCGGGTGTTTGTTTGTGCAACTCCTAATATGTGGGAATTGGTGTTTTAAAGGCCTACTACATTGTAGCATATTGAAGGTTGTGTATTGGTATCTATTTTGTGTTTCTTCTCTACTGCTATATAGTTCATTTAAGTGAAATTCAAATGATTTCTAAGTTCTCACCTTGATTTTTTTTTTATATGTAGATCAAAGTATTTTATGTTGATCCTTGTATATTTTAGCTTCAGGACTAGGTGGGAGGTGGGATTATTTTTTAGGTTCCTGGGGTTTTAGTGTGTATTCGGTGTTCCACCTTTGTACGGCACCGGCTCTATTTGTCCCTTTTCGTTTTATCCACGAGTGGTACGGTTTAAGCTAATTAGTATCTTTTTTAATAAGCAATAAGCTATAATAAGCATTTATAATTTTTTTTAATTAAGTTATTTACTATAATAAGCATTTAGATGCTTATAATGATATTGCTTTTTGGTTAGCATGCACTGTCATCTATCTGGTTTTTTTAACCCTTTCTACTTGGTGAGTTTTTGAGTATGTTATTCACTGTCATCTCTGCATTATTGTGCATTTTGGTATCTTAAGTATCTTTGCATATGCATTTTGGTATCTTTACTAATATAAGTTTTGTTTTAAAATTTGATTACACCACGTTCTATGTCTGTTTTTCGGTTCCTGGATTACAGCACGTTTTAGAGGTACAACTTGAGCTATTTGGCAGAATTGCAGCCGGAGAATTTGCAGTTGAGTAAGGAAAATTTCTCATTCCATTTCTGACAAGAGTTTCCCCGCACACATTGTAATCTCTAGGTAAATCCTCTAATCTCAGGTTCCTATTTTGCTCTTGAAGATGTAATGAAGTAATTGGATCTCTCTGATCCTTTTTGTTTATGAAAATGGTGATTTAATGATATTGGATTGCAAACATGTTTTTATTCTACAATTTTGTTGAGTTTATATTTTTAAGTGATGAAATTAAATTCCTAGTTTATGTAGCGACTGAATGGTGAAAAGAAAGAAGTATGTGTACTGTTAGGTGTGACACAATTTATCATTCCATGATTTTAATTATTAAGATAGGAGTTTAATATAAGATATTGAAAAACCAGAATATTGACTATGTATAGAACTTTACCACAATTTATAAATTGCAATTTAATCCCCAACTTACGGTAAATGGTTAAATTGCTGTAGAAAAATCTACCATATCCTTGTTATTATTGTACTAAAAAGGTCCTGCAAGTTTTCAGTTTTATTTGTCAATGGCTCTTTTTCCTTATTAGTTTATTTGATAGGAAGAATGTGACAATGGCAATTAAACTCCATTGAGCTTTGCATGCTCTATTTTATTGATTACTCTCGAATCCTAGTCTAATTATATTTGGGTTTCTAAATAGGAAGTGTGTAACTAAATATTAAAATCATTTGTGTTTCTTATGTTTTTTGGGAGTTAATTTGACGTTTTAATATGTTATCCTAATTTTTTTTCCAGGTTTTTGGAGACAAAAATCCGTTTACTGATGATGAAATGACAAATGTTCAAGAACGTTGTGCAAGTTTGATTTTGGAAAGACTTTGATGTCGTTTAATTATGTCAATAGCTATGCTTTGAAACAATGTTTAGTTGTTTAATTTTATGATATTGTAACTTTGAATTTGTTTGATATTGTAACAATGACAGGTTTAATATGAAATTTGATCATATGATATTTCATATTAGTGGCTATGTTCATGAAATTTTTGATTATTATATTAAATTCAGTACCATAATCGTGTTTAAAAAAAAAATAGAGATTTTAAATGGGGTTAACCGATTTAAATTAGAAGGTTTTGACTCTTGTTAACCTTTTTTAAATAGGTTCAACCGATTTAAATTAAAGGATTTTAAATGGGGTGAACCGATTTAAATTGAAAGATTTTAAATCAGGTAAGGGGTGGATATTTAAAATCAAAGACAGTTTTTTAAATCGACCACCTATAAAATGGATCATGAACCGATTTAAAAAGTCATTTTCACCCCATTTAAAAAGTGTTTTCTGTACTAGTGGCTTCTTTGTTACCAAATCACAGTTAGAGTCGTAGACTAGAATGTTGTTTTTCGTCATATGATTTGATTATTTTTTTATGAAGTTGTTGTATTAAAAGTAAGGAAAATGAATCAACTTGTATATGATTCAGTTTCTTTCTATTTTGATAGAATTTTGATGTAATAACTTTACACACCCCAATCACTTACAAACTTGCCTCTACTCTAGCCTCGAGACTCAGAGAATCACATAAAATAGCATGGCAATTCAACAACAACAACACATGCATTCACATGGGGAAACTAACATAAGATGGATTAAATTAATAAAGTGTTATCACACAACAACTTAACTACCCAAAGGGTGGTATCTCTAAACTAAAAGGAACTCACCTTAAACATCTGAAACAACTTAAGCTTATCCCACAATCAGCTTATTTGCAGCTCATAGCTTCTGCCTTATTCAATCCTCCATAGAAGTCTAAATTTACAACAACTTAATCGTTTATTTCAGCTAATAATCTTGAATAGTATGTTTAGACTACTCTTCAACAATTCAATGTAGAGCTTCTTTATTACCGGATCATAGTTAAAGTCGTAGACTATAATGTTGTTTTTCGTCATATGATTTGATTATTTTTTTATGAAGTTGTTGTATTAAAAGTAAGGAAAATGAATCAACTTGTATATGATTCAATTTCTTTCTATTTTATTTGAATTTATCTTATCTCTATCTCTAGTATCAAACATCTTCCTAGATGTTACAATAATTGTCTATTGGAAAATTATTTGTGCATGTCCATACACTCATTCAACATCATGAGAGAGTTAAATATAGAAAAAGTGATGTGGTAAATATATAGAAAGAGTGAGATAAAAATAAAATAAGGTGTAGAGTGGATGTTTGAGAATCATGGGTGTTACAAATATATGATACATCGTCTATTTTCTAAAAATATTTATGACAAATCAAAAAGTACATCGAATCATGAAGACATCATTTACACATCTATTAAAGGAAATTACTGTAACACATTTGGTTTAAGTTTACGGATCTTGTTGTAGGGAATTTTTGCAAGCTAGCCAGCCATGTGTAATAGCCCAAACAAGGGTATGAAAAATTGTTGAGGTAATGAAATCATATTTAAAGGTGTCTTACGTGTTCTAAAATATTAATTTATACAAAATATAACAACTTTAATTGAATCAAAACAATTAACTACTTCCAGGTTATAATGATAGTTTTATGACAAGATTACTCGTTGGCGCGGCGATATATAAAGTTGATCAATCTCATTGTCAATCACCCATCATCATATTCATCTTAATTAATATTGATAGTTTACTTCCTTACAATTAAACATGAATATATTCACTTTCTTCTTCATCACCTTCACATGTGGTTTTCTACAGAATGTAGTTTCAAATGCAAATCCTCTCTCATACAAAGCTTTCTTTAACTTTGGTGATTCTATAAGTGACACTGGAAATGCTGCGTCTGTCTACGACCCTATGCCTAACCCTATTCCTTATGGTTCTACTTACTTTAAACATCCTTCAGGACGTATGTCAAATGGACGACTGATCATTGATTTCATTGGTATGATTAAGTTTTTTCTAGTATCATAAATTATTTTTTCTCCAATGATAAGAATAAGAAACAATAAAAATTCTTGACATACAATCTACAAAATATATTTCAATATATTATCTCTCTCACACACACACAAACATCTAGATACACACACATGAAATATGGTTTAATGGCTTAACTTGATATTTACATTAAAATAAATAATGAAATGAGATTTTATTAAAAAAATAAATTATGTTTTCTTTTATGAAAATCAATAAGAGTAATCTGTAATGAAATTTTGATCAAAGTGCTTTAACATGTGATCATTTCAATTGTAGCTGAGGCATATGGATTGCCTTTTTTGCCTGCCTATATGAATAAAAGCAGAGACCAAGATGTCAAAAAAGGAGTAAATTTTGCATTTGCTGGTGCCACTGTACTCAATTTTGAGTATTATGTTCAAAATGGGCTTCCTAATCCAGATACAAATAACTCATTGAGCATTCAACTTGGATGGTTCAAGAATGTCAAACCCTCCCTCTGTAAAAGCAAAGAAGGTTTTACCATAAGTAGTGGAATATTTTTATTTATTTATGAAATACATGATTTTTTTTTAATATGACTAACAAACTATGTTTCATTCTATGATAGATTGCAATAACTACTTCAAGAAATCATTGTTTATAGTCGGAGAAATTGGTGGGAACGACATTATGAAGCATATGATGAAGTATAAAACTGTTACAGAACTTCGAGAAATAGTTCCTTTTATGGTTGAAGCCATTACTAACACTACAAATGTATGTTTTATTCCAATTAAGTATTGGAATGACTACTTCACTGAATTATAATTCACAAAGAAATATCATTGATTGGATCGTCCGGGGAAAAATGTGACATTGATTTTGTTTCTATGGGCTAGGTGCTAATCGAAGAAGGAGCTGTAGAGCTAGTGGTGCCTGGGAATTTTCCGATGGGGTGCAGTGCTGGAATATTGACACTCGTGAATAGTAATAAGAAAGAAGACTATGATGAATTTGGGTGCTTAATAGCTTACAATAATTTTGTCGAGTACTTTAATGGGCAACTAAAAAATTCTATAGAGACACTAAGGCAGAAGCACCCTGAAGTTAAGATAATATACTTTGATTATTATAATAATGCCAAACGTTTATATCAAACACCACAACAATATGGTGAGCAATATTTATATATAATTATATATTTTGGAAATAACAATATACATATTTGATTGCTATTGCTACCATAAATTATGTCTTTTTATTTCATTTATACTTGCTTACCGGATCAATCAAATTAATTATGCAGGTTTTGATAAGGATGATATTTTTAAAGTATGTTGTGGAGGATGTGGATCAACTAACACTACAGTTTGCTCTGATCCTTCAAAACGTATAAATTGGGACGGACCTGACTTTACTGAAGCAGCTTATAAGCTAATAGCTAAAGGGCTAGTTGAGGGTCCATTTTCAAATCCTTCTCTCAAATCCCCTCTTTTCAAAATAGCTTAGATAACTTATTAGGATGCATAATACTACTAAAGATAAATTCAAAAAATGTAATAAAATGTAATGAATTTGTCCTTGATATTTTGATAAGGATGAAATTTGTAATCTCAAGGGGCGAAGTTCAAATCCCATAGGAGATGGTTGGGGAAGAATTCAAATAACATTTGAGTTGATTGTAAAATGATAATTAATTTCACTCTCATTAATAATAATTTTCCGTTCATCGATTATAAAAATCTTGTAATTTGTTTTAATGAGCAATCAATTTAGTTCTAAGTCATGTAGGTTGCATACAAACTTGATCATTATGTGAGAATAATGATATTTTTTTGGTACAAAAGAGATGTGATAATAAACTTTAACTACATGAAAGATGGTAAGCTTTGGAAGCTGAACGAATTTTAAATGGGGCAACCAAATTTAAAAGTATTTTAATTAAATGAAAATAGAACTAAAAAGAAACATGGTGGCGTTTATGCCAAACAAGGAGCAAACCTAACCTAACTCTCTTCACCCCACCTAAACCCGTAAAAGACAGGAACTGATGAACAAGACGAAGAGGGGTCACAAACTCCCAACCCAACCACCTAGACGAACATACTTATCTATTATGCATAAAGAGTAGATATGTTTAATCTCAAACACCCGAGAGCTTGAATGATTCGATTCAAAACATACATGAATTGAATCAAATCACTAAAAAATAGATTTTGAACAAATTTCCATGAGCCAAACACAACACTTGACTCAAACTTCACAACCTTTCTAACAATACACTTGCGTAGAATATGTGATCTAAACTGAACGGGTGCATTACAAAATATAATGACATCACTCAAAACATAAACTATTACGTAATCAAAAGATAAAAACAACTTTCATCTTTTACATTATATATTTGGGCAAAATGAAAAAAATACAAAAGAATAGATAAAAAAGAGAGATTAAAAAATTAGTTAATTTATAATTTGTCCATAGAATAATATGATGCAAAATTTTATATGATTATCTATAAAAATATAAAAGAAGTGTTTGAAATATGATAGGCACATAAGAAATAAATGTAATAGAGGTTAATGTTTACGTATTTCTAAACATATATAATATTAGATCCCCTATCCGTGCTGACGCACAAGCATTTATAGTGTGGATTAAAATATAGTAGAATATATCACATAATTATTTAGTGTCACGTGACATGCATGACTCAAAAAGTCATGTTTAATACATGAAGAATAAGAGAGATATATTATTTGCAATATATATTGCAAAAAATATAAAAGAAGAGTACTTATTTCTGCCTTGTGTTTGGTTCAAAATGAAAATTAATTAATTTGAATGATGAATAAGCACTGGGCTCTGAGCATATAATTTGATGCACATTGCTAGCCTAGAAAGCTATGATTGAGAAATGTTCTTAACCCATTGTTTATTTACTATGGCAGTATAAAATTTGTCCTATAGGCTAGTATCCAAGATTTGAAAATATTATGAAATTAGAAGATAATGTTCCCAAAGATTGAATATTTTGTTGAATTTAAGTAAGTGATTTGATTGTTACTTTCATTCTCACGGGATGATATTGCCAGTGTTTCTAGCTTCAGCACTGTTTTGTAAAAAATAGTTGCAATTTTTTGTTTAGTTGAACCATCGCTCAGGCTCAGACCGAACCGACCTGTATATCATCGGGTTAGTTTGGTTCTGGTTTATCCATAAAATTCGTGTAAAACCAAACAGTTTTGATTGGTTTGGATTTATTTTTGCGAAAATCCAAACTAAACCAACCATCTAAACCCTGGTACTGCAGGGAAAAACGACCGTACCTTTCGGATTTCTAAATCTATTTTGCTCTCTGTTGTATGATATTAGCTCTTCATGGTATTGTCCTATTAACTAGTAGTAGTAACTCTACCTACTATCTTTTTTGTCACAATTTCAATTCTTACTGGATTAGCCTAAATGAGCTATTGTGTTTGTGAATGTAGTGAATAGTTGAAAAGATGGCTGAAGAGGAACAACCAAAGGATCTCAACTATATTCCAGAGGTTATATTGAAGAAGAGGAAACACAGTGAAGCATGGGCCTTGAGTAAAAAGGCACAACTCCAGAAAAAAGGTTTCCAGCTCAGGAAAAGCAAGGACTTCATAAAAAAGCCCGAGGATTTCATTTTTGAATATCGCAACAGGGAGATTGACCTTATTAGAATGAAACGAAGGGTCAAGTGGAGACGAGGAGATAAATCAAGGCCAAGCAACAAGCCCATAATAGTCATTCGTATTCAGGGGTAGTGTCTTTGTTTCTCTCCTTGATGTTTTTATTTTTTGTCTCTGTGAACCGTCATAACATATTTCTTTGCTCTATTTGTTTTTAGGAAACAAGACATGCATGCTACAACCAGAAAGCACTTGTTCAGTTTGGGATTGAGAAGTATATTCAGTGCTGTTTTTGTGAAGCCAACTGATGGAGTGATGGCCAAGCTGGCGAGAGTTGAACCATACGTCACCTATGGGTAAGCGATTGATTGGTGTTCATAATTTTATAGCAGTTGCGTATGAGATGATTATGAGTTTATGTTATGATATGTAATTGGAAGGGTAGATTTGTTGAACTTTCATATATTTTTAGCTAGTGTTATCAAATAAAAAGTGTTTGTAGCTGCACTATTGTGCTATAGCGTAGAGGAATATGAACAAATCACTGTTGTTTTGCGATACACTATTTAGCCATGTGGGTAGCGGAATTTGAACAAACCGATATATTCCTCGATCGACAAACACTATTTTAAGGTTAAAAGGAAGATGAATGAGTTGTATAAATATCAAAGATGATTCTCTTAGGAAAGGAAAATGCTAAACCTTATGTGTACTAATAGTAGAGTGTTCCTATGCATGTCACACATGATGCATCAGCAACTATGTAAAGTGCACATATGGTCAATCACATCACTTTATTAGAAAAACTGGTTTTGCTATTTCCTTGTATCTTTACTTTCCTGTGTATATGCATTATCCCCAAATTTCAGTTTGCCGACGGTTATTCCTAATTCTGTGAAAATCTGTTTCTTTTGAAGATATGCTAATCTTAAAACCATAAAGGAGCTGATTTACAAGAAGGGACATGCAAAAATAGATAAGCGAAAAGTTCCTTTGACAGACAATAACCTTATTGAGCAGGTAATACATACATGGTGTTCCTAGATTCCTAGTTTTCCTTGACCCACTCACTGAATTGTTTTTGTAACTGTTCCACTTTTTGCCTTGTAGGAATTGGGAAAGTTTGGTATTGTATGCATAGAAGACATAGTGCATCAAATTGACAATGTTGGTCCACACTTCAAGGAAGCTGTTCCACTTTGAACTGAACAAGCCAGCAGATGGATTAAAAGGATTGAAAAACCGATACAAGGATGGTGGAGATTCAGGGGACCGTGAGGATCTCATCAACGAGCTCATCAATAAAATGAATTGATGTAGGTCACAGCCACAGTACACTATCAATATAATCAGTGTTGATGGTTTGTGGTGTCCTCACATGGATTTTGATGATTTTGTCACAAAACTAATATGTAATATCTTTGTGCCTTCATTTATTGGTTTTAGCTGTTTTTGTTTTCTTTTTTATCTGGGTTAGTATGTAGGGTGTTGACAATGAGAGAAGGGAGAAAGGGATTGGTCAAATGTATTTGATGTACTTGAAACCATGCTTTAGTTGCTGCCTTTTTCAATATCTAAAACCATGTTTATGTCCTGAAATGAAGTTTCATTTTTAAGTTAAGCATAACTGTTCTTCAAAAAGAAAATGTTGAACATATTTGAGTAAGTGATGTTATATTTATGAACTAATATTGAGACAATTGTTGCCAAACAATTTTATGACTGTGATGATCAATCAGTAGGCAAAAGATAATCAATAGATGACTATTGATTTTGCAGTTATTTATTAAAACTTCTTTTGCAGGGTTTGAAGAACTTTCTTGCTCGTGTGTTTAAAGTAATGTTAAAAGAACAATGGGTTAGAGTGTGAAAGATTTGAATTTATCAATTCACTATAACGTGAATAAATTTTGCCGATTAAAAAAGAAGTTTATGATGATTATATGCCATCTTGTATTAAAGAGAGTTAAATATGTTTTTAGTTACTATAAATATGTCAATTTTTCGTTTTAGTTCCTCTCAAAATTTCTTCAACTTTTAATCCCTCAAAATTTTGCCACTTAGGTCCTATAGATATTTGCTTTAACTTCTAGTCAAAATTACTCTTGAGGTCCTTTATCTTATTTATTTATAACACTTAGGGTCTTTATCTTTTTATTTTTCCACTTAGATCTTTATGTTTTAAAATGTGCACAAGTTTATCCTTTTTACCATTTTTTTTTGGTTTAAAAATGCTGATATGTCAATGACATGGCAATAATGTCATTAATTTTTCATTAATTTTTTAGGTAATTAATTAAAAAGCAATTCTAAATATTTAAAAATAAAAAATAAAACAAAACCCAACAACTTCATCTTCAACCAAGAAAACTAATACTCACAATGAAATGCCTTCCATTTCAATGAAATACCTTGCTTCTTTGTTGAATAAAATTAAAAATTAAAAACCCATAAACAAAAATAACTAATTAAAAACACATAACCATATTTATCTTTGTTTTTCCCACTACGTCGCCAACAACAACAAGAACAACATCCTCTTTCTCTTCCTCTCGTCAATCTATAGATTTTCTCATAAAATTATGCATATCTAATGTTGCTGTTGGAACCAGCAACATTTTAAGTTTGTGGTGTGGTACTAGTAGAACCTTGGTAAAAAAAAAATGGAAAAGAAAATGATAGACTTAATAATAAAAAAATTGGTCTACACAAAAAAAAAAAAAAAACATAAGAGCCAAGGAATAAAAAACAATTGGTCTCTTCAAAGATGAAGAAAAAAATGTATAAAATAAATAAACAGTTCTACCAGTACTCATGTTGTTTTGATAAAGAGATTGAAGGTGGGTAGTACTTTAATGTTTAGGGATCCGTAGTGTATCTAACTCCAATTCTTTTGATTAACTTACTTTCTCAAATTTATCCCACCTTAATCTAAGTCACGCTATAACCTTGAAAGACCTCTAAAATGTGTGTGATTATATGACTTTGAATGACTAGTTATAATTTCTTCAAGCTAATAGCAAAATGCTTTGAGCGGGCAAATGCCTTGACTAACCCCACTGGCTTTGAGAATTGGTGAGGAATAGAATAGGAAATAGAGTGTGGTTGAAAGCATGAACTATCTTCTCTTAGTGTGTCCCGCTTGAGCGAAATTGGTAAGTTAGTCAACGTCGGAAGTGGGACGAATGAGGATCTGGGCATCCTCTTGGAAAGGTGTGTCATTTTCAAATTTGTGCAAATTATGACTTTCGACTATTTTGTTACTTGAGGGCAAACAACATTTTAAGTTTGGGGTTGTGATAATTCTTTAATAGTTAGTATTTTTATAGCCATTTTTAAGTAGTTTTAAGTTAAGATGAATCAATTCAGAGTGTTTTTATAGTCAAACTGAGCAAAAAAAAGAGGATTTTAAAAATATTTAATTGTGTTATTCATTTGTGTTTCAAATTCTCTCTAACCAAACAAATTCTTGAAGTTTTTTACTCTATTTTTTTTAGGTTGAGTTGATAAAGGAAACTTATACTCGAGAAGCACACATGACCATTTTCCAGCAAAGTGCAAAACCATTTGTCTACTACCCTTTTGGTGAATTCATTTGCGCTTCTCATTGGTCAGCACGTGTGATTTATTTCTTTTTATTCATGTGGGTCCACAACAAAAAACCATATGACACATGTACATGAAAGAATAATGTGATTGGAGGAAACAAATGATGGATGACGTGATTAACTTGAAAAAAGGAGGTATATAAGCTATCGTTACGAAGTGGAGACCGGAGAGAAGAAAAGAGAATTTACGGCTGCAGTCTTGGGAGACCATTTGGAGGGTGATTCAACTGGCTTTGATTATCACTCAACTGCAATTTTACGTGTAATTCTCAATTCTCTTTTAGTATTTAACTTTCTTGTTGTTAGGGATGATGATTTGATTATTGTAATCTGAACGAATTGTTTCATGTTATTTATTTAATCTCTGTTCTTAATGTTTTTTAGTGTTTGGCCAACTTTAAATTGATATGTGATTTACAATTTGAAACGAGAGTGGAATTTGTGAATGCTTGTGATTAAATATTCCTGCCTTCGTAGTTTAGAGATAGATGCATACCGTTGAAATCATTATAATTTCTGATATTTTTGTGCTTAATCTTGATTTTAAATTTACTAGGATGTGTTTAAAGGTGTGTTTGAACTGAGGGTTTAGGAGGGGAAGGAAGGGGAGAATTTACTTTTCTAAAATAAATTATATGTGATTGAATTATTATTTGATCGTTTATCACGTTGATATGTTAACTTTTAAAAAAATATTTCATAGTGTTCGTAGTTTAAAAATGAAAAGTAAACCCTCCCCTCCCTTCCTAAACCCTCTATCCAAACACACCCTAAAAGATTAGGGGTTATCTCAAGGTTAAAGGCTTAGTCGCTAAGAGATTAGGATTAAAAAGTCTAGGAAATTGACAGTAACATGAAGAATGAATTCAATTCAGGTATTGAAGGGAATTGAGTAATGATAGGAAATTGGGGTTAAATTTAAGGGTTAGGATAGAGGATTTGGTGGTGTCGTTGAATATGCAAAGGATTCCAGGACACTCTTTTTGTGTTCTTCCTTTATTTTGTTGCTGCACTTACCTGTTAATTGGGTTGGGTTCATAAAATATTTTTTAGTTAGTGAACTTGGAACAAGATGATGAATATTAATTTTTCTGGGTGGTAGGAGTGATGGGAAATATGACCGTTTAGATTTGAATAATTAAAGCTAAGTTAAAAAATGGAGGAGATGCAATTCTGGGTTTGAAACCCATAGTTTTAAAGAGAAGAAAAACACCAATTTTATTAATCTGAGGTTTTTGCTATTTTAATAAAAATACTATTCTAAAAATAATAATTATTTATAATCCTACTTGGCCATGTCATCCCAGCATTTTTAATACACCTCAATGTTTTTTAAACAAAAAATTAAAAAAATGACAACTTTGTGCATACTTTAAAACATAAAGGACCTAAGTGGAAATAAAAAAGATAAAGGACCTTACAAATAAATAAAATAAAGGACCTTTAGAGTAATTTTTATTCAAGTAGAGTATATATTTTTTTCTTAGTAGAAGGTTTTTATTCATTTCTTTTTATTCCCTCATGCTGTTACAGTTAGGTTCTGGAGTGATGAAGATTAAGAAGAAGCAAAAGGGTGTTGCAGATCTTGGCGCTTGTCAAGACTTGGAGTCTATTATCTACGAGAATGCCCATTTTTTCGACAAATTGATTGAGCTCATTCCAGCTAAGTTTTATCTGTCAACTGATGATAATGAGAAGCCATGGTTTCAGGGTCTAAGCAAGGGTGAAAAAGCTGAGGCAAAGAGAAAAACTGTAGACAATATTATGAAGTCTCGGAGAGACCGTTTAGACCCTAACAAGCCATCTGCAACCACACTCGACCTTCTCAAACAGAGTTTGGCAAAAGAAAAATTGAATGATAGCGATGAAGATAAAGGAATGGTTAAGTCTTTCATGTTAGGGTTGGAAGCTGATGAGCAGTCTGTGACATATGAAGTACTACGCCAGAGGCTTCGTTGCAAACTCGAAGAGTTTCGGTCAGATCCTAACAATGCAAATCCTGAAAATGCCAAAATGAGCGATGATAGAAAGAGAGAATTTCAGGAGAAGAAACGCAAGAGGGAGAATGAGAGGGATGAAATTAAGCCAACAACTGCTGACTTGACGGAGGAGAAGGTGGTAAAGGATGCCACAGAGGCTTCCAAGGAGCTTATGTTT
Organism: Medicago arabica; assembly: GCA_946800305.1. NCBI lineage: Eukaryota > Viridiplantae > Streptophyta > Magnoliopsida > Fabales > Fabaceae > Medicago > Medicago arabica. The sequence continues at coordinate 44,313,710 of OX326971.1, read as the reverse complement.
GGCAATGTTAAACTTGAGGATGGTGAAATGCAAGGGAAGAAGAGAAAAGTTTCGAAGCATAAGGAACTTGAAAGAGCTAAGATGTTAGAGGAAGTGAAGAAGAATGATCCTGAGAAGGGTAAAGATATTGCTAAAAAAGAAGCATGGAAAGCAGCAATGAAGAGAGCTTCAGGAATTAAGGTTCATGACGATCCTAAACTGATAAGGAAAAGTGTACAGAAAAGGAAGAAGAGGCAACAGAAAAACGCGGTGAAATGGGAAGAGAGGGTCCAATCAAGGGATAAGTTGAAGGCAGAGAAACAACAAAAAAGGTCAGCAAATATAGCTGAGAGGATTAATGATCAGAAACTGAGGAAGATTGCAAAGAGAGAGAAGAAGCTATTACGGCCTTGATTTGAAGGTTGTAACAAAGGTTTTCTTAATGGTATTTCTGGCTAACATGGCTGTGAAATTTTTTGATTTTGTGCCTTTACTTTGCATTTTTATCAAAGGCAAAAAAACATATATAAATTTCAATGTTTGGTTTGGTATACTTGCTTACATTTATCAATTTATGTTTCCTCTTTTTAATCCCTTGGTATGTTTTGGCATATATGCATCCCTTTGAAATTCTTACATTTTGTTAAACTGTGATTAGTTACATGTTTGCATTATGTTGGATCCGGATTGACTACGGTCACAATACCACCCATTATTTGTTGCAGTTAGTACATCATAATAGTTATATAAAGATTAGACAGTTCAATATTTAAATTTAGTAAATCAAATTTAAAAACGTCTCGCAAAATGAGTTACTTAATCTTTATCCAACAATATTGATTAACTGGTCGCAAAATTTTAACTGTTTCTGAATTTTGCAGTGAGATACATTCCTGCCTTGCAACAATAGAAAATTCGGAAACCACTGACAAGAAACTGTTAGATCATGTGCGCATGTCAATATTTATGTCTGCAACTCACAAGCACCCCTTAAAAAAAAATCATGTTTTCACTTTCTCTAAATGAGTAGGAACAAGAAACATTTTTAGATACAAAAATCACGTCTATTACAACCTATGTCCATTCTAGCCTGTGTTTGCTTCGACATTCTAAGAGTTTTCTCCGCAAGCTGAGTTTAAAGCTCCAAGTTATAGTTTCGCTCACACTGCATCTAAAGGAGCTGTCGCAACTGGCATGCATTCAGTTGTTAAAACAACAACAGGTTGGTCTTTATCTTTGTCTCTTGAGAGATTCAGTTTAGACCATTTGGCATATCTTGTCAATAGTAAGAGTGTCACAGTTTGACACGCCAGCCCGCAAATCAGACCAATCCATAAACCCTAAATCATAATTCAAAAACACAATGATTAATTACAAAATAAAGAGTATTAAGATAAGGTTCATGGTTCAGTCCCTACTGCTAAGAAATTCTCTTTCGCATAATAAATTGACCATTAACATTTATCTAAAAAAAGACAACACATTTACATTGTGATTTTGTGAAATAACTCTTTTACCTTGTGTTGCAAATTGGTCTTAAATCCAAGGATACATGAAATGGGTAAACCAATGAGATAAAAAGTTGCAAGGTTGACATAAACAACTATGTGCTGCCAACCACATCCTCTAACCACCCCTGCATTAATATTTAACTCATTGTTCCCGCTAAGTTGTTTTTTGTTAATGATAATCATGCTGTAGAGAAAGCTTAACTTAAAAGATATGAGGAATTCAAACCTGATAAGACACCTTGGACAGAATCAAGTAGTATGGAAGTAGCAAGAAAGGGTGCTATCGAAGCAAACTTATGTTTGATCGTAGGACTACTGCTAAACATTCGAATCCATATACCATGACCAAATACAATCATCAAAGCAAAACAGAAACCAAGGACGATAGATAGCTTTAAAGTGACTCTCATTGCATATTTTAAGTGATGAAATTAAATTCCTAGATTATGTAGCGACCGAATGGTGAAAAGAAAGAAGTATGTGTACTGTTAGGTGTGACACAATTTATCATTCCATGATTTTAATTATTAAGATAGGAGTTTAATATAAGATATTGAAAAACCAGAATATTGACTATGTATAGAACTTTACCACAATTTATAAATTGCAATTTAATCCCTAACTTACGGTAAATGGTTAAATTGTTGTAGAAAAATCTACCATATCCTTGTTATTATTGAACTAAAAAGATCCTGCAAGTTTTCAGTTTTCTTTGTCAATGGCTCTTTTTCCTTATTATTTTATTTGATAGGAAGAATGTGACAATGGCAATTAAACTCCATTGAGCTTTGCATGCTCTATTTTATTGATTACTCTCGAATCCTAGTCTAATTATATTTGGGTTTCTAAATAGGAAGTGTGTAACTAAATATTAAAATCATTTGTGTTTCTTATGTTTTTTGGGAGTTAATTTGATGTTTTAATATGTTATCCTAATTTTTTTTTTCCAGATTTTTGGAGACAAAAATCCGTTTACTGATGATGAAATGACAAATGTTCAAGAACGTTGTGCAAGTTTGATTTTGGAAAGACTTTGATGTCGTTTAATTATGTCAATAGCTATGCTTTGAAACAATGTTTAGTTGTTTAATTTTATGATATTGTAACTTTGAATTTGTTTGATAGTGTAACAATGACAGGTTTGATATAAAATTTGATCATATGATATTTCATATTAGTGGCTATGTTCATGAAATTTTTGATTATTATATTAAATTCAATACCATAATCGTGTTTAAAAAAATATAGAGATTTTAAATGGGGTTAACCGATTTAAATTAGAAGATTTTGACTCTTGTTAACCTTTTTTAAATAGGTTCAACCGATTTAAATTAAAGGATTTTAAATGGGGTGAACCGATTTAAATTGAAAGATTTTAAATCAGGTAAGGGGTGGATATTTAAAATCAAAGACAGTTTTTTAAATCGACCACCTATAAAACGGATCATGAACCGATTTAAAAAGTCATTTTCACCCCATTTAAAAAGTGTTTTATGTACTAGTGGCTTCTTTGTTAACGGATCACAGTTAAAGTCGTAGACTAGAATGTTGTTTTTCGTCATATGATTTGATTATTTTTTTATGAAGTTGTTGTATTAAAAGTAAGGAAAATGAATCAACTTGTATATGATTCAGTTTCTTTCTATTTTGATAGAATTTTGATGTAATAACTTTACACACCCAAATCACTTACAAACTTGCCTCTAATCTAGCCTCGAGACTCAGAGAATCACATAAAATAGCATTGCAATTCAACAACAACAACACATGCATTCACATGAGGAAACTAACATAAGATGGATTAAATTAATAAAGTGTTATCACACAACAACTTAACTACCCAAAGGGTGGTATCTCTAAACTAAAAGGAACTCACCTTAAACATCTGAAACAACTTAAGCTTATCCCACAATCAGCTTATTTGTAGCTCATAGCTTCTGCCTTATTCAATCCTCCATAGAAGTCTAAATTTACAGCAACTTAATCGTTTATTTCAGCTAATAATCTTGAATAGTATGTTTAGACTACTCTTCAACAATTCAATGTAGAGCTTCGTTATTACCGGATCACAGTTAAAGTCGTAGACTATAATGTTGTTTTTCGTCATATGATTTGATTATTTTTTTATGAAGTTGTTGTATTAAAAGTAAGGAAAATGAATCAACTTGTATATGATTCAGTTTCTTTCTATTTTATTTGAATTTATCTTATCTCTATCTCTAGTATCAAACATCTTCCTAGATGTTACAATAATTGTCTATTGGAAAATTATTTGTGCATGTCCATACACTCATTCAACATCATGAGAGTTAAAAATAGAAAAAGTGATGTGGTAAATATATAGAAAGAGTGAGATAAAAATAAAATGAGGTGTGGAGTGGATGTTTGAGAATCATGGGTGTTACAAATATATGATACATCGTCTATTTTCTAAAAATATTTATGACAAATCAAAAAGTACATCGAATCATGAAGACATCATTTACACATCTATTAAAGGAAATTACTGTAACACATTTGATTTAAGTTTACGGATCTTGTTGTAGGGAATTTTTGCAAGCTAGCCAGCCATGTGTAATAGCCCAAACAAGGGTATGAAAAATTGTTGAGGTAATGAAATCATATTTAAAGGTGTCTTACGTGTTCTAAAATATTAATTTATACAAAATATAACAACTTTAATTATATCAAAACAATTAACTACTTCCAGGTTATAATGATAGTTTTATGACAAGATTACTCGTTGGCGCGGCGATATATAACGTTGATCAATCTCATTGTCAATCACCCATCATCATATTCATCTTAATTAATATTGATAGTTTACTTCCTTACAATTAAACATGAATATATTCACTTTCTTCTTCATCACCTTCACATGTGGTTTTCTACAGAATGTAGTTTCAAATGCAAATCCTCTCTCATACGAAGCTTTCTTTAACTTTGGTGATTCTATAAGTGACACTGGAAATGCTGCGTCTGTCTACGACCCTATGCCTAACCCTATTCCTTATGGTTCTACTTACTTTAAACATCCTTCAGGACGTATGTCAAATGGACGACTGATCATTGATTTCATTGGTATGATTAAGTTTTTTCTAGTATCATAAATTATTTTTTCTCCAATGATAAGAATAAGAAACAATAAAAATTCTTGACATACAATCTACAAAATATATTTCAATATATTATCTCTGTCACACACACACACACATCTAGATACACACACATGAAATATGGTTTAATGGCTTAACTTGATATTTACATCAAAATAAATAATGAAATGAGATTTTATTAAAAAAATAAATTATGTTTTCTTTTATGAAAATCAATAAGAGTAATCTGTAATGAAATTTTGATCAAAGTGCTTTAACATGTGATCATTTCAATTGTAGCTGAGACATATGGATTGCCTTTTTTGCCTGCCTATATGAATAAAAGCAGAGACCAAGATGTCAAAAAAGGAGTAAATTTTGCATTTGCTGGTGCCACTGTACTCAATTTTGAGTATCATGTCCAAAATGGGCTTCCTAATCCAGATACAAATAACTCATTGAGCATTCAACTTGGATGGTTCAAGAATGTCAAACCCTCCCTCTGTAAAAGCAAAGAAGGTTTTACCATAAGTAGTGGAATATTTTTTTTTTTTTTTTTTTTATGAAATACATGAATTTTTTTTAATATGGCTAACAAACTATGTTTCATTCTATGATAGATTGCAATAACTACTTCAAGAAATCATTGTTTATAGTCGGAGAAATTGGTGGGAACGACATTATGAAGCATACGATGAAGTATAAAACTGTTACAGAACTTCGAGAAATAGTTCCTTTTATGGTTGAAGCCATTACTAACACTACAAATGTATGTTTTATTCCAATTAAGTATTGGAATGACTACTTCACTGAATTATAATTCACAAAGAAATATCATTGATTGGATCGTCCGGGGAAAAAATGTGACATTGATTTTGTTTCTATGTGCTAGGTGCTAATCGAAGAAGGAGCTGTAGAGCTAGTGGTGCCTGGGAATTTTCCGATGGGGTGCAGTGCTGGAATATTGACACTTGTGAATAGTAATAAGAAAGAAGACTATGATGAATTTGGGTGCTTAATAGCTTACAATAATTTTGTCGAGTACTTTAATGGGCAACTAAAAAATTCTATAGAGACACTAAGGCAGAAGCACCCTGAAGTTAAGATAATATACTTTGATTATTATAATGATGCCAAACGTTTATATCAAACACCACAACAATATGGTGAGCAATATTTATATATAATTATATATTTTGGAAATAACAATATACATATTTGATTGCTATTGCTACCATAAATTATTCCTTTTTATTTCATTTATACCTGCTTACCGGATCAATCAAATTAATTATGCAGGTTTTGATAAGGATGATATTTTTAAAGTATGTTGTGGAGGATGTGGATCAACTAACGCTACAGTTTGCTCTGATCCTTCAAAACGTATAAATTGGGACGGACCTCACTTTACTGAAGCAGCTTATAAGCTAATAGCTAAAGGGCTAGTTGAGGGTCCATTTTCAAATCCTTCTCTCAAATCCCCTCTTTTCAAAATAGCTTAGATAACTTATTAGGATGCATAATACTACTAAAGATAAATTCAAAAAATGTAATAAAATGTAATGAATTTGTCCTTGATGTTTTGGTAAGGATGAAATTTGTAATATCAAGGGGCGAAGTTCAAATCCCATAGGAGATGGTTGGAGAAGAATTCAAATAATATTTGAGTTGATTGTAAAATGATCATTAATTTCACTCTCATTAATAATAATTTTCCGTTCATCGATTATAAAAATCTTGTAATTTGTTTTACTGAGGAATCAATTTAGTTCTAAGTCGTGTAGGTTGCATACAAAATTGATCATTATGGGAGAATAATGATATTTTTTTGGTACAAAAAGAGATGTGATAATAAACTTTAACTACATGAAAGATGGTAAGCTTTAGAAGCTGAAAGAATTTTAAATGGGGTAATCAAATTTAAAAAGTATTTTAATTAAATGAAAATAGAACTAAAAAGAAATATGGTGGCGTTTATGTAAATAAAAGAACTTTATCTCTCTCATCTTTTCTCTTCCTGAAACCTTCTTTTTTGCACGAGCTCTCTGAAACCTTATTACGCGTACCCTCCGCCTCTCCTTTGCAACACCCAATTGATTTCTCAAATTCTTTTCTCATCTGCATCCTTCATATTCCATGTTTTTCGCCACTCCCGGATTTCTCCTTCCTTTCAATTTATGAATCGAGGTATTAGTCTTTCAAATTCGAATCTCTTACCTCTGATTCCTTTTCGTGTTCTTTTTTGCCAGATTATTTTTTTATAAAATTCATTTTCGATATGGTTTATTGGTTTAATTTTTACTATTATTGTTGATTAGATGGATTAGGGATTATTTATTTATTTTGGTGGATTTTTTGTTAGGGTTTGGATTGAGATATGTTTGTTGGGGGTTTGAATCTTTTGAATTGGGTTTCCAAGCGTGATTTAAGATTGCTCAAAATATTGATTTTAACTACCTGGGTGTTAGTTTGTTATCATGATAATTTGTGTTTGGTAGCCTATTTTACATCAGGCAGTTGTGTTCTTGAGTTGATTGTAAAATGATCATTAATTTCACTCTCATTAATAATAATTTTCCGTTCATCGATTATAAAAATCTTGTAATTTGTTTTAATGAGCAATCAATTTAGTTCTAAGTCGTGTAGGTTGCATACAAACTTGATCATTATGTGAGAATAATGATATTTTTTTGGTACAAAAGAGATGTGATAATAAACTTTAACTACATGAAAGATGGTAAGCTTTGGAAGCTGAACGAATTTTAAATGGGGCAACCAAATTTAAAAGTATTTTAATTAAATGAAAATAGAACTAAAAAGAAACATGGCGGCGTTTATGCCAAACAAGGAGCAAACCTAACCTAACTCTCTTCACCCCACCTAAACCCGTAAAAGACAGGAACTGATGAACAAGACGAAGAGGGGTCACAAACTCCCAACCCAACCACCTAGACGAACATACTTATCTATTATGCATAAATAGTAGATATGTTTAATCTCAAACACCCGAGAGCTTGAATGATTCGATTCAAAACATACATGAATTGAATCAAATCACTAAAAAATAGATTTTGAACAAATTTCCATGAGCCAAACACAACACTTGACTCAAACTTCACATTTTGTTAAACTGTGATTAGTTACATGTTTGCATTATGTTGGATCCGGATTGACTACGGTCACAATACCACCCATTATTTGTTGCAGTTAGTACATCATAATAGTTATATAAAGATTAGACAGTTCAATATTTAAATTTAGTAAATCAAATTTAAAAACGTCTCGCAAAATGAGTTACTTAATCTTTATCCAACAATATTGATTAACTGGTAGCGCAATTACATGGTATTTTAACTGTTTCTGAATTTTGCAGTGAGATACATTCCTGCCTTGCAACAATAGAAAATTCGGAAACCACTGACAAGAAACTGTTAGATCATGTGCGCATGTCAATATTTATGTCTGCAACTCACAAGCACCCCTTAAAAAAAATCATGTTTTCACTTTCTCTAAATGAGTAGGAACAAGAAACATTTTTAGATACAAAAATCACGTTTATTACAACCTATGACCATTCTAGCCTGTGTTTGCTTCGATATTCTAAGAGTTTTCTCCGCAAGCTGAGTTTAAAGCTCCAAGTTATAGTTTCGCTCACACTGCATCTAAAGGAGCTGTCGCAACTGGCATGCATTCAGTTGTTAAAACAACAACAGGTTGGTCTTTATCTTTGTCTCTTGAGAGATTCAGTTTAGTCCATTTGGCATATCTTGTCAATAGTAAGAGTGTCACAGTTTGACACGCCAGCCCGCAAATCAGACCAATCCATAAACCCTAAATCATAATTCAAAAACACAATGATTAATTACAAAATAAAGAGTATTAAGATAAGGCTCATGGTTCAGTCCCTACTGCTAAGAAATTCTCTTTCGCATAATAAATTGACCATTAACATTTATCTAAAAAAAGACAACACATTTACATTGTGATTTTGTGAAATAACTCTTTTACCTTGTGTTGCAAATTGGTCTTAAATCCAAGGACACATGAAATGGGTAAACCAATGAGATAAAAAGTTGCAAGGTTGACATAAACAACTATGTGCTGCCAACCACATCCTCTAACCACCCCTGCATTATTATTTAACTCATTGTTCCCGCTAAGTTGTTTTTTGTTAATGATAATCATGCTGTAGAGAAAGCTTAACTTAAAAGATATGAGGAATTCAAACCTGATAAGACACCTTGGACAGAATCAAGTAGTATGGAAGTAGCAAGGAAGGGTGCTATCGAAGCAAACTTATGTTTGATCGTAGGACTACTGCTAAACATCCGAATCCATATATCATGACCAAATACAATCATCAAAGCAAAACAGAAACCAAGGACGATAGATAGCTTTAAAGTGACTCTCATTGCATGTTTTGCTCTTTCGGGGTGGCCTGCTCCCAATTCATTGGAAATTCTTGTGCTATAAAAGTTCAAATTTCAATTTTTCAATACATGTATAGAACATAGATTAAAGTGCTTATGTTAGGAGATAAGTCCAATAAAATGTCCTTTATGAAGTACATTGGATTTTCTGCAGTCATACAATAACGTTGTCGCAGATCTTGGTCGTTGGATGAAAATTGGATGTGTCATATTTTAAATAGTTTGATTAAACACTTATAAGCCTAAGCGCCAATCATATAAGTAAACAGTCTTTCAAATGCTTATGCTAGTAGATAAACTCAAATAAATCCATTCAAACAGACACTAAATTCTATTTTGAAGTCAATTTGGTAAAGTTAGCATAGGAGTTGTCGATCTTCATCTAACGCCCGAGATCTCCTGACTGCGTGATTTCCTATACTCTAGGAAATCCAGGTCCAGAAGGAAATGCGTGACAATGTTGGGGAAAGAGAGTATGTTAACTTAGACCAACTAACCTTGCAGCTGCACTAAGACCATAAGTGATCATGTAAGCAATGAATTCTGTGTTCGCACTGCATGATTGTTTTGAAGAATAGCATTAGTGAATATTTCTTCTATTCATTTTAGTAACAGAAATATAAAGATACGAGAACCATACCATATTGCAATCAACGAAGTTGTTATTTGTGAGTCAGGCATTAATCCAGCTAAGAAAACCAAAACTTCAAAAGCCCAATGCTCCAAACTTGCATAATATAAAACAATATAGTAAGTTTGATATTGTTCAGAAACTAGAAGCTAATATGTTTTTGGTCAATGCAAATATACAACTGTCTTATTTTAGTCCTTGCAAATATATAATTTTTTTATTTTGGTCCTTGTTGTTTTGTTTTAGTCCCTAAACCTTGTAATAGGCAGAGATTTTGATTTTAGTCACTCCAATATGGTTTACATGAGGACCGAAATGAATATTATACACATATTACATGAACCAATTCAAACATAAACAAATTTTGCACAGAAATCTTGAAGGCTCTAAAAGAAAGAAAAAATGATATACTTGCAGGGACAAACATATTCAAACCTATTTATCAAACTAGGTTTTGTGAAAGGCATTTAGAAACTCATACCATACCATTGCAGCGGAAGTCAAAGCTAGTTTCATGTTTGAAAACAAGTAATGAAATGATTGCATTGAAAATCCCTTCCATGTATTCTCAAACTTCTTTGCATAAATTACATATGATCCTAACATTATCATTGATATCCATAGTGAAATAGAAGTTGCAACTGGTCCACCTTTGAAATTCAGACTTGTCCATTGAACAAATCCATATGCAATCCCACCATGAACCAATGCTGGTATAGCTGAAAGTATAACCAGTGGTATTACTACAGATTGTGTTTGTAGAAACCTCAACAAGTTTTGCAAGATGCTATATGCAAATAATCCTGGTATAAGAAACTTCATATAGAGTGCTGCTGTTCTAGCAATGTCTTGTGACTGATGAAGTAACACTAGAATGTGTTCTGTATAGAACCAAATAATTGATATAATGATTGAAAAAATGAAAGATATAATGCAAGAGCTTTGTAGATAAATTCCCAACATGTGATATTCTTTCGCACCAAATCCTTGTCCGCAAAGTGTTTCCAATGCACCACTTAAACCAACCTAAGACCAAGAAGAATAAATCAAAGAGCATATAGTTAATCTTGCGGCAACATTTAGGTATGTTTGGATAAACAACTTAATTAAGCGTTTATTGCATAACATTTATCATATAAGTGTTATATATAAGCTTTTTCTATAACCCTCAACCACCTTATCTCTCTGCTGGCATAAATTATACGCCTTTTTAATATTTATTTTTCTTCGTGTAATTTATGAAAGGCTAAAATATGGTTTTGGTCCCTGCAAATATGCTTAGTTTTGGTTTTAGTCCTGTAAAAAAAAATTGTTTTTCGTCCCTGCAAATATGTCTCGTTTTGGTTTTGGTCCCTGACCCCACTTTTGTGATGATTTGCACACGTGGCAGATGATGGTTGAACCCATTTATTAGATAAATAGTCCCTGCAAAATCTTTTGATTTTGAAAAAGGTCCCTGCAAAATATTTTACTTTTGGAAATAGTCCCTCCAGGGACCAAAACCAAAACTAGGCATATTTTGCAGGGACCAAAAACAATTTTTTTTTTTTACAGGGACTAAAACCAAAACTAGGCATATTTGCAGGGACCAAAACCATATTTTAGCCTTTATGAAATTCTGCATGAAAAAACACTTACTAAAATTTTATCTAAATTGGTGCTTTCCCAAATTTACTTTCTTCATGTAAATCCAACTTTTTTGGGAAATAAATTGCCACAAGTTTCAAAACAGAATTTTCATATTGAGTACCTTAATATGGAGTAAAGATCCACTCCAAGAAATGGAGAGAATCCTTACTCCTTAACACGTGCCTTTAGGGCACATGTTAACATTTCCCTTTAATTGATTTATTCGGTCACCATTGGTGCTTTCATAGGAGAAGTTGTTGCAAGCATTAATGAGCCATTGGCTACATTTCAAAGAAGTATTTATTGTGAAACTAATAGCATCGTAAATACTACAACTACAGGCTACAAAAGCAATGGAGCCATTGACCTTAATGGTTTTTTTAGAGCAAATACTAAAATAAACAAGAAATTTCGGATTTTCTCTCATGTATACAAACATACATATAAATGTACAAAACGGGGCGTTACCGCGATAAAGGTCATTACAAAACGGTATAGGCAGGCTGTGAGTGAGAGGAAGTGGTGAGGGTAATTGTGCAAGGTTGTGATTAATTCACACCACAATGACCGCAATCTATAATGCAACATTCATAACAGCCAAAAACAACCTTAACGCGACAGTGACCGCTACCGTTGTTTAAAACATATAATCGATCAATAAGAGTTTTGATCAAGAGTTCAACATTTATTAAAATGCTAAATGAGACATCAAACTTGCATTCACAAAATATAATAATGCAGAAATAGTAAATTACTTACCATAACTGCTATGCCCGTGACACTAAACCATGAATTAGCAAGAGTAGCACCGGCTAACTGAAGATCACCAAGATGACCAACAAGCATGACAGAAACCAAAGTGATCAAGTAATAAAATAAGTTTGTAAAAATCATTGGTAATGAAAACATGAGTTGATGTTTGGCTTCCTCAATGTCCAAGATTTTATTCCACCATTTCTTCGCCATTTGAGGTTCCGTGTTCTGTGTCCCGTTATCATTAGGTGTTGCTGTGCCATGTGAAATGATACTTTCTGCCATGTGAATTGTGAATTATTCTGTTATGATTTTGTTAGGTATCAAGTGAGAGCAGTATAGTATTTATAATGAATGAGAGATGAGAGGGTGAAATAATGGCCCTTGGATTAAATCAAATGAAATGGTTGAGATTAAATGAGAGATGCATCGCTGCTCTTATTTGCTCTGTGACATTTTCTTGTTGTTCAATTTGAGATCTCCAATTCATTCATTCAATCCCTGTTCTGGTTCATTCCTTTAATTTGAAGAACCACACGTTGATTTGATTTATAAAGAGTTCTTTAAAAACAAAGACCACATTGAGTAAGATTAATTTTTTTTCTTCTTCTAATTATTAGCTCAATTTAGCGTGAGAGAAAGGCACATGTTTGACACATGACTCACTTAATCTATCTTTTAATCTCAGCCCTTCCTATTAATTCTTTTATTCTTAGTGGCTCATATTCATTCATATTATTCTCACATACAAATGAATATCATTCTTATGTGATATATATATATATATCATAACACACAAAAAAAACACACACACACGTTTTAGCTTTTTGTGCTTACCACTTTTTAAGTCTTAGATTTCGGGTTTGAATGGAAATTGAATGTAATATGTCAATATATTTAATTGTGGTGGCGCGGAGCCAACACTAATTCTACCCACCCTAGTCACTAGAGAAATTCCTGCATTTTTTTGGGGAACATTTTGTGTCTTTTGAACTTACGTAAATAATGGCAATACGGCATTGTGTGAAACATAGGTTTATTCGTAAAGAATATGATGTAGTTGTTGCTTTTTTTTTGGAAGGATGATGTAGTTGTTGCTATTGCCGCAAATATTATGTCAGTAAATCGACGATATAGCAAGTCGTAAGAACGCACTAATGTCACGCTAGTATATAGACACGCACACATCACTGTGTGATTCAATGTTGGGCTGCTTTTATTATGAATCTTCTATTATTTTTTTGAGCAATGATTCTTTTAGAAAAATTTGTTTGAGGTTTTTTAGTTTTAGAAAAAAAAGTTTACCTAGGTGGATCTAATGCCTTCACGTATCTGAAGCCAAATAGTAAACAAAACCTCTCAAAAGGTTACAAACCTAAAATTAGGCAAGCCTAATCTATTTTTTACATAGGTGGATCTAATGCATTCATGTATCTGAAGCCAAATAGTTAAATTAGTTACATTAAAACCAATGTTAAGTAAAATGTCTGCATATTGGTTCCCCTCCCTAACAAAATTGCCAGCTAAAATTTTATAAAAGATATTGTCATAATTTATATGCATTATTGCAATAAAAAAATAAAAAAAAAGACACACGCAATGCTAGTTTTTATTTTTATTAAAGTCTGTGAAGTGTGGTGAAGGGAGCATATCAAAATGCTAAAAGATTATGACTGCCTGAGTGCATAGTCAAACCTGGTCCCATGTTGAGACGCAACCCATTAACAAGGATTAAAATTATGGCTGAGACGTTACCAAAAAGGGCGTTTATACGGTGTAGTTAGGAAACTGATTTTTTAAAAAGTCATTTTGTTCTTCATCTTTCTCCTTTGCTAAAACATCCAAAATCATTGAACAATTTATCAAATTAGTAAGGTTGTCTTTACCACATGTAGAGCAATTCCCACCAGGTGCAGAAAACACTATGGACATTCCACTAAATATGAACAAATTCCTTGAACTAGCTTATCAAGGTCTTAAAGATGATATTATTGAGATTCTCAAAACATCAAAACCTGATTGGATTTTCTACGATTATGGTATTGTTTGGTTAGCACCAATAGCTAAAAGCCTCAACATAGCTTCTGTTCTTTACAACATAATGAATTTTGAAGAAGATGAATTTTGGAGAGAAAAAGATTTGATTAAGCAGATGAATTTTGAAGAGAAATGGTTTTAGGGTTCGAAAATGTGAATTTTGGAAAAGATGAATTTTGATTAAGCAAGACAGTATGCTCAATGATTGGGCATAGGGTTAACTTCACCAAAAAAGTCATTTTCATGACTTCACCATAGAATTTTCCTACCAAAAAAGAATGGATTAAAATTAAGGAAATACTAATGAATGTTCTTATAAATTCTTTAACAATTTAAATAGTATTTATTTATTTATTTTTATAAAATTCGATGTATTCAATAAATTCAAAATTAAAGTTTTGTTATTGTCAAAAAAATTAAAGTATTTAACTTTGTAAAGAAACGATATATTAATTTTGAATTTGTAAATGCGGTTGATCATACGTTTGTAGGAAAGACTACATCTATAGTTAGTACCGTTACTTATTTTTTTGCAGTGAACAACATGTTCCTTTCAAAAAAAAAGAAGGTTTGTTAACGAATCTTTAAAATTATATATGACGGGCTTGGCAAGCTCATCATGGACAAACTATATTAACATCCAATTAAAAACCTTCGAAAATTCAATCGCTTGCACCCAACTGTACTTACGAAAATATCCCACGTGACTCAAGTTACACATGTGTTACTCAGCGTGACTTACGAAAATCTCAACGCGTTGGTTAACAACACAAATGAATTATTCTCCCTCCATTGCTGCATGAACTCTTCCCCTTCTCCACTCTTCTTTCGTAACATGAATTTTCTTCAACCTCTCCACTTTCCTACCATTCTCTTCATTTCCAAATTTCATAGATCCGGCATCGAACCATGTCAAAATGCATTGAATCATTTAGTTTATCACAGTTCGTTCATGATGAGATTTTCCTTTCAAAGCTATAATTGATGATAAATAAAGTTAATTGTTTAATCTAACATTTAGTAACTTTTTTTATGCCATTAAAAAATCCCCTTTTTTATTATGACAAGATTGTTGAATGAATCGATGTGAAAATTAAGATTTGAGAGAAGAATTTGTGTATTGGCTAGGGCATAAAGAGATTACCGAGTTAGTAGTTCATGAATTCACGTGGTATTTATGTGCATTCAGGTGTATAGATGAATGTGTGGGAAGAGTTCACATAGCATGACAATGGAGGGGGAAGAATTCAATTTGTGCTGTTAACCAACGTGAGTTAACACAAATTGGGATTTTTCAGCGTGACATAAGTCACGCGGGGTATTTTGGGAAGTTTGGTTGGGAATGAGCGATTTTTTATGGGAGAAGATCAATTTTAAAAAACTTCACATGAGAGTAGAGGTGGAAATAGGTTAGGTTGGGCCGGGCTTCGTAAGGCCTAATACTTAAAAAAGTATAGGCCTGAGTCTGACCTATTAGAAAAATGCTCTTCTCCTAACAAGTTTTGTTCACTCTCAACCAAACTTCCGAAAATGCCCCTAGCGTGAATTAACCCACGCATGTGTTAAACCTGCGTGCCTTAAGTCACACATGCGTTAAACAATTGTGTGACTTAACTCACGCAGAGATTAACATCTGCGTGAGTTAACTCACACTGTGTCTGTGCAAAAAACCAGAACAAGCAGAAACTTAATTTTCCCTAATTTCCTTCATTCATTCATACATCCATTCAATCATTTTCATCATTCATTCAATCATTCACAATCATTCATTCATTAATAATTAACATACACATAATAAAACAAAAAATTAAGCAAAATTAAAAACCGATAAACTAATTTAAATATCATAAAAATGCGCAAACGCGCGAGTGTAAATATATTACATCAGAAACCCCCCGAAAATGTCACAAAAACATCTAAAAGTATACTAATGGCCTAAAAACTCTAGAACAAGACCATAATCCTCTTGTGCAATATGACTCCTACTCTTCCTCTACGGAGCCACCACCTCCTCCAGCACCCTATACTCGTCCCGAATAACCTCCATAATACCAAGAACGAGTCGATTTGAAAACACATCAGGAACCCCCATTGCACTCTCCACTCTAGCTCTGATGTTGCCAATGATTTGCAATGAGTCGGGAGGATGTCTAACCCATTGCTACTCAACAATAACCTCCTCGTAGGGAGGGACATTAGTTGTGTAGTCTGGAACGGCCGCATGGGCGATCATAATAGGACGGGATACTTTGTAGATTTTTTTTTGTACCCCTTTGAATGCTTCCACCCCTCGTCCTCCGGGACTGGATCACTCCTCTCTTGCTAGATAAGGACATCGACATTAAACTCCATGAAGGCTATAACCACCTCCTTTGGCGCAAACTCCATAATCGTAGTAGGAGGTATGTGAATGGTCTGGACATAGTCGTACTGCCTCAGAACCCGCTCCGACAAGTGATGACACATCCTGTCTTTGTCAGCCTTGATCCATCCGAAGTATCAGCATACGTCCTGAAAAGGTGTCACGTCTCGTCGAGTCTCGTATGACCTCTAGATGACATGAGCATGCTCCATTTAATCAATTGCGATTTTCAAGTGTCCAGGATCAGAAAAGCCTCTGGGAGGTTTCCATTTACCCACAAGCGGTTCAGCACACAAGTAATCTTCCTCAGGCTTCCTCAGAACGAGTGTCTTGAAAGGCGCCAAAACCCATCCCTTCAAACACAATGAAAGAGAAAAATTTATATCAGCACAAGTATCATACAAACAACTATACATTTATGATCCACTAAAAAAATATAAAAAAATATTACCACAAGCAAGGTCATGTAACCACCAACGGCGCTAACAGCTGAGTTGGAGGTAAGAGAAAACTTCTCATACAAGAAAGCAAGTTTCATCCCTCCCCATGACCAGTCGCCCACCCTGTCCAAATCCTGAAACACAAGCAACCATAGAAGATTAACGATTCTGCTGTTCTTGCCAGCAAAAAGGGTGTAGTCAAGTAAGAGCAACATAAACGCCTTAACTCAGACGGTCCTAACAACACACTGCTCCTCCTCCTCCTCTGCCTTCGATGCAGGCTCCACCAACTGATTACACCTATTCGACAGTGTGTAATAATGGGTCTTCAGTTTAGTGAAACTGACATGAGCACCACATTGTTTTTCACATCAGTTTTCACCTCTGCCTCTGTAAAACATAGCTCATCCTGCATCATCTCTATGCCCCGCTCATTAGATAACTCCCCCTCTTCAATGAGCCTCCCGTTGATGGGTATACCTAGAAGACACACCACATTATCTAGTGTGACAGTCATCTCCCTACCAGGCAGATGGAAGCTACTGGTGTCCCCATGATATCTCTCTAACAAGGCACAAACGAGACTGTGAGAGATGTTGTCGTACCCAGTCTTAAGGAGGTGGGAAAGACCGCAATCATTCACCGGCCCCAAAACCCGTCATTTGCTTCTCCCAACAACGACATTGTCAAGTTACTAAGCCTAAGCTTCTTCCTCTGCGAGACACCTATCATCTTATGCGTCAATCGAAACTGAAATTAAAAAAAACACCGTTGAAAAACTAATAAGTAAAATAAACTTGAAATATTCTAACATAAATTTTAATTCTTAAATAAAATAATAAAGCAATAATATAATCAATAAAATAAGTAAAATAAGTAAAATAAGTAAAGTTTAATATTCTAACATAAACATGAAATAAGTAAAATAATAAGTAACATATCATTAAAATAAAATAAAGAAATTATACTTACTTCGGGATCGACTCATAGCCTACATGCCATATGTTTACCGAAGTTCGGTAAAAGCGACAACTCATAAGGTCCCCCAGAAAAGCCCTGTGATCCGGCCTCAAACTCCATCCTCGGCTCCTCCTGAGCCTCACCCTCCAGCTGGTGAGGCTGCTCATACTGAGGCTGATACGCCTCATGCCCACAGTAAGGCTGATACGCCTCATGTTGATGATGTTGATACTGTGTTGGGTCCACTATTTGGGATGCACTCGCTTGTGATGTCGACCCCTCCCCAACATAATCCGTAACAAGCCTCTTTCCCCATCTACTAGGAGCATGAGGAGGGAGTTGTGTGACCCTTTCGACCCGTGGAGTACTGGTAGAAGACTCCCTCCCTAACGTAAGTTTGTCACTCTAAGACAAATATGTGCGCAACAATTCAAAAAGCAAAAAATCAATGATTTATTTCATACGGACATTGTGTCATTTCTAACAATTAAACAACAACATTTAAATTTTGCCAGTATCATTCCAGTCCGTAAACTAGCACATTGTAGTTAACTATAATCAACAATAACAAACCAATTTCTAACTAATTTCATCATTAACAATCCAAAAAACAAACAAAATTTCATTGAGACATTTTATAAAACACCTAGAGTCCAACTTTCAATCAAATTAAAATCAAACAATTTCTAACCCTTAACCTACCACATTGCACTCCATACAACATCTAAACTACAATTCCTAACTTAACCTATCACTAACGATCCTAAAAACTAACATGCAAGACAAATTTCTAAAAACTTAAAAATGTCAAATTTCTCCAAAAAAAATCATAAATTTAAACAAAAAAAAAGCAATGAAGTAGAATAAGCATAACTTACTTTGTTGATTTGGTTGAAGTTGGTGAAATTCGCAAAATTTGGGAGAAAAATCGTATTAGGGAAGTTGGAAATATGAATGGGTTATGTTTTCGTTGCTGTCATATAACACTTAAGTCATGCAGCGTGACTTAAGTCACACAGAGTTATATCAAACATGAGTTAAGTCACGTTGCGTGAGTTAACTCACTCAGGAGCATTATTGTCACTTCAGTCGGGAACGAGTGAATTTTGATGGGAGAAGAGCAATATTCGACCTATTACCCATCATAGACTTAGTTTTAAGGTATGGCTTGACCTTTTTAAAGGCCTGATGAAGGTTGAACGCCTATTTTACACTAAGGCCTAGGCCAAAACATATGAAGACCTAAATAACACAAATATGTTTGCTACTAAATAATGAATGTTTAACCACACCAATATACCTGCTACTAAATAACCAAATCATATGTGACAATCATAGCTGGGATGAACTGGGTTTTAAATAAGCTAGGTCGTAGGTCCTGTCGTACAGTCTCGGCTGTTCCCACCCCTATATAAGAGTTAGATAAATGAAAATTCATAGCCTTTTTACAAGCTTGAATAAAATCAACAAACCAAACTTAAAAAGAGAGTCATAAATGGGATATGCGACAATCATAAATGAAAATTAGGATGACAGAGAGAATCCTTAAAGATTATGCTTGCTACAATAGGAACTTCTGTCAAACTCCAGAATAGAAACCACCTTGTAGAAAACTTTGTTACATAATGAATATTTATGTATGCAACTCACCAAGACGTCTTAAAAAAAAATTGTGTTTTCATTTTCATTAAATGTAAAAGAGAAAGAAACATTTTTAGATAGAAAAATCATGTTTATTACAAGTTGAGGTCATCTTTTTGGCCTGTGATTGCTTCCACGTTCGAAGAGTCTTCACCGCTCACTTTTTGGATTGTAATTCAGTTTGTTAATTAGTTTGAGAATAGTTACTAATATAAGGTTACTTGTGTGTGAAGTAAATCAACATAACAAGCTATGCTATAAGTAGTACCTCACCATTTTATGCTAATTCATTCACTGTATTCATCTATTAAAAAATTAAAGGTTAATAGCACTTTACCCCTGTAATATAAGGCATTTTTGCATTTGTCATTTGTAAAAAAAAAAAATTAAATTCGGTCCTTGTAAAAAAAGATTGTTTTGAAATATCCCTTACGTCGTCTGATTGTGCATTTTCGTTGATGTGACACGATGAGTCGTCTTTCTTATTTGTAGTAACCCGGATACGAGCTACATCCAACCTATTTCAGGAAACTGCATCTTCATCAAAATCAACAAAGACACCAAACAAATAACACGGATTTTTGAACAATGGTTCATCCCACACATGTAAAGGGATCCCATACACATTCAGCCAAACTGATCTTCTTGTTGCCACCAATTGAGGGAACCATCTCCGAACATTTTTGAACATCGCCCCCACCACCGTTCATGCTTCTTCATAACCGTTTCCATATCTCCTAAAACCTAGAGTTTCAGCAAGACCAACATGTCCCCCATGTTGGTGACCTTCATCTTCGGAATTCCGTCTATGAGCAGCCCTTGTTGCACTGACTTGACATCCAGATCTTAAAATAACTCACCCATATAACTACCATTCAACAAATCTAGCATCTCTTCACTTGTATAGATTTCTAGGCAAGGAAACACACCTCCCAGCGATCTTCTTTGACATGTTCTTCCACTACGTACAACATGCTTAAAGGATCTTCCATTACTAGTGATCTTCCCTCCTTCTCCACCAGTCACTTTAGTCAAGTTAGCCTCCTCCCCTTTTTTCTCCTCCCAACCAAATCTGGCTCTATTCACCTTCAACCGAGACTCCCACAACCACACCTCCTCCAACCGGTCCCCAAGCTCCTCCTTATTCCTAACATCCTTGAATTTCACAAAGCCAAATCTTCTTCCCCATTCATCCAACTTTTTATGTATAAAGACTTCTCTCACATGACCAAAAAACGCAAAACATTTCCACAAATCCGACCTCTTCGCGTTATTCAGAAGATTGGTGAAGAAAAACGATGTCATTGAGTTGTCTAGGTGACGGAAACCGCCACGTTTTGCCACCGTCTTGCCACCAGTCGCCGGTTCTTTGTCTTTTGAGGATGCACTCACTTTTGTCCCAGTGGACCCAATTCCCCCCACAGCTTCTCTCTCATTTCACTTTTTGTGTATATATTAAGTACACTATTAACACTAGACATATCTTTGTTATCAAGTGTCGATGCTACATAGACTGCAACAATGCAATTGAATACCGTAGAATATTTGAATATTGTATCATACAAACAGAGCACACTTAACTGGCCTCCAAAACCAGATATCTATTTTTTGTTAGAAAATATAAGATTAAAAGCTCAAATTTAAGATGGTTGAGGTACAAGCCTTTTACTCAAGTAGAGTATTTTTTTTTGTTAGTACAAGGTTTTTATTCAATTATTTTTATTCCCTCATGCTCTTGCAGTGAGATTCTGGAATGTTGGAGATTGAGAAGAAGCAAAAGGGTTTTGCATATCTTGGTGTTTGTCAAGACTTGGAGTCTATGATCCATAAGAATTCCCATTTTTTAAAAAACTGATCGAGCTCATTCCGGCTAATTTTTATCTATCAACTGATGATAATGAGAAGCCACGGTTTCAGGGTCTAAGAAAGGAGAGACTATTTAGACCCTAACAAGCCATCTGCAACCACCATGTCCTTCTCAAAGAAAACTTAGGAGGAGACAAAATCACTGACAACGATGGAGAGGAAGGTGAGGTTAAGCCATTCATGTCGGGATGGGAAGCAGATGATCAGTCAATGACCTTTGAATAATTAAGCCAAAGGCTTCACTGCAAACTCGAAGAGTTGCAGTCAGTTTGTAACTATACAATTCCTAAAAATTCTAAGAAGAGGTATGATAGAAAGAGAGAATTTCAGGAGAAGAAACGTAAGAGGTATAATGAACTTGAAAGAGCTAAGAATTTGGAGGAAATAAAGAAGAATGATCCTGAGAAGGGTGAAGCTATTGCTAAAAAGGAAGCATGGAAAGCAGCAATCAACATAGCTTCAGAAATTAAGGTTCATGATGATCCTAAACTGACAAGGAAAGGTGTACAGAAATTAATTCAAAAATGTTGGATTTTCTTCATCTTCTT
This sequence comes from Medicago arabica, assembly GCA_946800305.1. Lineage (NCBI taxonomy): Eukaryota > Viridiplantae > Streptophyta > Magnoliopsida > Fabales > Fabaceae > Medicago > Medicago arabica. The sequence continues at coordinate 44,291,828 of OX326971.1, read as the reverse complement.
CTCCTCTTTTTCATCTTCATATCATCTCCATCAACCTTCAACAACAAGAATCCTAGAAAAATTTCAGAAGAAAATGAAGAAAACCTAACGTTTTTCATTTAAAACTAACGGAAATGATCAAATGTGTAATGGAGGGAAGTTAATGGACCAAAATAAATCAAATTTTAATTAAGAACCAACAATGCAATTTAGCCGAAAAATAAACACAATTTTTTAAATAATACTTATATTAAAATATAAGGTAGAAAAATGCAGAGAAATGGTTCAAACAAGAGATCAATTGAAGGTAGAGAAACAACAAAAAGGTCAGCAAATATAGCTGAGAGGATTAATGATGTGAGAAGAAGCTACTACGGCCTGGATTTGAAGGTCGTGAGGAAGGTTTTTTAATGGTATTTCTGGCTAACATGGCTGTGAAATTTATTGATTTTGTGCATTTGCTTTGCATTTTTATCAAAGGAAAAAAAGTCTATAAATTTCAATGTTTGTTGCTAAGTATATCGGTATATTTTCCTTCATAAAAAAAAAACAGTATATCGGTATATTTGCTTACATTTATCAATTCACATTTCTTTTTTTCAATCCCATGATATATGTTGTGATAATGCAGCCCTTTTGAAATTCTAGCATTTTGTTACATCATGTAGGTCAATATTTATGTACGTAACTCCAACACCCCTTGGATAACAGTGTTTTCATTTTCTCTAAATGAATAGGAGCATGAAACATTTTTAGATAAGAAAATCATGTTAATTACAACCTGTGATCATTTTTTAGCCTGTGTTAGCTTTCACATTCAAAGAGTTTTCTCGGCACGTTGAGTCTAAGGCCCAAAGTTAGAGTTTTGCTCATGTTGTGCATCTAAAGGAGCTGTCACCGTGGTTCCAAACACAGGCTTATTCAGTCCTAATTGGCATGCATTCAGTTGTTAAAACAACAACAGGTTGGTCTTTATCTTTGTCTTTAGAGAGATTCAGTTTAGTCCATTTGGCATATTTTGTCAAAAGTAAGAGTGTCCCAGTTTGACATGCCAGCCCGCAAATCACACCAATCCATAAACCCTATATCAAAATTAAAAAACACAATGATTAAAAAAAGAATACAAAATAAAAAGTATTAAGAATGAGGTTCAGGGTTCAGTTTCTGCCGCTAATAAATTGACCATTGACATTTTGTCTGTAAAATGACAAGATATTTAAATTGTGATTTTGTGAAATAATTCTTTTACCTTATATTGCAAATTGGTCTTAAATCCAAGGACACATGAAATTGGTAAACCAATGAGATAAAATGTTGCAAGGTTAACATAAACGACTACGTGCTGCCAACCGCATGCTCTAACCACCCCTGCAGTATGTAAGACATTAATCGCCTAAGATTTTTTCGTTAATGGTCATGTTGTAGAAAAAGCTTAAGTTAAATGAGATGATAAATTCAAACCTGATAAGACAGCTTGGACAGAATCAAGTAGTATGGAAATAGCAAGGAAGGGTGCTATTGAAGCAAACTCATGTTTGATAGTAGGACTACTGCTAAACAGCCGAATCCATATACCATGACCAAATACAATCATCAAAGCAAAACTGAAGCCAAGGAGAAGAGAGAGCTTTAGACTGACTCTCATTGCATGTTTAGCTCTTTCTGGTTGGCCTGCCCCAAGTTCATTGGAAACCCTTGTGCTATAAAAGTTAAGTTTCAATAAAATGCCCCTATTAAGGAAATTTGATTGCTTGCAGTCACATAATCACGTTGTCGTGGATCTTGACCGTTGGATGAAAATTGGATGTCTCATATTTTAAAGTTGATTTGGTAAAGTTAATATATGAGTCATCGTTCATGTAACAATCAAGATCTCTTGACTGTGTGCTTTCCGAAACTATAGGAAATTTAGGTCTAGAAGGGAATATGCAAAAATGCTGGCAAAGAGAGTATGTTAACGTAACCCAACTAACCTTGTGGCTGCACTAAGACCATAAGTGATCAGGTAAGCAGCGAGTTCTGTATTTGAACTGCATAATTTTTAGTTTTTGAAGAATTACAATAGTGAATCATATGAATATTTATTATCTTCATTTCAGTGGCAGAATTATAATGATATAAGGATCATACCATATTGCAATCAATGAAGTTGTTATTTGTGAGTCCGACATTAATCCAGCTAAGAAAACCAAAACTTCAAAGGCCAAAGACTCCAAACTTGAAAAATATAAAATAGTAAGATTCTTAAATATAAGGATCTTATCTTAAATGAAACATATGTTAGGTAGTCTTAAAATTTGAGTTGAACTTAATTCAACTCTATGAAACTGACATATAAGACGAGGATTGTCCAAACTTTATGCAACTAAATCCACATCCTCACACCCAACATAATGAAGGTGTTGGAGGATGCAATGGAGGCAACACAAATGCTGCAATTAGACATTTACCGATGAACGTTAATTTAGGCAGAACTTCCAACACAACCCTCATGCTCAGGCTCAGGCTCAGGCATGAAGCATGTACGATAGAAGAAGCCCAACAACAAAATTATGATAAATTCTGATACCATCTTAAAATTTGGATTAGAACTTACTTTATCCTACAAAATATAACTGTAAGATGAGAACTATCCAAACATTATAAGCTCTACTTAGGTCATATTTCTAAGCAATGTGGAACTATCCACCCCTTTACATCCTAACAATGAAGGCGATGGATGGTGCAATAATGCAGTCCAGACGTCACAATTAGACAGCGAAACACAATTAAGGCAGAAGTTCAACCATAATGTTCAACCTAAAAGCTAATATTTTAGGCGAAATATGCTTTTTTATATCAATCATCAAAAGGGACAAACAAAGTGAAAGGCTTTTACAAACTCATACCATAGCATTGCGGCAGAGGGAAGAGCTAGTTTCAAGTTTGTAAACAAGTACTGGAATGATTCCATTGAAAATCCTCTCCATGTATTCTTAAACTTTTTTGCATACATAACATATGATCCTAACAATAGTATTGATATCCATAGTGAAATAGAAGTTGCAACTGGTCCACCTTTGAAATTAAGACCTGACCATTGAATAAATCCATATGCAATACCAACATGAAAAATTGCTGGGATAGCTGAAAGGATAACCAGTGGCATCACTACAGATTGTGTTTGTAGAAACCTCAACAAATTATGCAAGATGCCATATGCAAATAATCCTGGTATAAGAAACTTCATATAGAGTGCTGCTGTTCTAGCAATGTCATGAGATTGATGAAGGAACACTAGAATGTGTTCTGTATAGAACCAAATAATTGATATAATGATGGAAAAAATAAAAGATATAATGCAAGAGCTTTGTAGATAAATTCCCAACATGTGATATTCTTTTGCACCAAATCCTTGTCCGCAGAGTGTTTCCAATGCACCACTTAAACCAACCTAAGAATAATAAGGCAAACATAATGACATTAATCTTGTGACAACATTTACGTCCTAATTGAATAAACATTAATAAATAATGAAAACAAAAAAGATTGATTTTTTTTGTCAGGTAGCCTAGTGGCTAAAATTCAGTTTTTTTTTTATTTTATTTTTACCTTTCACCTTTTTTTTTAAGGTGAATAAGTGGGATGTCCGGGTTCAAACTCCGACCCCTGCATATAACAATACATGTCCCTACCACCTGAGATATGATACTGAGATAAAAAAAGATTAACTTATACATATTTCAAAAGATAAATGAGCTAAAAAGGTATAAAAACTAAACATTTAAGTACCCTTACTAGCTTATGGATATTTAAATGCGGAAAAGTGTATGCAAAACACTGAAATTATATAGTGGGCTAAAAATTACTATATAGTAAATATTCTAAAAATTACGATTGAAGAGTGGAATTAGCTACGTAGATCAAACAACTATATATAGAAAATTAAGTTTTTTTTTAAAGGGTTAGAATATTAAGCTTTGGGTTAAATAAGTAAACGGTCCCTCTAAATATACCAACATTTGATTTTAATAATGTACATACTAAAACAAACAAAAAATAAAGCTTGTCAAATTTATATATAAATGTTCATTTGACTATCAATTCTTACATAAGTATGTTTGTTTATTGTATATAATTTATCAATACCAGTTCAAGATCTATTATTTAATAAAAAACAGACATCAAATATCATATAGAAGTTCTTTAATAACATTTTATCTAATGTTTTTTTTTATTGACTGTGTCTTATTAATAAACAGATTCAAGAATTGATTGTTCATATCAATATATATGGAAATAGACAAAAAATATTATTATGGTTTTAAATATATATAGTTGAGCTTTCTTTGAACAATTGCTTATATTTGAGACCGAATGAAAAAATTGTAAATTACCATAACCCCCACGGCAGTGACACCGAACCACGAGTTAGCAAGAGTAGCACCGGCTAACTGAAGCTCACCAAGATGACCAACAAGCATGACAGAAACCAAAGTGATTGAGTAATATAATAATGTTGTAAGAATCATTGGCAGTGAAAACATGAGTTGATGTTTTGCCTCCTCAATGTCCAAGATTTTGTTCCACCATTTCTTCTCCATTTGAGGTTCTGTGTTCTTTTTCCTGTTATCATCAGTTGCAAGAAAATTAGGTGTTGCTGAGCCATCTGAAATGCCACTTGCTGCCATGTGAACTATTCTACTATGAGCTTCTATACATCTGTTTTGATAAACTATGATAGATAATTATATGATGACGTTATTATCCAAATAACAACGTATTGATAAAGTAAAGAAAATGTAAAAAGTGATAAGAGACGTGAACTCTTATGTTTAATAGGTTTCTGGATGGAGATTAGTACACAAAAACTTGGTATCTATGAAATAATAACGAACAAAATTATACATGATCATGTTATCAACTAGTTATGTTGGGTGTGGTTTAGGTTAGCACACGTTTCATAAGATATTTCAAGTTCGGTGAAGGGAGCACATCAAAATACAAAAAGATTGTGACTGCCTGAGTGCATAGTCAATCCTGGTCCCATGTTGAGACGTAACCAATTAACAAAGGATTAAAATTATGGTTGAGACGTCTCCAAAAAACAATGGATTAAAAACAATGGTTGAGACCTCCTCCATATATTGCTGCGTAAACTCTTCCCCCTCTCCACTCTTCTTTCATGACATGAATTTTCTTCCACTTTCCTACCAATCTTTTCATTTCCAAATTTTGTAGATCCGGCATCGAACCGTGTCAAAATGCATTGAATCATTCGGTTTATCACAGTTCGTTCGTGATGAGATTTTCCTTTCAAGCTATAATTGATGATAAAAAAGCTTATTGTTTAATCTAACATTTAGTAACTTTTTTTATGCCATTAAAAAATCCCCTTTTTTATTATGACAAGATTGTTGAATGAATCGATGTGAAAATTAAGATTTGAGAGAAGAATTTATATATTGGCTAGGCCATAAAGAGATTACTGAGTTAGTAGTTTATGAATTCATGTGGAATTTATAAAAATACCAATGGGGTTAGTTCTTAAATGGAAAAACAAAATGAAAAGAAAAATGGTTAGTACTAAATGGAAACAATAACTAAATGCAAAACAGAAAAATAAACTATGTTAGTAACGACTGAAATAAATAAACTAAATGGTAAACTAAACTCTAAAAAAAAATAAAAAATGACTCAACTAAGACTAAATATTTTTGAAATCAGAAAAAATAAAATGCGGACAAATAAATTACTGAAAAAACAAAGATAGATAAAAATAAGTAATTTAAATCGTTTAGTCAAAAATATCAACAATCCCCGTCAACGGCGCCAAAAACTTGATGTGCTAATCGTTTACCAAGTAATAAAATGATAAGTAGAGTATCGTATCCACAGAGATTGTCGTTTTCGTTCAAATAATTCGTGTTACTTATTTTTGTTTTGACTGTATAAATAAATGATAGAGTTGCAATAATTATCTGTTTGCAACAAAGAAGTTTACTTGTTTTTGGTTGCAGAAAAGTAAGCAACGGTTAGGATTCTTCGAATCCCCCTGTTTATATTGTTGGATATTAAGTAACAGTAATGTCGCGTTTATTTATCTTAGGTAGACTATACAAGTGATGAGGTCGTTGGGACGTTACTAACCCTAATTGGTCTATCCCTCTGATGGCTAACTGCACCTGCTAATCGCACGGTGATCCTTACGTGTGGGGTCTTGGTAATTCAAAGGTAATTGAAATATAAACTTAAATTGGCATTCTAGTGTTTCCCAAGGCAATGAAGGTCAAGGTTCCCTTAGGTCTGCCCATATATGAATCTTAGGACACTCATAGCACACCCTCTCTACGCTCTTAGTAGTTCTACAATCTGGTAGCTCTAATCTACGTCTACTGTACTAAGGGTTTCAAGAGAATGGTTCGATAAAGCCTTATTCGCTGGAGACGCTTGTTTCCCTAATTACTAACCATTTACATCCTAGGTTCGGTATAGCACCACTCAGTCTTAGTAATGTCGCCTCCTAAGTACCTACAACTAGGGTCAACTCTCTTTTGGTAACTTTCGCTAGTTAATAATCACTTACTTCCTAGACGGATAGTTACTAGTATAATGCTATAAATATCAAGATATAAGCAACAAGATAGTAGTAGCAATGTTAGGCTCTATCACAACTTAAGTACCTAATCTAGGGTTACACTCCTTTAAAATAAATAACTAAATCAGGAACTTAATAGAGAACAAAAGAATAAATAAAATAAACGTCATATTATATTAAATAAATATCCAATAAAAATAAACATAGGTTCATTTTAGAACTCTAACCTAAAAAAAATTCGTTACATCTGATAACTAAAAACAAATTACTAAAATTAAAAACTTATCCTAAAAAATCAAGGAGAAGATAGAAACTCGCGAAGCTCCAAACCTATGTTGTTATCCCTGATTTGGCTGATTTCTTGTTTCTCGAAATTAATTAAAAGTTCATATAACAAAGTCCAAAATCTATGGTTTTTTATCATGGAAACTAACGGTTTTGCTAGATTAATAATTTAAGGGTCCATTTGATGGTCAGGATAGGATAGAGGCAGGATATGAAATAAAGTTGGATAGTGATAGGATATGATAAGGACATGATAAACATTAATCCTATCATGTGTTTGATGGCGTACATGATAACAAACAAGATGTCATTATAATTAAATTAAAAATTGCTCACATAATTAATTAAATATTATAAAAATGGCATGTTATTAATTATTATGGAAAATGCATGCTATCATTATTTTAAAAATGACAATATTTTAAAAATGGTAGAATATCAAGATAATAAATAAGGAATGATTTTCTAATCATGTCAGAATAATTCCTAACCCAACCTATACTTAGGATATAAATTACAAAGGAAAGTCAGGATAGGATAGGAAAATGGTTTATTTTATCATATCTTTTGGTGCATCAAACATAAGATTTAAGCAGGATATGATAATATATCATGTCTCTTTATCCTGACCATCAAACGGACCCTTATATCATTATGAAATTAGTAGGAACAAATTCCTCACGGCTCCATAAGAAACAAGATCTCATTGCGGTCTTAGATTTCCTCACGGCTCCATAGCTCAGAAGAAACAAGATCTCATTGTGGTCTTAGATTTCGGCGTTTGATTTGAAATTGAATGCAATATGTCAATATTTTTCATTGCGGTGTGACATTGTGGTCTTAAGCGATGATTCTTTTATTATATATATATATATATAGTATGTCGAGTTGTATAGTTGGATACAAATGTCTTATTATTGGAGAGAGACAGAAGTTTTTTTAATAAATCAAGGGAAAAAAATCACGGAATCATGTTTCGTTTTTTTAAAACAAAATACAACTTTTCTTTTTAAGGAAAATAAAAATATAACTTTTAGTCGTGACAAAAATAAATTGGACCATCCTAAAAAAAGATATAACATAAATTGGACCATATTATTACCATGACAATAAAATAGAAAAAAATTGGTGAAAAAGATTTCAATACATCAACCATATTTATACATCAGCCAAACACTTTAATAATGTGAGATTTCAATACAATTTCAATAAAGAATATGAGATAATAAAAGTGTCCAACTTAGAGGCATGTTGAGGCAACTGTAGGGATGTAAATTGATATCCATAAATACGGATAGTATGATATTCGTGTTCGTTCTGTTGGATAAATATGAAATTTATACCTCATTCATATCCCCACGGATATCTATTTAACGGGTAATCCGTAAATTTTGAGGTATCCGCAGGTTTATACAGATATCCACGGATAACATTTATAAAAAAAATAATCATTTTTTATCTAAAATTTAGAAACAAATCGTTCATCACATGCATTTTCTTTTCTTTTAGCAAAATATAATATTCATACATTACAATAACAATTAAGATCATTGACTCAACAAAAACATAAAGTTTCTTACATTTAATAAAAATAAAGTTCTTTTATTTAACAAAAGCATAAGTAAAATTCATCATATTCAACAAAAACAAAGCTTCTTGCTTCAACAATCCCAATCTCCTTCACTTCCTTTTAAAAGTGATAGATCTTTTAGCAAGTGTACTAAAAACTATCGAAGTAATAAAAAGTTCGTTTCCACATGGACCATGTTAATTTCAATAAAATAATAGTGTTATCAATTCGGATGTGTAAAGATTATTTAGTTTTGCCCTAGGCAGTACGTTTTGTTGCATAAATTTAAGGCTTAAATGCAATTTTCACCTCCTATGTTTTAAACAGTTGCGATTTTGGTCCCCTTATAAAAAAAAATGGATTATATGACCCTCTAACTTTTGTCCCTCTTTTGAATGGCTGATTTTGAGTTTTTGACCGAGTCAAAGCCAGGTGGCAGGTCACTTAAGTGATTTGGCATGTCAACTTTGTAATTATCATTTAAAAATAAAAAGAAAAGCCACACGTGTGTTTTCATTATTAGAAAAATAAAAAATGGAAGGATTAAAGAGAGGAGCACGTGAGCTGATGCTTCTTCTTCTTCTTCTTCTTTTTTCACCTCCAATTTTCATATTCAACTCCAATTTTTACCCAATTCAACTCCAATTTTTTCAAGAATATCCCATTTTTATTATTTCAAAGAAAACCCAGAATCACTTTCGATGATAAACAAATGCAAGGTAGATAGCAAACAACTCAGATCTCATGAAAAAATTATCTTTTCCTCTAACCCATATTGACCCAAAAACCCTTTCCTCTAACCCATATGCAGGAGGTTTTTTTCAATAATAATATTAGTTTCGATTATGGATTGAGATTTGGATGTGAGGGTTCAGATCCAGATTGAGGTGGATTGAGATTATGTTAGCTTTATAGATTTTTTATTTTATTTTTCTGGGTTGTTTGTTGAAAGTTTATGGAGATGAATGATGAAGATGAAGATGGGGAAGAAGGAAGAAGATGAAGAAAGAGAACAAAAATAAATAAAAGAAGAAGCAGCTCAGGTGCTCCTCTCTTTAATCCTTCCAATTTTTTTTATTTTGTTAATTATGAAAATACACGCGTGGCTTTTCTTTTTATTTTTAAATGAAAATTACACAGTTGGCATGTCAAACCACTTAAGTGACCCGCCACCTGGGATTTGACTTGGTCAAAATCAGCCATTCAAAAGAGGGGCAAAAGTTAGGGGGTCATAAAATCTATTTTTTTTATAAGGGGGCCAAAATTGCAACTTTTTGAAACATAGGGAGTGAAAAGTGCATTTAAGCCTAAATTTAAATAACAGAAAATAAAGAGTTGATTAGAAAAGATGGAGAGAGATGAGATCAGGTCTTTTGAATCCTCTGGTTCCCCTAATTGGTACACTGCACCTATTCTTATGAATGATTTTCTAGTTTGACGATGGTTAACAAAATTGCCCTAATCATTCCCTTGACTTAGGATCCTCTTCTCAGATTACAGTCCCAAATTCCTTACATGGTCTAATAATCTTTGAAAGTTTCACGAACGTTAATATCACAAATAAACGATTATCCATTCCTACACTAACCCTGTTTATTTGAACAATTCAATTAAGTCTAAGTTGAAAACCATGGTCAGTAGTCATTCATTCTTACGCAATCATGTTTATATTTGATCAGGATATAAAAAGCATTAAGAACAATTGAATTGAATGAAGATTAGAATTTCATTCACAATAAATAGAGTTTCACAGCAATATGGTTCAATTAGGGTTACACAGAATCATCTCAGACCTAATCTCTAAGAGATTTAGCTACTCATAATAGTGTTTACAAATAGCATAATCAATATAGAAATTAAAACATACATGGACTGGTAAAAGATTGAAGAAATCGCCCACATAGCAGTTTTCTAGTCTCAAAATCGCACTTTGCTCTCTCCAAATCGTAACCCTTGTTTTCAGAATAAGCTTCAGAATAAATAGTCTCAAAATTTCGCTCAATCATGTCACGTGTTAAGTAAATTGTGACACGATTCTGCCTTGTATAACAAAATATCCAAATTAGGGTTTCTCAAATCGTGTCACGAAAAGGCAACCGTGACACGTTTTGGCCAATGTCGAATGCATGTTTTTAAGTCTTCAAATCATGACATGTTTTTCAATAATCGTGTCACGATTTCAACTTTTTCATTTTCTTCAGCTTTTCCTTCTTTTCTTGCTACTTAAATAGCTTTGTGAACTCAATTTGTGATAAATTACATTAAAAAATTACATGATGACAACGTGTCATCAAAAGGAGCGTAATAACTAATAACACTCATAATACCGAGGGTTTTTGCTTACGAAATTGAAAAGCATTAAGGTTATTTATGTAATTTACTTGGTTTAATAGCGGGTATGGATATCCGCGGGTGTGGATACCATTAATTCCACATTCATATCTATTAATTAGCGGGTAGTTAAATCACTGAGGTACAAGCCTTTTACTCAAGTAGAGTATCTTTTTTAATTCTTTTTATTCTCTCATGCTGTTATAGTGAGATTCTGAAATGATGGAGATTGAGAAGCAAAAGGGTGTTGCATATCTTGGTGTTTGTCAAGACTTGGAGTCTATTATCTACGAGAATGCCAATTTTTTTGAAAAATTGATCGAGCTCATTCCAGCTAAGTTTTATCTATCAACTGATGATAATGAGAAGCCATGGTTTCAGGGTCTAAGGTAAGGCAAAGAGAATAACGATAAACAACATTATTAATGAGCTGTATTTTATTGTGTCAGATTTACCATTCATTGTGACATATTATGTCAATGAACTAGTCAATGAATTGGATCTATTCTAATTTATTTTGATTTATTGTGTTTGATTGTATAGTCAATTAGATTTAAATGACTTCCTAAAATAGAGCCATGATCTCTCTTTTGTATGGCTATATAATCATTCTAAATACACATATAAATTTAATTGAATAGAAACATTCTCTTTTTTATCTTTGTTTTTGTCATTTCAATATGGCATCAGAGCAAGTTTCTGATTCAGATAGTGAAAGTATCAATATGAAAAATGTGGAGAAGAATAATACCTCCAACAATACAAAATTGCCTTCCGCTATTACAAACACATCACCATATTACCTTGGTTCCTCGGATAATCCAGGAACACCACTTCTGGCTGTGACACTCAAAGGCGAGAACTACCACAATTGGGCACGTTCCATGAAGACAACATTACAAGCGAAAACCAAGTTAGGTTTCATTGATGGATCAATCAAGAAACCTGCAAGAACTAACCCAGATTTCTACAGTTGGGAAAAGGCTGATTCAATGGTCATGGCATGGATCACTACTGTTGTAGATCCGGTTTTACATGGCAGCATCTCTCATGCATCCACTGCGAGAGATATCTGGGAAGATCAGGAGGAGCGTTTTGCTCAAACAAATGCTCCTAGAATCCATTAGTTGTGGTGTATGCTATGTCTGATGGAGCATGAACCGAACATGACAGTGACTGAATATTACACCAAATTCAAGAGTCTCCTTGATGAACTAGGAGAATTTCAACCACTTCCAGAATGCACATGTGGTGCATCTAAAGAAATTATGCAGAGAGAATGAGATCAACAAGTGCATCTCTTCCTCGGAGGCCTTAACAATGAGCGATTTGAACATGTTAAGGCGGTTGTGTTGAATACGGAACCTTCGCCATCTCTCCGACGTGTTTTCAACCATGTTCTCAGAGAAGAATCCCGAATCATGGGTGTAAATGAAAGGATGGCTGCAACCAAAGTAGAATCTGGAGGATCCGCCTTTCATGCCTCTAATCAAAATAGACAAAGGAAAAGAGATGGGCCAAAGCCAAAGTGCGATCATTGTGGAAAGATTGGTCACATTAAAGTTAGATGTTTTGAGATTACAGGGTACCCAAAAAACTGGGACACAAGAAGGACACAACGCTACTCCAAAGATGATGGAGGACAGTCTAGTGCACATCATACACATGCAACTGAAGAAGCAGTGCAGGGGCGTGCATTCCATGGTTCTCGTGTGATGAATCAATATTTATTTGAATCTAGTAAAAACATGTCTTACAAAGATCTAGAATGGGTCTTGGACAGTGGTGCTTCGCACCACATGACTCCTCTCTTATCCTTGATGAGAGGGGTGACCAAGATTGAGAAACCTTTCTATATCACTATTCCTATAGGGAGTACAGTGCTAGTAGAAAGGATGGGGACTATTGATCTTAGCAAAGACATTACTTTACAAAATGTTTTACTTGTTCCTGAGTTTGATTGCAATTTAATTTCAATATTTCAATTGACTCATGATTTAAATTGCTTCGTGACTTATCATCCTAGTCATTGTATGATACAGGACCTTGCCACGAAGAAGAATATTGGCTTAGGTGATGTACATGGTCGGGTTTATGTGCTGAAGCAACAAGTTGAAGGATCTGCTTTAACAGCTCATCATGAAGATAAAACTGCTCTCTAGCACGCACGCATGGGACACCCTTCACCTCAAGTTATGCAACGCATATCTCAGCAAGTGAATTTTAATTTTTGTTCAAACAAAGTTTGTTGTTGTGACATATGTCATAGATCAAAACAATGTAGACTTCCCTTTCCTATTAGTTATAATAAAGTTGAGAATCCTTTTGATCTTATACATTGGGATTTATGGGGAAGATATCGTACTAGCTCGCATAGTGGTTGTCATTATTTTCTTACGATTGTTGATGATTTCTCGCGTGCAACATGGGTATACTTGTTAAAAGAGAAAACCGAAGTTCTGAGAATTTTAACAAGTTTTATCCACATGATAAATACTCAATTTAATGGAAAGATCAAAAGGTTGCGAAGTGACAATGGGACAAAATTTACTAACCATTCATTTCAAGGAATCCTTCAATAAGAGGGAATTCTACATAGACATATACTCAATGTGGCGCGAGCCTTGAGATTCCAATCTAACTTACCCATCTCATTTTGGGGGGAATGTGTCTTGGCAGCAACCTACCTCATCAATAGAACTCCTACCATGATTAATGGTGGATTGACCCCGTATGAGAAGTTACTAGGAAAACCCTCATCATATGAACACATTAAGACTTTTGGATGCTTATGCTATGTTAAGAATTCAAGCAAGCAACAAGATAAATTTGATTCTAGAGCAGAAAAGTGTGTGTTTGTGGGGTATCCTAAAGGCCAAAAAGGTTGGACAGTTTACAACCTTAAGACACAAGAGATCTATGTATCAAGAGATGTGGTGTTCTATGAAGACACTTTTCCTTATGCGTCACAAGAAAAGGAAAGCAGTAGAGAAAATTCTTCATCAACATTTGCTCTTGAATCATGTTCTGTTAGAGAAGAAGCTATATCGAGCAATGATGGGCAGCAAGATCCAATTATCATCTCCAATGAAGAAATCGAAGAGCAAATCATTGAAACAAATTCTGATGTGGTCAATGAAGGAGAAGAATCTCATAATGAGGGGGAGAGTGGATCCACGACAAACATAGATTTGGGGACAAGGAACGGACACCCACCCAAATGGCTTGGTGATTATCATTGCTACTCAGTTGAGAAAACCCACACATGTACATCGCCGAAGACGTCGACTTCTTCAGGTATAATTTATCCTATATCAAACTATGTAAATTATGATGTTTTTTCACAAAAACATCAAGCTTATCTTGCAGCTGTTCAAAGCATTGAAGATCCCCAATCATACACGCAAGCCATTCGTAGACAAGAATGGAGAGATGCCATGTCGCAAGAACTTAATGCCTTGGAAGAAAATAAAACATGGGAAATGGCAAGGCTTCCTAAAGGAAAGAAAACGGTGGGTTGCAAATGGGTATACAGGTTAAATACAAATCGACCGGTGATGTTGAGAAATACAAGGCTCGACTCGTGGCGAAAGGATACACACAAGTTGAAGGGGACTACTTCAATGAAACCTTTGCACCCGTTGCAAAAATGACCACCGTGAGGTCTTTACTTACTATTGCAGTGGCCAAAGGATGGGAACTTCACCAAATGGATGTGAGTAATGTTTTCCTACACGGAGAATTAGATGAGGAAGTGTATATGGAGGTCCCACCAGGTTACAAAGTTTCCAATAAAGAGATGGTGTGTCGCCTAAGAAAGTCATTATATGTTCTTAGGCAAGCCTCACGTAATTGGTATTCAAAATTGTCCCAAGCATTGGTAAAGTATCGCTTCCAAGAATGCAAGGTTGATCATAGTTTGTTTACATACTCTCATGGTTCAATTTTCATAGCTGTATTGATTTATGTTGATGATCTAGTTGTGACTGGAAATGACGCAGAGTCATGTGTAAAATTTAAGCAATACTTGAACAAGTGTTTTCACATGAAGGACTTGGGAGAGTTGAAATATTTTCTTGGTCTAGAGTTGACCCGTGGCTCCTCTGGATTATTTGTATGTCAAAGAAAGTATGCTTTGGACATTCTAAATGAATGTGGAATGCTAGCTTGCAAACCTTCATCCATCCCTCTTGAACCAAACCATAAGTTAGCATTAGATTCAAGTCCTTTATATGAAAATCCTTCACAGTACCGTAGGTTGGTGGGATGACTAATTTACCTTACAATCACTAGACCAGAATTAACGTATATTGTCCATATTATAAGTCAGTTTATGCAGGAACCTCGCCAGGGGCATTGGGACGCGGCCATGCTTGTTTTGAGGTACTTGAAGTCTTCACCGGGGCAGGGAATTATCATTCCAAGAGATAATGACCTCAAACTAGTTGCGTATTATGATTCAGATTATGCATCGTGTCCCGTAACCCGAAGATCAATATCAGGCTATGTAATGAAATTGGGAGAAGCTCCCATGTCATGGAAAACCAAGAAGCAAACTACTGTATCAAGGTCCTCAAGTGAAGCAGAGTACAGAGCAATGGCTCATGCCACAAGTGAAGTCATATGGTTGCGAAGATTACTTGCGCATTTACAAGTAATGTGATTCTCCTACAATCCTACATTGCGACAATCGTGCTGCTATACATTTAGCTTCGAATCCGGTTTTCCACGAAAGAACAAAACACATTGAAGTAGATTGTCACTTCATTAGAGAATTTCTTGTAAAGGGAGTTATCTCTACTGTTCACATACCAACAAAATCACAACAAGCAGACATCTTCACAAAATCTTTGGGAACAAAACAATTTCGAGAACTATCAATCAAGTTGGGATCTCATCATCCTCAATCTCCAACTTGAGGGGGAGTAATGAGCTGTATTTTATTGTGTCAGATTTACCATTCATTGTGTCAGATTTACCAATCAAGAAGGAAGCATAGAAAGCAGTGATGAAGAGAGCTTCGGGAATTATGTTCATGAATCATGATGGTCCTAAACTGATAAGGAAAAGTACAGAAAAGGAAGAAGAGGCAACCGAAAAATGCAGAGAAATGGGAAGCGAGGGTTCAATCAAGGGATTTCAAGGTCGTAAGGAAGGTTTTCTTAATGGTATTTCTGGCTAACTTCGCTGTGAAATTTATTGATTTTTTGCCTTTGCTTTGCATTTTTATCAAACGCAAAAAAAAAAAAAAATCTATAAATTTAATGTCTAGTTTGGTATACTTGCTTTCATTTATCAATTTATGTTTCTTTTTTTCAATCCATGATATATGTCGCGAATTATGCAGCCCTTTTTAAATTCTTGCATTTTGTCAATATTTATGTAAGCAACTCACCAACACCCCTTAGAAAACAATGTTTTTATTTTCTCTAAATGAATAGGAACAATAAACGTTTTTAGATAGGAAAATTATGTTATTTACAACCTTTAATCATTTTTTAGCCTGTTTTTGCTTTTACATTCAAAGAGTTTTCTCCGCATATTGAGTCTAAGGCTCCACGTTATAGTTTCGCTCATGTCGTGCATCTAAAGGAGCCGTCACTGTGGTTTCAAACACAGGGTTATTCAGTCCTAATTGGCATGCATTCAGTTGTTAAAACAACAACAGGTTGATCTTTATCTTTGTCTCCTGAGAGATTCAGTTTAGTCCATTTGGCATATCTTGTCAAAAGTAAGAGTGTCCCAGTTTGACATGTCAGCCCACAAATCAGACCAATCCATAAACCCTATATCAAAATTAAAAAACACAATGATTAAAAAAAGAATACAAAATAAAGAGTATTAAGGATGAGGTTCAGGGTTCAGTTCCTGCTGCTAATAATTGACAATTAACATTTTATCTGTAAAATGACAACAATATTTAAATTGTGATTTTGTGAAATAATTCTTTTACCTTATATTGCAAATTGGTCTTAAATCCAAGGATACATGAAATTGGTAAACCAATGAGATAAAAAGTTGCAAGGTTGACATAAACAGCTGCGTGCTGCCAACCGCATGCTCTAACCACCCCTGCAGTATGTATGGCATTTACCGCTTAAGATTTTTTCTCTAATGATCATGTTGTCGAAAAAGCGTAAGTTAAATGAGATGATAAATTCAAACCTGATAAGACACCTTGGACAGAATCAAGTAGTATGGAAATAGCAAGAAATGGTGATATTGAAGCAAACTCATGTTTGATAGTAGGACTACTGCTAAACAGCTGAATCCATATATCATGACCAAATACAATCATCAAAGCAAAGCAGAAACCAAGGAGGAGAGAGAGCTTTAGACTGACTCTCATTGCATGTTTGGCTCTTTCTGGTTGGCCTGCCCCAAGTTCATTGGAAACCCTTGTGCTATAAAAGTTAAGTTTCAATAAAATGCCCCTATTAAGGAAATTTGATTGCTTGCAGTCACATAATCACGTTGTCGTGGATCTTGACCGTTGGATGAAAATTGGATGTCTCATATTTTAAAGTTGATTTGGTAAAGTTAATATGAGTCATCGTTATGATCAAGATCTCTTGACTGTGTGCTTTCCTAGACTATAGGAAACTTAGGTCTAGAAGGGAATATGCAGAAATGCTGGCAAAAGAGAGTATGTTAACGTAGCCCAACTAACCTTGCGGCTGCACTAAGACCATAAGTGATAAGGTAAGCCATGAATTCTGTATTTGAACTGCATAATTTTTAGTTTTTGAAGAATTACATTAGTGAATCATATGAATATTTATTATCTTCATTTCAGTGACACAAATATAAAGATATGAGGATCATACCATATTGCAATCAATGAAGTTGTTATTTGTGAGTCCGACATTAATCCAGCTAAGAAAACCAAAACTTCAAAGGCCAAAGACTCCAAACTTGAAAAATATAAAATATTAAGATTCATAAATACAAGGATCTTATCTTAAATAAAACATATGTATGGTAGTTCTTAAAATTTGAGTTGAACTTAATTGAACTCTACGAAACTGACATATAAGACGAGGATTGTCCAAACTTTATGCAACTAAATCCATCTCCTCACACCCAACATAATGAAGGTGATGGAGGATGCAATGGAGGCAACACAAATGCCGCAATTAGACATCTATGGCTGAACGTTAATTTGGGCGGAACTTCCAAGACACCCCTCATGCTCAGGCTCAGGCATGAAGCATGTACGATAGAAGAAGCCCAACAACAAAATTATGATAAATTCTGATACCATCTTAAAATTTGGATTAGAACTTACTTAATCCTACAAAACTAAATTGGAAGATGAGACCTATCCAAACTTTATAAGCTCTACTTAGGTCATATTTCTTGGCAATGTGGAACTAAATCCACCCCTTTACATCGTAACAATGAAGGCGATGGATGGTGCAATGAATGCAGTCCAGACGTCACAATTAGGCAGCGAAACACAATTAAGGCAGAATTGCCAACCATAGTGTTCAACCTAGAAGCTAATATTTTAGGCGAAATATGCTTTCTTAGATCAATCATCAAAAGGGAAAAACAAAGTGAAATGCTTTTAGAAACTCATACCATAGCATTGCTGCAGAGGGAAGAGCTAGTTTCAAGTTTGTAAACAAGTACTGGAATGATTCCATTGAAAATCCTCTCCATGTATTCTTAAACTTCTTTGCATACAAGATATAAAAACCTACCAATATCATAGATATCCATAGTGAAATAGAAGTTGCAACTGGTCCGCCTTTGAAATTAAGACCTGACCATTGAACAAATCCATATGCAATACCAACATGAACAATTGCTGGGATAGCTGAAAGGATAACCAGTGGCATCACTACAGATTGTGTTTGTAGAAACCTCAACATATTTTTCAAGGTGCCAAATGCAAATAATCCTGGTATAAGAAACTTCATATAGAGTGCAGCTGTTCTAGCAATGTCTTGTGATTGATGAAGTAGCACTAGAATGTGTTCTGTATAGAACCAAATAATTGATATAATGATTGAAAAAATAAAAGATATAATGCAAGAGCTTTGTAAATAAATTCCCAACATGTGATATTCTTTTGCACCAAATCCTTGTCCGCAGAGTGTATCCAATGCACCACTTAAACCAACCTAAGAATAATAAGGCAAACAATATGACCTTAATCTTGTGACAACATTTACGTTCTATTTGGATAAATATACTAATAAAAAATGAAAATGAAAAAGATTTACTTATACATGTTTCAAAAGATAAATTAGCTAAACGGGTAGATAAATATTAAACATTTACATGCTCTTACTACCTCATGGATATATATTTTTTTGTCAAATAGCCTAACGGCTAAAGAAATTCACCTTAAAAATGAATAAGTGGGGTGATCGGGGTTTAAACCCCAGCCCATATATATATATATATATATATATATGTGCGCATTATCCCTTAATAGATGAGTTAAGCTGACGGGACTACCTTATGGATATTTAAATGCTAAACATGTGTTTGGAAAACACTAAAATTATAGTAGACTAAAAATTATATATTAAATATTCTAAAAATTACGATTGAAGAGATGGAATCAATCAGCTAAGTAGATCAAACAACGATATAATACAATATTAAGTTTTTCTAGTGCAAATTTATATATAAATGTTCATTCGACTATCAATTTTTTTTTTATTTTTTTCTAAATTAAAGAGAATAGAAAGTGACCCTATTAGACTCTAATCATTTGTGGTCGTATATATTTAAAAATAAAGGAAAATCCATATAAAAAAATTAGGCTTAAATGCAGTTTTACCCTGTTGAATCTGGATTTTGCACCCTATATTAAAACTCGGAATTTTAAGTTGAATCAGAATTAACACCCCCTC
This sequence comes from Medicago arabica, assembly GCA_946800305.1. NCBI lineage: Eukaryota > Viridiplantae > Streptophyta > Magnoliopsida > Fabales > Fabaceae > Medicago > Medicago arabica. The sequence goes on along the minus strand of OX326971.1, from coordinate 44,272,216 downwards.
CCTATTTTCGTTGAATAAGGGGGTAAAATCCAAATTCAATCAAAATAAGAGGGATAAAATTCCAAATTTTAAAATAGGGGACAAAATCCAGATTCAATCAAAATACACCTAACCCATAAATCTACATAAAAGTGTAAATCTACCCAAACGAGTAATACGAAAAAAATTAAAACAACTCAAGTATGGTTATCAATTCTTTGTATAGAATTTACCAATACTAGTTCAAGATTTATCATTTAATAAAGAAAAACAGACATCAAATATCATATAGAAGTTATTCAATAACATTTTATCTGATGTTTTTCTTAAAAAAGAAAAAACATTTTATCTGATGTTTTTGATTGACCGTGTCTAATTAATAAACAAATACAAGCTTTGATTGTTCATATCAACATCTACGGAAATAAAAAAAATAAGGCTTAATTACTCTTTTGGTCCCTTAACTTATTTTTTGGTTTCGTTTTGGTCCCTTAACTATTAAAAGTTTCGTTTTGGTCCCTTAACTTACTTTTTGGTTTTGTTTTGGTCCCTTAACTATTAAAAGTTTCGTTTTGGTCCTTTAACTTATTTTTTGGTTTCGTTTTGGTCCCTTAACTCTTCCTCCGTCAACCACATTGGTCCTTTATGTTAGGATGAATGTATTAGAGTTAAGGAACCAAAACGAAACCAAAAAATAAGTTAAGGGACCAAAACGAAACCAAAAAATAAGTTAAGGGACCAAAACGAAACTTTTAATAGTTAAGAGACCAAAACAAAACCAAAAAGTAAGTTAAGGGACCAAAACGAAACTTTTAATAGTTAAGGGACCAAAACGAAACCAAAAAATAAGTTAAGGGACCAAAAGTGTAATTAAGCCATTAATACTATTATGGTATTAAATATAAGCAAAAGTTTATCAAAAGAAAGTTGATAAACTTGACCTATTGCTTATATTTGAGACCGGATACAAAAATAGTAAATTACCATAATCCCCACGGCAGTGACACCAAACCACGAGTTAGCAAGAGTTGCGCCGGCTAACTGAAGCTCACCAAGATGTCCAACAAGCATGACAGAAACCAAAGTGATTGAGTAATGTAATATTGTTGTAAGAATTATTGGCAGTGAAAACATGAGTTGATGTTTGGCTTCCTTAATGTCCAAGATTTTGTTCCACCATTTCTTCTCCATCTGAGGTTCTGTGTTCTGTGTTGCTGTGCCATCTGAAATGCCACTTGTTGCCATGTGAACTATCTTACTCTGAGCTTCTCCACTTGTTGTATGATAATTATATGATGACGTTATTATCCAAATAACAACGTATTGATCACGTAAAAATAATGATAAGAGATGTGGACCCTTCTTTGAAAGAAAAAAAAAAAAAAGAGACGTGAACCCTTAAGCAAATGGTTAGGACTTGAATCTATAACTCTGATGTATGGAAAAATTTCGATCAAAAGGAAAGGACCCACAAAGGCACAACTTTTATTAACACGTTTAGGTTTTTTTTGATAGAGATCAGTATACAGAATCTTGGTATTTATGAAATAATAAAAAAGTCTTGTTAAAGAGTATCTTCAAAGACTCTTTAAAAATTTTAAATTTAGTAATTATTCATTTAAAATAAATTAATTGTTACAATTTTCAATACATTAAATATACAACATTTAATAAAAAATCATTTAAAATACTTAAAAAATACTAAAAGCACTGTTAACATTTACTAACAAAATTATATATCATGTTATTATCCAGTTATCTAGATAATAACTTTATAATTGCAAATGGATTATGTTGGGCGGTGGTTTAGGTTAGCACACGTTTCATAAGATATTTCATTTGGCGTATTGCAATGATTGTTTTTTTAATAATTTAATAGTGTGTGGACAGTCGTCCACTTTTATAATTAATAATTTAATATATATATTTATATATATAATGAAAAATATGAATTTTAAATAAAAAAGTAGGAATATAATGTAATCTAATCTAATAAAAACTAAGGAAAATGCTATTTATCTAGAAAAATAGCATCAAGAATTTTTCAAGAAACAATTGGCAAGTTTTAATTGCATGATTTATTTGTTCACTTCCTATTTTTTTTCAGCCACACCTCCTTGAATTGTGGCAAATAGTGCATTGTGATTGGTTGCTCTTTATTCTTGAAGAATTTTTGATGTTATTTTTCTAGAGATATAGCATTGCTCAAAAACTAAATAAAGTAATCTCACTATCTAATGTAATATACCTCCTCCATTAAGGCATGACTTTCGGTTACACACAAAAATCTTCTTTCTTTTTTTTTCTTTTCAATAGCCTAATGGCTAGAACACACTTTAAAACGTGGAGAAGTGAAGAATTCAGGTTTAAACCCGGACTTCTGTAAACATTATCTTTGATAGCTACCAACTAAACTATATTTAAGAGATAAAAAAAAAAAAAAAAAACTCATATTTTAAATACCCACTAAATCACTTTCTGTATCCACTTACCACAAAAAAGCTAAATTGGCATGTTTTCTCATTTAACACCTTCAACTTTGTTTAACAAAAATAACAATTAAAAGTGGTAACCATTCATCACCTACGTTAGTTTTTCTATATCTTTCATCCTTCTTTAATCGAAAGAGTAGATGGATAAATGGATCATTATATCATAATTAATATATATATATATATATATAGGAATGTAATGTAATCTAATCTAATATAATAAAAACTAAATAAAGTAATTCCACTACCTAATGTAATATACCTCCTCCATTAAGGCATACTTTTCGGTTACAATCACACACAAAAAACTCATATTTTATACATCCACTAAATCACTTCCTGTACCCACTTACCACGAAAAAGTTAAATCGGCATGTTTTCTCATTTAACACCTTCAACTTTATTTTATTATAGTGAAATAGGTTTCTAAGGTTTTATACAGTGATAAATAAGTCTTACATTGAAATAGGTTTTAAGGCCAATTTAACCTATTTAGAAGCAGATAAAATTGAATATTTAATAACTTTGAGAAAATAGCTATTATCCATCAAGTTTCACTCATTCCCAACTTAATGAACGAAACTACCTTCACCTGACTTAAGTCACGCTGAAGGACTTCAGCGTAAGTCAACTCACGCAGGTAGTAACCTTTGCGTGACTTAACTCACGATGCGGGTTTTATTGTGTTTGTACAAAATCCATCAGTTCCAACTCCAACACCATTTTCTTTCCCTCTCCACCTTCAAAAATCCAAAAAATGCGAAATTTTGGGTCAAAATCTTCATTTCAAATCATTGGGAAGCAAGTTTATATGCTTATCAAGCATAAAAAAATCAGGTAATGTATCATCTTAACTCATTTGATTTTGCTGGTTTTTGGGGTTTGTTTGTCAGTTCTGGAAGCATGATCAACGCAAGTTAACTCACGCTGGGCCAACGTGAGTTAACTCACGTAGGTGTTAGGGCGACGTGAGTTAACTCACGCAGGTGTAATGCCCTGTTTTCAAATTTTGCGCCAATTTTGTTTTCTTTGTTAGCTTGTTGCACAAATTATTTATGTTATTTTTCCTTGTTATTTTGTTATTCAATAGACATATTGATGATTGAAAATGTGAAGGATGATGGCGTTGAAGAAAAACCTAAACTGGTACCTACCGGTGTTGCCAAGGTTCGCGGTTATGAAGTAGACACCGCCTCATTTTTTTTAACAAATGAAAGATGGCGAGAGCGAGATAATTTGCTTGGTTGGGTTAGTCGACAAGCGGCAAGGACTTGATTTACTATATCTCTAGATAAATCTAGTTTAATAAGGCCAACATTGACGATGCAATGTGAAAGGAGTGGTGAATACAAACCACCAAAGACGAAGAAAAAATTGAACCTTGAAGACACAGGCTCAAGGAAATGTGAATGTTTGTTTAGGTTCCAGGGTTTCTTTGATAAGAATACAAATGATTGGTGGATTTCAATGCTTAGTGGTATTCACAACCATGAGTTGGCGCCAAAGTTAGTCGAACACCTTCTTGCGGGTAGAATAAAAGAGGAGGATGAGAAAAGAGTTATCGACATGACAAAGAGTTTGGCGCTGCTTAGGAATATTCTCACGGATTTGAAGGAAAAAAAAAACAAAGAATGTTTGACGACCATCAAACAAGTGTACAATGCGCGAACTAGATGGCGAAAGGGATAAGAGGTGACAAGACAAAGATGCAATACTTGATTTCAAAGTTGAAGGAGCATAAATATGTCTATTTCACAAGATAAAATAGTGAGGATACCACTCTTGAAGACATATTTTTTGCTCATCCGGAGTCGGTGAATATGTTTAACACTTTTTCGGCCGTTTTGGTCATGGACTCCACTTACAAAACCAATTTCTATTGAATGCCGTTATTTGAGATTGTTGGTGTCACCTCTACCAAAATGACATATTCCGTTGGTTTTGTCTTTCTTTCCGTTGAACAAGAGGATAACTTTACTTGGTCACTTGAGATGTTGGTTGGTCTTTTGTCCTCAAAACTCAACATGCCTAAGGTGGTTGTCACTGATAGGGACAATGCTCTGATGAATGACGTTTCCAAAGTTCTCCCTAAAACAGACGCTATGTTTTGTTATTTTCATATTGGGAAGAATGTTAATGCTAAGTGTATCACAAATTGTAGAGTCAAAGCGAAACCTAAGGATGCAAAAGTTGTTGAGAAAGAAGTGAAGGAAGTGAAGAAGGAGAAACATTGTGATGTTGTTTAGAAAATCATGAGGGCTTGGAAATATTTGGTCAAGTCTCCTACGGAGGACTCATATGCAAGTACATTATTGAAATTCAATGAGGTATGCGAACAATTTCCAAAAATCCTTGCATATGTTGAAACCACAATTTTGAACACCGTTAAGGAGAAATTTATGAGGGCATGGACAAATAAAGTCTTGTATCTAGGGTGTAGAATGACCAACATTGTTGAATAGGCACATGGAAAGTTGAAAAAATATTTTAGGAGTAGCGTGGAAGATTTGGCATCATGTTGGGATGAATTAGACAAAATATTGACTATTTAGTTAGGTGAGATACAAGGAAGGTTTGGGAGGAGCATAATTGTCATGGAACACAAATACAAAATACATTTTTTGTTCTCTGAGTTGGAGGGTTATATATTTAGATCGGCATTGAGTTTTATCTATGACGAATTAACACGTTCCAGAACATTCGGCTTTGCTAAAAATATTGTGGTTGTGTGCAAATGACAACGTACAGATTACCTTGTGCATGTATTATTGTTGTGAAGAGAAATAAAATATCGTCTATTCTATTGGATGAAATAAACCCTCATTGACAAAGGTTAAGTGTACATGAAAAAGAGGTTGATGAACATTTTTCCATGATGGAGTAATGTAATGCCATTCAAGAACGTCTCAAAAGAGCCCCTTACAAGATGGAACTCCACATCAAAGAGGCGATGTGTCAACTAGAATTTCTGGAAGACACAATGTTGTCTCCATCTCCAAGAAAGGTGGTAACCAAGGGAATACCTAAAAGGGTGATGTCTACACCAAAAACGACATCCACGGGTCGAATCCCCTCTAGTAGGAAGCGTGTTGATTCTCAAAATCATGATAGTCAATCCTCACAGTCCAATATATAACTTCCAAAGAGGAAAGGTGCACGTCTTGACACTTACTCCCGCTCACAAGCTTTGACGCCTACTACAAAACATTTTTTAAATATATCATACATTACATAAATGTCAATGATCAAGAGACCCTTCATTGAAAATATTTTGAATGTTAAAGAGGATGATAAGAGTGACTATTTGCCGATATTTGGTACCGAGAAGCATTTTAAATATATCTTGGATGGTTTGCACCCTCCAACAAATAGTAGTGGAATTGCGCTTGAAGATAAGTGGTTAACATTACCGGATATGGGTCACATTATTGCAACTTACTACAATCAAGTTGTTGTTCAATTGGTTTTGCCCAAAAGATGTATATGTGAGACATATTTCTCAATCTGAGGTGCTCCACCACTTAACCCACATTCCAACATCTTTTGTCTTGGCTTAATTCCCGATCACTTTCTTCATGTTTTTTTTTTAAAGAAGGTTGTCCATTACCATCGTCTTGTGGGGAGTGGAAGAATCACAAGATTGGAAGAATCACAATGGGAGTTTCCTTTGATGGATAGACAAGCCTTGTTCAAAAACCTCGTGTCTAAGGAGCCGAAGCCACCGAAAAAAACCAATAAATGAACTCAATCCGATTACTTGTGTCACTCCCACTTCGGAAAAACCAAAATAAGAATTTGAAGTCATGGAAGAAAAGGAAGATTATGCATTATCACTAGGATAGTTAGATAGACTATGACACTTTTTTGTCGGTGTTCATCCTATTTTTTGTCGATATTACACCAACATATTTTTTGGTGGCCGGTTATGTAACGCCGATATTTATGGCCAATATGTAACTAACATTATATGTATAAAGTGAAATATTTTTTTGGTGGCCGATTATGTCATGCCAATTATTGCTCACATTTTTTGGTCTCTAATTATTCAACTATTTATTATATCTTTCATTTTGTTTCTCTCATATTTGTTATTCCATTATATTTTGTGAAGTGAAACATGTCTGAAGATGCACATGTTCCAGTTGAAGCTCATGTCCGATATGAAGCCGTAAAAAAAGAACATTAAGCTCTTTTTAACCTCACCAACAAGTTGGACGAGTTGAAGGCACAACTTGACGGATATTTCATCCATATTGGTGAAAATCAAAGAACATCACATGTAGTGTACATGTGCCAAGCGTGGACTTGGGGGAGGATAATGAAGAAGACTTTTGAAGATGGTGTATTTTCCACAACTTATCGAAGATGATAGCGACGTTGATTACATGTTTAGATTAATAGTTGAAAATAACATTTTACGTCTTTATGTCCGATCCATTGAAGTGTAGTATTTATTAACGTGTAATGTGTTTGAATTTGTGTCCGTAATGTTGAATTTTAATGAATTTATGTAATTTGGATCATTTATGAGCAATTATGTGATTTTGGGAATTTAACGACGAATTTGTGTAATTTAGATCGTTTATGTGTCATTAAGTTTGGTTATGTGATTATGCGTCATTAACATCGAATTTGTTGAATTTGGATCATTTATGTGTGATTATGTGATTGTGCAATTTAACGATGAATTTGTGTAATTTAGATCGTTTATTTGTGATTATGTGATTTTGGGAATTTAACGATGAATTTGTGTAATTTGGATCGTTTATGTGTCATTAGGTGTGATTATTTGATTATGCATCATTAACGACGAATATGTGTAATTTGGATTGTTTATGTGTCATTATGTGATTGTGTGATTAACGACGAATTTGTGTAATTTGGATCGATTATGTGGTATTATGTGATAATGTTGTTGAAATGGTGTAATTTTGATCAATTATGAGTGTGTATTGTTTACGGGTCATTAATGGCATGGTTAATGACATTCAATGTTGTATGCTACTATATCAGTACTCAGCGTGAGTTAACTCACGCTTCCTTTCAACGTGACTTAAGTTACGTTGCGTTTAACACCTACGTGAGTTAAGTTACGATGGGGTGTTTTCGTGGGAGTGAACAATTTTTGATGGGAGAAGAGCAATTTTCTAACTTTAATATGAAGTAGGCCTGTAAAAACGCTTCCAGACCGGACCAGGCCAAAAATATAGGCTTATGAAAGGCCATAGGCCAGACTCAGGCTTGCCAACATTTTCGTAGTTAGGCTCATACTTATCAAAGTCTGAACTGACATAACCTATTTCCACCCCTAATTAAGATGAAAACAATTTTTTTGTAAAGCTTTTAGTTAGGATTGGTAAAGAAGAGAACTGACTTGCGTAGTATTTGCATAATCCCCCCAAAAAATTGATAGACAATGCTACTAAACCTTATCACTCCTAACCACATCCCACAAAACCACATCACAAATATTGCCTTCCATTATTATTTTTTAGAAGACAGACAAACAAAAAAGATTCCATCTAAAAATGATGTAGTTATTAATTTATTTTAGAGCATCTTTTATAACAATTCACATTTTTCACTCCAACACATAGTTTTAAAACTCGGTTGGACCGCCGGTCGAAACGGTCACCTTGCCGGTTCGAACACATAGTTGGATCGGCCATGCAATCAACTCGGTTTGGATCAAAAAAATCAGTTGAGTTTTTACAAAATCGGTGACTCAGACACACTATGAACTGAACCGGGTTAAATGCTTAAAATAATGGAATACGAAAAATGGAGAAGAAGCATAACATCATCGTACATAAACAAAATAGTGCTTCTCAGCTCAGGTGAGGTCAAACTGATCCATAACCATAACCAAATTGTGTTAAAAAAAACCTGATTATGTTGTATCCATTTTTAACTGCATCCATTTATCTTTTAAGAGTTCGGTCTGGTTTCGCAACCGGTTGAACGACGGGAAATCCATATCCAAATTTTTAATCGACCGGAAAAACCGTGTTAAGAAGGAAAATTATCATTTATTTATTGCTTTTGTTACCACATGTCCTAAAAAGAAGCTGCATGTAAAATCTTCTAAATTGAATTTATTTATGGTGAAAAATAATATACCGTGATGGATAAAATTGAATTTATGGTGGATGCCACTATTGATAAAATAATAATCTAAAATTCACTAAAAAAAGAAACAAATACTCTAAAATTGATTTGATTATGAATCATAAGTCAAAATTAATTGTCGCAATGATCTGAAACGATATTATTAGAGCAAGAAGAACAACAAAGCAAAGTCATTCCAGCTATTACTTGAGATACAAGTTATCTAATTTAATCATGTAATTAGCTTATGATTAGAGAGTAACTATTTTAGTTAGTTTAGCTGATCTCTATAAATACCAATTGTACTCTCATTTACAATCATGTTGAATGAAACTATTTTCACTTTCTCATTTCCATAATATGGTTTCTAGAGCTTTTCTTCAAGCTTCCATGGCGGAAAGTTGTTAGAAAGTTTGTTAGAGCTTCATCTTCATCATTTTATTTTTCTTTCTGAATCTTCATTTTTCTTTGACGATTCTTCGTGATTTTCACATCTTTCTTCACTATTCTTCTTCCTCTTTCTTCGTCTTGTTGAATTTCTGTCTTCTTCGTTATGCCTCGCCAAAATCAACCGGACACCGAATCCGTTTTCTATGTTCATCCAAGTGAAGGACCAAATTTAGTGCTTGTTTCACCTCCATTGGATGGATCGAACTACCTCGCATGGAGTTGTTCCATGATTCGAGATTTTGGCGCGAAAAATAAATTGAAATTCATTGATGGATCCATGGAGATTCCTGATGAAGATGATTTGAATCACAACGCTTGGGAACGATGCAATCATCTCATTCACTCATAGATTATTAACTCTGTTTTACCTCAAATTGCTCAAACCTTGGTTATTACAAGCTTGAAGACCAAGTCATTCAGTTTTTGACTGGATTGAATGATCAATTCAATGTTGTTAAGACTCAGGTGCTTATGCTTGATCCACTTCCTTCCATTAACAAGGTGTATTCTCTAGTTGTTCAGAAAGAGAGCAATAATATATCACTAGCTTCTTCCATTACTGAACCTTTCTTTGTTGTGAATGCTGCTGATTCATGCAAACCTCAAGGAAGAGGTAGAGGTTATTCTACTAGTTTCAAACCACCTAGACATTGCACATTTTGTGGCAAAAGCAATCACACTGTTGAGTATTGCTATCAGAAGCATGGGCACCCAAATTTCCCTAAACATAATTCATCTGTGAATACCTCAAGTGGTATTGATGAAGTTAAGGCACAACCAGGAAGTTGAAATGCTTCTTCTCCTAGTTCCAATATTTCTCAAGAGAAGTATAATCAACTTCTTAGTTTGTTACAACAAGTGAATTTGCTTCCTGCAGCTTCCACACCTCCTTCATCTGCCAGTGCCAACCATATTCACTCTTCACATGTTTCAGACTCCACATTGCCTATACAGTCAGGTATATCTTCCATTTTCTCTTGTTCTATTAGTTCTAAATCTAATGTTTGGTTTTTAGACTCTGGTGCTAATGAGCACATTGTTTCTGATACTCATTGGTTTACTTCCTTTCACAAAATCAATCCTAGACCTGTCAATTTACCTAATGGTTCATCTGTTTTAGTTGAGTATGTTGGCACTATCCATTTCACACCTCACTTTTATCTTAAAGATGTTTTGTATTCACCATCCTTTACTCTTAACCTCATTTCCATTTTCAAAGTGTGTTCATCTTTGAATTGTTATGCTACCTTTCATAACAAGCAATGTTTATTACAGCACCTTCATTCTCAGAAGATGATTGGTTTGGGTGAAAAATTTGAAGGTCTCTATATATTAGTTTTAGATTTTTCTCAACATCCTTCACGTAATAAAATCTTTGTCAATCATGTTGACACTGATAGTTTCACCTTTCCTGCATCTGCTTTATGGCATTTTAGACTTGGTCATGTTTCCCTTAAAAGACTCACTCATATATCTCAACTGTATCCCACTTTAACTGTTGATGTTTGTGCTCGCGATTTTCGGGTATCAAAATCATTAATCGGATTTGAACATTTAATCTTTGAACTCTCAACTTTTATTCGTGGGAAGGGAAAAAGTGAGTAAAAACCCTTATAAGACCTTGGATCCGGGGGTTGGTTTCGATTGGGGAAGGTGTTAAGCACCCGAACCGACTATGGTATTCCATAGGAACCTTCTACCTATTCTTAATCTTGCGCTAAATTAATTTTACTTATTAAAAAATTTATTTAAGAGTTTAAGTGAAAGAAAAGAGGAAGATGAAACATGTTTTTGGTTATTTTTATTGATTTGGAAGGGCCAAAACCCTTTGCCTACTTACCCAAATAAATCGGGATCAAAATCAAGTAGTTCGGCTAAAGAACTTCTTTGATGGGTTGAATTGATTTTAACATTTTTTGAAAAAAAGATTTTAAGAAGAGATGAGAGGCCTCAAGGCATAAGAAGAAAATACGATGAAGTTGATTAATTTTAATTGCAAGAAATCCATGTCTAATGTGGATATTAAATTGATTAACATTTAATTAAGGAAAATAAAAGAAAAAAAAACACTTGGGTTACAAGCCAAGGTTTACTTTAAAGAAATTTGAATTTTGACTTTTTGATTTTTGATGAAAATATTTTTCTAAACTAACGGTGAACTAGCGTAATGATAGAAAAATAAATAAGTGTAAAGCGGTAAATAAAATAATGAAGTGTCGGTGCGCGTGTCAGTGCGTGTGTCGGTTACATATTACATACCCTAAATACATTCTATGGTCTCAAAAGAAATAAAATGACGAGAAATAAAAATGCGCAAAAATAAATTACATCACTTCCCTAATTACAAACTAAACCAATGGCAATAATAAAATAAATGACGAAAAATTAAATATGCATGCAATACTTCTACGAAACCTATTATACACACTAAAAATGCAATTTAAACAAATTAAAATAACAAAGCAATAAAATGCAAACACATGAAATAAACATAAATGCAAGATAAGCAAGATTAAAAGAAACAATTATCCATGAAAAGATTTTTTTAAATGCCTAAATAAACTAAAACTATATGAGATAGAAACTTAGCTATTAAATGAACTAAAAAAAATGCATGATATGAAGATTAAAACACTAATTAAAAATGCATGAAACATAGTTCAAATATTATGTGAATTAAAAAAAATAAATGCATGAAATAATAATAAAAAGGTTACTACAAAAATATATGCAGGGAGGGGGTGCAGGCAGCAAACTGGGGGTTCAAATAGCAAGCAGGAACAAGAAAATGGGCCAAAGAAAAAAAAACTAAAGCTGGGCCTAAGGGGGAACCGGTTCAGTTCAGCCTGGATCGGTTCAAGTGAACCGAACCGGTTTTAAAAGGGAGTATATATATGTTTTTCATGTTCTTTTCTTTCATTTCTTCTAATCATTTCTCTCTCTAAAAAAAACACAAAAAAAAAGCTCTCCCCTCTCTCTAACATTCAGTCCGCCGGAGAAGAAGAGGGATGGTGGTCGGAGGTGTTCTGACGCGGTGGCCGGCCAGAGCGCCGCCGCGTCGGAGCGGTGAACTTCTTTTTTTTAAATTTTTTTTACTAAAACCTTCATCTCCTTCTTCTCTACTCGGATCCAAATTTATTTTTCTCAGAAACACAACAACACATCCTAGATCTAAACTCAAAGTTCAACAAAAAACCCAAACAAAAGACATGAAAAAACTACCTTGTTCTTCTTCTTCTTCGCGTTTTCTTCTTCTTTGTGTTCCCGTTCGTTCCTTCCTTCCTTGCGTTTTCTTCTTCTTTTCCTTGCGTGTTGATTCGCGTTTTTGTTGCTTCTTTGTTGCGATTGGTTCACGTTTTTGTTGGTGATGATGATGATTCACAGTTGTTTGAATGTTGTTGTGACTTTGAGGATTCGAGTTTGTGATTAGGACGTTTCTGACGCGTGAACAGTACTTTAAATAGTACAAAGTCTCTGATACATTGAAATGACAAAAATACCCCTGCTGAAACTTGGAGGAAAAGTTGGACCAGGACCAATAACAAACTGACATGTGGACTAAAATGACTTAAAATAATAAAATCAGATAAATAAATAAATAACAACAAATAAATAAATAAATAAAAGAAATGACTAAATAAATAAATAATAAAAAAAACGAAAATTAACAATAAATAAAAAAGAAATAAAAAACATGACTAAAAAAAAATTGTCCCGTCGGAACCAAAAAATGAGGTATTTTAAAATACCTTTCTGCCGAAATTTCGTCTGAGACGACATAAATACGCGGCTTTTTAAACGCTAATAAAATAGTAAATCAACGACGTGAACAAAATGAATTTTAACAACGTAAACTTTACGATAAATAAAATACACATAAAACGCGGATAAAAATTAAGAAATTAATGCGCGAGTGACATTAAAATATAAACGAAGTAAAAATAAAGTGCGATCACAATACGAATAAAAAACAGATATCACGGGAATTAGAGCGCGAACGAAAAGCTAAAAACGAACGACATACGAAAATAAACAAATTAAAATTGGTCAAAATTTGGGGTATGACAATGTTCATTCCACTTGTGACATTTGCCAATTTGCAAAACAAAAGAAGTTACCATTTTCTAATAGTATTTATGTTGCTTCTAACAGATTTTAGTTGTTACACTTTGATATTTGGGGTCCTTTATCCATTACCTTTGTTCATAATCATAGATACTTCCTTACAATTCTTGATGGTTATAGCATATTATGTTTAGATAGTTTTAATGAAATCTAAATCTAAAGTTTCTCAACATGTCAAAAATTTCATCACTCTCATTCAAACTCAATAAAACATTACACCTAAAATTGTCAGATCAGATAATGGCCATGAGTTTTTACTCAATTCCTTTTATGCTTCTAAGGGTATTGTGCATCATAAACCTTGTGTTGAAATTCGCCAAAAAAATGGGAGAGTTGAAAGAAAGAACCAACACATTTTGAATGTAGGCAGGGCTCTTATTTATCAATCAAAATTACCTGCTTCTTATTGGTCTTATGCTCTCATACATGCCATTTTTATCATCAATAGAGTTACTTCCCCCAACACTCCACAATAAATCTCCCTATCAACTTCTTCATGACAATATACCTGATGTGCACTCTTTCAAAGTGTTTGGCTCCCTTTGTTATTCCACTACTCTTCAATCACATAGAACCAAATTGTCTGCTAGAGCCAGAAAATCTGTCTTTTTAGGCTATGCTATTGGTTACAAAGGGTATGTTCTTTTAGACATGCACACCAGAGAAATTCACATACATGTGCAATTTCATGAGCATATTCTACCTTATCCTGGAAATCCATCCACTATAACCACTTCTTGGGAATATTTATCTTCTAATGCTTGCTCCCCAACCAATCCCATTTCCGAAACTCCTATCACTTCACCTACACCTCCTCCACCTTTTATAGATGTTGATCCATCACCACCTGACCAATGCCAATCCCATTTCCTCTATACCATCCCCATCCCCACCTATTATCAGAAAATCTACTAGAAATACTCATCCACCTGCTCATTTGCAAGACTATGTATGCACTGTTTCTACTGCATCTGTTTTGCCTGACACTGCATTTGTGCATCACCCCATTTCTCATTACCATTCATATAATAACTTGTCTTCTTCTCATTGTGCTTTTGCTATGTCTCTTGATTCTCACACTGAACCAACCACCTATGCTGAGGCAAGCAAATTTGATTGTTGGAAGCAAGCTATGAAAGTTGAACTGTCTGCTCTTGAGAATTTTGGAAACTGGTTGATCTGCCACCTAATGTCAAACCTATAGGTTGCAGATGGATATACAAGATCAAATATCATGCAGATGGCTCTATTGAGAGGTACAAAGCACGCCTTGTTGCTAAAGGGTACAATCAAATTGAGGGTTTGGACTACTGATACTTCTTTCACAGTTTTGCCTGTGTATATTGATGATGTGATAATTGTTGGCAATTCACTTTCTGAATTCCAAGCTATCAAAGCCATTATGCATTCTTCTTTTAAGATCAAGGATCTTGGCCAGTTTAAATATTTCCTTGGCTTAGAGGTTGCTCACTCTTCACTAGGCGCCTCTCTTAGTCAAAAGAAATATTGTCTTGACCTTTTAACTGATACAAGCTTTTTAGCTTCAAAACCTGTTTCTACACCATCTGATCCATCTTGCAAACCGCATACTGATTCCAGCTCTCCTTATGCTGATGTTCCCTCATATAGAAGGCTTATAGGAAGATTGATTTACCTTACAAACACCAGACCATATATCACATATGCTACACAGCAACTCAGTCAATTCCTAAATTCTCCTACTGAAAAGCACTACACAGCTGCTACTAGAATCCTGAAATACTTGAAGCAATCTTCTAGTCAAGGCTTGTTCTTTCCTAGAGATTCTTCTTTATTTCTCACAGGATATTCAGATGCTGATTGGGCTGGTTGTTTAGACTCTAGAAGGTTCATCTTTTGCCAATGTTTCTTCCTTGGTAAATCCCTCATCTCTTGGAGAACCAAAAAGCAGTTAATTGTTTCAAGATCTTCCTCAGAAGCTGAATATAGAGCTTTGGGTGCTGCTACTTGTGAACTACAGTGGCTTCTCTACATTCTTCAGGATCTTCATGTCATCACAGTTAAACTCCCTGTGCTTTATTGTGACAACCAAAGTGCTTTGCATATAGCAGTAAATCCTGTGTTTTATGAGAGAACCAAACACCTTGAAATTGACTGCCACTTGGTTAGAGAGAAGCTGCAAGCTGGAATCATGAAGCTTCTACATGTGTCTTCCAATGATCAACTAGCAGACTTCTTTACAAAGCCATTGCTTTCACAACCTTTTCACAATCTTCTATTCAAGCTGGGAATGTTGAATATCTACCATTCTCCAGCTTGTGGGGGGATATTAGAGCAAGAAGAACAACAAAGCAAAGCCATTCCAGCTATTACTTGAGATACAGGTTATCTAGTTTAATCATGTAATTAGCTTATGATTAGAGAGTAACTACTTTAGTTAGTTTACCTGATCTCTATAAATACCAATTGTACTCTCATTTACAATGTTGAATGAAGCTATTTTCACTTTCTCATTTCCATAATAGATATTGCAGTGATTGTATAACTTTGAGGCTTATATTCATAAGCAAGCCTTTCTTCTTTTTTTTTGCGCCAAAAGACAACAAACACATTTTAACAAAACCAGTTAATTGAATTAAATCCAGTTATAAAACTGATTATGTTTACTCAATCCAGTTTGGAGAAATGGTATTTAAATCCAGCCCACTTTATCGGTTATTATGTGGATATGGTTTGGAATCCAAACCATGAACACCCCTAGGTGGGGACAGAACTTGCGATGCATGTTTGAAGAAAATGAAAAGAGAAAAGAGAAAGCCAGGTATGGTGAGTTCATGTGCGGCGGCTATCTTGATGTTAGTAGTAGGAGTGAGGAGGAAATCAATAATTTTAGGGTTATAACTTAAGGGTCGTAACAAATAAAAAAATAATGTTAAATAAATATTTATACAATCATTTAAAAATTATATTTCAACTCGATTGATTAGGACATTGCATAGTACGTAAAGTACGGGTTTAAACTCAAAATTTCCTATTTATTCAATTTCACTTAAAAAGCAAACTTAATTTCTAACCGATAGACTACTTCATAAAAAAAACATTTATCAAAAGAAGCTTTTTTCGGGCTAAAATTGTAGTCTAGAAGAAAATTAGGGGGAAAACAATAAGTCATGAGGTTTTTTTAAAAAATAAAATAAAAGACAATATGGTTCAATACCTAATTTTTTTTATAACACCGAGTTATAAGACCGAGTCATTCAATTTAATCCGATTTAGTCATGTGGTTCAACCAGCGAATCAGTGATTCAGTGACCTTACCGAGTCGATGACCGGTCCAGTTTTTAAAACTATACTCAAAAATCTAATTATTAATGTAACACATCCCAAAATAAAAAATTAATTAATTATATCACTAATATTGATTCAAATATATATAGAAGACAATTAAAGGAAAGAAATTTCATCCATCAAAATAGGGATGGACTCACTATCAAAAAGTCAATTAATTATCCTACTAAAGCATATCACTTCTAATTGTATTTCACTAACCTCATCCCACTAAACCACATCACTACTATTGACTCATTTCATTTACATGAGAAACTCACTAAAAAAAAAAAAAAAAAGAATCTTTAAAATACTCAAACACCTATTTATTTATTTTCCAAATCAAAAAAACGCTCTTTCATTTACACACAATCTAAATAAAAAGCGTGACAAATATCAAAGACATTCCCACCAACATATTCAAACTATATGTTTAATGTACTCAAATTATTAAGAATTATTCTACAAATATTGTCAGCACGTCTTAAGAGGTTGCAGGGTAGAGGTCTAGTTTTTATTAAAGTAAATCAAGCGCGGTGAAGGGAGCACATTCAAATGCTAAAAGATTGTGTGACTGCCGTGACTGCATGGTCAATCCTGGTCTCATGTTGAGACTTGAGACGTCGACAAATATCAAAGGATTTAAATTAAGGAAATACTAATGAATGCTCTTATATTTCTTTAACAATTTAAATAGTATTTGCTATTTTATAAAATTTGATGCATTCAATAATCAATACATTTGAAATTAAAGTATTTAACTTTTTAAAGAAACAATATCTTAATTTTGAATTCTTAAAGAAATTATATACGGCGGGCTTGGCAAGCTCATCATGGACAAACTATATTAACTTCCCATTAAAATACTTCACATAAGAGTCAGATAAGTGAAAATTCATAGCCTTTTTACAAGCTTGAATAAAATCAACAAACCAAACTTAAAAAGAGAGTCATAAATGGAATATGCGACAATCATAAATGAAAATTAGGATGACAGAGGGAATCCTTAAAGAGTATGCTTGCTACAATAGGAACTTTTGTCAAATTCCAGAATAGAAACCACCTTGTAGAAAACTTTGTTACATAATGAATATTTATGTATGCAACTAATCAAGATGTCTTAAAAAAATCGGTGTTTTCATTTTCTCTAAATGAAAAAGAGCAATAAATATTTTTAGATAGAAAAATCATGTTTATTACAAGTTGTGATCATATTTTTTGCCTATGATTGCTTCCATGTTCGAAGAGTCTTCACTGCTCGCTGAGCCCGAAACTCCAAGTTATAATTTCGCTCACACCGAGCATGTAAATGAGCTGCTACGGTGGTTTCAAACACGAACTTATACAGTCCTAATCGGCAGTCATTAAGTTGTTAAACAACAATAGGCTGGTCTTTATGCTTGTCCCCTGAGAGATTCAGTTTAGTCCATTTGACATGCCTTGTCAAAAGTAAGAGTGCCCCAGTTTGACACACCAATCCACATATCAGACCAATCCATAAACCCTATATCATGAAACATTCAAAAGAAAAACAATGGTTAAACAAATGGATGCAAAACCAAGATGATCCTTCTTGATATCAACACTGTGATTCTGTGAAATAATAACTACATTACTCCCTGTCTTATATTATTTGTTATTTAAGGTTATGCACATTGATTAAGAAAACCATTGATTGTATTTATTTCTATGATAAAATAAGATTTATTTACTAAAGTGCCCTTATTAATATAGTTATTGGTGGAGTAGTTTGGTATGTTGAGATATAATAAAGAGCAATGCTATATATCTAGAAGAAATTTATCTCGATACCGCCGCAAAAGACAGGTTGACCAATTAAATTTTTGTCTGACCGGAAATCATGGGGGTGCTGGTCTTATATTCTTTTTTGATGAATGGGTAGTCAACCAAATTTGAAATCTAAGGGAAACTAACCTGCCACATATTCGTGAACCCTATCACGATTACACATTCGCTATATATATCTAGCATTTCCGTATAATAAGGAGGGGTATATTAATGGAAAAAAATTAATCCTTTACTGATTTTCTAAAATGATAAATAATGAGACAAACAAATGTTACAAATGTGACACTTAATATGAAACGAAACAAAATTTTACCTTATACTGCAAATCGGTCTTAAATCCAAGGAGACATGAAATTGGTAAACCAATGAGATAAAAAGTTGCAAGGTTGACATAAACAACTATGTACTGCCAACCACATCCTCTAACCACCCCTGCATTATTTAAGACATTTTTACCCCAAAGATTTTTTTGTCAAGAACATGTTTCTGAGAAAAAGCTTAAAATACAAGGATATGAAGAATTCAAACCTGATAAGACACCTTGGACAGAATCTATTAGTATGGAAATAGCAAGCAAGGGTGTCACTGAAGCAAACTCCTTTTTGATAATAGGACTATCACTAAAAAGCTGAATCCATATATCATGACCAAATACAAGTATCAAAACAAAACATATACCAAGGAGGAGAGAGAGCTTTAAAGTGACTCCCATTGCATGTTTTGCTCTTTCTGGTTGGCCTGCTCCCAATTCATTGGAAACTCTTGTGCTATAAAAGTTCAAGTTTCAATCTTTCAATACATGTACAAGTATGTAGATTAAAATGCTTATGTCAGGAAATAAGTCAAATAAAATTCCCCCTATGAAGAAAATTGGATTGTCCGCAGTCGTACATACAATCACATTGTCACGGATCTCTACAGTTGGATAAAAATTTGATGTCTCATATGAGTCATCGATCTTTATCTAACGATTGAGATATCTTGACAGCACGATTTCTTAGACTATAGGAAATCCAGGTCCAGAAGGATTTATGCAACAATGCCGCGAAAGAGAGTGTGTTAAAGTAGACCAACTAACCTTGCAGCTGCACTAAGACCATAAGTGATCATGTAAGCAATGAATTCTGTGTTCGCACTGCATGATTGTTTTGAAGAATAGCATTAGTGAATATTTCTTCTATTCATTTTAGTAACAGAAATATAAAGATACGAGAACCATACCATATTGCAATCAACGAAGTTGTTATTTGTGAGTCAGGCATTAATCCAGCTAAGAAAACCAAAACTTCAAAAGCCCAATACTCAAAGCTTGCATAATATAAAATAATATAGTAAGATATATAATATATTAAGGATCTTACAATAAACAGCAACAAAAGTCTGATAATGTTCAAACTTCAAACTAGAAGCTAATATGGTTTTGGTCTATGCAAATAATGATATACTTGTAGAGGAACAAAAACATATTCAAACCTATTTTAGAAAACTAGGTTTTGTAAGATCGATCACCAAAAGCTGAAATAAAGTGAGAGGCTTATAGAAGCTCATACCATATCATTGCAGCAGAAGGCAAAGCTAGTTTCATGTTTGCAAACAGGTAATCAAATGATTGCATTGAGAATCCTCTCCATGTATTCTTAAACTTCTTTGCGTACATTACATATAATCCTAACATTATCATTGATATCCATAGTGAAATAGAAGTTGCAACTGGTCCACCTATGAAATTCAAACTTGTCCATTGAACAAATCCATATGCAATCCCACCATGAACCAATGCTGGTATAGCTGAAAGTATAACCAGTGGCATTACTACAGATTGTGTTTGTAGAAACCTCAACATGTTTTGCAAGATGCTATATGCAAATAATCCTGGTATAAGAAACTTCATATAGAGTGCTGCTGTTCTAGCAATGTCATGAGATTGATGAAGGAACACTAGAATGTGTTCTGTATAGAACCAAATAATTGATAAAATGATTGAAAAAATGAAAGATATAATGCAAGAGCCTTGTAGATAAATTCCCAACATGTGATATTCCTTTGCACCAAATCCTTGTCCACAGAGTGTTTCTAGTGCACCACTTAAACCAACCTAAGACAAAGAAGAATAAAACAAAGAGCATAGAGTTTAATCTTGCGACCACATTTAGCATATAAGTGTGTTCATAAGTTTATCCTGATGAGCTTATGTAAATAAGCTGAAAACAATTTATGAACATTTGATAAGCTTTCCATAAACTCTCTCAGACACTCACACATGTGCTTATGCTAGTGGATAAACTTAAATTAGATAATTCAACCGGGACTGTCTGGTTGTATTCAGTTGAACATGCTTTGAGAGACTGATTATGATGTTAAACTTGCATTTACATTGATCTAAGGACATGGTAAATGAAGTCAAAAAAGTACTTTCTAAAATTTTATCTAAAATATTATTGCTTTCCCAAGTTTACTTTAATTGATTTATTCTGTCACAGTTGTGCTTTCAGAGGAGAGGTTGTTGCAAGCATTAATGGGCCATTGGTTAGATTTCAGAGAAGTATTTTTTGTGAAACTAAGTACTAGTAATATCGTAATTAAATTACTAAGTCAAAAGCAATAAAGTCAAACCTCGTATTCTTATTCCACTAAGTGGAGCCGGGACGACGTTATAATATTCTAGCATCAATCAGATTTCTAAACAAACCATTGACTTCAATACGTATAAATAAACAAAAGAAATTTCTGATTTTCTGTCGTTCTATGCAAACATACATATAGTATACATTTGACTAGTAATTCATACATAAGCATAAGCATGTATATTCATTGGATATAAGATCAATCAATAAGAGTTCAAGAATTTTTATTTTGATCAAGAGTTAAATATTTTTTAAAATAATAAAGAAAGAGACATCACATATCATGTTGAAGTTATTAATAACACTGTACCTCATGCTTTTGATTGACCGTGTCTAATCAATGAACACACGCAAGAAGAATTGTTCATATATATATCTATGGAAATGAACAAAATATAATAATGCAAAAACTGTAAACTAATTACCATAACTGCAACGCCGGTGACACTAAACCAAGAATTAGCAAGAGTAGCACCAGCTAGCTGAAGCTCACCAAGGTGACCAACAAGCATGACAGAAACCAAAGTGATCAAGTAATAAAATAAATTTGTAAGAATCATTGGTAGTGAAAACATGAGTTGATGTTTGGCTTCCTCTATGTCCAAGATTTTGTTCCACCATTTCTCTATGTGTGGTCTTGTGTTTTGTTTTCCATGATCATCTGTTGTTGGCACTAATAGAGGTGCTTCTGTGCCATCTGAAATGATACTTGCCGCCATGTTAACTTTCTTACTCTTGGGTTTTTTTATTTGATGACAAATCTTAGCTTCTTTTATATATATATATATATATATATATATATACATATATATATATATATATATATATGTGTGCGCGCACACAGACTCACGTCACTGTGTGATTCAATATGTTGGGTGGCTTAGGTTACACATCACGAGGTTGGTAATGATTCTTTTATTATTTATAGTATATTGAGATGTACAAATTGGATACAAAGTCTAATATTTTGGAAAAACACTGAAGTTTTGTTATAGTTCACGACAAAAATTGAGGAATCATATTAGTTTTTGTTTTAATAAAAATTACAATTTTTAGTCATGACAAAAATAAATTGGACCGCATGATTGCCGTGACGATAAATATAAAAAATGGGTGAAAATGATTTGTTAAATGAGCTCAAATCTCACTCCCACGTAAAAGGATGGAAGAGTCCAACCACATATATACACATCAACCAAACATCTTGATAATGAAAGGTTTTACAACTTCAATAAGAAATATAAGGTAATGAAAGTGTCCAACTCGGAGGTATTTTGAGGCAATTTGCAATCTCAGATGCTTTACAGGTTTTTTAATGGAAGAAAGAATAAAATGGGCAAATGGTTGAAGAAGAAATGCGTTAAAGATGTAAATGAGCTCTAGGGACAAATTAATCCTAAAATACATTGCAATAACATATGTTTAATAGAATTTAAATTGATAGTGTAAAATGTTTTTACACATGCATCTAACTAAATCACACTAAAAAATATATGTATAGATATTTTGGAAACTAACTTATAAAAATCGCATAATGAAGTAATTTGATTGAACGTATACGTAAAAAATATTATACCATATGTGCATAAAGATTAATTTCTACTCCTTCTGTCTCACAATATTAGTCGTTTAAGGTTTGTGCACGATTATTAAGGAAATAATTAATTAGGTTGATTTCAATGGTAAAATTAGTAGCATTTACTAAAACACCCATATTAATTGTAGTTAGTGGAGTAGTATAATAGTGGAAAAAAATAATAAATGCTGCATTGGTACTTACAATTATTTTGAGAAAATAAATGTTAAAGAGACAATAATTATGAAAGGGATGAAGTATTCAACATTAATATAGGCTAGACAGCTACATTGAAACAATCAATGGGCAGCTCAAAAAAGAAAATTGGATGAAAATTGAGGTGAGGATTAATGTGTCTCAATTTATTTTTTGGGAATTAAAATTAATAGATTACACTTTTTCTCAAGAACTACGATGAATTTTCACTCTTAATATTCATATTTTTCAATTTTATCGACATATTGTTTAAATTTGGGCTCATAACCAATGTTAAAGGTGGTTGAAACTACAAGAGTTTGATCTCGTAGAAAAAAAGGATAGGTATTGAACTCGGAGGTTTCGGGTTTGAGATTCTTTAGTGAGAATCCCATTTTTCGTTATGATATTTTGGTGGATGTCCAATTTATAAAAGAGATGCTTGTTATTCTATTACCTTAGAGACGCATGTTATTTGGTAGATCACAAACAAAATATTTGTTTATATGAGATCGTACAATCATTTTATTGAGATTTGAGTAACACACCATAACAACAATATCATCCAATAGTATTTGTTTGTATGGGGTAGTGCAACCATTTCAATAATGTGTTTTGGTTTAGGTTTATGACGTAACACATACAAGAGACATTCTTCCATATAAAGTTTTTGCAACATTCTACGGATATACCACATTCACTACTAAAAAAGAGATATAACAACTTCTTCTTTTTTTTATTAAAATAGACTTGTTTAAGATACATTTGAGTAAAGGGAGACATGAATAGACATGGTAAGTTTATCTTGGTTCACTCAAACTTTGTAGTTACCTCTAGTCCTCCCCTTATAGTGAAATTTCGCCTAAATATAGTCGAGCACTTAATCCACTAAAATTGGAACCGGTTATAAGCACTAAGGTATATTCTTGTTAACTCGATAATATATACTTTAGATTTCTCACTACAAAGATTTAATTGAACTAAGTCTCTCTGTCTTTCCAAACTTCGTCAACAACTTAGCCCATTGAGGAGTTACAACAATAATAAGGTATAAGTGTTTGGTGTAGTACATAGTTTACTCTCAGAGAGAGGATGATACAATTTCTAGCTTATTAAAAGTGTATAATCTTTGGGTCATTGGGTGGGAAGTATGCAGAATGAATATAACTTGTGAATTTATTTCTAACTTGGCAAGTATGTTTCTCTCAAACAGATTCTAATTTTGTTCAATATTTCAAGTATTGCTCGCCTTTGTCTCTTGCGCTTATGAATATATCAATTGTTCTACTTTGATGAATGTAGAAGAACTACTTATATACGAAATGACTCATTGCAGACAAAGGATTAATGTTCAATGCTTTCTTCAAGAATGAACCAACATTTATGTAACTTTAGTGGTTTTCCACAAGGTTGGGGAAAGAAGGATCATAATAACAACAATCAAGATCTTTCGCCTCAACAATGTCTCAAGTATACAATAAAAGGTTACGTCTATATATTTATCAATCTATTCCCTCCGGTCACTGTTATAAGCAAAAAAACTAATTTTTAGATTCATTGAATAAATGATGTATGTGGTCTATATTAATAACCACGTACATCCCTCATTCAATGAATCTAAAAAGTAGTTTAATACTTGTAATAGTGACGAAAGGAAAGAGGGAGTATATATCTAAATCTTACTAAGTCTCATTCATTTTATCCCTAAACTCTACTCTACTTTTTCTCTCTCCTTAATCACATAGTGGTGGCCCCCTAATTGTAATATTATCTTTGCACTTTACATAATACACCTCCACATTCATACATATTTTAAAGTCGAGTCAATTAAATTAAATGTTGTGAAATGGTTCAATGGGATATGATAAGTTGCATAGTAAGAATGCTACAAATGCTTCATATCCAAATAATAAGTTGTGTGTCAATCAAAGTCTATATTATTTGGATATGCTTCATTTCCTCCTACTACAAATGACTTATTATTTAAAATTGAAAACGTGATGCCCAGAGAGAGGGAGCGCGGACGTGGTCTGGAGAGAAGGAGCGGTGGTTATCCTCGTTCTTTCAACGGACAACCACTTCGGCATTCACCTTCGCCGGAAGTAAGGTACTATAGGGGGGAAGGGGGCCAAGCAGGGTGCCACAAAGGGGGGGATATAGGAGGGACTGGTCTGTTGTGAGACGGCGAAATCGGAAAGCGCAGGAACAGGTAATTGATCAGCGGGACAGGCACAAGATTGATCAACGGCATGTTGTAGAGAAGGAAGGTGGGTTCGGTTTTGTAGTAGGAGGAAATGTACTAGAAGCGGATGTTGGGAGAATTGTTGAGGAGGGAGTGGCGGAGGTAGTGAAGGATACGAAGGTGTTTATCCCTACATATACGTCCACAAAACAGGATGTAGGTTGGGCGAGCAGAGGTATGATTGCTAGTGTGCTGAATGGTGAAGCTATTCCTGTGTTGCAACATCGTATTTATGATGCGGGCTTTGAGAAAATTGATATTATTCCTTTGGGAGCTGACAAGGTTTTGTTGCGAACAGAAGATGGTAGTGATGTCAATAAGTTGTTGTCTGAAGCGTCAGAATTCTTTGATAATTTTTTCTCCAAACCAGTGCAATGGAATAAAGATGTGGTTGTTCGTGAAAGAGGAGCGTGGGTGAGGATTTATGGGGTGCCGTTACAAGCATGGAATACTGAATTCTTTAAATTATGTGTTTATGACTGTGGTAGGCTGTTGAAAGTGGATGAGTCCACGTTGGAAAAAATTCGATTTGATTTTGCACGGGTGCTTTTATCTACTCCCTCTTTGGATCTTTTAAACACAAGTGCAAAGGTTATGGTTGACGGTGTTATTTTTGATTTTAAGATTGTTGAGGAAGGGGGATTCTCGTTAGGGGAGGATGCGTGTTTGTCTGATGATGATGTGATTCATGAAGAAGAAGAAATGGGGAATGAATTAAAAGTTGATGAGGTGAATGAAAATGGGGATGTCGAAAATTTGTTGAAACATTTATCGGAGGATTGGAGGCAGGAGCAGCGGGACTCTCAAGCCCCTTCAGTATCGGCAAGGGACTCACAACCTCATCTAGTGTCGGCATTAAAAGATAGGTCATTGGGAGAGGCAGCCTCAGTTGAGGTAGGTGTTGATGTTGTGCGGCAACCGTCACATTCAAAAGGCGTTGGCGCGCCTGATGTTGGGAATGTGAGTTTTGGTGGAGATGGCAGGGACACAAATACTTTCTGCTATTCTCGCAGAGATGTTAAGAGAAAAGCAAAGCGAACATCTTCTTGCCCTCCGGGACGAGTTCACACAGGATCGGCGGGTCCGTGGAGTTTGGAATGGGCTCAAAGGCACAAGGATGTGGTTTTGTCTGGAGGAGCCTCGCAAATGGATTTTAATGGTAATAAAAAATCAATGGCAGGAGCACATAGAGTTACAAGGAAAAAGGGTAGTGGTTATCTTCGACATTGTGCACACAATTTGAAGCGTATTGCAAGATTATCTGATGAAGATCGAAAGCAAGTTTTACGTGCTTTACGTAAGACTCATAGACGTCGTCAGGTGGGTTCAGTTGCATCTGTTGGTAGGGTAACTCCTAATGATAGCTCATCTGTTAATGGCTCTCAATCGTCTGTTAATAATGACTGGACGAACTGGTTAGCTCTCCACGAAAGTAGTAAGGCTATGTCGGATGATGTAAGGGGTATGGGTAAGG
The DNA here is from genome assembly GCA_946800305.1 of Medicago arabica. NCBI lineage: Eukaryota > Viridiplantae > Streptophyta > Magnoliopsida > Fabales > Fabaceae > Medicago > Medicago arabica. The sequence goes on along the minus strand of OX326971.1, from coordinate 44,245,836 downwards.
CGGTGGGGTTGAATTTTCAAGGTGATAAGAATAATATGTTTGATGTGTTGTCAGGATTGGGAAGAAAAAATAAAGAGGGAGATGGGCATGAGAAGTGATGTCGTCGGTCGGTGTGAGGATGGGAGGAGGCGTGTGGTGTGTTTGTGATGCGTATTATTTCTTGGAATGTAAGGGGATTAGGTGGTTTTGAAAAAAGAAGGGCAGTAAATCAGATGGTGAAGGAAAAAAAAACCGTTCATTTTATGTGTTCAAGAGTCTAAGTTGTCTGTGGTTAATGATTTGGTTTGTAAAGCTATTTGGAATGATGAAAGTGTCGATTTTTCTTTTAAACCTTCGATTGGTGCTTCGGGTGGTTTAATAACTCTTTGGAACCGTAATGAGGTTGAGGTGTGGTCCTCATTTCATATGGAACATGTGTTAGGGATTCAAGGCCGATTTGTGAAGAATGGTGAGAAGTTCTCCCTCTTAAATGTGTATGCCCGGTGTGAATCTAATCGTCAACATCTTCTTTGGCAAAATATTTCAGCTCGTTTAGCGTCTTTGGTGAATGAAAATGTTTGTGTGTGTGGAGATTTCAATACGGTCTGGTGTTTGGCAGAACGTAGAAGTGTGGGAGGCGCTGTCAGCCAGTTAGGCAGCGCAAGCCTCAATGATTTGATCGATAATAATTCTTTGGTGGATTTACCCCTTCGGGGGCGTAGTTTTACTTGGTATCGAGGGGATGGGAGGTCCATGAGTCGGATTGATCGATTTTTGTTGTCAGAAACGTGGTGTTTGACGTGGCCTAATTGTATTCAGATAGCTTCGGTGCGAGGACTGTCAGATCATTGTCCGATTCTTTTGTGTAGTGATTTAGCAAATTGGGGACCAAAACCGGTGCGTATGTTAAAATGTTGGGAGACTTTTTCAGGTTATGATTCTTTTGTTCGAGAAAAATGGAGTTCTTTTATTGTGGAAGGCTGGGGTGGATTTATATTGAAAGAAAAACTAAAGCTAATCAAGTTGGCACTAAAGGAGTGGCATGGGCAACATTCAAAAAATTTACCAGCTAGAATAAATTCCCTTAAGGATCAAATGGCGGCTATTGATGTCAAGAGTGAGTCCGCAGGGTTATCGGAGGAGGAAATTGAAGAGTTGCATGGGTGTTCTGAGGAGTTGTTTTCTTTATCTCGGATTCATTCTAGTGTTTGTTGGCAACAATCGCGTTTGCAATGGTTACGTGAAGGGGATGCGAACTCAAAATTCTTTCACAATATTATGTCGAGCAGGAGTCGTCGGAATGCTATTCCGTTCTTTCTGGTGGACGGTGTGTTGATTGAAGGGGTAGACAAAGTTCGGGCAGCAGTGTTTAAGCACTTTTCTTCACACTATCAAGCTCTCAACAGAAGCCGCCCTAGTTTGGAGGGTCTGAATTTTCGATCCTTAGATGTTCGTCAAGGGGTTCAGTTGATTAAACCTTTCTCTGTGGAGGAGGTAAAGACTGCTGTGTGGGATTGTGATAACTATAAAAGTCCTGGACCTGATGGAATTTCTTTTGGTTTTTTAAAACAATTCTAGGATATGCTGAAGAATGACGTGATGCGGTTTTTGGTGGAATTTCATAGGAATGGAAAGTTGGCCAAAGGCATAAATAGTACCTTCATTGCTCTGATTCCTAAGGTCGATAGCCCTCAACGCCTGAATGATTTTCGGCCTATATCTCTGGTTGGCAGCTTATATAAAATTCTGGCAAAGGTTCTTGCTAATAGGCTCCGATCTGTTATTGGCTCTGTTATTTCTGATGCTCAGTCGGCTTTCATCAAAGGTCGTCAGATCCTTGATGGTATTTTGGGGCCAAATGAAGTTGTTGATTGATGACAGTCCTTCATTTCATATTTTTAGAGTCTTTTTATGATATTTTTGAGTTCACAAGCAAGCTTAACAGCAAGGAAAGCAAGAAAAATAGAAGATTTTGAAGAAACAGCTGTGTTGATGTTTTTATTGAGTCTGGAGCATTTTTAGACAGCTTGGAGGTGCAAAAAGCAAGAAAGTACAAAAAGTTGGAGTTTGCCACTGCCACTAAATCGTGACACGCTTTCAAAAATCGTGACACGGTTGCAAAATCGTGTCACGTTTTCAAAAATCGTGACACGTTTTTGACAGCACCAGAATGGGAAAATTGCCTATTTAAGCTGAAGGCAAGGCTGAAAACAAGGGTTACGAATTGGAGAGAGCAAAGTGCGATTTCGAGACCTAAAGACAGCTAGGAGGGCGAATTCTTCAACCTTCTATCAGTTCATGTATGTTTTGATTCCATTATTGATTATGCTATTTGTAAACTCGATTATGAGTAGCTAAATCTCTTAGAGATTAGGTCTGAGATGATTCTTTGTAACCCTAATTGAACCATGTTGTTGTGAAACTCTATTTATTGTTAATGACAATCTAGTTTTTATTCAATTCAATTGTTCTTAATGCTTTTTATATCCTGATCAAATATAAACATGATTTAGTGAGAATGAATGACTACTGACCCTAGCTTTCAACTTAGACAGAATTGAGTTGTTCTAATAATTATAATTAGTCTAGGAATGGATAATTCTTTATTAGTGATATTAGGTTAACGTGCTTCAAACCTTCGAAGATTATTAGACCACCTAAGGGATTAGGGGCTGTAATCTTAGAAGAGGGTCCTAACTCAAGGGATTGATTAGGAATATTTTGTTAACTATCGTGAAACTAGAAAATCATTCATAAGAATAGGTGCAGTGACCAATTAGGGGAACTTAGATGATTCGAAAGACCTGATCTCATCTCGCTTCATATTTTCTAACCGAATCTATATTTTCTGACTGAATCTATATTTTCTAACAGAATCTTTATTTTATTTTATGTTATTTAATTTTATGCAATCAAATCAAATCTACTACGTATATTTTACAAAATAATATATACATCCTAAATATTTACTTTATTTCTAAATTGAGATTAACACAGTCCTCGTGGATACGAACTTATTTTATTACTTCGATAGCTTTTGGTACACTTGCCAAAAATCTATCATTGATGATGCCCGAAAACGTAAACAGGAGTTGCTTCTTTTCAAGGTCGATTTTGAAAAAGCATATGACTCTATTGATTGGAAGTACTTGGAGGCTGTGATGGTGAAAATGGGTTTCCCGACTCTTTGGCGAAAGTGGATAAAGGAGTGTGTGGGGACAGCCACAGCTTCAGTGTTGGTCAATGGGTCTCCAACCGATGAGTTTGCTTTAGGAAGGGGATTAAGGCAAGGGGACCCTCTCTCCCCGTTTCTATTTCTTTTAGCGGCGGAGGGGTTTCATGTGTTGATGGAGGCCTTTGCTGATAATAATCTTTTTACGGGTTATATGGTGGGTAGCAATGCTATGTTGGAGGTGTCGCATCTTCAATATGCGGATGATACTATTATTCTTTGTGGAAAATCTTGGGCAAACATTAGAGCTTTGCGTGCCATTTTATTGCTCTTTGAAGAGTTGTCAGGCCTCAAAGTGAATTTTTCGAAGAGTATGCTGGTAGGGGTTAATGTTCAAGGGTCATGGTTGTCTGAAGCAGCCACGGTGTTGAATTGTAAGGTTGGTACCATTCCGTTTATGTATCTTGGGCTGCCTATTGGTGGGAATGCGGGTCGCTTGGTTTTTTGGGAGCCTTTGATTAATCGCATTAAGTCTAGACTGTCTGGCTGGAAATCGAAACACTTGTCTTTGGGTGGCCGCTTGGTTTTACTGAAGTCTGTCCTGTCATCTCTGCCTGTTTATGCTCTTTCTTTTTTCAAGGCTCCTTCAGGTATTGTTTCCTCTATTGAATCTATTTTAAATAATTATTTTTGGGGGGGGAGTGCAGACCACAGGAAAATCATTTGGGTGGATTGGAATTCTATTTGTCGGAGTCAGGAGGTTGGTGGTTTGGGGGTAAGGAGGTTAAAAGAATTTAATTTAGCGTTGTTAGGGAAGTGGTGTTGGAGGGTGTTGACGGAGAAGGAGAGTTTGTGGTTTAGGGTGTTGGCGGCGCGGAATGGGCTAGAGGGTGGTCAGTTAAGTGGTGGGGGCGTGAGGGATCTACGTGGTGGAGGAGTATATCGACATTGAGGGGGGAGGGCTGGTTCCTTAGTAATATAAGTCGTAGCTTGGGTGATGGTAATAATACTCTGTTTTGGAATGATGCATGGGTGGGTGAAGTAGCGTTACGGGAGAGATTTAGCAGGTTGTATGAGTTGTCGCTTCTGAAGGGGGAGTCGGTGGCAGCAATGAGTGCTTTAGGTTGGGGCCTTGAGGGTGACGCGTGGCGGTGGAGGCGTAGGTTGTTTATGTGGGAGGAGGAGTCGTTAGGGGAACTTAGGCTTTTACTTCAAAATATTTGCTTACAGGTTCACCGAGAGGATACTTGGATGTGGAAGGCGGATCCTTCTTCGACCTATACAGTTCGAAGCGCTTACAAATCTCTTAGGGACCAGGTTCAGGTTGAAAATGTGGAGGTTTCGCCTTTTGTTTGGCATAAGGATGTGCCGTTAAAGGTGCAGTTGTTTGTGTGGCGTTTTTTTCGTGATAGGCTACCTACTAAATATAATTTACATAGACGTCATGTTTTAAATTTTGATGAGCAACTTTGTGTGGGTGGTTGTGGTATGATTGAAACAACCACACACTTATTTTTAAATTGTAATTATTTTAGCTCGGTTTGGAACCACTTGCTTCAGTGGCTTGGTATTGTTACGGCTCTGCCTAATGATGCAAGCTGGCATCTAAATCATTTCAGTTTCTTGGGTGGAGTCAACAAATCGAGACAATCTATTTTACAGGTTATTTGGTTTGCTTCAGTGTGGGAAATATGGAGGGAAAGAAACAACAGAACTTTTAAGGCTCATGAAAGCCCTATTATGCAGGTGGTGGACAAGATTAAACTGTTATCTTTCAAGTGGTTAAAGGAGAAGTTTGCAACTCTTCCCTTTAATTTTCATGGATGGTGGCTGAGTCCGTTCACTTTACTAGGCATAGGTTAATTTTGTAGCTGGTTAGAGTTGTTTTGTGGTGCAGGTCTTGCCTTGTAAATATTGTGTATTTTTTGTTTGACTTTGGGGTTTTTTCCTTGGTTTTCCTTGAGCCAGGAATGCCTTTGATGTGGTAATATAATTCATTTTAGTCTCTTCAAAAAAAAAAAGTCTATATTAATTGAAGAATTGAACGGTACCAAGGGTACAATTGATTAAATGAAATGAACAGTACCAAGTCTATATAAGTTGTGTGGTTCTCAAAGTCTATATCACGACTGAGCTGGTCATAATTGAATATTTTGTTTCTCATTTCTCCTTTTTCTCTCTTTCTTTCTCTATAGTCTTTAAAGTTCCATTGTTTTTTTTTTACTTAATTTCTAATCGGTGTGTTTTGAACAAGATTTTGGAAGACGGGTGGCCATGAGTTTGATTTCAAAATAGTAATTGATTTTTTTTTACTTCTATTCACTCCTCTCCATATCTTACTCGTTGTTTCTATTGTGTGCTCTTCAAAGTTTGGGTCACATGTTTTTTTCATGTATTTTAAGTTTTGCATGTAATGGAATAGAAATTTCAATTTTCTCTTTGCAAAAGATATATTTTTCAATTTTTAAGATATGTTCTGTAATTAGAAAAGGGTGTATTCATTTAGAAAGAAATCGCTGAAGACACCTACAACTATTAAGAGACTTGCATTTGGGTGGCATATTATTTTTCTTTTGTTGAAATGTATGAGAAAGCCACGTGCCTAAAGACACCAACAAGTCATATATCGGGTTCAAATATGATTATAATATGTTATAGATGTAGCAAACAAAATTGTTATTATTGAAGGAGTAGATGTCAGTTTGTCAGCTTAATCTATGATGGAGATTTTTGAAAGCAAGTTAAATAGTAATTTTGTGTTTGGTTATTTGGTGTATTTTAATTTATTTGCAATTGTTATTGTTGGCTTTCTTTGGCATAGTTGAATCTTGTATACAGCAACAATCAACATTGACATAGTTAAAGAAGATTGATCACTTGACGGCCATATATTGTTGAATCTTGTATGGGTGAAATTTGTAGTCATATTGTGATGGTATTGTAGGTAGTTTCTATACATGTACATCTATTGGAATCATATGAAACCTGCAATTGAGATTTGGTCTTATGTATATGCATCAGAAAATAAGAAACTTGAACTAAAAAGTTGGGCGACGGGTTGAACAAATATGTAATGAATATCAATCTTCCAATATTTCGAATAAGAGAAATACTTAACATGCCAATGTAAAACCGATATTCATGTAACAAAATTTCATAGTTGAATTGCATTGTTTATAATTAAATGCTACTTTCTTTCATTTATCATTTTCATTATTTTATATAGTTGTAAAATTGATTTTCTTATATTAAGTTATAATAGTTCTTCTTGACCAAACATAAAAGTTATAATAGTTCTTTTAAACTTCTTTTTCTTTTTGTTGTCAAAGCAAGCAAATGTAAACATGAATAAAAACTTGGTTAAAATACTTTATTTTGATCTTTAAGTTTAACAAAAATATCATATTAGTCCTTTAAGTTTTTTAAGTTTTAAATAGGTCTTTATTATCCTATTAAAGAACATATATGAAACAAAAAAAAAACTTAAAAAACTTCAAATAGGTCCATTATATTAATAAGTTAAGCACCTATTTAAAACTTAAAAAAAAGTAAAAGACATATTTGATATTTAGACAAACTTAAAGAATTTGTTTTGGGTCGGTTTAGTGGTTAGCTTGGGATTTTGGACTGTGCTCCTCTCAAGTTTGATTCCCCTCTAATGCCAATTTCGGTGGACAAGTCCATACATAGTTTTGCTTTGGCTTAGAATGGGGCGCCCGCAAGTGGGTCGTGGAATCGGTCTCTCGAATTAGTCGGTCCTTAGATCGGATACTAAAAAGTTAACGAGATATTTTTGTCAAACTTAAGAACCAAAAAAAATATATTTTAGCTAAAAACTTTAAGGTAAAAGTTTTAATCTAATTATTGCATCTCTATTATATTATGCTGAATTACATTCAAATAGACCCGGGCGGTGCTTGGGTCAAACGTGTAGTGTATATCTATATATAGTCTGCGCGTGCATGTAAACAAGTTAATATATATTTCTATCTACAATTATGAACTGTGCTCCTTACATTAACTCAAAAAAAAAAAGTGGCAAAACTATGTAAAATCTTCAACCTTAATTTTGAAAATTCTTTGAATAATAAATTAAGAAATAACTAGTCTTTTTTAAGGGAAGAAATAACTAGTTAAAATATTAACCTCTTTCAGAGAGAAAAAAAAAAAACTAGTTAAAATCTTAACCTATATAAAATACCTGTTTTTTTTACTATCCAGACTTGTCTAGAAATATACATCGAGATGACAAGAATAAATTCCTGATATACTATATTTCTGACTTACAAGAATATGTGATCTCATTGGTGTTTTCTTTTTCTCTTAATGAAAAGAGAAAGAAACATTTTCAGAGACAAAAATCCTGTTTATTACAAGTTGCTATCATATTTTTATCCTGTTTTTGCTTCCACGCATTTATATGAGCCGACACTTGGTCCCAAACACATACATATTCAGTCCTACAGTTCAGTTGTTAAACAGCAATAGGTTGATCTTTATCTTTGTCCCCTGAGAGATTAAGTTTAGTCCATTTGGCATGCCTTGTCAAAAGTAAGAGTGTCCCAATTTGACACACTAGGCCACAAATCAGACCAATCCATAGACCCTATATCATAAACCAAATTAAAAAGAAACACAATGATTAAACAAAATAATGTAAAATCAAAACGAGTCTTCTTTACATCAACACAACCATCCTTAATTGAACTAATTTTTTGATAAAATAATACGTACATCCTCTTGTCACTGTTTTAAACAAAAAATCTCTTTGCAAGTTCATTGAACAACTGATGTATATATGCTCACTATTACACATGTCGTTTTAGTGAAAATTCTCTTTTCGTTTTTTTTAATTAAAATGGAAGTTAGTTTAAAACAGAGAAAGTAGTACATACAAATGTGACACTTATTTGCGAATAATAAGTATTATACCTTATAGTGCAAATTGGTCTTAAATCCAAGGAGCCATGAAATGGGTAAACCAATGAGATAAAAAGTTGCAAGGTTGACATAAACAACTATGTGCTGCCAACCACATCCTCTAACCACTCCTGCATTGTTCAAGACATTTTCACCCCTAAGATTTTTTTGTTGATGACCATGTTGATGAGAAAAAGCTTAAGTTACAAGGAGATGAAGAATTCAAACCTGATAAGACACCTTGGACAGAATCTAGTAGTATGGAAATAGCAAGCAAAGGTGTTATTGAAGCAAACTCCTTTTTGATAATAGGACTACTACTAAACAATTGAATCCATATATCATGACCAAACAAAAGCATCAAAACAAAACAAAATCCAAGGAGGACAGATAGCTTTAGAGTGACTCTCATTGCATGTTTTGCTCTTTCTGGATGACCTGCTCCCAATTCATTGGAAATCCTTGTGCTATAAAAAAGTTCAAGTTTCACATTTTTCAATAAATTTACAAGAACATAGATTAAAATGCTTAATGCTTATGTCATGAGAAAAGTCCAATAATTAAAATGGCCCCTATGAAGGAATGAATTATGTTAATTAGACCAACTAACCTTGCAGCTGCACCAAGACCATAAGTGATCATGTAAGCAATGAATTCTGTGTTTTCACTGCATTTTTTTATTTATTTTAAGATTAGCAATAGTGAATCATATGAATCTTCTTCTCTTTATTTTAGTAACAGAAATATAAAGATATAATAAGAAACATACCATATTGCAATCAATGAAATTGTTATTTGTGAGTCAGGCATTAATCCAGCTAAGAAAACCAAAACTTCAAAAGCCCAATACTCCAAACTTGCATAATATAAAATAAAAATAGTAAGATACTAGAAGCTAAGTGACCGGGGGATCGGTAACTAAACTGGTTTGAAAATGTTGCTCAAAGTAAACCGGCCCTAATAATTTAGCAAACCTTGCTTTCTGAGATCAATCATCAAAAGGGACAAATAAAGTGAAAGGCTTTTCGAAACTCGTACCATATCATTGCTGCAGAGGGAAGAGCTAGTTTCATGATTGTATACAAGTACTGAAATGACTCCATTGAAAATCCTCTCCATGTATTCTTAAACTTGTTTGCATACAAGATATGAAAACCTACTAATATCATAGATATCCATAGTGAAATAGAAGTTGCAACTGGTCCACCTTTGAAACTCAAACCTGTCCATTGAACAAATCCATATGCAATTCCAACATGAATCAATGTTGGGATAGCTGAAAGGATAACCAGTGGCATTACTACAGATTGTGTTTGTAGAAATCTCAACATGTTTTGCAAGATGCTATATGCAAATAATCCTGGTATAAGAAACTTCATATAGAGTGCTGCTGTTCTAGCAATGTCATGAGATTGATGAAGGAACACTAGAATGTGTTCTGTGTAGAACCAAACAATTGATATAATGATTGAAAAAATGAAAGATATAATGCAAGAGCCTTGTAGATAAATTCCCAACATGTGATATTCCTTTGCACCAAATCCTTGTCCACAGAGTGTTTCTAATGCACCACTTAAACCAACCTAAGACAAAGAAGAATAAGGCAAAGAACAGAGTTTAATTTTGTGACAACATTTATGTCTTGTAACATGTAGAATATATAATGTTCATCCTCCAATTTTACATCGAGGAAATTTAAAGTTTGTACCTTGAATTTACAAGGTTAAGCTCTTACTACTAAGCTAGCACATCTTGTGTAGTTGAAGTTTATCTTGGAAAAAAAAAGTCCCTCCAATTTGAGTGAAATAAATGACTTCAATAAAAATTACACATATTACAATGACCAATTCTTATATAAACAAATTTTGCAGAGGCTAAACAAAAACAAACGGGGTATGTCTGCAAGAATTAAAAACAAATGCGTTTTTAAATCTTAATGAAATCATATCTTATCTTTTTAATTGACTATGTCTAATGAGCACATACAAGAATTTTTCATATCATGTCTATGATATAGATTGAATGCATAAGTTATTCAATGAATTTGAAAGGTAAACTTTTTCTTATAATAAGGATTTGAGGTAGTAATATTCTAACATCATTCAAATCTCTAAACAATTCACTGACCTCTTGAGTCTTTTTAGAGCGAATACTTTCTTTCGTCATTATTATAAGAAAAACATTACTTTTTAAAGTCATTGAACTGATGTATATAGACAAAAATTATTATTTAGAGGCATTGAATAACTGATATATCTGGTATATGATATAGATCAAATACCTAAGTATTCAGTAAATCTAAAATGTTAAAAAAATATAATATGGACATGGGCAGTACTAAAATAAACAAAAGATAAAGTCTAATCTTGTGTCTTATGTACAAATAAATGTACATTTTATTTTACTAGTAATTCATACATAAACATTTATATTTATTGGATATAATTTAATAATAAGACTTCAAGAATTTTATTTTGATCAAGAGTTCAATATTTATTAAAATAATAAAGGAGACATCACACGAGTATCATGTTGAAGTTATCTTATTTTATGACATTGTTGTTGAAGTTATTTAATAGCATTGTGCATGAATAAAATATAATAGTGCAAAAGATAGTACATTAATTACCATAACTGCTACGCCAGTGACACTAAACCATGAATTAGCAAGAGTAGCACCAGCCAACTGAAGCTCACCAAGATGTCCAACAAGCATGACAGAAACCAAAGTGAGCAAGTAATAAAATAAGTTTGTAAAAATCATTGGTAGTGAAAACATGAGTTGATGTTTGGCTTCCTCCATGTCCAAGATTTTGTTCCACCATTTGTTCTCCATTTGAGGTTCTGTGTTGTGTTTGCCATGATCATGAGTTGTTGGCAGTAATAGAGGTGTTTTTGTGCCGTCTGAAATGATACTTGTTGCCATGTGAATTGTGAACTATCTTACTCTTAGCTTCTCTTACTTCATGTGTTCTGTTATGATTTTGTTATGTTTGTATATACTCGTCGATGTGTGTGCACGCATTTCAAAATAAATTATTTGGTGTGGACATCTGTACCCTATCATTCTTTTTTTGGTACCAATACCCAAATAATTGACATGCACCAATAAATTTTCATCTGCCCTACTGAAAAGCAGTTGGATAACCTTACGCAGCTTAATTGACAAATTTTAGAAGTGCCGTTTAGTGGTAAAGTATTTATTGAAGAATATGTGATGCATGTGTTCTGTCAAAGACAAATATGTCTGCTTGTGTCATTATTACTAGTAGGAATCCTGCTCTTCACCCATCAAAATATATTCCCGCTCAGTCAAACTGACCAAAATGCTTCTGCCTAAGTTAAGTCATGCTACACTTCCGTCCAGCCAAACTGACCAAAATGCCCCTACGCAAGTTAAGTCACGTTGCGTGACTTAACTTGTGCACGTGTTGTGTTATGCGCAACTTAAGTTGCGATGCGTATGTTAAGTCGCGCAGCGTGACTTAAGTCATATAACAGCAACACAACAACCTCATTTCCCAACTTTACCAACTTCAAATTTTCACCCCAAATCCGAATTTCATCAATCTTGCGCCATTCAAAGCCAATTTCTTCCACAATATCAAGTAAGTGATGATTATCCCACTTCTTTGCATTTTTGGGTTGAAATTTTAGTTTTTTTTTTGAAGAAAATTGACATTTATAGGTTTTTAAAAATTTGTCTTGCATGTTAGTTTTTATGATTGTTAGTGATGATTTAACTTTGGAATTGTTGTTTAGATGTTGTTTATAGTGCATTGTGGTAGTTTAGGGTTTAGAAATTGTTAGATTTTATGTTGATTGAAAATTGCACTTTAGGTGTTTGATAAAATGTGTCAATGAAAATTTGTGTGTTTCTTGAATTGTTAATGATGAAATTAGTTAGAATATAGTATGTTTGACAACAATGTGGTAAATTACGGATTGAAATGACAATGTCAAAATTTTCGTGTTGTTCTTGAATTGTTAGAAATGACACAATGTCCGTGTGAAAATGTGTCATTGATTTTGTGTTTTTTAAAATGTTGTGTTGTGCAGATATGTCTTAGAGGGAGAGGACTGACAGACTTAGGTTAGAGAGACCTACCTCTACTAGTAGTGCACGGAGGGAGAAGCAAGCAGTAGTCCCTCCTTTACATGGCCGAGGTCGAGGGAGAGTGGGGGGCACGAGACTTGCCAGTGATGATGATGCTGGGCCTGGGCCCTCTTCATCACAGACTGGTCCATCCCAGACGATGGACCCGATGCAGTATCACCATGATTATCAGGCTTATCAGGATCCTCGGCCTCAAGTGTATCATTTTGAGGAGCCTCGGCCTCAAGAGTATCAGTTTAAGGCGTATCAGCATCAGCAACATCATCATATGCAGCTTCTTGTTGAGCAGGAGGAGCAGCCTCATATTGAGGAGCCTGAGCAACAGGAAGATATTGCGCAGCCTCAGGCTCAGGCTCAACCTCAGCAGGATGATGACGTTGGGACTTGTTTTCAGGGGGTGCCGAGGGTGGTGTACGATGCCGAACCAGACGGCTATGCAGGGGGGCCTTCTAACCTCTCGGTTTTACCTCGCTTTGGTGGACATGTGGCATAGAGGATATGGGTCGATGCCGATGTAAGTATATTTTAATGTTTATTTTACTTGTTTTTACTATTTTAATGGTATTTTTACAGCTTATTTATTTAACGGTGTTGTTTGTTGTTTTTTGTTTTTGTATTTCAGTTATGGAGAAAGCATAGGGTGAAAGGTATCTCCCATGGGAAGAAGCTGAGCCTGAAAAACTTGACGGTGCTTCAGTCGTGAGCACAAAATAATTTGTTTTGGGATGTACTGAATGCGTCCGATCTAACTCCCCTCCTGAATAGTGGGTACGAGAACATCTCTCACGGGCTCGTTTGTGCGATGTCAGAGAGATGGCATGAGGAGACCAACAGCTTCCATCTATCCGTTGGGGAGATGACCATCACACTGGATGATGTTGCGTGTCTCCTAGGCATCCCCATCACTGGGAAGCTCCTTTCTGATAGAGAGCTAACCCGTGCCGAGGCGATGGAGATGATGCAGGTGGACCTGCTTATTTCCGAGGAGGATACCGCTAGGGAGCTGAACAGACAGGGTAGTTCGTATATCAGTTTTGGTGTACTGAAGAGGCGCTACGAGGAGCTCCTGAATAGGTGTAATCAACTGGTTAAGATTGACACAGAGGAGAAGGATATCGAGCGGGTTCAAGTTAGGTTGGTCTGCTTAAGGAGTTTATGTCGCTCTTGCTTGGATGGACCATTTTCTCCCGCAAGAACAGCAAAAATATTAATCTGTTGTGGCTACTTGCGCTGCAAGATATGAACGACTTAGATGACTGGTCATGGGGTGGGATGGGGCTAGCATTCCTGTACGAGCAGCTCTCTCTGACCTCCGATTCATCAGTGGCCTCCTGTGGTGGTTACATGACACTGCTTGTGGTAATATTTGTTTTTCTTCTTTTAAACTTATTGGATCGTAAATTTGTGCCTTGTTTAACTTGTTTTTCTTCTCTTTTACCTTGTTTGTATAATAATTGTGTTGATATATATTTGGTTTCATTGTGTTTGCAGGGATGGACTTTGGCGCACTTCAGGAACCTCATTTTGAGGGTTCCTAGTGATGTGTACGACCCGACAATTGCCCCGCTTGTGAGTCGGTGGAAACCTCCGCGGGTCTTTACGGACCCTGGACACTACAGAGATGACATTGATGCGATGGATCACTCTCATGTCATCTGGAAGTCGTACGAGAGACGGCGACACATCACGCCCTTTAATGACATATGTTGGTACTCCGGATGGATCATGGCCGGCAGAGACAGGATGGTCCGTCACTTGCCTGAGCGGGTTCTTAGGTAGTACGGGCATGTCCAGACACGACCCAGGTCTCCTACAGATGTTGAGCTTACTGCGGCAGATGACGCGGCCCAGGCCTTCACGGAGTTTGCTCTACATGTCCTAAACCAGCAGCAAAGGGGTGATCTGGTGCCAGAGGACGAACTGTGGGCTCATAGTATGGGGTACATGAGATGGTTCTTTAGAGTGTCACATCCTATTGTGAACCCCCCTGCGGCCATTCCTGACTACACAGCTCAGACACCTCCTCGTCATGTCCCTCCTTACGAGGAGGTTCTTGTTGACCAGCAGTAGGTCAGACATCCTCCCGACCCATACCAGATCATCGCAAACATCAGAGTCATAGTGGGTAGTGTTATGGGGCATCCTGATGTCTTTGGTAATCCATAGGTACTTCGCATGATGCAGGGTATACAGTCTGAGTGGAGCATGCTGGAGCAGATGCAGGTTCCACGACGACGGAGCAGGAGTCCACAGCAGTAAGGTTTAGGCATTATGACTTGTGTAGTTTTGTTTATGATATTTTGTCGGATTTGGATGTATATTACATTTGCGCTATTTTAGCATTTTTATGACATTTTCCCTTATCTTGGTCCTTTATTTTTTTGTAATTTGTTTATGAATTAACACGTGCTTGAATGAATAACGAAAAATGAAATATAACGGGAAAAAAATATTGACTATTAACATAGGGATAAAAAACCGGTTTTAGAAATATAAGGATTATAATTTAAAGAATATGTAAATAGAGGGATCAAAATTACATTTGAGAGGCCAAAAACAAAATAGATTTAAAAACTCGCTTCTAAGCACAAAGTGTGTCTAGAAGGGATCAAAGAGAGCAAACATTACATACATGCTAGCAAAAATGCCAAACCAAAACAAAAAACAAAACCTCCTCTGTGTGCTAGTTAACTCACACACGTGTTAAATCTGTGCGTGAGTTAACTTGCGCAGTGTCTGGCTTAAGTCACGCAATGTTTAACACATGCGTGACTTAACTAACGCACAGCACATGTTAACTAACGCACAGTTTTACACGTGCG
The DNA here is from genome assembly GCA_946800305.1 of Medicago arabica. NCBI lineage: Eukaryota > Viridiplantae > Streptophyta > Magnoliopsida > Fabales > Fabaceae > Medicago > Medicago arabica. The sequence continues at coordinate 44,230,826 of OX326971.1, read as the reverse complement.
TTAGTTAACATGCGCAGGGGTAAAATCGTCCTGCTTGCAGGACGGGAGTGTATTTTGCAGGGGGGGAGCAGGATTCTAATAGTAGATGTTACTATTAGATAATTGTGTATTTAACCCAAATGCATTAGTTTGAAAGTTTTACCATTTCCAATTCAAAGAAAGAGGGGTATTAAAGTCAAAACCCTCAAGGAAAACTGTGGGAAATTTAGTTGAATTTAAGTGAAAGTTGGAAGAATAAATACAAGTTCCTAAGGAAAGAATTAGTGTTGGTATGAATTGAAATTTTTTTCAGATTAGATAGAACATGCTCACTAGTAGTGTTTATATAAATGGAAGGTGACCTCTAAGGGTGTGCTCTTGGGGTATCCACTTTTGCGAACGGCGCTTACAAATATATATACATCATGCACGACGTCGTCGTCTGTCCGATTGGGCTTGGGTCAAAAAGAAATATATTTTTTATCACTTGAAAATAAGGTTTCGGATATATCCACTCGCGTGAGAACCGATCCGCGTATTGCTTAAAGAATAAGTTTGTTTAATCCACTAGTTAACTTAATCATTAAATCACTTCTAATTTGTTACGAACTCTCCCTATAAAAGAAGCTCGCCTTATTTATTATTCACACCGAAAAATACAGTTGATGCTTCTTGTACTTTTCCTATCTTCTCCCTCTTTCGACTTGTGTTGATGTGTCCTTCTTCCTTTCTTCTACTCCTTTCATCCCTTCGGTTTCGAGCGGTCTTCGTACCATATAGAGTGGTTTAATATCATATTGAGGGTGTTATTTCTCGAACGATTACTTACGGTGCAATATGTAATCGAACAGGTGAACTGGGTTGTTTTATCCTGAAGGCGGCGCAGTTGTTAGTCTACCTTGCACAAACTCGGGTAGTGCCACGAAACGTCTTAAAGAGAGCGAACTGGTTGTGACTCAACCCAGTAATATCTTTGGTGGTGATTTCTTCTTTTTTATAAGGTACTTTTCTAACATGGAGTATGGTTGGAAGCACCTACCTTAAACCCTTTGTTTGTCTCACTCTATTGTTTTAACTTGTTCTTCTTTTTTGGACCGCCAATTGACATTGTTGATTTGTGTTTCCGTCCAAATCAACATTTTGAGCCACGTTAGTCCAAGATTCGCTCAAAATTTTCATTGTTTGTCGAGTCTCACTAGAAACTAACCCTAAAACTTACATGTCGTGGATAACATTTACGCTAAAGATTGAAAAGTTAGAGTCAGTCACCACTATGGATCTACCTGATGACACTCTGTCATTACATAATTTTCTATGTATTTTGATCACAATTTAGAGTTCACAAGGTAACTTAAGCAGCAAGAAAGCAGAAAAACTGAAGAATTCACAAAGAATCAAAAACGTGTCACGATTTGGACAAAACGTGACACGATTCAAGGAAGCTAAAACATGCTCTCTGCCAAGGCAAATCGTGCCACGATGACCAAAACGTGACACGATTTGGAAGAAACCCTAATTTAGAAGTTTGTTATACAAGGCAAATCGTGTCACGATTCTGCAAAACGTGACACGATTTGAGGCGAATTTCTGTGCCTATTTAAGCTGAAGGCTATTCTGAAAACAAATGTTACGATTTGAGAGGAGAAAAGTGCGATTTTTACACTGGAAGACGGCTACCGGGGCGATTTCTTCACCTTGTAACCAGTTCATGTATGTATTGTTACCTCTAATGATTATGTTATTTATAAATTCAATTATGAGTAGCTAAATCCATTAGAGGTTAGGTCTGAGATGATTCTTTGTAACCCTAATTGACATATGTTGCTGTGAAACTCTATTTATTGTGAATGACAATTTAGTTTTTTATTCAATTCAATTGTTCTTAATGCTTTATATATTCTGATCACATATATATATGATTTGGTGAGAACGAATGACTACTGACCATAGCTTTCGACTTTGACCTAATTGAATTGTTCTAATAATTATAATTAGTCTAGGAATGGATAATTCTTTATTAGTGATATTAGGTTAACGTTCTTCAAACCTTCGAAGATTATTAGACCACCTAAGGGATTAGGGGCTGTAATCTTAGAAGAGTGTCCTAACTCAAGGGATTGATTAGGACTATTTTGTTAACTATCGTGAAACTAAAAAATCATTCATAAGAATAGGTGCAGTGACCAATTAGGGGAACTCAGATGATTCGAAGACCTAACTCATCTCTCTCTTATTTAAACAATCAATTTATTTCCTGTTACTAAGTTTTTTATGCTATTGAACAAATTTACTGCCTAGTGGCAAAACCAAATAACTTTTACTTCATCCTAAATTAATAACGTGTTTGACTTTTTGAGATTAAAACCAGTCCTTGTGGGAACGATATTTTTACTACTTCGATAGTATTTGGTACACTTGCCAAAATTCTATCAAGTTTTTGGCGCCGCTGCCGGGGACTGTTGATTTATTTCAACAAGGCAATTGCGTTTTAATTTAGGATTTCTGCAATTTATTTTCTGTTTAAAAATACTAAATTGATCTAGTGTTCATTATTTAATTTGCATTGTGCAGTGATACTAAGGTATTTTGCTGTTTATGCGAGGTAGAAGAAGTTCAGACGACCTAGAGTACGATCCTGAGATCGAAAGAACTGCGAGAGCTAATCGGAAAACCGTCCGGTTAGCCAAATCAAAGTCAGTTCCACCGGGTGTTCGTGAACAACTACCTAATTTAACACTAGTTGAACCTGAATCAATCCTCTCTCCTAATTCTATCATCATGGGAGATCAACCACAAAGGCCAAAGTTGGGAGATTATGGTTTAGCCAACAACCGTGGTCGACTAACTCACACCTTCCAACCTGCTAACCCTGTTGCTTTTGACATCAAGACCTCTGTTCAGAATGGCTTAAAGGAGAAACAATTTGATGGGACTGATTCAATGAGCCCTCATGAACATTTAAGCCACTTTCATGAAACCTGTGAGTTTTGTGTGCCTCCAGCTACGGTCACTGAAAACCAAAAAAAGCTGAGGTTGTTTGCTTTTACTCTCACCGGAAGAGCAAAGGATTGGTTACTCTCTTTACCTAGTGGAACCATCCAAACATGGGAGGAACTTGAGCTGAAGTTTTTAGAGAAATACTTTCCTATGTCTAAGTATTGGGACAAGAAGCAGGAAATTTCAAATTTCAGGCAAGGGGAAAATGAGTCACTATATGATGCATGGGAGCGATTCAATTTGCTTCTGAAAAGATGCCCAAATCACGAGTTCTCTGAGAAACAATACCTTCAAATCTTTACCGAGGGGCTAACTTCCAACAAGAGAATGTTCTTAGATGCTTCAGCTGGAGGAAGCCTGAAGGTGAAGACTGACCATGAAGTACAAGCTTTAATTGAGAACATGGCTGCAAATGAATACCGTGCTGATGCGGAAAAGAAGAAGAAGGGCGTGTTTACTGTTAGTGATCAAACTTCTATCTTAGCCAACCAAGCAGCGATGAATAAGCAACTGGAGATTCTTACTAAAGAATTTCATAGCTATATGATATCCAACAAACCTCAGCAAGTTGCTGCTGTCAAGTGTGATTTCTGTGGAGAGGGACATGCCAATGGCGAATGTGTTCCAGAAGGAGGCAGTGAAGAGGTAAATTACATGGGAAACTATCAAAGACAGAATCCTTACTTTAATTCGGGGTTCAACAAACATCCTAACTTGAGTTACTCCAACAATAACACTTTGAACCCGTTGTTACCAAACCCTCAACAACAGCAACAACCAAGGAAACCTTCAGCTCTAGAGGAGACTATGATCAATTTCATGAAGATGACTCAAGGAAACTTTGAAGATATGAAGAAGAGTCAAGAAACTGAAAGAAAGAACAATGAGGCTTCTAGGAAATTGCTTGAAACTCAAATAGGGCAGATGGCAAAGCAACTGGCTGAGCATAACAAAGGAGGATTTTCAGGTAATACAAAAGAAAACCCTAAGAATGAAACTTGTAATGCTATAGAGTTGAGGAGCAAGAGGGTGTTAACACCTCCAGTTCCACAAAACCAGAAGAAGGATGGCACAGTTGTTGAAGAGGAGGATGATGGTGAATTAGTTGACAAGAATGTTGGGGAAGGAATAACTGTGGATGAAGATGAACATGGCGAAGTTGAAAAAGAAAGTACTAATGGCGTAGTTGAAAATGAAAAGAAGAAAAAAACTCTTGAGAAAGAAGGAAATGATAAGTTAATAGATGTTGATTCGATCTTAAGAAAAAGTAAAAGCCAACTGCTGAAAGATGGGGACAAGGATCAAGTTATTCCATCTTATGTGAAACTCCCTTACCCTCATTTGGCTAAGAAAAAGAAGAAAGAAGAAGGACAATTCAAGAAATTCATGGCACTTTTTTCTCAACTACAGGTTAACATTCCTTTTGGTGAAGCTCTTGATCAGATGCCTGTTTATGCTAAGTTTATGAAAGAGTTATTGACTGGAAGAAGGAAACCGAAGGATGATGAGAACATCTCACTCTCAGAAAATTGTAGTGCAATACTCCAAAAGAAACTGCCGCCGAAGATGAAGGATCCAGGAGCATTTACTATTCCATGCTCCATTGGCAGCTTAGAGGTCGGAAGAGCTTTATGTGATTTGGAGGCAAGTATAAATTTGATGCCTCTATCAATGATGAAGAAGTTAGGATGTGGTGAACCTAAGCCTACAAGAATGACTCTTACATTAGCTGATAGGTCAATCTCTTACCCGTATGGTATATTGGAAGATGTTTTGGTTAAGGTAAATGACCTGGTGTTTCCTGCCGATTTCGTTATTTTGGATTTTGCTGAAGATGAAGACATACCTTTACTCTTGGGGAGACCGTTCCTTGCAACAGGCCGCGCTTTGATTGATGTTGAAAGAGGTGAACTGATGTTACGATTCCAAGATGAACAGGTTGTGTTCAATATTTTTGAAGCCATGAAGCACCGAAGTGACAATCCTCAATGTTACCGTATCGATGTTATTGAAGAAATAGTAGAAGATGACTCATGTGAACCTCCGACCACACAACCCATGGAGAGAACAATTGTGAACTCTATAGAAACTTGTGAAGCTGATGAAGATCTTGAGATTAAGGAGTGTGTTGCACAACTTGAGGCGAACAAGCAAGAGAAAGGATCGGTAAAAATTGAAGAGTTCCATATTGAAGATTCTAAGAGAGTTCAACCCTTGAGCAAGGAGGAGAAGAACAGTCCAGAATTGAAGGTTTTACCTCCTACATTGAAGTATGTTTTCCTTAGCAAAGATACTTCTCAACCAGCAATTATAAGCAGCACTTTAACACCTTTGGAGGAAGAAAAGCTAATGAGGGTGTTGAGAGAGAACAAGGAAGCCATAGGATGGTCGATTTCTGATTTGAAGGGTATTAGCCCAGCTTACTGCATGCACAAGATACATATGGAGGCTGAATATAAACCTGTGGTTCAACCTCAAAGAAGACTAAACCCAACAATGAAGGAAGTAGTGAAGAAGGAAGTTCTAAAACTGCTCGATGCTGGTATGATTTACCCTATTTCTGATAGTGCATGGGTCAGTCCTGTTCATGTTGTGCCTAAGAAAGGTGGTATGACGGTGGTGGCTAATGAAAAAATGAATTGATTCCCACCCGCACCGTCACTGGTTGGAGAATGTGTATAGACTACCGCAGGTTGAATACCGCAACAAGAAAGGATCACTTTCCGTTACCATTCATGGATCAAATGATAGAGAGGTTGGCTGGCCAAGCTTTTTACTGTTTTTTGGATGGGTATTCGGGGTATAATCAAATTGCTGTAGCTCCGGAAGATCAAGAGAAGACCGCATTCACTTGTCCCTTTGGTGTGTTTGCATATCGAAGGATGCCTTTTGGGCTGTGTGGCGCACCAGCAACCTTTCAACGGTGCATGCTCTCCATCTTCTCTGATATGATAGAGAAGAACATAGAGGTATTTATGGATGATTTCTCCGTGTTTGGTAAGTCTTTTGATCAATGCCTATTCCATTTAGATGCTGTCCTTAAAAGATGTACCGAAACGAATCTTGTTTTAAATTGGGAAAAATGCCATTTTATGGTAACTGAAGGTATCGTTTTGGTACATAAAATAAGTGCTAAGGGCATTGAGGTGGACCAAGCAAAAATAGAGGTTATAGAGAAACTTCCCCCTCCTATTAACATTAAAGGGGTAAGGAGCTTCTTGGGGCATGCTGGTTTTTACCGGCGATTTATAAAAGATTTTTCAAAAATTGCCAAGCCCCTTTGTAACCTCTTGGTCAAAGAAAATGAGTTTAATTTTGATTCTGAATGTTTAGATGCTTTTTCTTTGATTAAAAATAAGTTGGTGACTGCACCAATAATCATTGCTCCTGATTGGGCCTTACCGTTTGAACTAATGTGTGATGCAAGTGATTATGCTGTTGGTGCAGTCCTAGGCCAACGCAAGAACAAGTTTTTCCATGCTATTTACTATGCAAGCAAGGTTTTGAATGAAAATCAAGTGAATTATTCCACTACTGAAAAAGAGTTGCTTGCGGTAATATTTGCTTTGGAAAAATTTCGTTCTTATCTAATTGGCTCCAAAGTCATTGTCTTTACAGATCATGCAGCTCTTAAATATCTCCTCACCAAGGGGGAATCAAAACCTCGCTTACTGAGATGGATTCTCTTGTTGCAAGAGTTTGATCTTGAGATTCGTGACAAAAAGGGAGTCGAAAATGTGGTGGCTGATCATCTGTCACGACTTGAGAACAATGAGGTTACAAAGAAAGAAAGGGCCATTATGGCTGAATTTCCGGATGAAAAGCTATTCACTGTGAATGTTAGGCCATGGTTTGCCGACATGGCAAATTTTAAGGCCGGTAACATCATACCGGATGAGATGTCCCATTCTCAACGGAAGAAGTTCTTCAAGGATGCTAACCATTATTTGTGGGATGACCCTTATCTGTTTAAGGTAAGCACTGACGGTTTAATTAGACGTTGTGTTGCAGGTGAGGAGGCTAATAAGATTATGTGGCACTGCCATAGCTCAGCTTATGGAGGCCACCATAGTGGGGAAAGAACAGCTGCAAAGATTCTTCAAAGTGGATTCTGGTGGCCCACTTTATTCAAGGATTGCCAGGACTTTGTTAAGCAGTGTGATAAGTGTCAACGGACAGGTAACATTTCCAAAAGGAATGAGATGCCCCTAACTGGAATCATTGAAATTGAACCATTTGATTGTTGGGGCATTGATTTCATGGGACCCTTTCCTTCTTCTCACTCTTATCTCCATATACTTGTTTGTGTTGACTACGTCACCAAATGGGTTGAAGCGATACCTTGTATTGCTAATGATGCTAAGACGGTGGTAAATTTTCTGCAGAAAAATATTTTCACTAGGTTTGGAACACCTAGAGTCTTGATCAGTGATGGGGGGAAACACTTTTGCAATAATCTTCTTGAAAATGTGCTCAGGAAGTATAACATCAAGCATAAAGTTGCAACTCCTTATCACCCACAAACTAGTGGACAAGTAGAGGTTTCTAACCGTCAATTAAAGCAGATTCTTGAAAAGACAGTAGCGTCAAATAGGAAGGATTGGTCTAAGAAATTAGATGACGCACTGTGGGCTTATAGGACAGCCTTCAAAACTCATATAGGGCTTTCACCCTACCAGTTAGTGTATGGTAAAGCTTGCCATCTTCCAGTTGAGCTAGAACATAAAGCGTATTGGGCCATTAAGGCCTTAAATTTTGATCAAGTAGCTGCTGGTAAGAAAAGACTCTTGAAACTTAATGAGATGGAAGAGATGAGGCTTAGAGCATATGAGAATGCGCTTATTTATAAAGCCAGGACTAAAAAATATCATGACAAGAACTTAGTATCTAGGGATATTAACTCTGGGCAACTAGTTTTGTTGTTTAATTCCAGGTTGAAGCTGTTTCCGGGAAAGCTCAAGTCAAAATGGTCAGGACCATTTGTGGTCAAGAGTGTGTCACCTCATGGAGCTGTTGAGTTAACCACGCCAGACGGTGACAGAAGTTTCAAGGTGAATGGGCAAAGAGTTAAGCCATATTTAGGTGGCGACCTACCCAAAGAGAGGGTAGGACTTGTTCTGACGGACCTTTAAGGGTCCTTGACAGTCAAGCTAGTGACGGTAAAGAAGCGCTTGGTGGGAGGCAACCCACATCTTTAGTTCAGGTAGTACTTTATTTTTATTATTGCTTTCAAAAAAATTCAAAAATACAAAAATATTTTAGCTGAAACAACAGAGGAAGAAAAAATTTTCATGTCCAAAACTGGGCAAAATCGTGACACGTTTTGGGTAAAATGTGACACGATTTTACCTCCCTCTGAAGGTCTAAAAAAAAAAAAATTTCTAAGTTAAAAAAGCATTCCTTACTGCCAGCCAAATCGTGTCACGTTGGCCAAATCGTGACACGATTTCTGGGAAAGAAATTTTTCAAAAATTGAAAATCGTGACACGTTTTTACCCAATCGTGACACGATTATGGTAGTTTCAAAATCTGACCGTTACAAAGGAAAATCGTGACACGTTTTTGGCCAATCGTGACACGATTTTCTCAGCCTATATATAGACCCAACACGATTTTCATTCCATTCACTTCCAAAAGTAGCCAACCTCTGCCAAAATTCTCCCAGAACCCTAACCTGCGAAATTTTTAACCTTCCTCCCCAAATTTCATCATCTTTTCATCATCTAATCACCCCTTCATCAACCTAAACCATCACCATCATCATTTATCCGATCAAATCCGTCATCTCCACAAAAATTCTCTAACCCTACTTCATTAACCCTAACCCTAACCATGGTGGACACAAGAAAAAAATCCCAACCAATCAAAAAGGCCAAAACCACCGCCAAAAGAAAACAACCCGTTAAACCTAAACCTTCAAACCAACCACCACCACCTTCCACAGACAGATTCCTTAACCAAGAGGCTCGTGATCGCTTCAAGGCTATCAAACACTTTAGGGTCATTCAAGAGCGAGCCTTCTTGCTTCCGAAACTTTTCGGTAATCCGGAATTTGAGCAGACTCTGACGGCTAGGGATTGGCACGGGCTGAATGGTATGATCTTTGAGCAAGCCAACAAGACTTTGGCTTTGGAGTTTTATGCCAATGCGAGATTTTCTGGGAGGAGGTACAGTTCGTATGTTCGTGGTAAGGTAATCGATTTCTCCCCTGCTGCTATCAATGATCTGTTGAAGCTTGTTCCTCCGGAACAATGCGATGTTAAGAGAAGGAGGGAGACTTGTGGGAGTTGGAATGATGAGGCATGGGAGGAGCTTCTGTTGCAACTGTGTGTCGAAGGAGCTAAGTGGCAAGGAGGGAAACGGATGCTGTTGAAGTCTGACTTCAAGCCGGTTCCCAAGGCTTGGGCATCTTTTGTGGTGCAAACTTTGGAGGGAACTTCGTGCACATCGGAAATTCCATTAGCACGTGTTCATGCTGTGGCAGCAATACTAGATGGTGCTCCGATTAATGTTGGTGAGTTAATTGCCGACAACATTGCTCTTTTTGCTACAGGTACAAAGAAAGCGGTACCGCATTTGAGCCTCATTAACTGGTTATGTGAAGAGGCGGACTGCCAATTGTATGCAAATGATCTGGATGCTCCGATGATGAAGCCTCTGACAGACACGTATCTAGCTGGGTTTGTGAAGGATTATCAAGAGCGTCTGTTACAGCTTGGAAGAGAGGAAGAAGCGGCTGCACAACAACAGGATCAGCCTCCGGTACAACCACCTCCACCTCAACAGCAATCTGCGCATGGAGAGGGAAGTAGTCAGCAGTTCACTCATGCACCCATACATCCTTTGGTGCTCGACTACATGTTTGGCCACTCAAACTGGATGAATGAAGTTTCTGATCAGGAGTACTGGAATCGTCCGAGGTTTGGGCAGGAATTCTCAGAGATGGTTGCCCTCAACAGGAGGCCTATGACTGGGTCTTTTGAGCGCTTTGATGGGTCCGAGGAAGCTATGGATCATTATTTTGATGTGACCAGGGGACGAGCTCAGGATCGAGAACAGGAGATTAGGGCTGATTTTGCTGCTGGAGGTGCTAACTCCAGATATCATTTTGGAGAGGATTCTTATGCGGAGGAGAACCCGAACACATGGATTGACCAAGACCAGATGGAGGATTGAGTGGACTACTGATGGTCCAGCTCTTTTAATGTTATTCTTTTCTTTCTTTTGTTTCAGCACTTTTTCTGGATGTACTTTTAATTTAACTTGAACAATTTTATTGCTTTCCTTTTATATTTCAGTTGTAATTCCCTTATTATGTTATTGATCTTGAACTTGTTTATTATTGATGAATTTACCTGTCTAATTGAAATTTTACAGTTTGATAACAAATGTTGTTCAAGTGGTATTCCAAAAGTTCAAAAGGAGGAGTGACTTGTGTTCTAAGGCGAAGTGTACGGCAGTTAAAGATAGGTAGTCACGACTCCCAGAAATCTAAACACTGTAAGGTTCATGGCCAAATTTTCTTTTTCCAATTTACTTATATAAGAGTGTTCCATGCTTTTACATTTCTAGAACTTGCATTGTTTCTCTACTGTCGATTGATTTTTGTTATTGCATACTGAGGCAAAAGTGCTTGGTCCTGTGAGCCTTTTTGAAGCCTACCCTGATTCTTATTGAATTTTTATCCTCTTTTTAGCCAAATTGAGCCGGTAGGTTTAGAACTTTTTGTTCGGTGACAAACTACATTACAAGCTTAGAGACTTTTAGGATTTATCCCATTTTGTTATCTGAGTTAGGCATTGTAAACAGTTGCTAAATACTAAGTTTGGGGTTGCTTTTGGAATTTGCAACCAAATAAGTTTGGGGTGGTAGTACTAAGAGAACAAGTAGAAAAATGTGATGAACGAGAAATATACACAAAAATGGTGTAGAAAAAAAAAAGAATGAAAAAGGGACATATTATTGAAAATCCGAGTAACTTTAAACTCGATTGTCCAAATAAAAAAGTTACAAATGTTCTCTAGTACCATTACATATTGTTGTTTAAAGGTGAATGAAGGGGTTGGATCTTTGTTTTAATTTCTGTAGGAGTGCCTAACTCATGATTTTGTGTAGCCTACTTATCCAAATATTATCCCACCTTCACCTAAGCCCCGTTATAACCCTTGAAGACCTCAAAGTATGCAGTGACATTAATTTTGATTGACGTTTAGAAATTTTTCAAGCGTATGGTAATATGTAGATTGCATGTCGACTATGTGTGAACCCTTTTCAAACTGTTGCGTGGAGTTGTGAGTTGGTGGATGCTAACAAGTCAAACTAGTTCATCTTTAGCTAGTAAGGTGTTGAACTTTTGGGTACTATCACTTGATCAGGTACTTGTTGTTTTACTGTTAAGTTTCAATTTTATAAGTAAATTCCTTGAGGACAAGGAATAGTTCAAGTTTGGGGTTGTGATGACACTCTGTCATTACATAATTTTCTATGTATTTTGATCACAATTTAGAGTTCACAAGGTAACTTAAGCAGCAAGAAAGCAGAAAAACTGAAGAATTCACAAAGAATCAAAAACGTGTCACGATTTGGACAAAACGTGACACGATTCAAGGAAGCTAAAACATGCTCTCTGCCAAGGCAAATCGTGTCACGATGACCAAAACGTGACACGATTTGGAAGAAACCCTAATTTAGAAGTTTGTTATACAAGGCAAATCGTGTCACGATTCTGCAAAACGTGACACGATTTGAGGCGAATTTCTGTGCCTATTTAAGCTGAAGGCTATTCTGAAAACAAATGTTACGATTTGAGAGGAGAAAAGTGCGATTTTTACACTGGAAGACGGCTACCGGGGCGATTTCTTCACCTTGTAACCAGTTCATGTATGTATTGTTACCTCTAATGATTATGTTATTTATAAATTCAATTATGAGTAGCTAAATCCATTAGAGGTTAGGTCTGAGATGATTCTTTGTAACCCTAATTGACATATGTTGCTGTGAAACTCTATTTATTGTGAATGACAATTTAGTTTTTTATTCAATCCTTTCTCCTAATTCTATCATCATGGGAGATCAACCACAAAGGCCGAAGTTGGGAGATTATGGTTTAGCCAACAACCGTGGTCGACTAACTCACATCTTCCAACCTGCTAACCCTGTTGCTTTTGACATCAAGACCTCTGTTCAGAATGGCTTAAAGGAGAAACAATTTGATGGGACTGATTCAATGAGCCCTCATGAACATTTAAGCCACTTTCATGAAACCTGTGAGTTTTGTGTGCCTCCAGCTACGGTCACTGAAAACCAAAAGAAGCTGAGGTTGTTTGCTTTTACTCTCACCGGAAGAGCAAAGGATTGGTTACTCTCTTTACCTAGTGGAACCATCCAAACATGGGAGGAACTTGAGCTGAAGTTTTTAGAGAAATACTTTCCTATGTCTAAGTATTGGGACAAGAAGCAGGAAATTTCAAATTTCAGGCAAGGGGAAAATGAGTCACTATATGATGCATGGGAGCGATTCAATTTGCTTCTGAAAAGATGCCCAAATCACGAGTTCTCTGAGAAACAATACCTTCAAATCTTTACCGAGGGGCTAACTTCCAACAAGAGAATGTTCTTAGATGCTTCAGCTGGAGGAAGCCTGAAGGTGAAGACTGACCATGAAGTACAAGCTTTAATTGAGAACATGGCTGCAAATGAATACCGTGCTGATGCGGAAAAGAAGAAGAAGGGCGTGTTTACTGTTAGTGATCAAACTTCTATCTTAGCCAACCAAGCAGCGATGAATAAGCAACTGGAGATTCTTACTAAAGAATTTCATAGCTATATGATATCCAACAAACCTCAGCAAGTTGCTGCTGTCAAGTGTGATTTCTGTGGAGAGGGACATGCCAATGGCGAATGTGTTCCAGAAGGAGGCAGTGAAGAGGTAAATTACATGGGAAACTATCAAAGACAGAATCCTTACTTTAATTCGGGGTTCAACAAACATCCTAACTTGAGTTACTCCAACAATAACACTTTGAACCCGTTGTTACCAAACCCTCAACAACAGCAACAACCAAGGAAACCTTCAGCTCTAGAGGAGACTATGATCAATTTCATGAAGATGACTCAAGGAAACTTTGAAGATATGAAGAAGAGTCAAGAAACTGAAAGAAAGAACAATGAGGCTTCTAGGAAATTGCTTGAAACTCAAATAGGGCAGATGGCAAAGCAACTGGCTGAGCATAACAAAGGAGGATTTTCAGGTAATACAAAAGAAAACCCTAAGAATGAAACTTGTAATGCTATAGAGTTGAGGAGCAAGAGGGTGTTAACACCTCCAGTTCCACAAAACCAGAAGAAGGATGGCACAGTTGTTGAAGAGGAGGATGATGGTGAATTAGTTGACAAGAATGTTGGGGAAGGAATAACTGTGGATGAAGATGAACATGGCGAAGTTGAAAAAGAAAGTACTAATGGCGTAGTTGAAAATGAAAAGAAGAAAAAAACTCTTGAGAAAGAAGGAAATGATAAGTTAATAGATGTTGATTCGATCTTAAGAAAAAGTAAAAGCCAACTGCTGAAAGATGGGGACAAGGATCAAGTTATTCCATCTTATGTGAAACTCCCTTACCCTCATTTGGCTAAGAAAAAGAAGAAAGAAGAAGGACAATTCAAGAAATTCATGGCACTTTTTTCTCAACTACAGGTTAACATTCCTTTTGGTGAAGCTCTTGATCAGATGCCTGTTTATGCTAAGTTTATGAAAGAGTTATTGACTGGAAGAAGGAAACCGAAGGATGATGAGAACATCTCACTCTCAGAAAATTGTAGTGCAATACTCCAAAAGAAACTGCCGCCGAAGATGAAGGATCCAGGAGCATTTACTATTCCATGCTCCATTGGCAGCTTAGAGGTCGGAAGAGCTTTATGTGATTTGGAGGCAAGTATAAATTTGATGCCTCTATCAATGATGAAGAAGTTAGGATGTGGTGAACCTAAGCCTACAAGAATGACTCTTACATTAGCTGATAGGTCAATCTCTTACCCGTATGGTATATTGGAAGATGTTTTGGTTAAGGTAAATGACCTGGTGTTTCCTGCCGATTTCGTTATTTTGGATTTTGCTGAAGATGAAGACATACCTTTACTCTTGGGGAGACCGTTCCTTGCAACAGGCCGCGCTTTGATTGATGTTGAAAGAGGTGAACTGATGTTACGATTCCAAGATGAACAGGTTGTGTTCAATATTTTTGAAGCCATGAAGCACCGAAGTGACAATCCTCAATGTTACCGTATCGATGTTATTGAAGAAATAGTAGAAGATGACTCATGTGAACCTCCGACCACACAACCCATGGAGAGAACAATTGTGAACTCTATAGAAACTTGTGAAGCTGATGAAGATCTTGAGATTAAGGAGTGTGTTGCACAACTTGAGGCGAACAAGCAAGAGAAAGGATCGGTAAAAATTGAAGAGTTCCATATTGAAGATTCTAAGAGAGTTCAACCCTTGAGCAAGGAGGAGAAGAACAGTCCAGAATTGAAGGTTTTACCTCCTACATTGAAGTATGTTTTCCTTAGCAAAGATACTTCTCAACCAGCAATTATAAGCAGCACTTTAACACCTTTGGAGGAAGAAAAGCTAATGAGGGTGTTGAGAGAGAACAAGGAAGCCATAGGATGGTCGATTTCTGATTTGAAGGGTATTAGCCCAGCTTACTGCATGCACAAGATACATATGGAGGCTGAATATAAACCTGTGGTTCAACCTCAAAGAAGACTAAACCCAACAATGAAGGAAGTAGTGAAGAAGGAAGTTCTAAAACTGCTCGATGCTGGTATGATTTACCCTATTTCTGATAGTGCATGGGTCAGTCCTGTTCATGTTGTGCCTAAGAAAGGTGGTATGACGGTGGTGGCTAATGAAAAAATGAATTGATTCCCACCCGCACCGTCACTGGTTGGAGAATGTGTATAGACTACCGCAGGTTGAATACCGCAACAAGAAAGGATCACTTTCCGTTACCATTCATGGATCAAATGATAGAGAGGTTGGCTGGCCAAGCTTTTTACTGTTTTTTGGATGGGTATTCGGGGTATAATCAAATTGCTGTAGCTCCGGAAGATCAAGAGAAGACCGCATTCACTTGTCCCTTTGGTGTGTTTGCATATCGAAGGATGCCTTTTGGGCTGTGTGGCGCACCAGCAACCTTTCAACGGTGCATGCTCTCCATCTTCTCTGATATGATAGAGAAGAACATAGAGGTATTTATGGATGATTTCTCCGTGTTTGGTAAGTCTTTTGATCAATGCCTATTCCATTTAGATGCTGTCCTTAAAAGATGTACCGAAACGAATCTTGTTTTAAATTGGGAAAAATGCCATTTTATGGTAACTGAAGGTATCGTTTTGGTACATAAAATAAGTGCTAAGGGCATTGAGGTGGACCAAGCAAAAATAGAGGTTATAGAGAAACTTCCCCCTCCTATTAACATTAAAGGGGTAAGGAGCTTCTTGGGGCATGCTGGTTTTTACCGGCGATTTATAAAAGATTTTTCAAAAATTGCCAAGCCCCTTTGTAACCTCTTGGTCAAAGAAAATGAGTTTAATTTTGATTCTGAATGTTTAGATGCTTTTTCTTTGATTAAAAATAAGTTGGTGACTGCACCAATAATCATTGCTCCTGATTGGGCCTTACCGTTTGAACTAATGTGTGATGCAAGTGATTATGCTGTTGGTGCAGTCCTAGGCCAACGCAAGAACAAGTTTTTCCATGCTATTTACTATGCAAGCAAGGTTTTGAATGAAAATCAAGTGAATTATTCCACTACTGAAAAAGAGTTGCTTGCGGTAATATTTGCTTTGGAAAAATTTCGTTCTTATCTAATTGGCTCCAAAGTCATTGTCTTTACAGATCATGCAGCTCTTAAATATCTCCTCACCAAGGGGGAATCAAAACCTCGCTTACTGAGATGGATTCTCTTGTTGCAAGAGTTTGATCTTGAGATTCGTGACAAAAAGGGAGTCGAAAATGTGGTGGCTGATCATCTGTCACGACTTGAGAACAATGAGGTTACAAAGAAAGAAAGGGCCATTATGGCTGAATTTCCGGATGAAAAGCTATTCACTGTGAATGTTAGGCCATGGTTTGCCGACATGGCAAATTTTAAGGCCGGTAACATCATACCGGATGAGATGTCCCATTCTCAACGGAAGAAGTTCTTCAAGGATGCTAACCATTATTTGTGGGATGACCCTTATCTGTTTAAGGTAAGCACTGACGGTTTAATTAGACGTTGTGTTGCAGGTGAGGAGGCTAATAAGATTATGTGGCACTGCCATAGCTCAGCTTATGGAGGCCACCATAGTGGGGAAAGAACAGCTGCAAAGATTCTTCAAAGTGGATTCTGGTGGCCCACTTTATTCAAGGATTGCCAGGACTTTGTTAAGCAGTGTGATAAGTGTCAACGGACAGGTAACATTTCCAAAAGGAATGAGATGCCCCTAACTGGAATCATTGAAATTGAACCATTTGATTGTTGGGGCATTGATTTCATGGGACCCTTTCCTTCTTCTCACTCTTATCTCCATATACTTGTTTGTGTTGACTACGTCACCAAATGGGTTGAAGCGATACCTTGTATTGCTAATGATGCTAAGACGGTGGTAAATTTTCTGCAGAAAAATATTTTCACTAGGTTTGGAACACCTAGAGTCTTGATCAGTGATGGGGGGAAACACTTTTGCAATAATCTTCTTGAAAATGTGCTCAGGAAGTATAACATCAAGCATAAAGTTGCAACTCCTTATCACCCACAAACTAGTGGACAAGTAGAGGTTTCTAACCGTCAATTAAAGCAGATTCTTGAAAAGACAGTAGCGTCAAATAGGAAGGATTGGTCTAAGAAATTAGATGACGCACTGTGGGCTTATAGGACAGCCTTCAAAACTCATATAGGGCTTTCACCCTACCAGTTAGTGTATGGTAAAGCTTGCCATCTTCCAGTTGAGCTAGAACATAAAGCGTATTGGGCCATTAAGGCCTTAAATTTTGATCAAGTAGCTGCTGGTAAGAAAAGACTCTTGAAACTTAATGAGATGGAAGAGATGAGGCTTAGAGCATATGAGAATGCGCTTATTTATAAAGCCAGGACTAAAAAATATCATGACAAGAACTTAGTATCTAGGGATATTAACTCTGGGCAACTAGTTTTGTTGTTTAATTCCAGGTTGAAGCTGTTTCCGGGAAAGCTCAAGTCAAAATGGTCAGGACCATTTGTGGTCAAGAGTGTGTCACCTCATGGAGCTGTTGAGTTAACCACGCCAGACGGTGACAGAAGTTTCAAGGTGAATGGGCAAAGAGTTAAGCCATATTTAGGTGGCGACCTACCCAAAGAGAGGGTAGGACTTGTTCTGACGGACCTTTAAGGGTCCTTGACAGTCAAGCTAGTGACGGTAAAGAAGCGCTTGGTGGGAGGCAACCCACATCTTTAGTTCAGGTAGTACTTTATTTTTATTATTGCTTTCAAAAAAATTCAAAAATACAAAAATATTTTAGCTGAAACAACAGAGGAAGAAAAAATTTTCATGTCCAAAACTGGGCAAAATCGTGACACGTTTTGGGTAAAATGTGACACGATTTTACCTCCCTCTGAAGGTCTAAAAAAAAAAAAATTTCTAAGTTAAAAAAGCATTCCTTACTGCCAGCCAAATCGTGTCACGTTGGCCAAATCGTGACACGATTTCTGGGAAAGAAATTTTTCAAAAATTGAAAATCGTGACACGTTTTTACCCAATCGTGACACGATTATGGTAGTTTCAAAATCTGACCGTTACAAAGGAAAATCGTGACACGTTTTTGGCCAATCGTGACACGATTTTCTCAGCCTATATATAGACCCAACACGATTTTCATTCCATTCACTTCCAAAAGTAGCCAACCTCTGCCAAAATTCTCCCAGAACCCTAACCTGCGAAATTTTTAACCTTCCTCCCCAAATTTCATCATCTTTTCATCATCTAATCACCCCTTCATCAACCTAAACCATCACCATCATCATTTATCCGATCAAATCCGTCATCTCCACAAAAATTCTCTAACCCTACTTCATTAACCCTAACCCTAACCATGGTGGACACAAGAAAAAAATCCCAACCAATCAAAAAGGCCAAAACCACCGCCAAAAGAAAACAACCCGTTAAACCTAAACCTTCAAACCAACCACCACCACCTTCCACAGACAGATTCCTTAACCAAGAGGCTCGTGATCGCTTCAAGGCTATCAAACACTTTAGGGTCATTCAAGAGCGAGCCTTCTTGCTTCCGAAACTTTTCGGTAATCCGGAATTTGAGCAGACTCTGACGGCTAGGGATTGGCACGGGCTGAATGGTATGATCTTTGAGCAAGCCAACAAGACTTTGGCTTTGGAGTTTTATGCCAATGCGAGATTTTCTGGGAGGAGGTACAGTTCGTATGTTCGTGGTAAGGTAATCGATTTCTCCCCTGCTGCTATCAATGATCT
The DNA here is from genome assembly GCA_946800305.1 of Medicago arabica. Lineage (NCBI taxonomy): Eukaryota > Viridiplantae > Streptophyta > Magnoliopsida > Fabales > Fabaceae > Medicago > Medicago arabica. The sequence continues at coordinate 44,212,340 of OX326971.1, read as the reverse complement.
GTTGAAGCTTGTTCCTCCGGAACAATGCGATGTTAAGAGAAGGAGGGAGACTTGTGGGAGTTGGAATGATGAGGCATGGGAGGAGCTTCTGTTGCAACTGTGTGTCGAAGGAGCTAAGTGGCAAGGAGGGAAACGGATGCTGTTGAAGTCTGACTTCAAGCCGGTTCCCAAGGCTTGGGCATCTTTTGTGGTGCAAACTTTGGAGGGAACTTCGTGCACATCGGAAATTCCATTAGCACGTGTTCATGCTGTGGCAGCAATACTAGATGGTGCTCCGATTAATGTTGGTGAGTTAATTGCCGACAACATTGCTCTTTTTGCTACAGGTACAAAGAAAGCGGTACCGCATTTGAGCCTCATTAACTGGTTATGTGAAGAGGCGGACTGCCAATTGTATGCAAATGATCTGGATGCTCCGATGATGAAGCCTCTGACAGACACGTATCTAGCTGGGTTTGTGAAGGATTATCAAGAGCGTCTGTTACAGCTTGGAAGAGAGGAAGAAGCGGCTGCACAACAACAGGATCAGCCTCCGGTACAACCACCTCCACCTCAACAGCAATCTGCGCATGGAGAGGGAAGTAGTCAGCAGTTCACTCATGCACCCATACATCCTTTGGTGCTCGACTACATGTTTGGCCACTCAAACTGGATGAATGAAGTTTCTGATCAGGAGTACTGGAATCGTCCGAGGTTTGGGCAGGAATTCTCAGAGATGGTTGCCCTCAACAGGAGGCCTATGACTGGGTCTTTTGAGCGCTTTGATGGGTCCGAGGAAGCTATGGATCATTATTTTGATGTGACCAGGGGACGAGCTCAGGATCGAGAACAGGAGATTAGGGCTGATTTTGCTGCTGGAGGTGCTAACTCCAGATATCATTTTGGAGAGGATTCTTATGCGGAGGAGAACCCGAACACATGGATTGACCAAGACCAGATGGAGGATTGAGTGGACTACTGATGGTCCAGCTCTTTTAATGTTATTCTTTTCTTTCTTTTGTTTCAGCACTTTTTCTGGATGTACTTTTAATTTAACTTGAACAATTTTATTGCTTTCCTTTTATATTTCAGTTGTAATTCCCTTATTATGTTATTGATCTTGAACTTGTTTATTATTGATGAATTTACCTGTCTAATTGAAATTTTACAGTTTGATAACAAATGTTGTTCAAGTGGTATTCCAAAAGTTCAAAAGGAGGAGTGACTTGTGTTCTAAGGCGAAGTGTACGGCAGTTAAAGATAGGTAGTCACGACTCCCAGAAATCTAAACACTGTAAGGTTCATGGCCAAATTTTCTTTTTCCAATTTACTTATATAAGAGTGTTCCATGCTTTTACATTTCTAGAACTTGCATTGTTTCTCTACTGTCGATTGATTTTTGTTATTGCATACTGAGGCAAAAGTGCTTGGTCCTGTGAGCCTTTTTGAAGCCTACCCTGATTCTTATTGAATTTTTATCCTCTTTTTAGCCAAATTGAGCCGGTAGGTTTAGAACTTTTTGTTCGGTGACAAACTACATTACAAGCTTAGAGACTTTTAGGATTTATCCCATTTTGTTATCTGAGTTAGGCATTGTAAACAGTTGCTAAATACTAAGTTTGGGGTTGCTTTTGGAATTTGCAACCAAATAAGTTTGGGGTGGTAGTACTAAGAGAACAAGTAGAAAAATGTGATGAACGAGAAATATACACAAAAATGGTGTAGAAAAAAAAAAGAATGAAAAAGGGACATATTATTGAAAATCCGAGTAACTTTAAACTCGATTGTCCAAATAAAAAAGTTACAAATGTTCTCTAGTACCATTACATATTGTTGTTTAAAGGTGAATGAAGGGGTTGGATCTTTGTTTTAATTTCTGTAGGAGTGCCTAACTCATGATTTTGTGTAGCCTACTTATCCAAATATTATCCCACCTTCACCTAAGCCCCGTTATAACCCTTGAAGACCTCAAAGTATGCAGTGACATTAATTTTGATTGACGTTTAGAAATTTTTCAAGCGTATGGTAATATGTAGATTGCATGTCGACTATGTGTGAACCCTTTTCAAACTGTTGCGTGGAGTTGTGAGTTGGTGGATGCTAACAAGTCAAACTAGTTCATCTTTAGCTAGTAAGGTGTTGAACTTTTGGGTACTATCACTTGATCAGGTACTTGTTGTTTTACTGTTAAGTTTCAATTTTATAAGTAAATTCCTTGAGGACAAGGAATAGTTCAAGTTTGGGGTTGTGATGACACTCTGTCATTACATAATTTTCTATGTATTTTGATCACAATTTAGAGTTCACAAGGTAACTTAAGCAGCAAGAAAGCAGAAAAACTGAAGAATTCACAAAGAATCAAAAACGTGTCACGATTTGGACAAAACGTGACATGATTCAAGGAAGCTAAAACATGCTCTCTGCCAAGGCAAATCGTGTCACGATGACCAAAACGTGACACGATTTGGAAGAAACCCTAATTTAGAAGTTTGTTATACAAGGCAAATCGTGTCACGATTCTGCAAAACGTGACACGATTTGAGGCGAATTTCTGTGCCTATTTAAGCTGAAGGCTATTCTGAAAACAAATGTTACGATTTGAGAGGAGAAAAGTGCGATTTTTACACTGGAAGACGGCTACCGGGGCGATTTCTTCACCTTGTAACCAGTTCATGTATGTATTGTTACCTCTAATGATTATGTTATTTATAAATTCAATTATGAGTAGCTAAATCCATTAGAGGTTAGGTCTGAGATGATTCTTTGTAACCCTAATTGACATATGTTGCTGTGAAACTCTATTTATTGTGAATGACAATTTAGTTTTTTATTCAATTCAATTGTTCTTAATGCTTTATATATTCTGATCACATATATATATGATTTGGTGAGAACGAATGACTACTGACCATAGCTTTCGACTTTGACCTAATTGAATTGTTCTAATAATTATAATTAGTCTAGGAATGGATAATTCTTTATTAGTGATATTAGGTTAACGTTCTTCAAACCTTCGAAGATTATTAGACCACCTAAGGGATTAGGGGCTGTAATCTTAGAAGAGTGTCCTAACTCAAGGGATTGATTAGGACTATTTTGTTAACTATCGTGAAACTAAAAAATCATTCATAAGAATAGGTGCAGTGACCAATTAGGGGAACTCAGATGATTCGAAGACCTAACTCATCTCTCTCTTATTTAAACAATCAATTTATTTCCTGTTACTAAGTTTTTTATGCTATTGAACAAATTTACTGCCTAGTGGCAAAACCAAATAACTTTTACTTCATCCTAAATTAATAACGTGTTTGACTTTTTGAGATTAAAACCAGTCCTTGTGGGAACGATATTTTTACTACTTCGATAGTATTTGGTACACTTGCCAAAATTCTATCAAGTTTTTGGCGCCGCTGCCGGGGACTGTTGATTTATTTCAACAAGGCAATTGCGTTTTAATTTAGGATTTCTGCAATTTATTTTCTGTTTAAAAATACTAAATTGATCCAGTGTTCATTATTTAATTTGCATTGTGCAGTGATACTAAGGTATTTTGCTGTTTATGCGAGGTAGAAGAAGTTCAGACGACCTAGAGTACGATCCTGAGATCGAAAGAACTGCGAGAGCTAATCGGAAAACCGTCCGGTTAGCCAAATCAAAGTCAGTTCCACCGGGTGTTCGTGAACAACTACCTAATTTAACACTAGTTGAACCTGAATCAATCCTCTCTCCTAATTCTATCATCATGGGAGATCAACCACAAAGGCCAAAGTTGGGAGATTATGGTTTAGCCAACAACCGTGGTCGACTAACTCACACCTTCCAACCTGCTAACCCTGTTGCTTTTGACATCAAGACCTCTGTTCAGAATGGCTTAAAGGAGAAACAATTTGATGGGACTGATTCAATGAGCCCTCATGAACATTTAAGCCACTTTCATGAAACCTGTGAGTTTTGTGTGCCTCCAGCTACGGTCACTGAAAACCAAAAAAAGCTGAGGTTGTTTGCTTTTACTCTCACCGGAAGAGCAAAGGATTGGTTACTCTCTTTACCTAGTGGAACCATCCAAACATGGGAGGAACTTGAGCTGAAGTTTTTAGAGAAATACTTTCCTATGTCTAAGTATTGGGACAAGAAGCAGGAAATTTCAAATTTCAGGCAAGGGGAAAATGAGTCACTATATGATGCATGGGAGCGATTCAATTTGCTTCTGAAAAGATGCCCAAATCACGAGTTCTCTGAGAAACAATACCTTCAAATCTTTACCGAGGGGCTAACTTCCAACAAGAGAATGTTCTTAGATGCTTCAGCTGGAGGAAGCCTGAAGGTGAAGACTGACCATGAAGTACAAGCTTTAATTGAGAACATGGCTGCAAATGAATACCGTGCTGATGCGGAAAAGAAGAAGAAGGGCGTGTTTACTGTTAGTGATCAAACTTCTATCTTAGCCAACCAAGCAGCGATGAATAAGCAACTGGAGATTCTTACTAAAGAATTTCATAGCTATATGATATCCAACAAACCTCAGCAAGTTGCTGCTGTCAAGTGTGATTTCTGTGGAGAGGGACATGCCAATGGCGAATGTGTTCCAGAAGGAGGCAGTGAAGAGGTAAATTACATGGGAAACTATCAAAGACAGAATCCTTACTTTAATTCGGGGTTCAACAAACATCCTAACTTGAGTTACTCCAACAATAACACTTTGAACCCGTTGTTACCAAACCCTCAACAACAGCAACAACCAAGGAAACCTTCAGCTCTAGAGGAGACTATGATCAATTTCATGAAGATGACTCAAGGAAACTTTGAAGATATGAAGAAGAGTCAAGAAACTGAAAGAAAGAACAATGAGGCTTCTAGGAAATTGCTTGAAACTCAAATAGGGCAGATGGCAAAGCAACTGGCTGAGCATAACAAAGGAGGATTTTCAGGTAATACAAAAGAAAACCCTAAGAATGAAACTTGTAATGCTATAGAGTTGAGGAGCAAGAGGGTGTTAACACCTCCAGTTCCACAAAACCAGAAGAAGGATGGCACAGTTGTTGAAGAGGAGGATGATGGTGAATTAGTTGACAAGAATGTTGGGGAAGGAATAACTGTGGATGAAGATGAACATGGCGAAGTTGAAAAAGAAAGTACTAATGGCGTAGTTGAAAATGAAAAGAAGAAAAAAACTCTTGAGAAAGAAGGAAATGATAAGTTAATAGATGTTGATTCGATCTTAAGAAAAAGTAAAAGCCAACTGCTGAAAGATGGGGACAAGGATCAAGTTATTCCATCTTATGTGAAACTCCCTTACCCTCATTTGGCTAAGAAAAAGAAGAAAGAAGAAGGACAATTCAAGAAATTCATGGCACTTTTTTCTCAACTACAAGTTAACATTCCTTTTGGTGAAGCTCTTGATCAGATGCCTGTTTATGCTAAGTTTATGAAAGAGTTATTGACTGGAAGAAGGAAACCGAAGGATGATGAGAACATCTCACTCTCAGAAAATTGTAGTGCAATACTCCAAAAGAAACTGCCACCGAAGATGAAGGATCCAGGAGCATTTACTATTCCATGCTCCATTGGCAGCTTAGAGGTCGGAAGAGCTTTATGTGATTTGGAGGCAAGTATAAATTTGATGCCTCTATCAATGATGAAGAAGTTAGGATGTGGTGAACCTAAGCCTACAAGAATGACTCTTACATTAGCTGATAGGTCAATCTCTTACCCGTATGGTATATTGGAAGATGTTTTGGTTAAGGTAAATGACCTGGTGTTTCCTGCCGATTTCGTTATTTTGGATTTTGCTGAAGATGAAGACATACCTTTACTCTTGGGGAGACCGTTCCTTGCAACAGGCCGCGCTTTGATTGATGTTGAAAGAGGTGAACTGATGTTACGATTCCAAGATGAACAGGTTGTGTTCAATATTTTTGAAGCCATGAAGCACCGAAGTGACAATCCTCAATGTTACCGTATCGATGTTATTGAAGAAATAGTAGAAGATGACTCATGTGAACCTCCGACCACACAACCCATGGAGAGAACAATTGTGAACTCTATAGAAACTTGTGAAGCTGATGAAGATCTTGAGATTAAGGAGTGTGTTGCACAACTTGAGGCGAACAAGCAAGAGAAAGGATCGGTAAAAATTGAAGAGTTCCATATTGAAGATTCTAAGAGAGTTCAACCCTTGAGCAAGGAGGAGAAGAACAGTCCAGAATTGAAGGTTTTACCTCCTACATTGAAGTATGTTTTCCTTAGCAAAGATACTTCTCAACCAACAATTATAAGCAGCACTTTAACACCTTTGGAGGAAGAAAAGCTAATGAGGGTGTTGAGAGAGAACAAGGAAGCCATAGGATGGTCGATTTCTGATTTGAAGGGTATTAGCCCAGCTTACTGCATGCACAAGATACATATGGAGGCTGAATATAAACCTGTGGTTCAACCTCAAAGAAGACTAAACCCAACAATGAAGGAAGTAGTGAAGAAGGAAGTTCTAAAACTGCTCGATGCTGGTATGATTTACCCTATTTCTGATAGTGCATGGGTCAGTCCTGTTCATGTTGTGCCTAAGAAAGGTGGTATGACGGTGGTGGCTAATGAAAAAATGAATTGATTCCCACCCGCACCGTCACTGGTTGGAGAATGTGTATAGACTACCGCAGGTTGAATACCGCAACAAGAAAGGATCACTTTCCGTTACCATTCATGGATCAAATGATAGAGAGGTTGGCTGGCCAAGCTTTTTACTGTTTTTTGGATGGGTATTCGGGGTATAATCAAATTGCTGTAGCTCCGGAAGATCAAGAGAAGACCGCATTCACTTGTCCCTTTGGTGTGTTTGCATATCGAAGGATGCCTTTTGGGCTGTGTGGCGCACCAGCAACCTTTCAACGGTGCATGCTCTCCATCTTCTCTGATATGATAGAGAAGAACATAGAGGTATTTATGGATGATTTCTCCGTGTTTGGTAAGTCTTTTGATCAATGCCTATTCCATTTAGATGCTGTCCTTAAAAGATGTACCGAAACGAATCTTGTTTTAAATTGGGAAAAATGCCATTTTATGGTAACTGAAGGTATCGTTTTGGTACATAAAATAAGTGCTAAGGGCATTGAGGTGGACCAAGCAAAAATAGAGGTTATAGAGAAACTTCCCCCTCCTATTAACATTAAAGGGGTAAGGAGCTTCTTGGGGCATGCTGGTTTTTACCGGCGATTTATAAAAGATTTTTCAAAAATTGCCAAGCCCCTTTGTAACCTCTTGGTCAAAGAAAATGAGTTTAATTTTGATTCTGAATGTTTAGATGCTTTTTCTTTGATTAAAAATAAGTTGGTGACTGCACCAATAATCATTGCTCCTGATTGGGCCTTACCGTTTGAACTAATGTGTGATGCAAGTGATTATGTTGTTGGTGCAGTCCTAGGCCAACGCAAGAACAAGTTTTTCCATGCTATTTACTATGCAAGCAAGGTTTTGAATGAAAATCAAGTGAATTATTCCACTACTGAAAAAGAGTTGCTTGCGGTAATATTTGCTTTGGAAAAATTTCGTTCTTATCTAATTGGCTCCAAAGTCATTGTCTTTACAGATCATGCAGCTCTTAAATATCTCCTCACCAAGGGGGAATCAAAACCTCGCTTACTGAGATGGATTCTCTTGTTGCAAGAGTTTGATCTTGAGATTCGTGACAAAAAGGGAGTCGAAAATGTGGTGGCTGATCATCTGTCACGACTTGAGAACAATGAGGTTACAAAGAAAGAAAGGGCCATTATGGCTGAATTTCCGGATGAAAAGCTATTCACTGTGAATGTTAGGCCATGGTTTGCCGACATGGCAAATTTTAAGGCCGGTAACATCATACCGGATGAGATGTCCCATTCTCAACGGAAGAAGTTCTTCAAGGATGCTAACCATTATTTGTGGGATGACCCTTATCTGTTTAAGGTAAGCACTGACGGTTTAATTAGACGTTGTGTTGCAGGTGAGGAGGCTAATAAGATTATGTGGCACTGCCATAGCTCAGCTTATGGAGGCCACCATAGTGGGGAAAGAACAGCTGCAAAGATTCTTCAAAGTGGATTCTGGTGGCCCACTTTATTCAAGGATTGCCAGGACTTTGTTAAGCAGTGTGATAAGTGTCAACGGACAGGTAACATTTCCAAAAGGAATGAGATGCCCCTAACTGGAATCATTGAAATTGAACCATTTGATTGTTGGGGCATTGATTTCATGGGACCCTTTCCTTCTTCTCACTCTTATCTCCATATACTTGTTTGTGTTGACTACGTCACCAAATGGGTTGAAGCGATACCTTGTATTGCTAATGATGCTAAGACGGTGGTAAATTTTCTGCAGAAAAATATTTTCACTAGGTTTGGAACACCTAGAGTCTTGATCAGTGATGGGGGGAAACACTTTTGCAATAATCTTCTTGAAAATGTGCTCAGGAAGTATAACATCAAGCATAAAGTTGCAACTCCTTATCACCCACAAACTAGTGGACAAGTAGAGGTTTCTAACCGTCAATTAAAGCAGATTCTTGAAAAGACAGTAGCGTCAAATAGGAAGGATTGGTCTAAGAAATTAGATGACGCACTGTGGGCTTATAGGACAGCCTTCAAAACTCATATAGGGCTTTCACCCTACCAGTTAGTGTATGGTAAAGCTTGCCATCTTCCAGTTGAGCTAGAACATAAAGCGTATTGGGCCATTAAGGCCTTAAATTTTGATCAAGTAGCTGCTGGTAAGAAAAGACTCTTGAAACTTAATGAGATGGAAGAGATGAGGCTTAGAGCATATGAGAATGCGCTTATTTATAAAGCCAGGACTAAAAAATATCATGACAAGAACTTAGTATCTAGGGATATTAACTCTGGGCAACTAGTTTTGTTGTTTAATTCCAGGTTGAAGCTGTTTCCGGGAAAGCTCAAGTCAAAATGGTCAGGACCATTTGTGGTCAAGAGTGTGTCACCTCATGGAGCTGTTGAGTTAACCACGCCAGACGGTGACAGAAGTTTCAAGGTGAATGGGCAAAGAGTTAAGCCATATTTAGGTGGCGACCTACCCAAAGAGAGGGTAGGACTTGTTCTGACGGACCTTTAAGGGTCCTTGACAGTCAAGCTAGTGACGGTAAAGAAGCGCTTGGTGGGAGGCAACCCACATCTTTAGTTCAGGTAGTACTTTATTTTTATTATTGCTTTCAAAAAAATTCAAAAATACAAAAATATTTTAGCTGAAACAACAGAGGAAGAAAAAATTTTCATGTCCAAAACTGGGCAAAATCGTGACACGTTTTGGGTAAAATGTGACACGATTTTACCTCCCTCTGAAGGTCTAAAAAAAAAAAAATTTCTAAGTTAAAAAAGCATTCCTTACTGCCAGCCAAATCGTGTCACGTTGGCCAAATCGTGACACGATTTCTGGGAAAGAAATTTTTCAAAAATTGAAAATCGTGACACGTTTTTACCCAATCGTGACACGATTATGGTAGTTTCAAAATCTGACCGTTACAAAGGAAAATCGTGACACGTTTTTGGCCAATCGTGACACGATTTTCTCAGCCTATATATAGACCCAACACGATTTTCATTCCATCCACTTCCAAAAGTAGCCAACCTCTGCCAAAATTCTCCCAGAACCCTAACCTGCGAAATTTTTAACCTTCCTCCCCAAATTTCATCATCTTTTCATCATCTAATCACCCCTTCATCAACCTAAACCATCACCATCATCATTTATCCGATCAAATCCGTCATCTCCACAAAAATTCTCTAACCCTACTTCATTAACCCTAACCCTAACCATGGTGGACACAAGAAAAAAATCCCAACCAATCAAAAAGGCCAAAACCACCGCCAAAAGAAAACAACCCGTTAAACCTAAACCTTCAAACCAACCACCACCACCTTCCACAGACAGATTCCTTAACCAAGAGGCTCGTGATCGCTTCAAGGCTATCAAACACTTTAGGGTCATTCAAGAGCGAGCCTTCTTGCTTCCGAAACTTTTCGGTAATCCGGAATTTGAGCAGACTCTGACGGCTAGGGATTGGCACGGGCTGAATGGTATGATCTTTGAGCAAGCCAACAAGACTTTGGCTTTGGAGTTTTATGCCAATGCGAGATTTTCTGGGAGGAGGTACAGTTCGTATGTTCGTGGTAAGGTAATCGATTTCTCCCCTGCTGCTATCAATGATCTGTTGAAGCTTGTTCCTCCGGAACAATGCGATGTTAAGAGAAGGAGGGAGACTTGTGGGAGTTGGAATGATGAGGCATGGGAGGAGCTTCTGTTGCAACTGTGTGTCGAAGGAGCTAAGTGGCAAGGAGGGAAACGGATGCTGTTGAAGTCTGACTTCAAGCCGGTTCCCAAGGCTTGGGCATCTTTTGTGGTGCAAACTTTGGAGGGAACTTCGTGCACATCGGAAATTCCATTAGCACGTGTTCATGCTGTGGCAGCAATACTAGATGGTGCTCCGATTAATGTTGGTGAGTTAATTGCCGACAACATTGCTCTTTTTGCTACAGGTACAAAGAAAGCGGTACCGCATTTGAGCCTCATTAACTGGTTATGTGAAGAGGCGGACTGCCAATTGTATGCAAATGATCTGGATGCTCCGATGATGAAGCCTCTGACAGACACGTATCTAGCTGGGTTTGTGAAGGATTATCAAGAGCGTCTGTTACAGCTTGGAAGAGAGGAAGAAGCGGCTGCACAACAACAGGATCAGCCTCCGGTACAACCACCTCCACCTCAACAGCAATCTGCGCATGGAGAGGGAAGTAGTCAGCAGTTCACTCATGCACCCATACATCCTTTGGTGCTCGACTACATGTTTGGCCACTCAAACTGGATGAATGAAGTTTCTGATCAGGAGTACTGGAATCGTCCGAGGTTTGGGCAGGAATTCTCAGAGATGGTTGCCCTCAACAGGAGGCCTATGACTGGGTCTTTTGAGCGCTTTGATGGGTCCGAGGAAGCTATGGATCATTATTTTGATGTGACCAGGGGACGAGCTCAGGATCGAGAACAGGAGATTAGGGCTGATTTTGCTGCTGGAGGTGCTAACTCCAGATATCATTTTGGAGAGGATTCTTATGCGGAGGAGAACCCGAACACATGGATTGACCAAGACCAGATGGAGGATTGAGTGGACTACTGATGGTCCAGCTCTTTTAATGTTATTCTTTTCTTTCTTTTGTTTCAGCACTTTTTCTGGATGTACTTTTAATTTAACTTGAACAATTTTATTGCTTTCCTTTTATATTTCAGTTGTAATTCCCTTATTATGTTATTGATCTTGAACTTGTTTATTATTGATGAATTTACCTGTCTAATTGAAATTTTACAGTTTGATAACAAATGTTGTTCAAGTGGTATTCCAAAAGTTCAAAAGGAGGAGTGACTTGTGTTCTAAGGCGAAGTGTACGGCAGTTAAAGATAGGTAGTCACGACTCCCAGAAATCTAAACACTGTAAGGTTCATGGCCAAATTTTCTTTTTCCAATTTACTTATATAAGAGTGTTCCATGCTTTTACATTTCTAGAACTTGCATTGTTTCTCTACTGTCGATTGATTTTTGTTATTGCATACTGAGGCAAAAGTGCTTGGTCCTGTGAGCCTTTTTGAAGCCTACCCTGATTCTTATTGAATTTTTATCCTCTTTTTAGCCAAATTGAGCCGGTAGGTTTAGAACTTTTTGTTCGGTGACAAACTACATTACAAGCTTAGAGACTTTTAGGATTTATCCCATTTTGTTATCTGAGTTAGGCATTGTAAACAGTTGCTAAATACTAAGTTTGGGGTTGCTTTTGGAATTTGCAACCAAATAAGTTTGGGGTGGTAGTACTAAGAGAACAAGTAGAAAAATGTGATGAACGAGAAATATACACAAAAATGGTGTAGAAAAAAAAAAGAATGAAAAAGGGACATATTATTGAAAATCCGAGTAACTTTAAACTCGATTGTCCAAATAAAAAAGTTACAAATGTTCTCTAGTACCATTACATATTGTTGTTTAAAGGTGAATGAAGGGGTTGGATCTTTGTTTTAATTTCTGTAGGAGTGCCTAACTCATGATTTTGTGTAGCCTACTTATCCAAATATTATCCCACCTTCACCTAAGCCCCGTTATAACCCTTGAAGACCTCAAAGTATGCAGTGACATTAATTTTGATTGACGTTTAGAAATTTTTCAAGCGTATGGTAATATGTAGATTGCATGTCGACTATGTGTGAACCCTTTTCAAACTGTTGCGTGGAGTTGTGAGTTGGTGGATGCTAACAAGTCAAACTAGTTCATCTTTAGCTAGTAAGGTGTTGAACTTTTGGGTACTATCACTTGATCAGGTACTTGTTGTTTTACTGTTAAGTTTCAATTTTATAAGTAAATTCCTTGAGGACAAGGAATAGTTCAAGTTTGGGGTTGTGATGACACTCTGTCATTACATAATTTTCTATGTATTTTGATCACAATTTAGAGTTCACAAGGTAACTTAAGCAGCAAGAAAGCAGAAAAACTGAAGAATTCACAAAGAATCAAAAACGTGTCACGATTTGGACAAAACGTGACACGATTCAAGGAAGCTAAAACATGCTCTCTGCCAAGGCAAATCGTGTCACGATGACCAAAACGTGACACGATTTGGAAGAAACCCTAATTTAGAAGTTTGTTATACAAGGCAAATCGTGTCACGATTCTGCAAAACGTGACACGATTTGAGGCGAATTTCTGTGCCTATTTAAGCTGAAGGCTATTCTGAAAACAAATGTTACGATTTGAGAGGAGAAAAGTGCGATTTTTACACTGGAAGACGGCTACCGGGGCGATTTCTTCACCTTGTAACCAGTTCATGTATGTATTGTTACCTCTAATGATTATGTTATTTATAAATTCAATTATGAGTAGCTAAATCCATTAGAGGTTAGGTCTGAGATGATTCTTTGTAACCCTAATTGACATATGTTGCTGTGAAACTCTATTTATTGTGAATGACAATTTAGTTTTTTATTCAATTCAATTGTTCTTAATGCTTTATATATTCTGATCACATATATATATGATTTGGTGAGAACGAATGACTACTGACCATAGCTTTCGACTTTGACCTAATTGAATTGTTCTAATAATTATAATTAGTCTAGGAATGGATAATTCTTTATTAGTGATATTAGGTTAACGTTCTTCAAACCTTCGAAGATTATTAGACCACCTAAGGGATTAGGGGCTGTAATCTTAGAAGAGTGTCCTAACTCAAGGGATTGATTAGGACTATTTTGTTAACTATCGTGAAACTAAAAAATCATTCATAAGAATAGGTGCAGTGACCAATTAGGGGAACTCAGATGATTCGAAGACCTAACTCATCTCTCTCTTATTTAAACAATCAATTTATTTCCTGTTACTAAGTTTTTTATGCTATTGAACAAATTTACTGCCTAGTGGCAAAACCAAATAACTTTTACTTCATCCTAAATTAATAACGTGTTTGACTTTTTGAGATTAAAACCAGTCCTTGTGGGAACGATATTTTTACTACTTCGATAGTATTTGGTCCACTTGCCAAAATTCTATCACTACCAAAAGCTTAAAGTTTGTATGACATGATCTCTCAAATGAAGAGAGTATGCTACTACTTCAGCAGCGGAAACCATGCCATTCCAAGAAGGGGAGTCTCGATAATAATCCAAATCAATGAGATTTGTTGCTATGTTTGTCTTCCCCTTGTGTCTCAGTTAGAACATAATCATCAACGTACAAAGGTTGCACATGAACATCTCCTACAGAGATATTAGAAACATCTTATGCATAGTTTAAGACATATTCCACAAATAAGCAATTTGTAAATTCTTTAAACCTTATTTTATCATCAATAAGAGGGTTTATTTCAAAAACAGTTTTATTGCAACCTGCAACATTACCTTCAAGTGGTAGGATCACTACATCAACCTTATCAACATTTGAGGCAATAGGTTTAACAACAAGTTGCACTTTGGAAGGAATCTTATGCAATACAAATGATCGAAAGTTCCTATCAACGAGGAATCTTTCACGTATCTCTAAAGTTAGATCCACCTCAGTTAGAACTCTGGCAAAATGACCGATTTTTTTCCTAGTTTCCTCATCAAGAGCCAAATGAGTGCCTAGAGAGCTCTACAATTTCAAACAAAAGTTTTGGTCGCTAATATTCGCGAGCAATACCATGAAGGCGAATCCATATTTTGATTAATGGTTAGCTGCACCTTGTGAGGGTTGAAGTCAGCATTATAGAGTAAATTTGGATACAATACAAATGAGACAATTTCTATGGTGCACTAAAAACTCTGAGTGTACTTGTACGTTCAATTTTTAAATGAATAGTTAAATGAGTAATTTTTTGAAGAAAAAAATATTTTCGATCATTTACAGTTATTATAATAATTAAATCTTATTTATCAAAAGTGATAGTGAAATAAAGTTAATTTTTCTGAATTTTAATTACTCATATTAGTGGATGTGCATTATTTTTTACGATAAAATGTAAAAAACAAAAATTAGTATGATTCTTATAAACAATAAAATGGTGTTTTTTCTTATAAAATGATATTTTCAAAGATATAAAAGTCGGGCCTGATCTTCACATTAAATCGGGCCAATTTTTAGACCCAAACTCGTCCATGAACTCGATCAAACCCGGTGAGGTTTGGGTCCAACAAGGACGCGAAAATAAGAAAAAAAGATCGGGTTTGTCCCAAGACAAGTCGCTAATACATACTTTTTTTTTAAAATGATTAATCAACAAATTATTTTGAATCACAAAAAACAACAACATAATCAAAAGTATCACAGTCTTACAAACTAATCAAAAGTACATGTTGCATAAATTAAAAAGTATAAACTAATCAAAAGATACAAACTAATTAACAATTTATATTCTATATGACGAAAATACATGTTGCATAAATTAAAAAGTACAATAGTAACTCAGGCTCATAACATCGTGTCCGAGTCAAGACATATTGTAGACATGACTGGGTTTTGTTAACCCCGAAAATGTACCGTAGAATCTCCTTACAAATTGTTATATTTTTGAAAAATATTGGAATTGTGTTACCCTTCGTAGAAAAAAAATAACACAAATTAAATTTAGTTTGTTAAAAAAAATGCTTAAATATGTAAAAGGTCCTTACAAAATGGCCTATTTTGATTTTGGTCCTTGTAAAATAAGTATATACCTTTGTAAAATATTTAGTTTTTTAAAAAGGTCCATGAGCTCATTTTGATGGCCACTTGGCAGTGTTGTACTAGCGTGACAGTTGCTGACTGTGCAACTGTTGCCACGTGGTTTTTCCAAAATTAAAAAAGTTAAAATTTTGGAAATTGATTTTCAAAACTAAAAACACTGAAAAAAATTCAAAAATAGAAATTATATAATTTGGAAAAATCTGAAATTAAATTTTTCGAAAAATCTATAATTTAAAAAAATTTGAAAATAAGATCTGGATTTTCTTTTTTGAAATTAAAATTAAAATTTTCAAGAATAAATTGAAAATAAATTTCTAGAAATTAAAATCTGAAATTAAGATTTCGAAAATTAAAATTAAAATAAAATAAATTTTTGCACAAGCTTTAAACAACATATGTGACGTTCCTTCATCACAGCTTCCTCTCCCAGTTCTTAAAGGCGATAACTTTGCTATAGAAATCCCAGAAGAGGTGTATTTTGTAGGGATGGAGACATGCAAGCTAAATCTACATGCGAGAATCAACTGGCCTAAGGGCGCAACTCCTCTCACAGCTTTTGACTTGTGTGCTAAGCTATCTGGTATGTGGAAAAATCTGAGTAAGTGGGGTTTAACTTCAATAGGTAAAGGTTTTTATGAGTTTTATTTCTCTTATATTGAAGACGTAGAACGGGTTAGGTCTATTGCCTCATGGAATTTGAATCCAGGCATTTTGAAGTTATTTGCCTGGACAAAAGATTTTAACCCTAAAATTCACAATAACTCATCAGCTCATGTATTGCTTAGGATTTGTGGCCTTTCACCAGAATATTGGCGACCAAAGATTTCGTTTGCCATAGCTAGCAGTGTTGGTACCCCTATCTGCACTGGTTCTGCATCCTCTAAAACCAATGCTTGATAGAACTTTTGGTATTTATGTTAGGGTTCTTGTGGATATGGATATCACACAAACACTGAGATACAAAGTATTGGTAGAAAGAAAGGGTTACGTTTTTTTTGTGGATCTAGAGTATCAAAACTTGCCAGAATATTGTAGTCATTGCAATAAAATAGGTCATGGCATTGAATATTGTAAATTTTTAAACAAGACAGTGGAAAATCCTGAGATTGACAAGATAAAGAAAACAAAATAGATGAGAAAAGAGTATGTATTTGTAAAAAAAAAACAGGGGAACAATGATAAGAACCCTATTATTATTGAAAACAAGACATATGATGAGGGAGTTAGCAGCAACGGAAAAAATCTAGTAACAAATGGAAGTTGTGCAGGTACAAGTGGTGAGAAGAATGATGATGCCATTTTGCAGGAAATTAGCTTTGAAGTTTTTCACAATAATGATGAACAACTTGTAATCATAAGAAGAGAGATGGAGGAAGTTGATTTGCAGCTGGAGAATGAAGTGAATCCAGCAGTTGGAGATGCACAAGGAGATTGAAATGTCTCAGATTCTGATTCACAAGAAGAAGATTATATCAAAGATACTCAGCAAGATGCTCTTGAATTTGCATATGATAATGTTACTAGTCCAAAAGGAAATGAAGTATCTTGTTTAAGGGAAATTGAAGAAAGGAATAAAGCATTCTTGGCACAGTCTTGGCCAAATATCACTGAGGACAATGAGGCTGAACAAAGTCTGCTAAAGGATTTGGAGAATGAAGCCTTGCAAGTTGATTCAGAGTTTCAGTTAGTTAGAAGATCAAAAGGGAAGCCCAACAAACCTAAACCTCCTGTCAGAACCTACACAACCAGAAAAAACACTAGTAACTCAAAACCCTTCAAGTGAAGATGATATTCTGAAATATAAGGGTTATAGCCAATGTCTTATCAAGATTGGCTCTGAAGAGACTCATTGTAAAGCATAAACCTAGTTTTGTTTTTGTTGATGAACCCTGGATGGATTATTCAAATTTTCCACTCACTTGGTTTAATAGATTAGGGTTTAAGATTTTTTCCTGCAACTTAAGAGAAAATTTTCTCCCTAATTTATGGTGTTTTTATACAAATACTTATAACCCTACAGTTATTAACAAGGATGAGCAGCAAGTGTCTTTTTCTTTTTTTATGGAGAAGACTTTTTACACATCTGTAGTCTATGCTTCAACTAGTTATTGGAAGAGAAAAGGTTTATGGCAGAAACTCACAACTTTACAAAGAGGGTTTGTACATGGAAGAAACATAAGAGACTGTATTGCACTTACCTCTAAAGCCATCAATGTTCAGGATAACAAAAGTTTTTGGAGAAACCTTGCACTGAAAATTGATGTCACTAAAGCATTTGATACATTAAATTGGGATTTTCTGCTACTTGTTCTCAAAAGTTTTGGTTTCAATGAGTTGTTTTACAACTGGATAAGCACAATCCTTCATTCATCTAAGATGTCCATCATTATGAAAAAAGCTTAACATGGTATTTTTTTAATTGTAATATAGGAGTGAGACAGGGGGGACCCCATATCCCCCCTTCTATTTTGTATTGCTGAAGAGGTGTTAAGCAAGAGCATTTCCATTTTGATTGATAAAGGTATAACAGATCTCATTGCTGCTTCAAGACACGAAAGCATTCCCTCCCATTGTTTTTATGCTTATGATTTAATGGTGTTATGCAAAGGGAAGATGTCAAGTTTGGATGCTTTAAAATCTCTTTTCACCAACGTAGGATCTCTTGTTTCACAAGTAATTCTTCCTTCTGGTAATCAGATGGATAAACTAGTTTGGAAACACTCTCCTAAAGGTGATCTATCTCAGAAAGATGCATATACTTTCAAAAAACACCATTTCCCCAAGATTAAGTGGGCTAAGCTCATATGGTCAAAAGATATCCCCCCTCAAAATCCCTACTTGTTTTGAAAATGATGCTAGATAAACTAACTACAGATGAAGTGTTAGCCTCCCGAGGATGTCATCGTCCTTCAATTTGTTCCTTATGTCTTGTTCAACAAGAATCAATTTTTCACCTCTTTTTTCAATGCCAGTATACAATACACATATGGAGTTGGTTTTCTTCTTGTTTAAATACCTCTTTGGCTAGAGCTTGATTTTATGCTAGTTGTAAATGCTCTCAAGAACAAAGCACTAGTCCCTTGGAAGCTAAGAAACAGATGGGATAACTACATGAACACTATTAACAATATGAATTTTATTATCTCACACATTATTAGGGAGGGAAACCAATGTGCAGATCACTTGGCTAATTTAGGTTTATCTTGTAATGTTCCTTCAATTTGGATGCAACTCCCAAGCAGACTTACTTCTTTTTTTGTTCAAAACAAATTAGGAATGTCTAACTTTAGGTTTGTTACTCATACATTAAGGAGGTTTGGTTTAGTCCCCCTCCTTTGCTTTGTATTTTGTTTCCCTTCTAATATACTTTTGGTAGCCTAAAACTTTCCTAGCCACTTTCTTTTTGTTAAAAAAAAAAAAAAATTTAAACTTTCAGATTATATAATTTTCAAAAATTTATATTCAGAAAATGAGCCTAAAATAATAAGCGCGATGAACGAGATTACCTTAAATAAACCATGAAATCATACCGTGACAATCAGATAAGAATTCAAAGAAAGAATTTTTCTTTTCTAATTAAAAAATGTGAAACGGGGAGAGAAGAGTTAAGGATAATTGAACCAACTCTAGCATAAGTTCATTCGATGGGAGATGTGAAACACTCTGCTTCTCTAGATTGTGCCTATAGATTAAGGTTCAAATAAACTACTAAATTAAATTTAAACTACTCTAAAGGGTAAATTTTTGTTTATATATCTTTAGGATTAATATATTTTTACCCTCTGTAATTTGGACGAGTTCCGGTTTACCCCTGGTAAAATAAAAATTAAATTCAAATTCTGTAATTTAAGATTCTTTCGTTTTAAACCCTGAGGTCATCTGACTGGACCAAATGGTGATGTGGTATGTTGAGTGGCGCGCTAACTGTGCATATCTGATTATGTGGCACACTAACTGTATAATTAAATATTTTTTTATTTTTTTTAACGGCACACGTGGCATTTTACCTATTTTTTAAAATAAAAAATAATTAAAAAATTCAATAAATTAATTTTTAAAAATAAAAAAATCGTAAAAAACAATATATTTTCTAAAAAAAAAAATTCTGGAATTTAATTTTTAAAATAAAAAAACAAATTTGAAATTAAAAAAATGTTCGGGAAAGTAAAAATAAGAAAGAAAAAAATCATGAATTTTGATTTTAAGAAAAGTATTTTTTTAAAAATATTCAGAAAAATTTTTTACCACGAAAAATATTTTCCAAAATTTTTATTTTTTGTATAAAAATGAAAATCAAACTTTTAAATTTCGAAAGAAAAATCTGAACTTTTTCGAATTATATTTTCGAATATTTTGAAATACATTAAGTTCTAGAATTTTTCTTTTTCTTAAAAAATTATTATTATTTTTCTAATATTTTAATTTGAAAAAAGATTTTATAAAAAATCTGGAATGAAATTTTTGAAAAAAAAAATCTGATTTTTTCAATTTTGAAAAAAATAATCTGAATTTTTTTTCTAGTTTTAAAATTAATTTTCAGTTTTTTTATTTTTAAATTAATATAAATGAAAATAAAAAATTTAAAAACAAAATTAATTATACAGTCAACGCGCCACATCATCCAAAAATGCTGACTCATCGTGCCACATCATCATGTTTGCACGGTTAGATGGCCTCAGGGTCTAAAACGAAAGAATCTTCAAATTACAGAGTCTATTTCGAAATAATCTTCAAATTATAAGGTTAGAATCTAAACTTTTTTTACAGGGGGTAAATCGGAATTCGCCCAAATTACAGGGGTAAAGACATATTAACTCTATATCTTTATCTAATATTTGTTTCAATGTTTTTTTTTTAAGGAATTTATTCCAATGTTATCAAATAAATGGTAATATTTTTCATGATTTAGTAACTTTTTAAATGCTAATAAATCTCAAATATACTGTCGTGATAATAGTGTTATAATACTATTCTAAAACTAATAATATTTTCATCAGCTAGATATTAATTTTAATTTTAATTTTAATTCAGAACTTTAGAAGGTACATGAAATGAAACTCTAAAAACTCATATTTTGCCAGCTTTAAAACTTTATCTAAAATATGTATATTTGTTTTTATTTTAATTTTATAAGTTATAATAAGGATTAAAAATTTATCTTAATGATATGCTTTTTTGACAAAATGTCTTAATGATACTCAAAATCATATAAAAAGATTTAGTGTGTTAACATGTGATATAATTTTTCCCCAAAAGAGAAGATGGGTAGATTTTCAGGGGAAAAATGAGGAAGGGAAAAAGTAGGGACGAAGCTATGAGAAGATGGCTATCCAAACAAGTTTTTTTTTATTTTATTTGAATGGATTAGTATATTTAAAAATTAGCTATTCCAATAATATATATTTAGTTATCCCAAATGAGTTTATTCGTGAAAAACTAGTAGAAATACAAATGTTAATGATATCCACTTTTTTCATAGATGTATTTTGTTTTATTTCAACAATTTTTTTTATTAACAATAAAAATTGTCAAGACAACACTCAATATATTATTTTATCTTATTTATTTATATTTGGCTCCCTCGTACAAAAAATGACTAACTTCGTGACTGGGAAAAGGTATAGTTTCTTTTTAATGGAAAATTGTATGAACAATTTGGTTCCATCTCCGATTTTCTTTCATCATCTCAAAAGTTAAAAAGAGTAGAAATCACCAAGAATCTGACATATATGTCATGTATATGAAATGAGCGTTACTACGTGAATTTGAGATTATAAACCTGATTGAAATGAGTATATATAGCAAACTGAAAAGGATAGAGTAGATCACATTCACATGGAAGTATGCATGATTGAAATGGTAATTTATATTCCACTTTAACTTACAAAGGCAATTAATGTGCATTTTCAATTTGATAAATAATATTAAAAAAGCATGTCAATGCTAAACAACCAAAGAAGCATAAAGCAGACACATATTATTGTACATATATATATATATATATATATATATATATATATATATATATATATATATGCTTAAATTAGATTATTGATATAAGAACCAAAAAGGAAAATATATAATTAAAATTAAACAACCAAAGAAAGTTACAATGAAGTTACATGTCACTGATCTTTCTTTTCTTCAATCTTTTCTTCCTTAGCAGCTTCTTTCACTTCCTTAGGAGCTTCTTTCACTTCCTTAGCTTTTTTCACTTCCTTGACTCCTGTCACCTTTGCCTTCCCAGCTTTTGGCTTCATGAAGCAAAAGCATGAGCAGCAAGGACATTGGAACAAGAACTTCATTTCCAATCCAAAAATGCTCAGATCCCAATTTTCTGAACAAAGAATGTAAATGTCCAACTTTATGTATCCTCTTCTTATCTTCTTTCTTTTCTAAATAATTTATGTTATATATTTAATTTAATTCACTTTGCCATTTACTTTTCCATCTAATTTTTCTTTTACTAAGCTGGATATTCATTGGATTCCACTTCAATCACTTTCAGTGTAGATGTGCTTGTCTAATAATGCCAACATGAGTGATGATATGGGGTAGTGGGGCTATAGGCTAGTTATGCATTGTTGAAAATTAGACACACTAAATGTGTCACAAATTTATTGATTATGATCGTCCGATCTAAAATTAATGGCAAGATGATATATTGATAATTTAGTAAAAGTGTAATGTGATTATTTTTAAATCAATGACCAATATCGATTAACGTGTAATTGTGTGCTTTTCATATGCAGTCTGCGGGATCCATATCCCACAAACACAAAATTGAATTTGGTTCATTTGACTCGGAGTTTTGCATCACAACTGCCCGATCTCAAACGAACGGTGGACATAGTTTACAATATATTTTGTTATTATATAATCTAAGCCATCCGATCGAAAATTAACAATCAAGATTGACTACAACGTGAAAATATGCTGAAATCATAATCGTAGGACATCCTGGTCCATCCCCAAATTGTGCTTCCTTGTGGGTCATATTGGCCATGCTAAATGAGAAAAGAGCACACCTATCATTGTTTTTTGTACACCAAAAGGGTTACTCTATGCATGTGAGGCATTATAACTCTACGTCTAAAGTGCCTTTTAGATTTGAATATTAGGTGTAATTTCTAAAGGATTGAAACCAATTTCAAATTTTAGTATTTTTTATACACAAATAAAAAGTAGAGTATTTGTTTTTTTTAAAGCTCTTTTGCCTTTTCCATTAGGTAGAAAGTTAGTTTGGTTTTGTTGCCATTTTTTCTTCTTATAAGTTAATTTTGCAGATGTAGGCTCTGTTTGGTAAAATTAGCGGATAGCTGATAAGCTAGCTTATAGCTTATAGCTGATGACTGATAGCTGATAAGCTAATTGGAGTGTTTGGTTAAATTAGCGATCCAACTAGTTGATAAATGTAAAATGACATAAAAGGACATTCTGAATTCATAATAAAATTTACAACAATTAATATTTAAAACACTTTATTCTTTACAAAATATTTAGAATACTTAAAATTTAGTATTATTTTCCACTAAGATTTTATTTTAAACTTTTATTTCATTCAAGTTTTATAACGAGCAAAAAAAAACTATGTTTCTATCTATCCATTTTAACTTATAAACCTAAGAATAAAATTATAAACTATAAACTTAACAAAATAACGTTAAATTCAACTAACAAAGAAAATTATACACGTAATATATTGTAGCAAGTGACAGTAATATAACATAACAATACTTTTTTTTAATGAAAAAAGTAACGTAACAATGAATATAATGAATTACGCTACTTTTGTAATGTCTCTGAAAAAAGCATAACAATATGACATATATAAAAGCACGTAAAAACGTAACATTTTGAAAAGAAAAAATAATATATAAACTTTTTTTTTTAAGAAAAAAAATATATAAACATAACATTAACATGTTAGTCAAAACAAAATAAATGTAACTTAAACAAATTATAAAGGGGTAGAATTGATTTTTAGATAAAACAATTAGGGTAAAATTGGAAGAAAAAATGATAAGCTATAAGCTCAAACGCTACTTGGAGTAGCGTCTAAAAAATAGCCTATAAGCTCATGGAAGTTCGTGAAATAAGCTATAAGCTCATTGTAAAAAACTGTTACCAAACAGAGCTTTTTTTGTCAGACGAGCTTATAAGCTATCCGCTATAAGCCATAAGCTCGTTTTATGGTTTTACCAAACAGAGCTGTAATGATAAGCTAATGACTAAGTTCAATGGATTTGATGATCAATCTCTTCCAAAAGGTAATTCAGCATGGAGCATACTGTTGCATTTGGTATACAGCTATATACATTCTATGTTTTGCATTGTATTTTGTCTCATTCTTGCTACCCATGTGTATTGGTTTAAGAGCTAGTAAGTCCATTATATACATGGTTTGTATCATGGTGATTTTATCAAAATTACGAGTATAACTTCTGCAAAATCACGATGATTTAATATGATTCTGACAAATCTATGACAAGAAAAGAAGACATGCACTAAAATTATTTGAACTTAAAGTATGCTTACCAAATAGGTATGCTTACTAAAACAATATCATGTTCTAATTTAAAAAATAACATTATCATGTTTCATGAATTGTTTAAATATGCACTGTCTCATTGTAATCCTACATCAATTTTCTGGGGTCACATATACAAAGGACAATTTTCTTGACTGAAATTACTGACAAATTCTGAAAGAATTCAGAATTGATATAGTAACAAAATTGGTTACTGTTTTTTCCTACAATCTGCAGCAATGTATTATTGTCCTGTAGTTGCCGACTTTCTTGAATTTCGCTTTAAGATTTTTTTTAATTACATATGTATATACTTTTATATATCATTTAATTATTTGAAAAATACACATTATTTAATTCTTTTCTCTTTCTACATTTTCGTGAGAATATTTAAGTGTTGTGTCCAATATTTTAAAACCACACTAGAGTTTCTTCGGCAACAGTATGGAATAGCCTCGGTGTGACATAAGGCATAAATCAACCAATGATATATTAATACTCCTGCTAGTCCAATTTGACTGTATTATTTACGAATTTGGTTGGAAACAAATTGATATTGTGGCGGCGTTAACTAACTCATGAGCAACCGCATTTGCTTATTTATGCACAAACTCAACACTAGAGTTTTAATATAATTAACTAAAAAAGGTTTTACATTCATGTATTATATTCCCAAATTTTGTCGCCAAAACGTAGCTAGTCACTTATGAACTAGGTTTTACATTCATGTATTATATTCCCAAAAAATTTAGTTCAATTTCACTTTCACATATAGTTTCTGCTGAACCTCATTTCAAAGTAAGCCTATCATAGTGTTGAACCTCTTTAATGGTCTTGCCTTCTGATTCTAATAGGACAAGAGAGGGATTTATCGAATAAAGCAACCTCCTATCAAGCAAGTTTATCAGAACATGAAACCAAATAAAGGGACATAAGGGTTCTTCATGTTTTTTAAACCATTTTTCAGCATTTTCATTCTATGGTTCTGCTATAACAGTACTTATAACTACATTTTTACCTACAAACAGAATGAATGGAACACAAGCAGAACTATCTCAAGTTTTTATTTGCATAGGTGATTATTGTGGCCTGTCATTAAATTAGCAAATCAAGGAGCATATTTCATCATGTTAATGAAGTAACTTGTGTCACAAAACATAACAGTAAAGGTGTGGACAAGTTTCACAACATAGACGGACTCATGATCACTCTATCAAAACCAAAATAAATAACAGTTTAAATCATCCTAATATCTATGGAGTCCAATGAGAAATACTTGATTGTATTTACCAATCCCGATAATGGTTTTCGTTACTTCTAGTTATATTTAAAGCAAACAAATGTGAATTACTATTAATGAATTCTTGAAAAATTAAACAGGACTAACATCACATCTCCCCTCTGTGCATCACAACAATATCATTCTATGATCATTCGTTACTTAACATGTTTTATTTCTCCCCATAAATAAAAGTTAACAGGGTACCTGCACTTGCATGGAAGTTTCATACAGTGACTCAAGCAAGATTTTTCGCGCAATTGAGAAGTCCTGCTTGAAAATTGTTCTATTCACACACACAACAGATATGGATATTGCAACACGAATCAAACAAATTAGATGATGAGAAAATAAATTATAACAATGTTTCAGTTTTCAGCCACAGAGTAAATTGAAATAATGAATTAGTCATGGAATCGTCTTCACAACCTCAAAAAACTGGGTGTGTGAGCTGAAAAGCACCAGAGTCGAAATTTTTGATAAAAACAATCAACCCCTAAGGGTGATGCAAAACAACCTTAAAAGGTACAAAAACCAACAATCCTAATCTAGAGCAAACAACCGCACACCATTTGCACAATCCAGCAAACCCGCGCACGTATCTGAAACTAAATTGCAAAAAAAAGTGTGTATGAGCTGAAAAGCACCAGAGTTGAATCTTTTGATAACGACAATTGAACCCGACCGCCAACACGGTAACATGCCTGTATACCGACAGTTCACTATTCAACAACAAATTAAAGGTCATTTCTAGCCTATCTGTCCGAATTCAATCATGAAGGATTGTAACGAATTTAAGACCATTCCAAAATTCCCCCGAGCGGCAGAACCAATCTGTAATGTATGCATTGATACCAGCAAATCTAAACAGACCTAGAATAGAATCAAGTAACCAATGCCAGAAAAGCAAACTGCCAATCAAATCCAACACAACCCTACCGCCCCGACTGCGAAAGCACATATATTTGTCAATATATATCACCATATTTTTGCTTTCAAATATTGAAGTTTCCACAAGGAATGTGACCAAAGAAAAGATATACTAAATATGTAAAGTGTCATTTTTTGGACTTGTAATCCTCATCATGGAAGACAGTACAACTTGAACAAAGAAGACTTAATGTTATTGGAAGATGAATTCTAGAAGGAACGAGGGTAAGCAAGTCTAGTAAATAAAAAATGAGAATATGAAATCTGAATAACACACCACTAGTAAATTGTTTTACTATTATTGACAAAACTGTAACTGAAATAGCTCTAATTATCATTTATATGCAGCTGAAACAAACTAACTAAGATGAATCATTTTCAAATTATGACTCAACTCTGTTTTGTTAAAATCCTTGAAGCAGTAATGTTTTATTCTTATGTTTAAGTTACTTAAATTTTAGGCTGGCTTGCTCTGTGTAATCTAATTTATATTTGTAACCTCGATTTCTAAGCTATTTCAGATGTATTGGAACATGCATGTTGATTGTTAAATGCTTCTAAGCTCCATAATGATGCAAGGTTAACATTAACTAACAACATGCTTAGATCCTTATTATAAGGCTGCCATCAAAAGGTCACCTAAGTAAGTAATATAAAGCAAAGAAAAGAACATTGACATTTGTGTTAATCCTAAATCAAACACATCAAATAAAACTTTGAGCAGATGTAATTTGTGTTAACCTAAGACTTCTGAGTCAACCATTGACCCTTAATATTGCACACACACACACAAACAATATACAAAATCTAGATTACTTGTGTATTCTTTGAATGACAACAAGAGGATCTGACATAATACATGAAATTATGTACAAAGTACAAACAGAAGGCAATCATATAACAACAAGAGGCTCTTAATAATCATCAATTAAGAGAGGTTTCCGAGATGCATAATTTACCTTGTTATCACATTATTCCACATGTCGTAACCACGATGAAATGAGACCATAACATAGAAGAAGGAAAATAAAACTCTGCAATTTAGAGAAACATAACATGCACCTTATGATGCAAGCACCATTGCAGCACCGCAAAAGGCACCACTCTAACAGTGGGAAAATTTACCAGAAATCTAATTTTCGAAAGTCTACATGTGTGCTAAGCAGACATTATAAGTAACTCAGATTTTAGAAAATCAAATGACAAACTATCTAATACAATATAATATATATGATTGTGAACTATTTAAAATGTAATGAATGACGAGAAATCCAAAAACTCTAACTAACATAAAATTGAAATTAACAACTTTTCACCCTTCCATCATACATTAATCAACAATTATCCAACCGGTCACTGATTATCAGACCAGACAAAAGAAAATCAAGTGACATGTTATAGCATCCTAACAATAAGAACAAGGTGATATCAGACTTTCAATGTAGACTTCTGGCTCCATCCAACCACCAATGTTTTGAATCTCAGGAATCTCCACAGTACCATCTTTGGAATCGTAAACAAACAACTTCAATTTGTGACTTTTCAACTCCCTATAGTCCATCAACAATTGGTCATCCTCAGAAATATATAAAGCCTTTGTATAGCAACGCAAACCCCGGTCTTCCATGTAAGGAACACGGTACAATCCAGTCCAAGACTTTTTATTTCCATATTCCTTCATAATCCAAACATCAAAAAACATATCACTACTTGCAAAGATGCACAAGCAATCCCTCAAAACCCCCAAATCCCCCAAATTTGTCAAAGGATCCTTCTTGAAATCAGGCAGTGAAAGCGTCTGATACGACTCCTTCTCCAAATCAAGAGAAACAATGACACACAAAGAACTCACTTCGTCTAACAACAACCAATTAATAGTGCCACTCGCAAATATTCCATACCCATCAAACGGGCCAGTATATGGGAAGTCTGGTATCCTTCTCCAAGTATCTGTACCCAAAGTATAAACACATACTTCATCTCTGCCCTCAACAGGAGAAACTGCAACAATCTTATACTTATCAATGCAATGATCATACCCGAAGCTATACGCGGAGAAAACTTTATTATTCAAAGAAGCTTTATTATTCAAAGGAGGTAATATCTTAAACGCTCTAATGGAAGGATTCCACAAAATAGGTGGACTCACAACATAACCATTATACATTGTGAAACAAAGGATGCCATGGCAAGAGCGTGCAAATAAAGGAGAATCATATTCAATTTTAAGACAATCAGGGTAACTGAGTTTTGTTTGGTTGATAGTAAACGTTGGAAAATCAGAGGGCATTGGAGAATCAAAGAGGACTAACTCGTCTAAGTCGTTGGTAGAGCTTAGCATGAGACGGTGGCGCGTGGTTGACATGCGAAGATGTTTCTTAGCGAATTTGGGATCAGAAATCAATGAATTGAAGGACTTGCAAAGGCATTGAAGTTGAAGGAGGAGTTTCACGGGGAGTCTACATAGAATTTCAGCGACGAGATCAAATGCAAGAGTGGGTAGTGGCAGAGTGGGTGTTGTTAGGGTTCCGGTCGAGGTAAGAGTGAGTTGAAGCGTCTTCGTTGCGATTGTTTCCTCCATGAGTGACTGAGAAGAAACGAAATCGCCAACACAGTCTGGCGCCACCCTCCTGATGGTTTCTTTTCGTTAATGAAGAGAGAGGAAATATAGATCACAAGAGAGGAGTGAACAGAAGAAGAAAATGCTCACACCGAAACTGTGACAAAAGTTTTGAAACAAACTAACAAGTATGTTATGAAACTCATGAGAACGAGAATAAAGAGAGAAGAGAGAAAATTCTCTTCTCTTATTATCTTGTGATGTTGGGTTAGGTTACACATGAGTTATATGAGTTCTAGGAAAATATAATGACTTGGAAAAGAAACATAATGTTATAATGTTATGCATGGGCTAACGGTATGGTCGAATAACCTAATCTTTATATATATATATATATATATATATATAGTTAATGACCAGCAAAAACACAATATTGTTATTGTCTCATGTTAATTATGATCATATTTTTTACCCTTTTGAGTCTTTTGTAACAAAAAAATCTTATTCAGAGCAGAGAAAAAATATTTGTGAAAATATTCACGTTAATTTGAAACAAAATATTCCTTTTATATAATTGTATCTAAACAAACCAAACTATTAAAAAATGATTTTATTACGATAAACAAACACAATAAATTTTCATTATTTTTATAAATCTCTATAAAATAATCCTTAAATTATTGAATGTCAAAATCATCTTTATTTTATTATCAAACAGGCTTAACTCAAAATCTCAAAAAAATAATCTCTAAATTATTGAATGTCAAAATCACTTATTCTCTAAATATTACTCACTTTGTTTTTATTTAACTATCGTTTTAGAGGTGGATTTTAGGGTGAGGGATCAATTAAGTCCCTCACCGGTGGACCATGAAAATAAAACCGTTAGATTTAATTATTGATTTGGATTTGTTGACAATAAAAACGAGAGCATCTAAAATTTTCACAGTGTATCACACCCCTGCTTTTCTTTCCCACGGTGATTCAATTCAATGGTGGAATTTTGAAATTTCCAATTCAAAAATATATGATGGCTATCGTCGAATGAATGTTGAGTTGTATTTGTTTTCAATCTTGCATATGACATAGTCATAATCATAGTTGAGCGAGAGGGTAAAATTCAATTGCTACCCATAATATAACTTCTCATATCTTCCCCAACATCGTATATTATATGGGAAGTTATAAATGATGTTATCATAATTTTTTTTTGTGTGGTGAGCTTTATAATAACTGCTCTTGTTACGGCAATTGCATCTACTACCAACTTAAAGTAACTCCTAATATCTTCAATAATTAAAATCTTTCTCGTCAAATGTTCAAGAGCCTCGAGAAATTGTACTGTTGAAGTACCTTGCACAAAAAATCTGGAAAGTTTAATTGAAGTTCTTCCCATTGAACCACAACATGTAGATGATAGGGAGAGAAAGAGGTAGGGTTGTGATACAATGTGGGAATTATAGATGCCCTCATTTTTATTTTCAACAGATCTAGATCATTAATTAAATCTAACGGTTTTATTTTCATGGTCCACCGGTGAGGGACTTAATTGATCCCTCACCCTAGAATCCACCTCGTTTTAGAATGGTAACATGAAATTAAGGAAGTGTCATTAAAAAAATTAATATTATGAAAGTGAATTTTTTGGAGCTCTTTTTCCAATTATACCCTCATTTTAATCCACCAATAAAATATTTTTTTGAACAGGTTTTCTTTTTTCAATAAATTTGTTCTTCGATAACAAACGACTTTTTTTTCATTATTGTTCTTCTAATTTGCACTTGAATTTATTAACAATGATACGATCTTATTTATAATATATACAATAAAAAAAGTGGAAAGGATACACAAGTGGGATCAATGACAAAATATACCATTTAGAAGCATTAGATCGAACGCTAAAAGATATTTTAGACTATAATGCTCTATTTGGTGGAAAACTTATGATCATGGGTGAAGATTTTCGTCAAGTACTTCCAGTTATACAAAAAGGTAGTGGAGCACACATGATATCTGCATGTATTATTAGGTCTTATTTGTGGGCTATTACCAAGGTTCTGTGTTTAATACAAAATATGCGAATGAATGATCCTGAATTTGAACGATTTTTTATGCGAATCGGTGACGGTGTTGAACCATTGATGATACCATGGGAAGAAGAACAGTCAATACAAACTCTTATTTATCATATTTTTCCACAATTAGATTCACATGGATGAGATGCATCGTATATCGTCGAAAGAGCCATAATTACACCTACAAATGATGATGTTAAAAAAATGAATGACATAATTATCAATCAGTTTCCATGAGAAGAACATAATTTGATGTCGTTTGACGAAGTTGAAGGGGATACTCATAACTTATATTAATAGGAATTCTTAAACTCAATTGCTCAAAGAAGTAACACACCACATATTTTAAAGGTAAAAAAAGGTGCACCTTTGATGTTGTTGCGTAACATAGACCCTAGAAATGGCCTGTGTAATGGGACATGATTCTTATGTCGTAGTTTATTTAAAAATATGTTGGATGTGGAAATCCTAACATGAAGCAATGCAGGAAAAAATTATTCTTGCCCAGTATTAAATTAAAAACAAATGTGAGTTCAGGACTTCCCTTTGTTCTTAGTAAAAAACAGATTCCCCTTAGACTAAGTTTTGCTATTATCATAAATAAGTCACAAGGACAGATCATTCCCAATGTTGGAATCTATCTTCCACGACATGTTTTTAGCCATGGTCAATTATATGTAGCTTTATCAAGAGGAGTTTCTCAAAATTCAACAAAAGTTCTCATTAAAAAAGGGAAAATAGAAGGAGAAGATGTAGACTTTACGAAAAATGTAGTTTTTAAAGATATTCTTTTATCGCAATCATAGCAATGTTTCTTTTACATAACATGTCATTTATACATTTATGTTATGATGTTACTAATTACTATTAGAATAAACAATAAATGATCATTATTTTATCTTTATTTTATATGCAGGCAAACGAAAATATGTTGACTTCATAGATAATTTTGTTATATACCTTGACAATTTTGTTTATAAAATCAATAAATCAATAATTTTCATTAATATTTTAAAAAATTAATCAAAATTATACAAACAAACATGATAAAATAATCACATGCGTTAGTGCAGTAGAAAGAGCGACAGACAGGCACGATAGTGTCCGTCTTTCCGCTAGTATTTATAATTAATAGAACACTAATTAACATTAAAAAAAATCAAACTCAATAACAAACTTTTTAACAAAAAAATTATCATATTAGAGCAAGCAAGGTAGAAAAATAAGTAGATAAGGTTCTAGTTCCTTCTTAATTGGTTATTTTACATACCAAAAAATCATAAAAGCTCGTGAGAAAGGTTGTTCATCATCAAAACTACCATCATCCTGACTTTCATTATCAAACTCAGCCCTAAATAAAATCTCTTATTCATCATTAAGTGTAACCTAACTTGAATTAATTTAACCTCCCCCTAATTCAACATTGCATCTACCATAACTTTGCACATCATTATTAACAACATCAATTTCCATAATATTTTGATATACAACAAGAAAACGTCGTCAATGAAGGAAGAAGAAAATATCGCCAGTAAAGGTGAATGTAATCTGAATTCTTCTATTTTTGGTAAGACAGGAAGTTTTGTTTTTAAATTTAGATTGAGATCGAAAATGAAAAGAGGATTCTAGATTTAATTCCATGGTATCCTCAATTAAATCTTAGAAGAACTATATGTTCAAAGAAGTCCCATCTACCATCTCAATAAAATCTGACTGCTTCCAACATATCAAATTCCCTTACGTGAGCATTATATGAAGCACATATACTTTACAATTGATGATGCACATGTATCTGATACATATCATGCACTAATACCTATCTGATACGTCTTGATACGTAACGGGAGGGTATCCAATGAATAAATTGTAAAAAATAATAATTGTCTGATACGTTTCAGACACGTCTGAAATACACGAGGGATACGATGGTGGGAACCGATACGTGCAGGATACATGATTTTTCTATTATTTTGTTTTCATTTTTCTTATAAAAAAAAATGAAACATGACTTTTCTAGTTTCTTTTTTATCTTTAAAAAGAAATAAGAAAAATGAAAAAACATGATAATATATATTGGACAGCCAAGCTATTCCTAAGGGCATGAATGCCCTTCTAAAAGGCTTAGGCGCCCTCCAAAGGGTAGCTGTATAACAAAAAAAATCATATATATTATATATATTTTTTAAATAATTTTTTACTTAGTTGATTATTAAAGGAAAAAGTAAAAGTGAAATTTCAATGAATTAAAACATAAATATAAAAGTAATATAAAATTATATTTACTCGTTTCGTTACTTATAATTTTAGAGATCGAATATATAAAAATTTATAACCATAACAAACGTAATTTATTTAAAATTGTTTTCCTTGCGGTTTTAATTGGCGACGTTTGCAAGAAAATTTATAGGAGTATTTTATAGTAATTTTTATTTTAAAAAATATTAATACAAGCTGACTCGTTTAGCCCGTGTAGGGCCGGGCTCGCGTAGTATTTTTAAGAAAATTGTTCTTCTCCCATCAAGTTTCGTTCATTCCCAACTGAAATACCCAAAATACCCCCTCATTAGTTAACTCACGAGTACCTGTAAGTCGGTGTGAGTTAACTCACGCCGAGCTATGTTATATAAACAGAACAACACCATAGGAATTTTCAAAACTCCATTGTGGCGGTTTTGAGCTTCATTGTTGCACTTTTCACCAAGCTTAAGCCATTCTACGCCAATTACAATCTCAAAATTAAGTAAGTGCTTATTATCCTATTGTATTGACTTTTTTGATTGAATTGTTAGAGTTTTGAAATAAATTGTCACATATTTAGGTTTTTTTATTTTTGATTTTATGATGTTAGATGTTTATGATTTGATTGAATTGTTAGAAGTTGATTAAAGTAGAATTGATTGAATTGTGGTAGAAATTGTTAGAATTGTTAGGTATTTGTGGTAGAATTTTTAGGATTAGAGAAGGGTTTTGACCATTGATTTTTATATTGTGTAAAGATGTCTCAGAAACAGGGTGATGCTCAATTGAAAAAGGAGGCTGAGAAGAAGAAAGCAAAAACCACCGTGACATGGCACGATATCAAATGTGAAGGATCCGGACAAAAAAGCAAGGTGAATGTGCCCGTGTACAATTTCAACAAGACGAGAAGGAGCGGAAGGACATGTTATTTTGGTCCCCATCCAAAAGCAGGTGCCCCAGGAACTGTCGAGGACAACCCAATTGAATTAAGTGACGACGAAGATGATTAATATAATGACCTGTAATGTCTTGTTTTTTTTTTTATGTTTTTTGATATGCTGCGCATTTTGGTACATTATTACATTTTAAATTGTGTTGGTTTTTTCAAAAACACTTTCTAAGCGATTGTAAAACAGTTCAAAGTCCTAAGCAAAACAGAGTCTGAAACAGAGTTTAGTGCAGCAAAATGAAACACACACACACACAAACACACACACACACACACACACACACAGAGAGAGAGAGAGAGAGAGAGAGAGAGAGAGAGAGAGAGAGAGAGAGAGAGAGAGAGAGAGAGAGAGAGAGAGAGAGAGAGAGAGAGAGAGAGAGAGAGAGAGAGAGAGAGAGAAAGAGAAGACTCACAGATTATAAATTGCTCAAGCACACAAGCAAGAGACTTCCTTTGCTCAATCACATTGGAAAGAGACTTATGTTGCTCAATCACACAAGAAAGAGAAATCTAAAATCTAACTTAATCAAATAAAAGATTGTTAATTTTTACAGTTGATACACAAGAAAACATGCAATACAATAAAGTTCAAATAAACTCTTAGACTTAAGAAATTCTAAGATACGAAAGTTTATGAGAATTCTCTAAGTGTTTTGTGTGCTATTTGATTTTGATAGAGTAGGGGCATTTATAAAATTCAGAGTATTGTCTTATGCTTCTTCAACTACTCATGTCCTTATATAGGAGAATTTCTGAGAGCCATTGTTGAAGGGTGTCAGCGCATAAAATGAGTTCCTAAGAAGCTTGATCAGAGACGTTGAGATGTTGCCTCAAATGGTTAATGTCATTAAGTAGTCATTAGAAATTCCTTTGATTATAATAGAATGGTCAATTACATTCTCGTTGTTCTTGAATTTCTTATTTGTTTCTGCACGTGGTTAAAAGAAAAAAAAATTATACTACTCAGAGTCTGATAGCGATCTTTCTCCATAAAACAACAAACTAGTTAGAGTTTTCAGCTGCTAACGTGGTCTTCAAATGCTAGGGTCCTTCAGAGTCTTCATATGTTAGAGTCTGATGAAAATTCTCTTTAGAATATTGACTTTCTGGTTGACATTTCTTCAAGTCATCAACTACTCACTTACTTTAAATGCACTCTTAATTGGATAATTCGAATTTAATTATGTGATCCTACATTCTTGAACACACATTGGCATATCAAATTGTTCTTTCAATACTTTGTTATCATCAAAACTTTAGAGGCATTGTACAAAACTCATTTTGGTTCAACATTGTTTTCTTCCATTGTTTGGGCTTGAACATAGGAGATTCAATTCCTTTAATCTTAACTCAAATCATTATATTTAAAATGTCAAATACCTCATGTGGTCCTTTAAGTTAGGTGTTTATAACAAGTTGGTCCTTTAAGCTTTTTTGTTGTTGTTACAAATTGGTCTTCTGACTCACAAAATATTTACAATGTTAACTATTCTTTCAGTCAACTTCGTTAAAAAGTGTTTAAGGACTGATTAACATTGAGGTGGTAGGTCTAAAAGTGTTTATTACATCAAACATGATTACTTAAGCACAATTTCTTCTTGTTTTTGAATTCAAGCCTAATTTTCCAAATAAATATTTCATCAACAATGTTATAAATCAAATAAACGATCAATTTTGTTTTACATCAAGACTAAATAATACACCTATAAATCCTAGTTTTGAGAGCGGTGAATTTAGACCAACCAACTTAATGTCAAATGCCTACATAAACATTTTTTAACCGAATTTGATTAAAATAGGATAACGATGTAGATATTTTATAATTTAAAGGACCAATTTATATAAAAGAAAAAAGGATAAACTTATTATAAACATCTATCTTTTTTTTTTTACAAACATAAACATCTAACTTAAAAATTACGAATGATAGTTCACGTGAGCATAACTCAGTTGGCAGGGACATGCATTCTTATATGCAGTGGACGACGAGGTTCAAATGATAATAGTTTTAGGATTTAGCCATGAATCAGTGGATACAAATTATAGCATATCATCAACAAAGAAGGAATAAGAAATTGTGCACCTTGTATGTTTAGGTTCATGAACAACCCTCATCAAGTTATGAGAGGAATAACTACCCTCGTTCCGTTTAGCGTTAGGTTTTCAGAGTAATGTTCAGAAGAATTAACCGTCTGATGGGATGACGTTTAAATAGCTAAACGGCTGAGGGCATGGACCTCTCATTGGGCTTAGATAAATGGTCCAACCCATCACGGTCCATTTAGAAAGAATAGCCTAATTACATATATTCATCAACTAATTAGTGCTTAACACAATAGATCATAATTTATAATATAATATTAACTTATAATAATTGATTATTGTCAATCCATAATTAATTAATTAAATAAATGTTCTACGACATTCAATTAATCCAAGTTTTAGCAACAAAAAAAATGTGACTATGAAAATCCATAAGAAAATAGAAATTCAAGAATCTCCAAATTGGATCAACATAGACACTTAGTTTAAAGAAAATAAGATGTGGATTAATGTGGCCACTAGAATGTCAATAATGAATGAGCATTTATGATTATCTCAATTTATAAGTACTTCAAGAACACAATATCATACTCGATAGGAGTATTGATATTATACATTGTACTTATTATCTATGACCTCATAAAATATGGAATGTTGGTAAAAGAGAAGCACAATATATATTTGCATGCTAAGAGGTTATTGTGCATATTCCAACAAAATTGACTTAAACATCCAATTATGATGCTTATTGAGATTATAAGAATTTTAATATATATCTCAATATAATAGAATGAGATTAAAGTTTAAAGTTTCTTAAGCTATGCCATATTTTATAATGTGCACAAGAGTGTATGGCAATGATGAGAATTTTAAATTGTATGTATATAATATTGTGTACACATTTCTCTTTATATATATATATATATATATATATATATATATGAATAAGAGTGAGATTTCTTATATGAGCTCATAGTATATAGTGTTGTGTAAACACTCCCACCGATCCCAGTGTGTGTGTGTGTGTGTGTGTGTATATATATATATATATATATATATATATATAAACAAGAGTAAGTGGGATTCTCGTTAGTGATCGCTGATATATAGAAATATTTTAATAATGCAGCATTCAATTCAACAGTGGGATACCTGATTACTAGTGCAAACTTATCAACATAAGTGGTTATGTAATTTTAATTAGTAGAGTTTCATGAACTCAACCACATATTTTGCACATGAGTATAGCAGAATTATTAACACAAGTGGTAACTTAATGATAGTATGAAACCCCATGAATATATAATTTATCAATGACGGATATTATCAAGAATTGAGTTTCGTAGTTAACCACATATTCTGCATTAATTAGTAGTTAACCACATATTCTGAATTTAGAATTAAGAATTAAGGAGAATGTAAGTTTTCATTTAAGAATTTTATAACACAAGATCTCTTTTTTACGATTAAAATTTCAAAGAATTTTATAAATATAGTAACATTTATATGACAGAGTATGATGATTATATAAAAGGTTTATCATCATATGAGTGAGATAGGTCTCTAGTATTATAAAATAGGATATGAGACTTTATTCACAATTTTAGTAGCTCACTTAAAACTCAAATGCTACAATTATAATTACACACATTTGAGAAAATATTAGGTTACACGCAGCGGAAATATACGGGACTTATATTTATTATTATTGAGGATATAAGAGAAAATAGTCATAAGCTTCCATAAGTATTAAAGAATAGCAATAATATAAAATATGTCAAAATCTAGTAAAATGGTAAAATAAAATATCTCATATATACCATTTTTACTTATTTAGAATAATGAATAAATAAATTTTTCTCAATTGAGTTGTTAAGAATTTTGGGATTTTTGACATATTGCTTTTACAAAATAAGTTTACAATAATATAAAAGGATACGAAAATGTATAATAATTTATGAGAAAAGAATATAATTAATATCCTCAATATAAGTCTCTACAATAATTTTATATCTAGAGTTATGAAATAAATAAATATATTTGTTTATGAGATATAGTCAATTGACACGTAGAATTTTCTTCGCTTGTTGAAGAATTATATTTTCTCCACTTGGTGGAGAATGATAGTTAAACTAATAAGGTATTTTTCTTATCCACAAAAGGATGATCATGTTAAGTAATGTCATACCAATAGGGTATGTCCATCACGTTACAAAATACATATTAAGGATTCTCTCACTTGATAGAGATTAAATAATGATAGTTGAATTATAAAGTTTGACAAATCTTGATGCTTAATGCAGCCCCTTTGAGACATGGAGTAGGGAATGGACTATCGTCGCAACTTTCTGTCCCGATAGGGCTGCTGCAAATGTCATCACTGGTTGTTGTTGCATAATTGCTGTAAAAACAGTTGGCATAGATACAGCGGCTGAAGTAGTAACGGTATCAGACACACACGGCTAAGAGCACGTGTATGCCATCAGAAGTAGCCACCGATTGAATCAGCAATCGGACAAAAGAAGTGGGCTAATTTTCAAAAAGTCAAACGGTGGGTGATTAACAAAATTGAATTTGCAAGCAAGGAAGGCTTCAAATTGGAATTGGACAATAAAGCTTCAAATTGGAATTGGACAATCACATGCCTATAAGAAGAAATCTGAAAGTGGGAAGATTTGTCAAGATGAGTATCATAGAGGTCTAGAAGACTGCAAGAACGCATTAAGGGCTCGTTTGACCCTTAACAAAGGAGATAAACCTTATTCAGCACATGATCTAAGTAACAAAATTGGTAAGTTATGGAAGACGGCGGCAGGCTGGAAAATGGTACCCCTAGACAAATGCTATTATGATTTTCACTTCGATTCGGCCGATGACCTTCGAAAAATTTGGGCAGCAAGTACTGTAAACCTAAAGCCAGGGTTGTTACGGTTTTCTCAATGGACCAAAGACTTTAAATATCTTGCTCAAAAGCAAAATCATGTTTCACTCTGGATTCGACTGGTGGAATTACTGCAAGAATATTGGAGGGAGAGAATTTTAAAGGAAATAGCAAGTGCGGTAAGCACACCAATTGACATTGATGGTCCGACTAGAAATCGTACCTTTGGCCATTACGCAAGAATTTTGGTGGACATTGACCTTTCAAAGAAGGCTTATTATGAAATTCTTGTGGAGAGAGATGGCTTTGCTTTTAAAGTGGAGGTCCAATATGAACGGTGACCTTTATTTTGTCAACATTGTTTCACTATTGGGCATGATGTCTCCACTTGTCGGTGGCTTCATCTGCAACCATCAAAGGACAAGCAAGATCGAGGGAAACAGGTTGTTGTTGCCGAGGCAGCCCCACCCAAGCCTACTCGGTAGAACAACAACAACAACAATGATGTGGGTGCTTCATCGTCGGCCAATGGTAACACTTGGACATAGGTTCCGACTTCGGTTGCTTCAACTGTTACTACCACTCAAAGGGTTTCGGTCTCTGTTACCCCTACACCTACACACACATCATTGGCACCAATCTCACTGGCTATTCCGACCTCAATTCAAATTCCTACCCCTTCTTCGAATTTTATTTCACATATGAGGCCGGTTTCTTTGATTACTTCTATAGTGGCTTCTTCTCAGATGGATGTGTCATCGTCGTCAAATTCTTTCAGTTTTCCTTTGCAAAATGTTTTTGACAGAATTACTCCTGGAGAGTTGCCACGTATTACGCCAGTTTTAGAGGTTGTTTCCCATGTTGGGCATGTTGACGTGCATTATGAGAAAGTAGTGTAGTTGCAACTGACATCGCGGGAGGAGTTGGAGGACCCCACAGTTGATGGTGCCTCTGCGTTGCTTTCTGATGTTGTGGAACACAATCATTCGAACCAGAGGGAGCTGGAGGAGAGTCCCAAAGGTTCCCACGAGATTGAGCACAATCGTTCGAAGCCTAGGGAGATGGAGGAGAGTCACATAGGCCTTAACGTGAATGCACCACATTCATCACAAGTTGCGCACCATGAGGTGCAGGAGGTGTCTGTTGAACAGGTGCAGGAGGTGTCTGTTGAACCGGTGCAGGTTCAAACAGATACTGTTGTTGAGCATGATGACGTGCATTCTGAGTCACACGCTACCTTGGAGTCACCTGTGGTTATAGAGCCAACGATCACAACTAGTGACAATATGCCCACGTCAACAGAGCAAGCTATTACGGTTCCGCAACAGCAAATGGTCCATCCTAGCAAGAACATACAATATATGGTTTAGATTTGTGGAACAGAGTCCGTCAATATGATGAAAGGGCAGCGACTGAAGACTTCACGCCGGTTCTAACAAGAAAACAGAAACAAAAAAATTAAAGTTCAACAAGTTTTAGCAAATCAGCCTCCTAAAACCCGTGCTCGGGGTGGCCACCAATCGACTAATAAATGAATTTCCTCTATTGGAATGTAAGAGCAGAAAATTTAGATAATTTGGTACACTCCATGGTTGGTATAGTTTGGCTTAACACTCTTCCAGATAAGATGAAGACTGATTTCTTTCAGGACAGATGCGGTCTACCTAAATACAAATTCCCATAATATGTTTTTTTGGTTGTTTTTCTATTTTTTTTCTGTTCTTTTTTCTGTTTAATTTGAGGGTTTTGGTCTAGTCCCCCTCCTTTTGTAATTTTTTCCCCCTTTTTAATAAATTTTTTAGAGTTTGGTGGCATAGGATGGAGGTCTCTCGGGGTGCCAACCTAGTTGGTATGTCGATGATGCCTCTTGATGCATGTCCTTTCTCCTTGCTTATCAAAAAAAAAATTATAAAGTTTGAAAGATATTTTAAATAAAATATTCAACTATTTCTCTATCACAGAATGATATGTTAAGTGACGTCACATCGATAGGGTATGTCCGTCACACACATAACAAAGGGATAATTGCAATCCAAAATATTTATATATACAAAAATAATATTTAAGGAGAAATTTAATTCAATTTAACTAATATTGGATTGCAAAATTTATATAGTTTGCTACATGTATTTTAATAGAGTAACTTATTGTAATTCTATTCGAGGATCTTAAGGATAATAAGTAATAACTATATCATCACAATGTACAATTCTTATGTCTCAAAAATTGAAATATTGATAGGGTGCTATACTTATATTTGACATAAGTATAACAAAATTAAGGTACATTGACAAATAGCAAAATTATATTAATAACAACACACCGATAGGGTATAATTGTCATCAATATAATACTGATCTACTTAACATAATTTGCATAATTGCATCCACGATAGGCAAGATTACAATTATACAAATCAAAAATGTTTATGCTTAAAAGAATATGATAAAATAATATCATGCATAAGCAACTGTATTTAATTTACTCAACTTCGATCATATTCAAATAATAGAATGACATGCTTAACAATATTTTAAATTAGCATATCATAAATATGACTTTAGAATTTATTTATATGAAATAGTATAATAACAAGAGTTATTATTTAGAATATAAGTGTGTCAATTAGTTTTCTATTTTATCCAGAGTAGAACTCTTAGAATAATTTTTTTTAATACTCCCTCTATAAATTAGAATTAGAATATAAATACTACATGGAGTATTATAGTAATAATGTATAATAATTATAAAGTTCTATTTAGAATATTCTGGAAAAAGGATTTCACTTTTATAAAGGATATCATAATTGCACAACAAAAAAAAGAATGAGTAAATATCTTCATATGTGCAATAATATACGATAAGTCACAAGAGGATAAAAAATAATTAAATCAACACTAACCTCACAATGTGTGACATTCATCCTCATACTTTGAGCCAATGACTTTTGATGACTTAACGAGAATATCTTATGATATAGTCATCTCAAAATATTCATGAATACAAAATAAGCAAATATAAATAAATATAAGTGACACTTTAATTATAAATCAATATGATTTATATAAGAATTTAGACATAAGGATGATATTTGGTTTAAAATTGCCCCAATTTTTAATAAGTTGTTTTGATAATATTTAACTAATAATCAACAAAGAGGCATGCAAATTTTAATTCATAATTAGAATTTTAGCATAAAAAAATGCAACAATGCATTCTTCACTATATATGAAATATATAGTTTAATATTATTATCATCCAAATATTTAATTGCGACAAGATACTTGATGATGTTTGTCACAAAATTAAGAATAATAACTTACGGCCTACATTAGAGAGTATAGTAGAAAGTGTAATGTATATTAAAGAGAAATACGTCAATTTTAGATTCATTTAATATAAATGGCATATATAATATACAATTCCCTATACTCATTTTAAAAACAAAATATTAATAGGACCCTTTAAATCAATTTGTGACAAG
The DNA here is from genome assembly GCA_946800305.1 of Medicago arabica. Classification (NCBI taxonomy): domain Eukaryota; kingdom Viridiplantae; phylum Streptophyta; class Magnoliopsida; order Fabales; family Fabaceae; genus Medicago; species Medicago arabica. The sequence goes on along the minus strand of OX326971.1, from coordinate 44,170,181 downwards.
AATCAGAGACAAGTGTCTAAATTTAAATATGTCGCCAAAAGAATGATTAATTAGAAAACTTTGGATCTTTATGCTAAGACAATATGAATTAAAGAATATATTATATTAGAATATTTATAATGCCAAGACATTGTTGGGTACGGGCTTGTGCACGGGTATGGGTATGGGTACGGACACTCCATTGTCCATCCCGCCCCATGCCCACACATTATATAGACTATACAAATAATTTTATTTATAATAAATTTAGTTAATTAATCTTAAGTCTTTGATATTAATTGTAATATGCATTTGTTTTTTATATTTTAAATGTTTTTTTTTGGTCAAGTTATTTTACATTTTTTTTAGTTAAATAATATGATGCGTAATATTTTATATGTTGATTTAACATTTCATAGCATATTTTAATTATATTATGATTTTTTTTGCTATTTATTATCTTTTTGTTGTGAAAGTGCGGGTAATGGATGCGGGTACGGACACTTAGATACCCATAGGATATAGGGACGGGTATCAAACTTATTGCCCACGAGGGTATGGGCTCGGGTATGGGAATTTTCTTAAAACGCGGGTATGGGGATGGGGATTATGGTACCCTACCCAATAGGTACCCATTGCCATTCCTTTATATAGAGAATATGATTTAAAAATGTATATGATTTTCAAAATAATTTAAATCCCAAATTTTAAGGGTATAAAATAAATCAAATTTTCCAAATATTTTGGGTACAAGAGAAATTATATTTATATCTCAAAATAATATAATATTTACTAGTTAATAGGAATGAATAATTCCTTAACGACACAAAAGAGTAAGATTTATTGGCTATTTGGAAGAGTGAGATTTCTCATAAGTGTCACAAAAGAGTAAGGAATATTCACAGAAGAGAATACCATATTTTAGAAAACAATTTATCCCAGAATAATGATATATTTAGAAGTTAATTTTTGGTGTTAATAAAAAGGTTTTAGTATTGTCAAAAAAAGGTAATTTTTTTTTAAATTATTTTTGAAACGATTTCCAATTAGGGTTTGGCTTTAGAAAAGAAATTTACTACAATCAGCCAATGGATGGAATAATCAACACTAGTATTTGATTGACGAGTGCATAGGGAAAGTATTTAAGAGAGTTTATGGAAATCAAAAAGGAATGATATCAAGAACTTGAACATTAGTATATAGAATTTGTTCAATATGATTCAGGGTATATATGATTCATGAACTTGAACATTAGTATATAGAATTTGTTCAATATACCAGGTTCATGAATTTCAACACGTCAATCTGAAAAGAAAGAAAAAAAACAATAAACATATAACTATATATTATAGATTTGGTTCCTACTTGTATGATGAATTCATTCATTCAATTCAAATACAGTTCATATCATGAAACCTATTTGGTACACGAAAGAATACAGTTGCTTTTAACAGTATATAATTCATGAAACCCTAAAACAATTTTGGCATTCAGATTGAAAACTAAAACCATATATTAGGGTTGGAAAGAAATTTGCACAGCAACTTACAAGATCAACGATGCATAACAAATTGAAAAAGTATAGCCATAAATTGTATCTAATTGGCTCTGATACCAATTGAGAAAAGTTTAAGACACATAACTTGGATCACTAGATACAAATTATAGCATATCATCATTAACAAAGAAGGAATAAAAAATTGTGTACCTTGTAAGTTTAGGTTCATGAACTACCGTCATCAAGTTATGAGAAGAATAACTATCCTCATTCCGTTTAGCGTTAGGTTTTCAGAGTATTCACTACTAGAAAAAGCAAGCAAAATTAGAGAGGGAAATTAGTGACGGAAAAATTAAAATTCCTCACAAATTCCTTAGTCGCAAAATTTAGTGACCAGATTAGAGAGGGATTTCATGTTTTCCCTCTCTAAAATTCCCTCACTAATTTTTGCTTTTTTAGTAGTGATTGTTCATAATGTTTAACCGTCTGATGGGACGACGTTTAAATAGTTAAACAGCTGAGGGCAGAGACCTCTCATTGGGCTTAGCTAAATGGTCCAACCATTCACGGTCCATTTAGAAAGAATAGTTCAATCACATATATTCATAAACTAATTAGTGTTTAACACAATAGACCATAATTTATAATATAATATTAACTTATAATAATTGATTATTATCAATCCGTAATTGATTAATTTAATAATTAATCTAACATCAAACCACAAACACCCCACTTATACACCTTTAAAAAGAGGGTCGTTAGACTATTTGACAAAAAAAACTACGAATGATATTTGTCCTATATAAAAACTAAACCTAAAATGTTACATGATAGGACTGAATTAGATTTGTTGTTATGGGGGAGCTGGTAAAATTATGAATAGTCTATCAAGATTTTTAACTTTTCTGTTTATTTTGTTTTAAGATGTGCTTAAGGTGAACCACCTTTCATAAGTGGTCCATCATGGATTTGTCTTTGGAATTATCAGAAATTTTAACAACAATCAACAATACTAAGACAATGACTTAATTGATGTCGGCTTAATACGAGTCATATATTTATTTTATGTTGTTTTAATCAAATATGTATCAATTAAATCAATAATTTGATCGTAAAAATGAAGAGAATTATTAACACCTACTAAAAAAACGGTATATGTCATTGGTGGAGTTTTAAACAATTTGAAATATTAGTCCAACATAAAAATTTATATTGTTTTCAATTCCATGTTGGCAATACCTCCTCTATTCTATTTCTAGATTTTTTTTGAATAAAAATTTATATTCTATTTCTAGATTAACCTTTTCTTTTCACAAAAATAAAATAAAATTGAGACACAGTTCTTTGTTTGAGGACAGCCAAACCCCATTATCATATTTCCATATGCACTATGTCTTGAACCTGCAAAGCCTTCACAAATTCATAATAGCGCATTTTAAGGGACGTCTCTTCCAGGTCACTTAACCTCATATGCAAAAGCAAAAGAATATATTAAATTTTATACTACTTTACAATAAATCGATAATAAATAAATAATCTAAAACTTAACACCAATGTAAAGTTATATTGAAAACTAAATATATTGTACCCGTGGAAAAATGTGGTGTATTAATTACTTTGATATGTCAACGATATATAAAGAGAAGAGCGTGTGAAAAAGAGAAATGATGGATGTCATGTCTATTGTGGATGGTACCATCATGTGCAAGTATGATATCTGGCCTTTTATATTTGCTTGCTAAGATTTATCATAACTAACTTCCTTTTCCCTTCAAAAAGGTTGTAAAATGAAACGTTATCCTCATAAAAAACCAAAATAGCATAATGATATCATTCTTTATTTATATCACCGTATCTTTAATAAAAAACTTGGTGTGACAACCAATGGTTTTGGTTCTAAAGAAGGTCCTGTCTAGGGTGGGAGACTTTGATAGGTCTCCCATCGTGCATGATCTTTTAAAGTCGTTGGATTGAATGAGCACATAATAAATGAAGTACACTTGATTATTTCTCATTTGTTTATCATCCTCTCGTATTTCTCTTCGGTATGCTTCCTCTATAATCTCATCCTTCCACCATTTGCTTCTTCCTCACAATATCAACACTTCTAAGTGCAAAATTTCCCAGGCATGTAAACTCAATAATAGCTCCAAATCTCTGATATAGATCCAATAAATTCAAATATTCATATTAACACTTATAAGTGCAAATTTATCGGAAAAATCCAATAAATTCATACATTGATAATCAATGAAGAAAACCGGTAAAGTTGTGAAATTTAAGCTTCAACTCATCACCATCAATGTTCAAACTTTCATATTCATTAATTAAAGAGGGGAGAACAAATCTGCAAAGACCAACACACCTTCAACCAAGAACACAATCCATAAAAATCACAAAAAGTTTCAAACCTTTTCAACATCAATGGTGTTGTGTGTTTATGTCCCAAAATCATGACCCAATAAAAAAAACGCAGCCCCTTCAATAGTTCTCAAATTCAAAGAAGTATGGAAATAGAGAATAGAAAAAAGAAGGGTGTTCCATGTCAATGGTTGCTGCGAATCTGTGAAAGTGAAAATGAAAGTAAAAGTATTGGGTGTTGGCACTGTAAGATAAGATCTATAAAATAATTTAAATCATTGAATATCATGAGTATATAAACGCATCTGCTTAATACAACTTAATGTCCATTGGCATCCAAACATATTATCATGGATATAACGAACACATATCAATTTTAGATCTAAATTTAAAATTGAAAATGAGTTTGGCTTGCTATTATGTCATGTGCTCTTCTCCAGTGAGAGTTCATGTTATGAATTTGTTTCTTTTTTACAAAGGATGAATTGAAAATTAATTCAAAATGGATTTAGTTTGTTATATGATTTGAATATTGAAAATCTGATATAAAGAACGAAGAAAATGAAAAATCAAAACCACAGTTGCTGCATATTTGTGTTGAGTAATTGAAAGCGATGATGTTGCAAATTTGGATTATTACACGAGAAAGAAGAATTCTGATGGAGAGGAGAGAGAACAGATAAAGGGAGAATGAAATTAAAAAATTTGATATTGCCAGCATATGTTAAAAACTCTGAAACTTTAATATTCAACCATTAAACATTATTTTTCTTGGTCTCTCACGGTGGTGAGACTTATCAAACTCTCCCACCCTAGACTGAGCCTCTAAAGAAAGGTTTTCCTCTTGCAATATTGGAAACCAAAGTATAAATCACAAATGAGGGAGATATCCACATTTAGTATCGAACACTTCTAGAATAGGTTTATCTTTAGTGAAAAAAATTATATGAAAAAATAAAATATACTCTTTTATAAGCTTGTTTGCTAAGATTTATCATAACTATTACTCCCTTAATCCTTCAAAAAGGTTGTAAAATGAAACAGAAGAAAAAGTTGTTAGGTTATAAACCAAAATATTAGTTAGAGTTTCCTTTATTTCGAAGAAAGTTCTCATTGTTTTATTTAAGGATTAAATATATTTTTGATCCTTATAAATATACCAACTTTTCGTTTCAGTCCCTCAAAAAAATTTCTTCAACTTTTATTTCTTATAAAATTTTCAATCACTACTTTTGGTCCTTATTTTCAAGTAAATTTTTGTATTTTATAATAAAATTATGCAGACATATGTAGAATATTGTAAAATAAAATTCCCAAAAAAAAAATTAGAATTTTTTAACAAAACTCAAATTAAATATGAATTTTTAACTGTAAAAAATATAAAAATTCGTATTAAATTCATGTTGGGAAAGATCCTTATAATATTATTTTGTGCAAAATTTTATTCAAAAATAAAAATTCTACATATGAATTTACTTTAAATGATGGACCAAACTACAGATTATCCTAGTCTGTGGTAGATTTTTTTTTTTTCTTTTTCTTTTTTTAGGGTTTTGGTCTACTCCCCCCTCTTTGTGTATATCCCTCCTCCTGTTTAATAATATTTTATGATAGGTGGTATAGGATGAAGGTTCCTCTAAGTGCCAACCAAGTTGCGATGTCGGTTTTTCCCCTTGATGTTTGTTTTCTCTCCTGATTTATAAAAAAAATAAAATATATGAGAGACTTTTTGCAAAAAAATTGATTAAATAAAAGATATATTCAAAAGACTCGGGGAAACACCTCACCCAGGAAATTCATTTAAAAGTGTAAGACAACTCTAACTTATTTAATCAAATATTGTTGACGGGATTCAGTCGAGGTTTGGTTGAATGTCTCCCACTGTGATTTCATTTTGTTCAAACGATTGACACTGAGAAAATAACTTTGTACCTCAGTCGTGAATTCCATATCTTCTCTTCAGTAGAGCGCCTGGTGCAATTGTTTTTGAGTTTTTGGCTAAACTAAGAAATGCATAAAATAGAAAGTCATAAATGTAAAGAGATAAAAAATGGTAAATAAGATTGTTTGATTGATTAAATGTTTTAATTACATTGCATGTGTAACAGCCCGATTTTCGTTACATTTATTTTAATTAATTTATATATATGTTTATTTGTGCTCGTATGTGATTAATTACCTTTGTGTGTGATTTTGTAGAATTCGGTGTTAGAAAGGTATTTTAGTCATTTTGGACACAGAAGTATTTTGGTCATTTAGCGAGGAAGGGTAAATTAGTTATGTTGTTAATGTTGAATTTGTATGCTTGAATTGTATATATGGGTATACTTGTGTTTTGCTCAAAATTGATGAAGAATAATGTTGTTGTTGTTGGATTGTTGAGGAATTCATGAATAATAGTTGTTGTTATTGTTACGAGATGTTGTTGTTGATGATTCATGTTATGGGTACTCATAATTGTGAAGTTGTGGTGTGAATTGAGTTGTTGTTAAGAGTTTTTGTGAAAAATGGGTTTGATTATGATTTTGGATGTGAACTTAATAATTTGAAGTGGTGTAAGTGTTTATTACAAGTGTTATGACCATAAACAATGTTTTGAATTAATTTGGGAGTGTTGTGTTGGAGTTTGGTGATTTAAGAGTGATTATTAAGTGAAAAACACATTTGTAAGCTGATTTTTGAACTGTTGTGAAGCCTAAAATCGGCCCCTGATTTCTGAGCTATTTTTCCAGCTTTTGGTTTGACAAAAATCGGCCACCGATTTTCTGTCAGGAAAATCTGGAAAACATTCACCTTTTTCACCATTTTCTATTTTGAATTGGCTTTTGGTGTAAACATGAAAGTTTTAGATACTTTTGTTATCTTTCCAATGAATTTGGTTTTACTTGAAAATGTTTTGTGGATTTTGAGTTATGACTGAAACACTCCAAGTAGGTCTTGGAAGACTTTTACGGAAATTCCGCATAACCGTTTCTAAATCAACCCGAAACTTTTGGTTTGTTTCCAAACTTCAAATATGAGTACTAAGAGTTTAATTAGGATGTTTAAGAGTATTTAATCTATGTCTTATTGAATCAAACTTAGTTTTCTTTTGATAATTTTTTGGTTTTGAAAAATGATAAAGAGAGACGAACTTTGTGATTTTTATGATTTCGCCGTATTTGGCCGGTGAAACGCACATGTATACTCAACTGCACTTATATGTGATCAAAGAGGATATGTAGTTGAGACATTAATGTTGTGTTACTTGGTTTTTCTCATTGTCTCAATTGTTTTTAAGTTATAAAATGATAGACGAACTTTGTCGAAAATAATCTTTAAGGCCGAATATTTTACAAATCTTTTATGAATAGCTTTATATGATTTTATAAAGATGTATGAATGCTTGATAGGTGTTGAATATGATGTTTATCACGATTTGTGTATTTTTCTCCTTTGTTTGATTGTGAGAAATTGCATGAAGTTGTTGATTTGTGATGATGTAGTTGATGTTGATTAATTCATATATGCTAAATGATGGTGATATTGTTGGTGAATGCATATTTGCAAAAATAAAGGTGGCTTATGATATTTATATCTAGTGGTGTGATTTGAATACTTTGTATTCAATGGTTTAGGATATATATATATATATATATATATCAAATGGTGATTGTTGTTGTTGTTGAACATGTGCATAGTGTGTCATATGTTCATGCATTCATAGTTGTGGATTTTATATCTAGTTGAGGTGATTATGATGTGTTGTTGGCATCATGGGTAGACGGTCTAGATGTTGTTGATGACGGTACCGCATGCATTTAGGAGTCGTGTCTAGGCGCATTACATATATTTGATGAATTTGTTAAATGCGTCATAATTGATTATGTGTTTGGTGAACTTTGATGATATATGTACATTGGTGAGTTTGGTGAATTGTACACTTGGTGATATTTGGTGAATATGTGAAGATGTGTACTTGTTGATGTTTGTTGTTATTGGTGATACTTGTACATTTGATGATTCTAATTGATGATGTTTATTTCGGTGAAAATAATGAAGTGAAATTTATATGAATGTGATTTCATGATCTTTTGGTGATGATGATTTTCTTGCTTATACTTGAAATGATGAATTGTATTTGTTGAGTTGATTAGGCTAAATGAGATAAGGTGAGTAATCCTTTCATTGATTGATGTTGATAAATGATGAGCTACTGTCGATGACTTGATTAGAGTTTGAATATGCTTGCTACACTATGTTAGAATTGTGATAGCATGTTATGTATGGAATGGAGGACAATATTCATGTGATGTTAGTATTATAGGAGGGATGGTTATGTATATGTGTTATGCATGAATCCTTGAATGCTTATGTTTGCTTATATTTGATTATGATTGATGTGAAACTAACCCCCAGTGGTCTTGGTGAACCACCTACTTATCCTTACGGATGCGTAAACGACGTGCATAATTAGTGAGATTGCTTGCTTGGTGAGACGCTTGAGGATAGCAGAAGTTTCCTCTATTTTTCTGTTAGAGTCTAGATTAGGCTCTGATTAGGACATCATTATTTTACTGATTTGAGATTATGTATGTTGTTGATAATTTGCCCATGTGTCGGGATTTGGAGATTTATATGTTGACATGTATACTTATGTGGTGTATGGTTTATATCCACTGCGACTGTTGAGAATTTATATATTTACATGCATGTTGTTTGAAATCTGATGAAGACATAGTAGCGTCTATTTCTTGAATATTTAGTATATTCGTGTGTTTTATTGCTTTAATAGAAATAGGGCGTTACAGCAGTTCATCATTTATGATGTCCTGACATCGTATACGACATCTTTCCTCTACGATTCTGGAATTTTACTTTCAATCAATTGTAAATAAAAGTCTCATATAGCTTTATGGGTACTAAAATGTTAGTTTGAGTAGAAATGTGTAAAGTCTAAGTGTGACTTAGCAAAGAAGGTCGTATGCCTGTTGAGGCTTACAGACTACAGGTTGTAATTGTTCAGGTGAACAAGATTGTAAGGTGCATGATTTGAGAGGGTATGTTAAACATCATAGTGGAAATTCTCACAAGATTATGAGGAGTGGATTAGCCCACGTTGGGTAAACCACTATAAATCCATGCGTGTTATTCTTCTCTTCCTTATGCTTATACTTACAGTAAACACAACACATTTACTTATATAAACTGTTTTTGCACTAACACTTCAGAACGTTCTGAAGTATGTTTTCAATTTAACCATTCCAAGTTTCAACTTGAGAATTACTTTTAAGTTACATGTTTAATTTTAAAAAGGGTCACAATTCAAACATCCCCTTCCATATGACTATTATTTCATGAACCCCCACTTGATCTACCACCAAGGTGAAGCCGGTGGAGGAGGGAATTTGCTGATGGTGGATGAAGGTGGTGACAGAGATGAAACTTGGTTGCAGGGGTAATCACAAACATCACACATTGAGCACTAGATCTGTTCTTTTTAGGTGGCGGTGATATGATGAAAATGTTGTCGCTAAATGCAGACATCACACTCTTATGAACAATGTTATTGATTTCCTAATTGAGAGTATGGTAAGGGAAAATGTTGAGAAATGAACATGAAAGTATGATGTAAGATGACATTAAGGGTGATATCGTCATTTTTCATTTGCCTTAAACCTTAGGCACATTTTCGTCAATCTACCCTTTTTTTTTTTTACTCAGCAACTGACTTAAGCAATTAGTTGTGACAACTTAACAAATTAGGGACGTGACACATATTAAATGGACTTAGTGACCAAAATTCAAGTCATTAATATTTACAAGACAAAATTAAAAGCATTAATAAGTACATGAACGAAAACTCAAATGACTTCTATTTACATTAGACTAAACATATAAATAAGCCTTAAAATTAACATTTTTTGACAAAAAAAAATCAAAAGAACTACCTAATTTAAAGCAGAATGGATGATAAAATAGTACACAATCCTATTGATGTCTTCTTGTTTTTGTATTTTCCTTTCATTCGACCCATAGCCATAGGCCATATAGCTTTGAAAATAGAGTGTGTGTATGTGACTATGTGAGGGTGTGGAACAACAATGAGAGGGAGTGGTCAATGGCTAAATATAAAATGATGAAAGAGTTGTTTTAATCGATTGAATGTAATCACGTGATATTAAAGCGCAGACAGCCGCAGTACTCGTAGGTTGAGTAGTTCACCTGATAAAGCAAAGCAAATCAAATCAAACAACAATTTTAACTTGTAACAAAAAAAATATATACAATTTTAATTAAGGAAATAATTATTAATTATTGCATTTAGACAAAAATATAAAAACAAATATAATATTAATATTTATTAGATTATATAGAACAATTTTTAAACTAATTTCATTCGACACTATTTTTGAGTCCAAAAATATAAGAAATGGACAAAAATTGGATGATCAGTTTCGTGAATAGTGAAAATAGAGCAACAAAAACTATAATTAAACATAAATGAAAAAGAAACTTAATAATTCTAATTTGTTTAATTCATGATGCTAATCATTTTCCTCATAACATTGAATATGCGAAGCCGTTCAAAAATTTTATCATAGGGTAATGTTATCCGGTGCTCCGGGGCACTGGTTAAAGAACAATAAAATGAATGAGTGTCACTTAATTAACGTCAATTAATGTGAAAAGTTGGTCAATAGGAATGATTGTATTGTTACTGTTGCCCTTTTACTTTTACGAAGAAGTTTTAACCTTCCTTCTCTTTTTTAGTTTCTCAATTTCTTAAACATCTCTGCCACCAAATTTCAACAAATTTTCCTTTCTAAAAGTAGTGTTTGTGACGATTTAAATTTAAATTCAATTCTCTTTCCAAAAGTTTAGGTGCACATTTATTATTCTTTTTATTAAATTCTCTATTTCTAATTTGTATAATTATGTGTGTTTGTTACTAATTAAAAATAATTTATTTGGTTATATTGTTTGTTCTTTTAATAGGAATATGCATCATGAATTGGTTTGAAAGAAAAAATGATTAAAAGGAAAATCACGTAAAACAAATTGCCTTAAATAAAATTGCAGGAAATTTTTTTATTAAGGCACCACATGAATACAATGGGAGTGGGGACATTCCTGAAATTGAAATCACAAGGTAAATAATTAGAAGCACCCACGCGTTGCTGTTTAGCTCTATAATGGAACAAAAATTTGCACTATTAAATACAACTATTTCCTATTTTAATTAGTGAAATCTATTTATTTATTGCCTATTTAATGTTCGTTATCCAGGCCGGGGCCACTGGTCAGCACTCTTTATCATATATGACCATATTTCCTATTTTACGTGATTATAAGAAAATACTTAGATTTCTTCAAAAAATAAAAAATACTTAGTTAAATCCGCACAAACAAAATTTTATTATAATATTTTAGTTGCTATTTTTAATGTGGATGGTATCATGACACTCTTATTAGAATTGGGTTTGGTGGAGTCTTGTGTAATGACTCAGGTATTTTTATGGCGGGTTTCTTTGATCTCATTTCAGAATAATTTAACATTTTGTTGATTGAGCTTTCTGTTATTTATCACTTGTTTGCTACTCTAATTCTCTTGTCTACATTAATCTTATAAATGACCCCATTGATAGGTACTACATCTATACGGTTCTAATTCAAGACATAAAACAATTGCTTCACCATGATAACGTAATAGTTTCTCACACTCTTAGAGAGACAAATCAATATGCAAAATTCATGACAAAACTTGGAGTTTCTTTTGATAATGATCTTCTTCTTCATGAGATGTAAAGAGCAACCAAATCACATTTGAAGCATTTTATAAAATTTTAAAGGAGAGAAAACACATAGGGAGCTCATGAACAAAGGCTTAAGCAATGGTTGAGCATTGAAATTTAAGATTCAAGTGTTTGATACATCACCATTCCATTTCCGTCTCTTTGTGTAAGTTACCATGATAATGTATAACTAAACTCACATTGTGTTGGGATCAAGTTTACTTAGTTATGATTTTGATGTAAATATTTGATCTAACCGATTATATATAAGTTTTGCTTTGTTATATATACGTTTCTATTCCTACACTTAATGATTTTTCAAAGTTAAACTCTAAATATGTTCATTTGATTTAGAAAGTGTCAGAGATATACTTTTTATTTAAAAGATATGAAACAAGGAGTATTTGTAGATTCTAGTTATGAGAGAGCAAATTAGGCTTACAATCATACACTATCGTAAAAGCATAATCTTATTTTATCGGTTAGCTGAACAAAACATCAAAAGTTAAAGGATAGAATAGATCTTCCGTTGTCTACGAGACATCAAGGTATATTGTGAAAGTATAAACGTAATATTACATGTAAGTAATCTATCAAGGAAAGACATCATATGATTAACCAATAAAACTTATTGCCAACACAGATTTTTAATCTTGATATTTTCATTACTTTCTATTATGTTTCCTAAGCAAAATCTTTTTTACAAACCCTAGCTTAAAATATTGAAAATTATTGGATATTTTTAACCATACCATGTTTATGTGGATCGATAATTTCGAACAATTTGATACTACAAAAAGAATTTATTAACTTAGAGAACAAACAAGTAAGTTCAACTTTCATTACTACATTACTTAGTCATATTTATTCAGTTAACTCATTCAAAATGACATGTTAATGATTGTCAATAGGGTTAAATATAAAGTAACTCTTGGCATTTTATCCAACAAAATTACAACAAACAATTTTGTCCTTAGAGACGTTGTTGCGATATAGGGTACACACGGACCGCCACATTTCATTTAACACGCCACATCAAGTGGTATATCTCCATCCTCTGTCTCATATCTTTTTCGGCAGAAAATTTAGTTATAGTTTTACTTGTTGATATTCGAATATTGCATTATACTTGAAGAACCATCACAAAAATAACATCTAATTATCATAAACATTTTTTGTTTTTAAAAATTAAATAATAAACTTAATTTTGTTCAAAATTGATTCTCAACACGTAATCCTCATAATCAAGGCAATGTTTAAGGTCGTGCAACTCACTGCATAGGAGCACGCCTCGTTCAACCTAGACCGTTCAAATGATCTCTAAGGGACTCCCAAATATCTTGTTGGATTTGATATAGTCAATTATAAACACGCTCTTCTATATGAGTGTGGCTTCATGCTACACTTAATATTTTTACCACTTTTGCACACCTTTTCTCCATCATTTTCCCCGTTGACTTGAGTGTCAAAGTTCTTACTTGTTTTGCAAGTTCATTTCCCTTCATCAGAGAATCTCCTCCACCCCGCACTGGAGAACTACTTCCACAATATAAACATAGTCTCACAGTAACACTTCCATTGGCTATCCATCGTTCCGGTCTACCTGAGATCAAATTTAGAAAAATCAACGCCTATGTTATAAATTTAAATAACCTAAATAATATTTAATATATTATATCATAATTACTGCTATGCATTTATTTTTATGGTAATTATTGCTATGCGTATTGAACTCATATAATAGTATTCATTTTATATGTATTGTGTATTTTAATGAAAAATAACTAAAAATAATTGTTTTAATATTTTAATTATTTTCCGTAGTGAAAGGCAACTACTTTGTTTAACTTTCTTATCTATTTGGTAACAAGTAAAACATAAACAAATAAAATCATCCATAAAATCATTTACAATTTTACGGGTACATTTGACCTTCTAAAAAATAAGAGATGGAACATGACAATTTCAATTGTATTATGTTTAATTGTGAAATAGTTTCAGGGATTTAACAAATAGGGGCATGATACGAAATAAAAACCGAACTTTTTTTGGATAACAAGAGGGCCTAAGCCTAACAAAGAGAAAACTAGTACCTAACAAGACGCGAAGTAAAAACACTAGGTAAATCAACTAAAAATATCATACTAATATGAGCAGGACAATGCTCATATAACATCAAAGTGAAACCTCTGTCACAAGCTATATTTGCAAGAGCATCGACACATGCATTAGCTTCTATGTATGAATGGCAAATTTGGACGTCCTAATTCATGTCCAAACAACCGTCTCATATGTTGCAATAAACTCCAACCTGATGTTGTTCCCACCTTCGAGGAAGAGAGGGTAGAGAGTAGTGACCACTACCCAAAAATCAACATGAAGTTCCACTCTATCAAAACCACGATCTCTAGCTAACTTCAAACCTTCAAACACACTCCAAAACTATGCTAGATACGCATCACAACTCAGTAATCCTTTTGAGAATCACAAATTCACTCCCCATTTTCACCCAAAACACTCCTCCATGTTACAATTTTTTTGTCTAAAGTACAAGGTGACAAAAATCTCAAAGTAGCATTTGGTCCATTAAACATTGTATAGGACAAAAAATTGTTCAATACTTTAAGACTTAATACATGTTTTGATCCCTTAACTTATTTTTAGATTTCAATTTGGTCCCCTAATTTTAAACTGTCTCAATTTGGTCTCCTAAGTATACCTCCGTTTACTCAAGTGGTCCATTCTGTTAGTTTTTGTCAAAAAACGTTAACTTTGTCCATGTTAGCATTCCAAAAAAGTTAACTTTTTTTGACAAAAATTAATAGAAGGGATCACTTGAGTAAACGGAGGTATACTTAAGGGATCAAATTGAGACAGTTTAAAGTTATATGACCAAATTAAAATCCAAAAATATGTTAAGGGACCAAAACCTGTATTAAGCCATACTTTAATATTGATCTATCTTGTGTTGTTCTGTTTTATACTATTGTGTTTAATACTTATCTTTTATCATATCAAACGCAACCCATAAATTCTTATGATATAAATCCAAGTTGTTACAAATAAATCCTAGTTGTTAGTTTGTAAAATTAATGTTGAATTTGTTGTAAAAATATCCCTTTAACATACTAAGTATATTTAATTTGTTGAGACGCAAAATTGTATTTTTCCCTTTTCGATACTTAATACATGCGAGTTTCATAGCTGATCTTTTTACAAAGAAAAAAAAAAAGTGACAAATGGTAATATCATTAGATTGAACATCTTTACTTATTTTTTTTTTTTAAAGAATCTTTACTCAGATTTAAATATAAAATATTAGAGTTATGTATACGAGTTTTATGTGATATTTATCACTTCGTCTAAATTGACAAAAAAACATTTTAATAGTAAATATTGAGAAAAATACAAGTCTCACATCGGATAGATGAAACTTATGAAAATTTATAAAGAGGAAGTACTTCTCACTTCACATACTAGTTTTGTGATGATGAATTAAGCTCCAATTTTATTAGTAAATAAAAAAGAACTCCTTATAGTTTTACCGCACCCAACCATCCACCCACCTTCATAAATATTAATGTTATGTATATGAGTTTTACGTGATATTTATCACTTCGTCTAATGACAAAATAAATCATTTTTTAAATAGTAAATAAAAAAGAACTCTTCATAGTTACACTTGTACTTTTACCGCACCCACCCACCTTCAGAAATTCACAAGATTTCAAAGAAACAGACAAAGATTAGGTGACCCTCATTGACAATCAGAGAGAGAAACTGCTGTCCTGTGTTTGTAAGTCAGCTAGTTAGACTTTTGTTGTTACATCCTGTTTCCTTTCTTGTCCACTATGATGTGATCAAATCCAAAACTCTTAAATACAAAATTCATCACATACACACATAAGTCAGCACCTCTTTCCTCATTTCAAATCTAACCAATTTATTTTCCTTTTTTTTATAGATTCTTAGGAAAGATAAAGAACTTTCCTTTCTTGTCTTCATCTTTGATAAGACTTGTGCTCTTTATCTCTCCTACATTAACCTTCCTTTCATTTCAAATTTCTGCTATATTTGTCTTTGAATAAAGCTTACAAAAAAGTGGTTTGGTTTTGAAAAATCTGAAACAGATCTATTTTCATCAGGGTTTGTTGAGGTTAGGTTCTAATTGTCCACCACCCCTTTTCTTTATTCACCATAAATTTCAAACCTTTACTTGTTTCTAGCATCTCAAGTAAGTAAAGATTTGATTTTTAAGCAAAAGGGTTATCTCTAGAAGGTTCACTGTTGAGTTTATCTATATTGAGTATCATGGGTTTTTGTTTTTTGAGTCAAAGTTTTAAACTTTCATGTGGGGACTAATAAGGGATCTCACTACTTCTTCTTGTTTGTTGTGTTGTATTCATTGTTGTCTCACTTTTTTGTTTTTTTTAATGGTCACTGTTGATTGCTTCATTCACAAGCTGTTGTCATATGGTCCATGTTCTACTTTCTTTTCTGTTTAGAGGGGTATCCTATCTCTTTCTTCAAGGTTAGTTTTTTAATCTTATTTTCCTTTCAGATTGACTAGTTGGAGTTTTAATAGATCTCTTTGTTATTGGGATTGATGATCTAAGTCATAGCCTTGAAATTGGTGTTTTTTCTTCAAGTTGTGATTAAAAAAGTTGCTTCATTTGTGGTTCTTGTCAGTATAGTAGGTTCTGTTTTGGTGTGTGTGTGTGTGTGTCTCTATGTGAGCTTAGCCTTTCTTTTTGAGCTAAACTTTGTTGTTTTTGTTTCAGGAATGGTGTTACTCAGATGTTTCTGGTTGTCACTGTTTCAATGTTGTGTCTTGTCTTGCTTTTGTGGTTTGTCTTTGAGTCTTGACAATGGAACAAAATCATGTGATCTTAGTGATTTATCAGCTCTGAAAGAGTTTGCAGGCAACCTTACAAATGGTTCAATTATCAAATCATGGTCCAATGACAGTGTTTGTTGCAATTGGATTGGAGTTGTGTGTGGTGATGATAATGGAGTAGCTGTTGATAGAGTGACCAAGTTGATTCTTCCTGAAATGAGTCTCAATGGAACTATTTCACATTCTTTAGCAAAACTAGATCAACTCACTGTGCTGAATCTTTCATTCAACCATCTTGTGGGTGGATTGCCTTTGGAATTGTCAAAGTTGAAGATGTTGAAGTTTCTTGATTTGAGCTATAACATGTTGTCAGGAGGTGTGAATGAATCACTTTCTGGTTTGAAGTCCATTGAAGTGTTGAATATTTCAAGTAATTCGTTTTCTGATAAAGTTTTCCACCTTGGTGAATTTCCACAACTACTTGCTCTCAATGTGAGTAACAATTCATTCTCTGGTGGATTCAGTTCTCAAATTTGCAATTCTTCAAAGGATCTTCACACACTTGATTTATCTTTAAATCAGTTTAGTGGTGATCTTGAAGGTTTGAACAACTGCACTGTTTCTCTCCAAAGGTTACATTTAGATTCCAATTCATTTTCTGGCCCTTTTCCTGAGTCATTGTATTCAATGTTATCATTGGAGAGATTATCACTCTCTGCCAACAATTTTTCTGGCAAGTTAAGCAAGGA
Source organism: Medicago arabica (assembly GCA_946800305.1). Classification (NCBI taxonomy): domain Eukaryota; kingdom Viridiplantae; phylum Streptophyta; class Magnoliopsida; order Fabales; family Fabaceae; genus Medicago; species Medicago arabica. The sequence continues at coordinate 44,152,979 of OX326971.1, read as the reverse complement.
GTTAAGTAAGCTTACTAGCCTAAAATCTCTTGTGGTTTCTGCAAACCATTTTTCAGGCGAAATCCCGAATGTATTTGGGAACATTTTGCAATTAGAACAATTTGTAGCACATGCTAATTCATTTTCTGGACCATTACCTTCCACTTTGGCTTTTTGCTCTAAGCTTAAAGTGCTTGATCTTAAAAACAATTCATTGTCAGGTTCAGTTGATCTTAATTTCACTGGTTTGTCAAATCTTTGTTCACTTGATCTTGCTAGTAATCATTTTACTGGACCACTTCCTAGTTCATTGTCCTATTGTCATGAATTGAAAGTTTTAAGCCTTGCTAGGAATAGTTTAAATGGTTCTATACCTGAAAGCTATGCCAAATTATCTTCCCTTTTGTTTGTATCTTTTTCAAACAACAGCTTAGATAATTTATCTGGTGCACTTACTGTTCTTCAGAAGTGCAAAAACCTCACAACTCTTATCCTCACTAAGAATTTTCACGGCGAAGAAATTCCACAAAATTTACCTGGTGGATTTGAGAGTCTTATGGTGTTAGCACTCGGAAACTGTGGTCTGAAAAGTCATATTCCTTCTTGGCTGTTAAAATGCAAGAAATTGGCTGTACTTGATTTGTCTTGGAACTCTTTGAATGGCAGTATCCCTTTGTGGATCGGTCAAATGGACAAATTGTTCTATTTGGATTTCTCAAACAATTCTCTCTCTGGTGAAATACCGAAAAGTTTGACAGAGTTGAAGGGACTTGTATGCTCGAATTGTGGTAGACCAAATTTTGCTTCTTATGCTTTCATTCCGCTCTTTGTTAAGAGAAATACTAGTGCTAGTGGTTTGCAATATAATCAAGCTTCAAGTTTCCCTCCTTCAATTTTGTTGAGCAATAACATATTAAATGGAAGTATATGGCCTGAAATTGGTAGCCTGAAGGCACTGCATGTATTGGATTTCAGCAAGAACAACATCAGTGGTACAATTCCTAGCACTATATCAGAGATGGAGAATTTGGAAACGTTAGATTTATCTTATAATGATCTCTCTGGTACAATTCCTCCTTCATTTAACAACCTCACATTCTTGTCGAAGTTCAGTGTGGCGTATAATCAGTTGCGAGGACCAATTCCAAGTGGAGGGCAGTTTTTAAGCTTCCCTAATTCAAGCTTTGAGGGCAATTTGGGACTTTGCAGGGATTTTGATATTGATAATACTCCTTGCAAAGTTGTTAACAATATGAGGCCAAATTTGTCTTCTCGTTCATCCAAAAAATTTAGTAGAAGCAATGTTCTCGGCATAACAATCAGCATAGGGATCGCACTTGCTTTGATGCTTGCAGCTGTTGTGCTAAGATTGTCAAAGAGGGAAGAAGATAAGCCAATTGATAGCTTTGATGAGGAGATGAGTGGAAGGCCACGCAGGTTATCATCTGAAGGGTTTGTTGCTTCGAAATTGGTGCTTTTTCAAAATTCAGATTGCAAGGATCTCACAGTTTCGGATTTGTTAAAAGCAACAAGCAATTTCAACCAGGCGAATATTGTCGGTTGTGGTGGCTTCGGTCTTGTTTACAAGGCGTATCTTCCGAACGGCATGAAAGCGGCTGTCAAGAGGCTTTCTGGCGACTGCGGGCAGATGGAACGTGAATTTCAAGCCGAAGTCGAAGCCCTCTCAAGAGCTCAACACAAGAACCTTGTTTCTCTTAAAGGCTATTGTCGGCATGGCAACGACCGGTTGCTAATTTACTCGTACATGGAGAACGGTAGCTTGGATTATTGGCTTCACGAGTGCGTGGATGGAAATTCAGCCCTGAAATGGGATGTACGACTCAAGATTGCTCAAGGTGCGGCTCGTGGATTAGCTTACTTGCATAAGGATTGCGAACCGTACATTGTGCACCGCGACATCAAATCTAGCAACATACTTTTGAATGATAAGTTTGAAGCTCATTTGGCTGATTTTGGTCTCTCAAGACTACTTTCACCATACGATACTCATGTTACAACAGACTTGGTAGGAACCTTAGGATATATTCCTCCAGAATATAGTCAGACACTTACAGCGACATTCCGCGGCGATGTCTATAGTTTTGGCGTTGTTCTTCTCGAGCTTCTTACAGGTAGAAGGCCTGTTGAAGTCATCAAGGGGAAAAACTGCAGGAATCTTGTGTCTTGGGTTTATCAGATGAAATATGAAAATAAGGAGCAGGAAATTTTTGATCAAGCCATTTGGGAAAAGGAAAGGGAGAAACAACTATTAAAAGTACTTTCCATTGCTTGTAAATGTCTTGATCAAGATCCAAGGCAAAGACCTTCTATTGAAATGGTTGTTTCATGGCTTGATAGTGTAAGAGTTGATGGCTTTCAACAATGATCTTAGTTCTTGCTTTGGTTGGTGTATCATTGACAAATAACATTACAGTTGTAAAGCAAGTTTGTTATATGAAGGTGGAATTGAATTTTCTTGTTATTTTTGTTTTGGATAGGCAAATGTTAGTATATTACTTATGTTAAGCAGCTCTTTTAACCCTTAACTCAAACCAGTTGAGTTATCAAAATCCTCAGGAATGTTCTTGTTATTGTTATGGCTACACTCTCTTATTTTGTTCTTTATAAGTCCTTTTACTACATTATACTGATAGTTGTAACATGTATAAAACAATATTTTTTGTATTAAAGTCTTGCAAAAGCAATATAAAAATGTAATCTTTTGATGTTTATGACTTGAAGGCTCAAGCATGAATCTTCTACTGTGCCATGCACTTGTTTTGATGTGCATGTGATGCATGGTGAGTAAAATGATTTCTAATCCATATAGATTTGTATTTGTCATTATTCTTCAGGCTGATTTCTTTGTCTTGTTAAAGACTTTTTTTAAATCACTCAGTTTTGGATTTTTTGTCTCCATTCTTGATTGTTAGTAAGATCCATTATATGTGGCTGAAATTTGTGGATTGTGCTTGCATCTAAAAAGCATGCATAGAGTATTCCTTTTCTATTTATCTATCTTAAATAAATCCTTTAACTTAATGACACATGACAAAATTTGACACTTGTATTTTCTAATAGAGGAATATTACTAACTCCATTTTCCCAGCACATACTATTTTCTTGATTGAAATTAAAATGAATTTCACTGAATTATATAAATCTCATGTAAATTTAGTGGGACCAACATAAATTTCAATCTCAGATTTGTATAAAAGCACTTCATATATACTAGTTCTTAACGAGTGTTCATACCAATTATCACGTTTCTTTTTTAATAATTTCTAAATTTATGAATCAAAATTTGGTAAAATTATCGTGTTTGTTTTTACACGAAGGTATCTATTGTACATTTAAGGAGAAGCTCCAAGTAATAGCTTTGATGGTATCTATTATACGTTTAATCTGGAAACAAATATGCATTATATTTAAAATTTCTTCTTTAAGATTGTAAAGTTAAATTTTTATCAATGGACGAACATAGACTGTATTGCTTAATTTATTTGAGTGGTTCCTTTTTATACCTCATGTGAAGAATTAAGGATATTATGTAGTATTTGTCATCTTTTTTTCTTCTCTATTGCTGCCTTGTTGGACTTCCAAAAATCTGCTGCATGATAATGTTGACATTAAAATATTTCTTCCTATGAGAAGTGGATTCCTACCCTCTTTCATTTCAAACAAAGACTATCTAGAAAAAACAATATATTCAGAGACTAAATTAGAGAATAAACCTATGTTTTATTTCCTTATGGAAAGTGAGGGTTGAAAACCATTTGGTAGATTTCAATATAGTCAGTCAAAGAATTTGTTAGAGGGAGGAAAATGATACATTAACCACGTTCTTTAATAAAAATTTGTCATTGTAACGTATCATATCCTTCACTCACAAAAGGTTTAGGATTTGGGTTGTTTGACATTATTGTCAATCACATTGGTTATACGATATGATGATGAAGATTGTACGATTTAGATTTAAAATTGAATTCAAGATTTTAAAAGAACTAAGATTTATATTAAAATATGCACTATTTAATCTTGATTGAATGACAATAAGATATTGTGTACTGTCATTTACGAAATTGTGACCGGACGAAATCCGATTTCAAACAATAATAGTGGTTTAAGGGAGATAATTGACCATGAAATTCTTAAAACACGGGCATCATTGTCCAATGTAAGATGAGTGGAATAAGCACTTAGGAATTGATCAATTTCTTTAATTGCCAAACAAGACCTGGCTGCGGAACATCAATACCTAAAGTGGCTTTCATATGGGAATGAATTAATGGAAGGAATATTTTTTGGTTGAAATGTAGCCTTCTTGAAATTCAATGAGAAAATTATATATCTTTACATATACACCCACTAACAAAATAACAAACAACTAACATTCATCATTTAAAAAATATATATATCTGCTCATTTTTCTTATGAAGATGTTGACTTAACCTTATATAACCATAAAAATAAATTTTCCCAATTGACCAAAAACAAAAATACATTTACCCTCTAACATGTAATACTAGAGGCGTGTTTTTTATTTTTATTTTTATTTTTATTTTTATTTTTATAAAAATCGAATGAAAGTGTGTAACTTTCTCTCCAAATAATTTTTTTTAAAGGCCAAAAAGAGATATATTATAAACCACACCAAGATGCTTCGGCACAAGAAGTGTCAAAACGTCTTGAAAAGAACAAAGTAATTGCAAACCGTCAACAACAACGAGTGCCAAAACGGCGCAAAGTTTTGAAGAGAACTACAAAACTACATCTAGACAAAATAAAGGATTTAGTCTCCAAAATTGATAGTCAAAATCGAAAGTGACATATGTCGGTTTCTACCACAAAAAAGACTGAAGCTTCACCCTTTCACTTAACGCTTGCAACCTCTCTTCCTTCGTTTGAAAAATTCGCTTGTTATGCTTGCAACCTCTCACTCCAAATAAATATGTTTAGAGTTTATCATACCACAATAATATTTGTACATATTTAATTTGCATACACTTATATAACACATTATTTGATTTCACTATATCTCTCTTCTCACTGCATCACTAACATATCATATCATATTTTCTATTCTTTTAACTTTCAAAGAGTAAAATAGATATCGGGTGTCCATAGAATATTTTCCTTTATGATATTGTTTATAAAATGTAATTCGCGTATTTACGATATGTTGCGTAGCACATTCTATCATCAAGTTGTGAGTTCGGTAGTAAGAGTTTGATTTTATAAATTTAAAGGACGGAGTTCATATTAAATAATTTTAAAATGATTATCATCAGATTAACAATAATTTCCTCCTTCCTTGATTTTCTTTATACAAAAAAACCAATATACTTGGTTTTTTGTTTTTGCATTAATGCAAAAGCACTAGTCCCATATACTAATTTAAAAATAAAAAGGCGGGAGAATGTGTGGACACTAGTTAAAGATATCTTAGCTGATGCAAGTGCAATTTTTCAATCCTAAATCCAATGAAATAACAAGTTGCAATATAACACATTTAAATATATGATTAAGACTTTTGTGGCAGTTGAGGTTTTTCTTCATGTTTCTATAACAACTTGACGTGAACTCACCTAATGCACTAAGCCAGTACAAATTGTGTGGTAATAAACATATCCAACTAATATCTTTTTTCACGTATAGTGTATTTTACTAACATGTACTTTAGGCAGAAACAAATAATAAATGATATTGGTGGTGAAGTCATTATCTAGGAAAGTATAACGCGTTTGAAATTATTATTTTTCAGCTACATTGAATGATGATGCTACGGAATCAGGAAATTTCCTCCTTTGGCTTGATGTCACGTTGAAAATTATGGGGTATGGTATGGAAGAAAATAACGGAAAAGGAACATAATGATGCAAGATGGAGGGAAAATGGTGTATGGAAAAGGGACCGGGATTTACTGCAGTAAAAAAAATATGCAGTTAAACACAGATGCAAAATAGTTGTTAATATGGAATCCAATGGTCCAAATTATACGATAACAAAACAAGATTACAACGATCTTGATTGTTGTTTTGATATCAAACAGTGGAAGTCAAAGACTATATCGTGTGAGCTTATCAAATTTGTGATAATTCGTTAAGACAAAGAATGCTAATATAGATACATGTATATTATCCACCAACGAATTCCTTACACCGACAACAAAATTTGAAAAAAACATACTTACGATTTATGAAGTATGAACCAACTTTTTATCAAATGGATCAACCTCATTTAGCATTTTGAATTTAATTTTAATGTGATGTTAGCATAAAATAAAATGAAATATATTACATTTCAACAAATCAAACAAGCACAAAAATTTTAAGCATGATTTAGAATTTGAGTTAAATATTTGTCATAACGAGACAATTTATGATTGATTTACAATGTAAAAAATATATTTACATTAACAAATGCATATTGATCAAATCTTTTTTTTTTTAAATTAACAAAAAGTTTAAAACAGTCCAATTTTTATAAAATATTTGATCATATTAGTCCTCTGACTTAGTCAACCAGTCTATGAAATTGTTCTAGAGAGACAACTATGCTAGAAGATTTTGAATTTTATGAGATATTTAAAATTTTGTTAAGGTCTACTAGATTGTTTAATCTACAAGATTTCAAGAACTAAACACGTGATTCATTAAAAAAACGACAAATTAAGTTTAAAGTTACGGAGCAAAAATAATTAGCTTATGTAGTATTATATTGTCAACCTCCCCCTAGTTCAAGAGACAATGTTAACCACCAAGAGCACACAAAGAGGGGCTAGTTTTCTTCTATAGATGAATTCCTCCATCCATATCATCCTCATATAAATAGTCATGGGTTGTAAAAGAAATTTAGACACAAAGATAAAAAAAAATTACCAAAAGATAAATGTTCAACTTGAAAGATATTGTTAAATACAACAAATACAATGATATTGTTAAGGATGATCTATATACTTTGAGCAAGCAACAGGGGATAGTAACATTAAAGGTGATACAATTGATGAAATTAAAGACTTAAAGTCTTTAATTTACACATAACGACACTATTTATGAAGTAAATGGTGATGTTGAATTTATAAATTCGATTGTTGGTTCCTACAACGCTTAATTGTTATAGGACTGTTTTTTCTCTTTTGTATATGCAGGATTGAATCAGAAACAATAGTTACCAGAGACCAAAGAAATGTGGTTAATTGTAGGGCAGTCAAAACGTGTCGGGTCGGTCCGCTAAAGCTCGAAAAAACGTAGGGCTTGGACATAAAATTTGGACCCGTTTAAAATCGGGTCTTTTTGGCCCGATCCTGTCGCGAGCTAACTCGACCGGACCGCGGATAGCCCGTTTAATTTATAATTATTTTTTGACATTATAATTTCCTAAAGTCCACCACCATCAGGTCCAGAAAAGAAGAAAAAACCGTGAATGTTGCTTAAACCCAACCCAAATACTGATACATCAGCTCCCTATTATGAAATTTGTCAAAGTTATTCCTTTGTATTTCCATTAGTTTATGTTATATGTTGACATAAACTAATGGATTGTATAATCGCGAAGAATAAATTAAACAACTATGGTGTATCCGTGAATGGAGAAATAACTTCAGTTTGCACTTTATCCCAAACCAGTATCCAGCAGCCACCTAGCGTTAACTACACACCATTGATATTGAATAAATGTTACAAAATGCATATAATTATGTGACTTGATTTGGTGGGGCTGTTTGTTGTGTTCCTTAGTCAAAGGTAGTTTTGTTTTGGGTCTTTTGTTGCATGGTGTTTGTTTAAGCTGAACCTCTTTGTATTTTGCTGGCATATCTTGTGGCATTTTTAATTCAGTTTTTCTTGAATTTATTATATATTATAAACATTGGGAAATTGCAAATTGAGTTGTCGGATTTTTTAGTGTAATTTTTTATTTTTAAATTAAAAGTTTTAAGTAACCGGGCTACCCCGAAAGCCCGTAGCCCGCAAAAGGACTTGGACAAATATTTTTGAGCCAGTTTATCTTCCAGGCCTTTTTGACCCGGCCCGCAAAAACCTGAACCCGTCATGGGCTAGCCCATCGCTGACCGGGTAGCTCGTTTTGACAACTCTAATTAATTGTAAGTGGAAGAACATGGTTATTTTGGATGTTTGAGAGCAAATAATGAAGTTTAAAGAGCAATTTTCTTAACACGAGACTTTTTTGGTGATTGAACTTTGTTGTTTTCTGTTTGGTACTGGTTCAAAAGAGGCACGCACCTTTATTTTTTATGGGAGATTGGTTTTCTTTTCCCACCCTCCATGAGCAACTTAACTCCGTTTGAGTTATATAATCCGAAGTTTATTTTAAGGTTTTCGAAATATGTAATAAAAAACATATCTTTTTCCTTTTGATCAAATCCACCGTTAATTATCCCTTTTTTATTAAAAAAAACAACTACTTCGGTTTCTATAACGTCAAAGCAAAATATAAGATAGATAGCAAAGTCAAGCGCCTACCATCTAAAGATGGGAAAAGGATCAAATTAAAGATGTATGTAAAATAGTCATGGATACATGGGAATCAATAATGGAGTTTAAGATAGAGAAAGTTTATGTTTATTGAAAATTGTATGCACAAACTTCTCATATTTTTTGGTAATACGTGGAAACTACTCTTTTGGGGTTGTTGAAGGAGAAAATTGTAAGGTATTAATTAGACTGATTGTATCATGCATATTGAAAATATAATGACAAATAGAATTGACTCTGTTCACAAACGGTTAAAAAACTTTTTGGATAATTGTAACATCACAGATGACACTCTACAAACTAACACGAGTTTTTTCAGCGTATTTTGTCCTCACTCGCACGTTTACCGACAGGTCACCCATTCAAAGACTACTCCAAGTCAAGCACGCTTAATTGTGGAGTTCTTATGAAATTAACTACCAAAAAGACAATGCATCTTGTTGATAAAGGCAGTACCAAACAATTCTTATAAGCATTCGTTCAACCATGCAGTCCCAAACCTGCACGACCTCGGGATCCCTCTCATTCCGGTGTGGTTCGGTTCGTCTAGAAGCTGTCGGGAGCCGCTCATTATCGCGCCTTGTGCACCGGCGACCACACCCCGCCCTCGTCAGCCTTGGGTGTTGTAACACTTCATTTTCCCAACATATAAATAAAAGTAAAACATATCAGAGTGCATCATAAACAGGATGTCACATTTCGTACTTCAAAAATCATTTACCACAAATAGAGTTAAAATCGACATTTATTAAAACAACTGCTTTCAATAATTTAAACAATGTCGCAGCGGAAAATATTCAACGTTTAAATCAAAACTTGGCACTAGGCCTCGACGTCAACGACATAATAAAATTCAATTTCCAAATTAAAAGTGGTTCCACAACAACTTCATAAAAAGTGATACGTAACAAAGGAAAAACAAAACAAATAAATATCCTCATCCCGTTACATATCAGAGCAAGACTCCTATGAAGACACGAGGATCAACTCACATAAGCGGTTACTTCTGGTTATCTGCACGTTACCCACGTAGAGGCAACATTCAAGCAGAAGGGGTGAAATTTCACATTCATTAATAATAAGCAAAAATTCATAAAGAAGAATTAATCAACATAAAACAACAACAATTAATCATCAACAATTAATTCACATAAAGGAATCAATCAACATAGAATAGCAACAACTAATCATCAACAATTAATTCACATAAAGGAATCAATCAACATAGAACATCAACAACTAATCATCAACAATTAATTCACATAAAGGAATCAATCAACTTCGTTCAACAATGCAACGACAACGACTCAGCAAATGCAACAACAACGACTCAACAAATGCAACAACAACGACTCAACAAAATGCATGTGGTACCAACAGAGCGTCAACCTCCCAACATAATGTCTTAATTCGACTAAAAATGGCATCAAGCCCCCAACTTTAACAAGGCATCAAACCTTTAACTTTAACAAGGCATCAAACCTTCAACTTTAACAAATTCTTATGCAATGATACGACTCAGAAATGCAACAACAACAACAATGACATGCATCAAGCCCACTACGTTTAACAGTCATTATGCAAAGACACAACTTCAAGTACAACAACAATAACATCTTTCATATAAACATCATATAAAAAACTTTCATATAAACATCATATAACTTTCAGATAAACATCATATTAATAATAGATTCAACCATAAATCAACAACAACATATCAATATGATTCACTAATTCATTATTAAAAGAAAACTAAGTTTGATTCATCAAGACATAGGTTAAATACTCCTAAACATTCTAATTAAACTAATAATACTTAGGGTATGAAGTTTGGAAGCAAATCAAAAGTTTCAGGTTGATTTAGAAGCAGTTATGCTAAATTTTCTTAAAAGTCTTCTAAAACCTACTTGGAGTGTTTCTATCATAATTCAAAATCCACAAAACATTTTCAAGTCAAACCAAAGCCATTGGAAAGCTAACTTAATTATCTAAAACTTTCATGTTTACACTAAAGGCCAATTCAAAACATAAACGTGTGGAAAAGACACAAGAACGCGAAACATGGCATTCTGCCATTAGGTAGTTCGCTGTGGCGAGTGGGGTTACTCGCCTTGGCGAGCTGACAGTAGCTCACTGTAAAGATTTCGTCGTGGCGAGTAAAATACTCGTGACAACTGGGTCACTCGCGAGGCGACTAAACCTACTCGTCGTGGCGAGTTATCTATTACTCGCGGGGCGAGGATAATCGCTCACTGTGGCGAACGGCGACGAACAGAACTACGAACAACATGAACAAAATTTCAGAATTTGTCCCAAAAACTTAATTTTCGACACCCTAACTCCCAAAATTAATAGGAAACATTACCTACTGATAGACTACAACCTAGATTTCATCTTTTACATTAATTCATGTGATTACCTATGTTTTTAACAATTTTAATTCAATTCAAAACCTAATTTCACAACAACAAATGTTCAACAACAAGAGACTAATCTTTTCAGAAATATACGCTTATAATTAAAGAAGGTTAGTCCCACCCTTACTTTAGATTGGTTGATTTACAGAACTCTACAAACTTCTCTTCTTTATCTCCCAAAAATTGCTTCTACGTGCTTTGTTTTCTCCCAAAACTGTTTTCTTATTCTAACTTTAATTCTCTAATGTTCTCCTCTATTTATAACCACCAAGAGTTTGTTTCTCACTTAATCCTTTTTAACCTAACAAATCCCTCCATTTACCAACCTACCCTTATGCCTCATTAAATCAAATCTAATTAGATTCCTTCAAATAAAATATTTAAATTAACACTAGACTCGATAAAATAACTAAAAATAAATATGGGGCGTTACAGGTGTTACATGCCCACCAACATCCGCTTGGTTCGTTCCTAAACCACACCGTACTGGGAGAGTCTTTTCAGCGTGTTTTGTCCTCACTCGCACGTTTACCGGGAAATTTCCCGGTAGGTCACCCATCCAAAGACTATTCCAAGTCAAGCACGCTTAACTGTGAATTTCTTATGAAATGGGCTACCAAAAAGAAGATGCATCTTGTTGATATAAGTAGTACCAAATAATTTATATAAGCCTTCCTTCAACCATGCAGTCAGATACCTACATGGCCTCGGGATCCCTCTTTTTTCAGTGTGATTCGGTTCGTCTAGAAGTTGTCGGAAGCCGCTCATTGTCGTGCCTTGTGCACTGACGACTACTCCCCGTCCTCGTCAGCCTTGGGTGGGTGTTACAATAATAATTTGGATGACATACGAAAAAATTGAGTTTCAATTAACAACATGATAGAATTGCAACATACTCAGATACAAGCTTTTTTCATAAGAGCATGATTTATTGGAATACATATTCAAAGGAAATATCTTGTGGTCAAAGTTGGATTGAAGCATATCAAAAAACACATTGCATTTTATTGTCGATGAGCCGGATCGAATAATAAGTTATGATATGGATAAATACAAACATGATTGCTTAACAGGGTAACATACAAATTATCGTGTGCATGTACACATGCAATGAAGATGAAGCCTAATAACCCACTTGTTTGGATGATATTTGCAATGTTATTAAGGAAGGTCAACATGTTATATCTCTTCTAGAATAGGATTTGTTTTGTGTTTGGTATATCTCTTTTTCTAACTCTTTTGTATGTAATTATGTAATTCTGAATTATGTTCAATTACTCGGACATTTTCGATGATATAAAATGAGCGTAAAACACATTCAAATTATACAATTTAAACCAGGTAATTACGTACCCACTCCCTTTGTTGTATCTCAGTGTCTTTCTCATGTGTGCTTTTTAGGGGATTTCGGATTTTAAATGCCGAACTACCTTAAACATATTTTAGATTATATTCTGTTCAACTCAGCAACACGTATCTGAAACGTGTCAAACTGGGCCCTTTTAACGTGTCGTCCAAACCTGAAAAACAATGTTGCTTTCACCGTTTACTTCTTCCATAAATATCAGTCAATAAATATCAACCTACTAGCATATCAATAACAGTGAGCTAACCAAAAGAGGATAAAGAATACGAGGTGTAGTTTTAAGGTTACAAATTTGCCATGATGCTAACTAAGAAGACAATCCACATGGTCACCAAATCTATGTCTTTTTATCGACTTTCCAGAGCTTCATTGTCCACTGCTTATGAACGTGCTGAAGTATATTCATTCTCTTAGATTTTATGGAAATTTTGACAATTATAACTTTACATACATTTTTCTTTTAATCACTACATACATTTTTTATTTACCAGAAAAGTATTTTAACATAGGCTTTGTCTAACAATTTTTTTTACTATTGAATTAAAAAGTCATATCATATTCATTTAATTTCATATTAAATTAATTTAATAATGAGATTTATTAATTAAATGATGGAAACTAGCTCTTACATGATACATGATTTGTCTCACTTGTACATAATAGGTATTTTTATTTATTTTTTGACAAAATAGAATTGGTTATTAATATAGTATATTTTTGTGAATTTTCCTTGTTGTCTATACAATTTTTTTCGGTTATAATAACGTTTTTATGAAAATACCTCTGATTATACTATTAATAAAATGAACTCAAAACATAATATCAATATTAAATATTTCAAACAATTATAAACTTTATATTTCTTAATTTCATCAATAAATTACAATTATAAACCTTAATTTTCTTAATTTTGACACATTATATGTAACACATTTTTTTTTCCGTGGCTGAGATTCAAACTTGGAATCTTGCATATATTATGCATTTTCTATATCAATCTTATTAAGCTTAGTTTATTTTTAAGCTAGAGTTTATTTTTATTTTTAAAATTTTGGTTGTTTATAGTTGATTCACGTTTATCCTTTTTCAATATTTTGGTAGTTTATTTATAGTTGATCGACATGAAAATAAATTGATAACTATAGATGGATCAAATTATGTTTAATTAATGTTAATTATAATATGATGGTCAACATAATCAATTGAAATATTTTGCAGGGTAGTAATGCGGTGGCAGAAGCAAATAGTGATGATAGGATGACGATGGAAGGTATATACAAAGGCAAGGAAGAAGATAGGGCTATGACTAGTGATCCAGCAAGAGAGGGTCCAATAAAAGCAGAAGAAGAAGGAGACATGGTGAGGGACACTGCTAAGGACAGCATGGATGGAGCTTGGATGGCAGCTCAAGATGCTAAACATAAGGGTAGTGATAGAGATCGTAGGGGAATGAATTGAAAAAGGAAAATCAAGGTGAAAGGAACTGGTAATTTTAAGGAGCAATGCATTAGAGGATATGGTAGCATGAGGATCGAGCTAGTAGTGTTAAGTTAGTTCATATATGCAACAAAATATTTTATAATAATAGTTTACGTGGAGGCTAAATTATATTATATGCTTTGTAGTAATTTCTCTGTACCTTCTAGAGTGCAACAATTGTGTAGGAAAACGACACTAAGATTGATTGAGAATTGTGAGAGTTTTGAATGTTTGAGTAATCTCATGTGAAAGTTTATCTCGTATTTCTAAGTTATTCATATCTCACTTGATAATAATATAGAGATTGGGCTTTGTCTAATCTCAAGTTAAGGAGTGTCATATTTGACGAAATATGACGTGTTTATAAATAGAGATAATCATCATCTCTCAAGTTAAAGAGTGTCGTATTTGACAAAATATTACCTGTTTATAAATAGAGATAATCATCATCTCGTACGTCAGTTTTATAAAGATGAGGCATGTTCCAAATTCAATATGATATCAGAACCTTTACTATGAGGTTTTTGCCATCAGACCATCCATCATTTATGTCTATGAACCAACTCAATAGTGTTTGTGTAAGGGGGTGTATGTTAAAGAGTCACATATCTGATAAAATTTGACATGAACATGTGTTTATAAATGGGACAATCTTCAACCCACAATCTGGTTTTGTAAGGATAAGATAAACTATAAAGAGAAACAACAATTTATTACTTTCAGTTAGATCGTGGTTAGATGATATGACGTCGTTAGGTGAATGATTTTGTGAGAAAATAGAGTTGCATTTGATTACATTCAGTTATTTCTCTTTGTTAGTTTTATGGTTCTGTTTATTTCCTTTCCTAAATTTACTATTCCTTTATTTTCAATTTGAAAATGATGAACAATAAGAAATTCTATTTCTCTCTCAAATTTTGATACACCTTGATGTATCGAAATAGAAGCACTTTGAGAGAAATAGAACTTCATATCGTTCATCATAACCAAATTGGTACTCTCAATGAAAGCACCAATGATACACCTTGATGTATCGAAATAGAAATACTCTTCGAGTGAGTGAATATTCCTTGAGGAATTAGGAAGAAGAAAGAAAATTTGAGAGAAATATAGAATTTTGTATCGTTCAACATATCCAAATTGGTTCACCGTCACATCACATATAGCCAATCTTAGCATAACAACTTGCATAATCTTAGGAAAGGAAAATAAATGAATTGTAAATATATGAAAGGAAATAAACAGAACCATAAAACCAGGAAAGAGAAATAACTGAATGTAATCAAGTGCAACTCTACTTGCTCACAAAATCATTCACCTAACGACGTTGTTTCATTAGAACAATTATTTGTTAATGTAGTTTGGTAAATTGTATCTATAGAGCAACTATAGTTCCGTTTTGATTACTGTGATAAGAATATGGTTTCAATTTTTACAAGCTCCATCTTGATGAATATTAAACCCATACTTCATGTCTGACGATCAAATCCTGGTAAATGGAGGGGGGGGGGGGGGGTACTCCTATTGCTTAACACCGAGAAACATGCAACAAGTCCAGACAATGCTTGAAATTGTCACTGATGACTAGCTTGGTCAACATATCAATTGCATTTTCTGAAGTGTGAATTTAGTCAAGTAATATATGTCCAGATGCAAGTAACTCTTTAATATTGTGAAACCTCATATCAATATGATTGGTCATAGCATGATACATCTGATTGTTTGTCAAATAAATAGCAATCTGACAATCAAAATGCAATCGGACTCCTCCATAAAGCTTCTTTGACAGCTTTAGCTGCTGCAATGTACTCAGCTTCAATTGTCGACATGGCAACTATGGATTGAACAAATAATTTCTGATAGACTTTTAGCAAGTGTACTAAAACTTCATCGAAGTAATAAAATTTATAAGTTCGTATCCACAGGGACTGTTTCAATTTCTACCTGACAAAAGCGTTAAAATAAAGGATGTATTAAATTTATGGGTTGCTCTAGGCAGTTGGATTCGGTTGCATAAAACATAAAAAAGTAAATAAAATGGTTTGATAATTGGATTAAAACAGATGATCAAGCCTTTCGAATCCTCTATTGCTCACTGTAAGCAATTTGACTATCTTCACTCTCAAAGAAATTAACCTATCTTTACGACGGATTAACTAAGTGGTTTTGATCAATTTTTTTGACTCAAAACCCTTTCCTAAGTTATAATCTTTTAATCTCTTAAACTGATTGATAACTGCGGAAGCATGGTGAGAACGTTAATCCAAAAGTTATAACTCTCAATTTCCTATCTCTAGGTTCCTATGTTGAATTAAACATAATTACTATTTCAGGATTAAAAGCTAGGGTTAGTAGTCATTCAATTCCTAAGATCAAATTATATGGTTGAAAGAAGTTAGGGTTAGTAGTCAAACAAACAATCATAAGAAAAGCATTAAACACAAATAATTCTGAATAAAGACTAGGTTTTCATTGATGTTAAAGAGAGTTCTTAACAAATTACACCATCACAGATCACAAAGATTCGTCTCATGGCTTAATCAATCTAAGAGTTTAGGTACTCATAACTAAACAATAAAATACATAGAAAATAGTGAACATACATAAATTAGAACGAACTATGAGTTGGGTGAGATCCACTGCGTGTTCTGCGGTTTCCTGGTGCCGTCTATACTCTGTTTAGGTCTCGAAAATCGCACCATAAGGTTCTGATCGCTTCTGGCTTTTATAGAAAGAATTTTAGGGTTACAGAAAGCCCACCATCGTGCCACGTTTCGAAACCATCGTGGCACAATTTGCTCATTAATCCTACGTGGCAGCAAATTTACTCAACCATCGTGGCACGTTACACATCCATTGTGCCACGATTTTTTCAGCATCTTCAGGTAAATTTCACGCTTCAAACGTGCCACGATTCAGTTCCATCGTGGCACGATTTCTTCTCCAATTTGTGCAAAACTTCTCTTTTATGAATCTTGAGCTATTTAACCATGTATACAAGTATTTGACTCTCAAAATATTACAAAAAAGACACAACTATGACTAAAAAACTAATGTTGATGTACTGTCATCAATTTACAACAAATAGGTCCACCTACTAAAGCAAAAAATACCATGTCGTAGACTTTCTATCATCCATATCACCAACATAGTCTGAGTTAACATACCCTACAACTGAAGGATCACCCTATCCACCGCTAAACATTATCCCATGACCTGTTGTACAAGTCAAGTACCTGAAAATTCATTTGACCGCTTCCCAATGTGGTGCAGTGCAGACCATAACATACATTAAACAACCAACAATACTAACATAAGGAACTTTTGACATATACTCAGCTTCTGCATTTGTCTTCGAACACTGATCCAATGAAGGTTTAAAGTGATTCGTGAATGGAGTACTCACAACCTTCGAATTGCTCATAGTTCAACAATAACAAATATATTTCAAAAATAAAAGACGAAAACTTGGAGTATTATACTAGGGACTTCCCTATGGCGCTAGGCGCCTAGCCCACCATGAGCCAGCAATGTTGGGTACCCTCAAGGGTACAAGGTGTCTTCTCAGTAACTATTTTCAATTGCAAAAATAGCTATCGTCTCCTTGGATTTCAATGTTGCATCTGTTCATTTCATTTTTTTTTTAAAAGGTTGTATCTCTTTATGAATTTGATTAAAATGTATTATTTCATAACTATCACATGTTGTAAAAGAATAAACACAACTCTTGATTGAAGACTCTAATTGCATATGTGTATGATTGGTGGCGAACACAAAATTTCAGTATGTACATGTGTCATTTTCATCCATTTTCTTACTTACATCATCATTATATTCTCTTATTTCAAAAACAAAATATCATTATGCTATTCTCTAAAGCATAAGAGTAAGAGTACAGTTTTTTTCTTCATAAACTATCATTAGAAAGTAATTATTATTGTGTATATGCAAATTACATCAAAATTAAATATTATGAAAGAGGTTTGTTATCGTCTCATTTACTTCTCTGGTTAAATTTATAAATAATTATTCATTTTTAAAATTCATTGAATGAATAATTTGATTTATTTAAACTATAGTCCAAATACATGAATCTAAAAAAATCATTTATAAATAGTTTTTAAGAAAATGGATATGCTTATAAATGTGAGAGTAAAAATACATGTAATAATCATAGTGTACTCTAAGTTTTTAGCAATTGATACATATACATATACATACATACATATATATATATATATATATATATATATATAATGCCTTCGTTGTCGAATACTACTGGCCAAGAGTATGTAACATGATTAACTCTCTACTCTCAGGATAGTACTTGAGTGACATTGTGGTTGGTAACATTGATGATATTGGTCAACCACAATGTCATAAGACTTTCTTCTTTTTTTTTCATAAATTTTTTATTTTATTTTTTTATATATAACATTATGGTTGACCAATATCGTCAATGTCGTCTGAACGTTACCTCTACTCTCTAGGAAATCGACTCTTTCCATTCACCTCTCTATCTCTATCTCTATCCAACTTACATTTTTTTAATCTTATTTCAATCATGATAATCTAGAGCGGTGAAATAAAGATGTACACATCCAATGACTCATAGCCAAAGATATGATAACACAATTCTTTGTAATTTTAACTGAACTTGAATTAGTAACGGAGATAATAATTTTAATTGTACTTCAAAAAGACAGTAATCTTTATTAAATTGGAAGATAATATTGATGTTGATCCAAGTAATGAGAACCATCCTTCACCGAATCAGATTGCTTGGTTGGTGAGAGGATAATCACACGCCATTTTCCATGCACACCCAAAATAAAAATATTCTATAGTTATAATTAGTAGAAGGTTCATGTTCATCGTCCAAATCTTTTATGTTCACGTTGTTCTTGTCTCTCTCAATTCATACATATATTCACCGATACAGAACCTTACAAATGTCACGCAACCAATAGACTCTGCCTGCCATAGTGACAACGTACGAACGTGTTGTGTCACAAAATCTCCAATATTCATGACTCATGTCTTACCTTCCACCACGTATCACACAACACAATCCATTTTCACTTTTTTATTCCCCTTCATTTAGATATTTTCTTACTTATACTATATATATGAGCTAGATTAATTCACTCACATACTTAGACATCACATTAATAATTGTCACCTATCAAAATCACTGAAAAATGGCAAAAACATTTCCCTTTCTTGCTCAGTGCAAAGAATTGGTCAAAACCGCTCCAAATGCTGCTAAAATTATCAATTTCTCAATTGCAAAACAATCTCACATTCATACTCAAGTATACCTCAATTTTTTTTCCCACAAATATGTGTGTGTGTATATTTTTTTTAGTTTTGAAAATATGCTCACAAATATTTTGTACTTTTTATTTATTTTAATTCAGGGTGGTGATCCATTAGGAGCAACAAATCAAGGGTCAGAGAAAGCAAGAGAGGTAGTGGAGAGTGTTGAAGAAGTTGGTAAGGAAAATGCGGAAACTGCATGGGATGCAACAAAGAAAACAGTACAATTGGTGACTGAGACAACCACTGCTGAGGCTGATATGAATATTGTGGACACTGCAGAGTATAGAAGTAGTGAAGATTTATCAGGGCAACTTGGAGATGGCTGTGATAAGATTCAGTTATAATGAAATGTATAGGAATTAATAAGAGGGTAATCCCATCCCATATATCCTATGCTTTTTTGTTTTGTTTTGAATTTTATCTATAAGTAGTGATAAAAGGTTGAAGAAATTAAAGTTAACACTAAACTTCATTTTGTTGGATATGCTTTTTCTTGTCTTTATTTGTTTGGAGATGGAGTGTCAATTGAATTATCTTTAGAAAGTATGTATCGGAAGAAAATTTGACACTAAAACAATGTATGGACCCCCTCCAACTTCCAGTTTCTGGATTTAATTAGCTTAGTGTTTAAACAAAATTAACATGCAATCAAATTAAAACTTATGTATGATCATAAGAATCAACGTGTTGTGCTATGATTGATATTTTGGGTGACATGTATCGATAGCAACAACGACCAATTGATCAATCGACAAACCGAGATTGAACACATCTTCACGATTCAACCCACCCAAAATCTCAAGGTATTGAAAATGTTTTTTAAGGAAATGTCGCTGATAGTGTTGTGTTGATCGCCTATATTATGTAGAGTCATATTAACTGGGCAACTTCGAAGAAAAATAAATAAATTTGGTATTGAAAAAGTAATTTTTAAACTTTTAAAATCAATCACGTTAACTTCAAAATAATTTTACTATAATTGGTGCCA
Organism: Medicago arabica; assembly: GCA_946800305.1. Lineage (NCBI taxonomy): Eukaryota > Viridiplantae > Streptophyta > Magnoliopsida > Fabales > Fabaceae > Medicago > Medicago arabica. The sequence continues at coordinate 44,132,930 of OX326971.1, read as the reverse complement.
TGGCATTTTATTTTTGGTCAATCAGAGATTAGTCACTCATTTTTAATTGTAACAATCTTTTCATTAAGTATGAACCAGTTACATCCTATACTCGATCCGGATTCACTCAAATTATCTCAATGTCAAATCAAAATGATGATATCATTTGTCAAGGAGTTTGAATGAACATTTGTAGCAACAAACCTAATAATTTTAGGACCATTAGAGATTACATGATAATTGATGTGAGATTAAACACGTACATTTGAATTTCAAAAAACTAAGACTTAAGTGTGTATCTCTCACATCTTTTACTTGATCTAACACAAGGACCAACTCCCTCTCCTTCATCAAGTCGAACCAAGGTTCTTATACCGTTCTTTGAGGGATGCTGGAAACAACAATTGACTAATGATCCATGAGAGCTGATATATCGGACACCACATCTCCGATCAACATCTTTTAATATTGAGAATAATAGTCATGTCTCATATTTATCCAACATTAAACCCACTTATAGTCGATGTGCGACTAAGTACTCATATATAAATTTCAACAATATATCCTCATGTGCGAGTCTCTCACATCATATACTTTATCTAACAACAGTATCAACTCCTTGTCACTCATTGAGCCTAGCCACTAATTTGATACCATTTTAGGGAAGTTTGAAAGTGTCAGAGGAACAATTGACTAAAGATTCAAGAACACCAAGTGAATAGACATCACACCTCCATTACGTAACCACCGAAGTTAATATGGATGTTGTCTTGTGATTAAAAAATATTGATTAATTCTTTTTTCTTTAAAAAGAATATTATATATCGGTGACTTATGAGGGTCCACAATAATATGAAGGTTGGGTTCAGATCACATAAAACTCGTCTTACTCGTCCTTTGTACATCCTACTTCTAATCCATATTTTTCTAATAAAGAAACATATTTATATATCGCTAATATATTTTTAAAATTTTAAATATCAATTGCGGTAACTATTTTTGTTGATTAATTAATTTTTAAAATTCCAAAGTTGAACTGTTTTTGGTATATTAATTTTTTTTCTAAAAAAATCCAAGATCTAACACACATATGTTTCCTTAAAAAAAATCTAAAACACATTATTACTCGAAAACTTAAATTTTGATTTTTTAGAAATAAATAAAGAGCAATATTATATCTCAAGAAAAATAACATCAAGAATTCTTCAAGAATAAAGAGTAACCAATCACAATGCACTATTTGCCACAATTTAAGGAGGTGTGGCTGAAAAATAGGAAGTAAACAAATAAATCATGCAATCAAAACTTGCCAACTGTGTCTTGAAAAATTCTTGATACTATTTTTCTAGATAAATAGCATTTTCCATAAAAAAATTGGAAAAAATTATTTATAAAGAAAACTTTCTTCATGATTACATGGCGATATGTATTGTAGTTTTTTCTAATTTTTATTCACCCACTCATTTATTGTACCAACCACTCATGTATTGTGCCATATAAACATCCAACTATGAGAGCGCATTCGTTAGGATTTCGTGAAATTGCTTTTGCTGTATATAGCAAAGCTCATAAAAATTAACCAAGAAAGCTCAGAATTGGAGTTTGCTGAAAAAAAGTTTATTTTTTTCAAAACCAAATATGTTTAAAAAATTCATATTTTTTTCACTTTTCTGAATTTTTAATTATGGAAAATTCAATTGTTTTGTTTTCTGGTAGATAAATGAATTAAGTCCTACTTTTATTTATTTTTCTTGACAAAAAAAATTAATTACCTCCTACCATCAACTATTTAAAATTTGTTTGGAGTAATAACTACCCATCAAATTAAAACTATGATCAAAAGTACAAAGTTGATTAAAACATACAACCAATCAATTGAGTTCAAGTGGTTAATGAAATTCACAAAGGTTTTGTTTCCAACTTTGGAGGGGAGTAAGGGGAGGGTTTGGAAAAAAAGGAAGGAGTCGTGGAAGAAATGGAGAACATTGGGAGGGGGGTTTTGGATGGCTTATTTTTCTTCAAAATATAAAACTCTTCTCATTTTGGGGAACTAAAAAATTGTATTGGATGAAGGTTTTGGGGGGTTTGAGATGGTTTATATGAATTCTTCAAATTTAATATATGTTGTTATAATATTCTTTAAATTTTAAGTATATTAATCATAACCATTATTTTATCACTCTTAAAAAATTACTCTTTCAAAAAATGTGAAACATTTCTCAAATTTTTCCTATATTTATATCCCCCAAAGTCTTTCCTTCCTTTCTGCTCCAAACTCCCAAAACAAAGCTTAAAGGATGAAACCTTTTGGGAGAACTCAAGTTAGATTCGCATGTAGAACAAATATTAGTCAGACAATACTTACGTCACAACCAAACTCTGAAGTACTCTGGCCCTCTTTCTCTGGAATCGGAGGGTTAACACGAAGAAAAAAATATATATCTCCATCCCTCTAATGTTATGACCATTTTGAGAATTTTTTACATCCTTTTTATAAGATCCTTTGGTATTTCGTACATTAATTGTTTTTTTACAAACATGCCTATTTATTTTACATCTTTTTCTTCAATCAACAATAAATAATATGTTGAAAGTATGAGTTAACTCTCACTATTGAAGGATAAAAATGAAAAGGTAGTAGTGATTATAAACAAATTTAATACTACTATACAACAAAAAGTGTGCCATGAAAACAAAATTTGTTTTTTAAAGAAGGTATGACTCATATCATATGTATGTTGGACTGTGATCGACGATATATGAATATTTCTGTAAATTAAACTTACATCGTAGTATTTAAACATAAGTTGTAAAATGTAATTAAACTTGAATGATAGAAAATATTGCAACTACTCAGTTGGAGACGCACATTTAACCGAAATTTATGATCAAATCAAATGTGTTATTTGTTTGTGTTTTTTAGTTGTTTTCTAACATTAACGTTTTTTTTAGTTGTTTTAACATTGACATTATTATTCATTGTAAGTACCAAAGCTTAGCAGCACCAGCAACAACAAATTCCATGTTACCTTAATGATTAATCAGAAGGAAAAAAAAAAACTTATATTGCATATCATATAGTTATGATCACCAACCATATGCAGTTGTCTTTGCACTATCCCTTCTTTACGAAGAACAATACTTGATTCCTTCTTACTTTGTCCTTTCTATTGAATCCCCCTAAAAAGACAAGGACCATTTAGACATGGTACCACAACAAATGCACACTTTTCAAAACCCCTTGTATTTGAATTGGGCCAGTTAGGCTTTGTTTCGACTTCATGCTTGACCTTCATAACAAACATCATGAGAAGTTGTGGAGGGTGTGACATTCTGATTCTCATGGCCACAAAGGAAAGAAGATAAGGCAATAACTACAAAATTATATTGGACACCATTTACATCTTTGGCCAAACATCATTTATATATATGAGAATTGATTTGTTTTATGTAATTTTTAGTTTTGAAATATTAACAGTCATGACGTGCTTACAATTGCACCTTACATACATAGATCACATACCGAATAATATTGCAAACTACATTGCATTATTTAAATGATGCTTTTGGGGATGTGCTTATTACCTACTAAAGAATTTGGTTTGAGTGGGCTAACATACATATTGCAAACAAAAGGATTTAGTTAGGATAAATGCTAACCGGTGTCCATATAACACTGATTAAAAAAAATTAATATATAAATTTTGTATTGAAAAATGGTAAAAGGTGGGATGTTTATCTTTTTTAATGTGAAAAAATTGTTGATTTTAATGAAAAATTTATATTTTTTACTTTTTTAACTAGTGTTTTTGGGAGAGTCGGTTAACCTAGCCATTTAATTAATGACATAAGCATCATGACATCACTTGAAGCCATGGTGCTAGTGTGCTTGGTCATATCAACGCCACGTAATCAGTTATTATGGTTGTAGCTTTCTTTGGCAATATAAGGTTGAGTTGATGATTAAGGTAGGTGTTAGTTAATTTAATGGCACGAAATCAATTAAACTTAAAAAAAAAACGGGTAGATTCACAAAACACAACAAACAAGAATCCAACCAGAAATTAAACAAAACCAGAAAACAATTGATCAATGGTAGTGCAGTTAAAACAAAGATAACAAAGACATAAAGGTTGTGTGTTGGGTGAGAGTTAGAAGTCTTAAATTAGATGTAAATTGAACGTTGAGCAAAATAAAAGTGAAAGGACACGTATATTTAATACATTAAAGTTTTGGGTTAAGATATAGTATGAAACTTCTTTATGTAATTTTTCTTGACTTAACACGATTTTTCTTTGGACTTTTTTCATGACTCAATAGTAGTATCAGAGTCGATGGTTGTTAAATTGTTTGATTCCTTGAGTGGAAAGTCTTCTTGACAATGTTGGTCAGACGACGTGTCTCGTTGATGTGGTGGGCGCCAACAACGGTGCAAGTGTATGTGAATGAAAAACTTGAGGGAGAAAATAGAGTGTGTCAAGTGTGAGTTAAAAATTCTACATTGGATGAAAAACTAAATGGTAAACAACATATAAGTGAGAGGACTTATATAAGTCCACCTCAATGCACTTAAGTTCATGGTTAAAATATGATATCTAAACTCACTTGTATGGTTACTCTTGATCCAATGTGATAATCCATCGAGCTACCCTCAGACCCAGCAATAAAAACGCCAATAGTTTATGTGGTTGGTGTATTAAATATAAGTTAAAAGTCTCGTGTTTGCATGAGAAAATGAATGTTGCACAATACATAAGTTTGACTATAATATATTCAATGTTTTAAGATTTTGAGCAAAAATGTGGTCGTTGTTTTTGGCAAATAAAATGATCCTCTGACTTTCCTTGAGACCTAATGGTTACAATAGTTATGGTCAGAAATTACAGAACAAACCGCACTTATGCTTGAATCAGATTTTGAAACATTTCAACAATAGACCTAATGACTTGTCAAGAAAAAAACAATAAAACTAAGGAGTGAATTTCTAAAGCAAAATTTTCAAACGTTTAACCACATAAAGGTGATGATTTATCTATACAAAATACAAAATAGAGTAAATCCTGCAAAGAAAAAGGGAAGGGCAAGAAGAAAGAGGAGTGTCCAAATATTCAAACATAGTAGGAAACAAAACAAGAATATGGGACCAGTTTGGTTTTTTGTCTTAAGCAAGTTAATGATGCCGGTTTTCTAGTTTTCTACTCCCTCCCTACCACTTTTTTGGAAACTTAACTTCTCACTAACCCTTTTAACTAATCATACAATGGTTGAAGCCTTGAAGGTGTGATGTGACTAAGGCTGTGTTTGGTAACGCAAAGAAGCTAGCTTATAGCTTGTTGGACTAGCTTATAAGTTTGTTTTGATAGAATGTGAAGTGTTTGGTAAAAAGCTTTTCTCACTAGCTTATAGCGTTTTTTAAGAAGCTAATCCAAGTAGCTTTTGAGCTTGTAGCTTATAGCTTTTTATACTTTCTTCCAATTTTAACCTTTTCTTAATTTTACTTTATTTTTTTATAATAAAAAACTACTCATGTTCCAACCCACGTTACCATGTTCTCACATATAGGGTATGACTGTTTAAATTTTCTTCTTCACTTTTCTATCTTTTTGACCTTGCTCATAATTTATATAATATTTAATTTTAAAAAAATTTACAATAAATAGTGAAGAAAGCTTAGTTTAGTTAAATTAAATTCATAAAAATAAAATAAAAATTGTTAAATAAAAAAATTCGATTGAATTTATAAATACATTTATCATTTTGAAGATGAAAATAATTTGAAATATATTTAAATATTTAAAAATAAATGCGTTAAGTAATAAATATTATATATATGATATTAAAAAAATTAAACAAGCATGTACTTTTATGTCATTTTATATTTATCAGTCACTTCAACAACTAATTTTACCAAACACTTTTAATTTAAATAAGCTAACTTTTCAGTTATAAGCTATCAGCTATTAGTCATCAGCTATAAGCTAGCTTTTCAGCTATCAGCTAGCTTATCAGCTATCAGCTAGCTTATAGCTTGTTTTTACCAAACACACCCTAACTGGCTATGCATGTGATATGCTTCCTTCATCTAGATTTAGGATTAAAATATCATAAGTTATGTCAAAAAATAGAAAGAGCAACAAATGGACAAATCCTCTTAATTTGCTTATATATCAATTGAAGACTAAACCATTATCCATGCACAACTTCAATACCACTCTGTCTATACTAATTAGGAAAAGCACACAATTAACAAAAATTGACCCTGCGGTCCACATGCCATCCACTTTTTATGAAGTCCGGATACATTAATATAGTATGTATCTATATCGGATGCTAATATGATACCATACTTCTATGATAATCTTAGATATGTGTCTTATAACTATCATAATTTTGTTTTTAATTTATAAATATTTTACTAGATACATATCATATATGTCACGGATAAGTTGCGCTACTACAAGATTGTGTATAAATACATTAATTTTTTTGGACTCATTTTTGCTTATATTTTGTAAAAGATGAAATATTTTTTTTTTTAAATTGTTGTCATTATAGTTATATATATATATATATATATATATATGAATGAAGAACAATAATAGTTCAAATTTTAGATCTTGGATTGGTTTTACAATTAAGAAAAGATTAGCGGCGCAATTTGTTGGTCACTTATTTTCTATTTCTTATAAATTAATATCAAATTAAAGGAAAAAAAAATAGATTGAACAAAAAAAAATTTATTATATTCGCGTATCCATATTTATCACACCGTACTACATATCCGAACTTCATATCTGTTTCTTTATTTTTTAGTTTCTATAAACTCCCCTTGTTACTCTCATTTCTTGCAACATTTTCTCCTTCTGGTCATTGTCCTCGTTATCAGTACACAATGGAAGCAAGGAGTATAATGGAGGGGAAGCAAACATCAGTTGAGATGGTTTGGAAAGACAACATATTTGAAGAGATAGAAGATGAAGAAGAAGAGGAAGGTGGAGTTGAAGATGATGAGAAGAAGAAAGGTGTTTGTGTGAGTGGGAGAAAAGAGCCAAGTAGAGATGGAAGATTTTCTCCACCTTTTTGTCAAGTAGAAAGTTGTGGAGCTGATTTAACTTTTGCAAAGAGATATCATCGTCGCCATAAGGTTTGTGAGGTTCATTCCAAAGCATCTGTTGTGGTGGTTGCAGGGTTGGGGCAGAGGTTTTGCCAACAATGTAGCAGGTGTGATCAATCTCTCCTCCACTATCATCTAAACCTATGAAGCACAGACACTTTTCGAATTAGACGTGTCCTGATATCGGACGCGTGTCGCTTTAATATCATCACGACACCAACACATATAATTATACTAAATTATGTGATTTTTTCAAATTATTAGCGGTGTTGGCGTGTCCGTATCTATATTTTATAGAATCTAAACTCTTTTGTTTATTTGAATAGGTTTTTCTAAACTCTATAGACGGTAAACTTGATTTTTCAATTATTCTCATTGTTTTAAATTTAAATTGGAGTCTTGTCGCTACTAACAGATCCAAAAACTATTTAATTATAATAAGTAGTCCTTAAATTCCATGAAATACGGCAATTTAGTAATTGAAGTATATGAAAATTCATCACTTTGGTCTTTAACATCTTAATAGCATGAATTAATTTGACAAATATTATATACCTTAGAGGCAATTTATTATACTTATATAGTTTAGGGACTAAATTGAAAGAGTGATAATTTAGAGATCAAATTGATGATTTATTCTTTGAATAGGCTCTTTTTATATTGGGAAGCCATTTGTACTTTTGTAGAGTTTAACGTGTTTGAGTCAACAAAGAAAGGTTGTCCGATGGGTGTGAGGGAGGTCTTCTTCATTTTCATGGTATAAAAACATGAGAAATGTATTTGTATAACAGTTTTGTAACAACTTTCTTTTTTATATTTACATTATGTTTTTACTTTCCTTCTATTGCTTTGGTTTTCATGTCACTACATATTATTTTTCTATATATTTGGTTGTCGTATAAGTTGTCCCACAAAAGGTTAATCAAATAACATCCCTCTAAAAACATATATATTATTCTACTAAAAAAAATTATGAAAACTTTGTGTGCCTTCACACCAATGAAAAGTCAAATTAAGTTGGTTAGGATAGTCAAAAATCTGTTTTATTAGTTGGGGAAGTCACTGATGTCATGTGGGTTCTTTTGTAGAATTTCAGTTTAAATTAAGTCGACAATTACAAGCCTAGAGTTGAGTAGGGTTCAACTAATATTCTAACGTGATATCAAAGTTTATTTAAGACTTGTTGGATCAGTTGGATTATAAGTGAGGAAAATTCTCACATTAGATATATTTAGGTCCGAAAATATGTTTATAAGTGATGATAATTCTCACCTCAAGTCGATTTTGTAATGATAATTCAATCAAAATTCTAAATGTTTAGAGATCTCTACAAGGCTATGAATTCAAATGCTCTAAAACGAGTTAAGTGTTTTTTTTTTTTTTTAGATTTTGTTAATACGTCTTTAAACAAATTAAAATACAATTTATTTTAAACATTTAATTTTTACATTTTGAGAGAACAGAAACTCTCTCTCATCGGTAACCAAGGATTATTAGTTTTGAAACTCAGCACTATATTAAGAATCACATATTAAGAAATTGATCACATTATTGCCTTGAACTTTTCACTATATATTAGGCCCCCAAAACAAAGAAATGCTTCCATGCATTCACCTTATTAGAAACCTTTCATGAGTGTGCGCAGGTTTCATGAGCTTGCAGAGTTTGATGAATCAAAAAGAAGCTGTCGAAGACGCTTAGCGCGCCACAATGAGCGTCGTCGTAAAAGCACTGCTGGAACTTGCAATGAAGGAAGCAGTACTGGCCAGCAAAACAATGATGGTGATTGGAGACAAATTCATATGAACATAACAAGTAGTTCTGGTCACGATTTTCTGAATTTCAGATGAAAATTCATATATTTTTCAGCATGCTTACTCTCTTCTGTCATATTGGTTCCTTACATGCCAGGGAAAATAATAAAGACCTTTTCTATGTTACGAGAATATAAGGATGAGGAAAATTTAAATAATAAGAAAGAAAAATTCCCAATATATCTATGGTGGTATATATCATATAAAGCATCCTCAAATGTCGTATATAATATGTATATATCGCATTATAGCATCCTCAAATGTCGTATTTGGTACTCTATGACCATAATAAATTGCATTGCTTCTTTTACATATATGTAGACATGGGAATAGGATTCTCCACATTTAATTTTGGGGTTAATTTTGTCATTACCACCTACAATATTGATCCCTCCAATCTCTTTTTTAGCAAGTTTGCACTAAATACATTTGGCATTTTTATTGATGACAACATGTGTACTCGTTGAAAGTAATAAAACCCATAGACTATATTTGGATACAAGGGCCGTTTCCGACAATTCGGAGGCCCGGTTACAAACTTGACAATTTTCATTTAAAAAGAATTGAAAAAAAAAAAAAATCTAACATTATTTATGGTGACATACAATTAAAGTTGTAGTTAAATATATGAAAAATGATTCAAACATGAGTTTTACCTACGAATAAATAGACATTTACTAATGGATAATGCATAATTGATAATAAAGTTGATGCCTTTCATACCTTTACCTACGGAAAATTGACATTTAGTGACGGATTTTGTCCGTAGGTACAAGTTTTTTTCTTTTTTTCAAAATTAGAGGCTCCTTAAATGTGAGGCCCTGTGCCAAGGGCCTCCTTGCACTTGGCCAGGGCCGGCCCTGTTTGGATATAGGGGTTTTTTCTTTTTTTTAAACAGTTTTTGGATATAGGGTTTTAGAGACGAGAAAATGGCTTACTTTTTTCTTTTAATTTATGGATACTATAAAATGTTTTTTAAAATCAATTAAGTATGAATGAAACATTATATGATTATTTATCATGTTGTTTTTTTAAAAAAATATAATATTAAAAATATATTTTAAAATATAGACTCAATTTCCAAAGTCATCCTTTTATAAATCCTGCCAAATAGACCTTTATAACTTTGTATTGGATTCGATGATTGTATGATGTTCTCGATTCTCAAATTTAACCACAAAATTGGAGAGAAATTTTGATTTGTTTTAAGAAATCAATAGCAGACAAATTTTAGTTGTTATTTGTAATTTTGATCTTCATATTTTATCTAATTTGTGGTTTTGATCCCTTAATTTTAATAAATCTTTTAAACTAAAATAAGTCCAAACAAACTAAAATTATGTGATGTGATATAGATTGTTTTGATTCCTAGTGGGGGTTAAATTGAGATATTGGAGGTTGCTCCTCTAAAGGTTTCAGATTCGATTTTTTTTATTGTCAATTTCAATGAATTAGTCTATACAAAAAAAAAAAATATGTGAATTTGAATAGGACTCTACAAGTGAATGGTGAGATTTGACTTCTTTAATCGATCTTTGGAATAGATAGTCTGAGTTTTCAAAAATAAAATAGAAGAAAAAAGAATACAAAGATGATTCACCTCAAAAAAAAAATTGATTACTTGATAAAAGCATCAAAGATAAGTTTTAGACAAATGACTAGAACTTTTATTGTCATCGAGTCACTATTCCTATTGAAATCATAGACCTAGTTTCTAAGAGAATCTTTAATCTTAATCTAATCTCTGACTTCTTAGGTGACCTATCCTTAGTACAGTTGAAAATCTTGATTAATTTCAAGCTTCAAATACTTTTTTTAAAATGACAAATATTATTAGTTTGTCTGTTAATATTTACTTCTTCGTTCAAATCAAGACCTCGGACTTCTTTTCACTTAACTCAAACCAGTTGAGCTGCCCAATCCCCTCTTTCGAACATCAATTACTATTGTAACTTGTAAGTCTAAAGAAGCAAGAATTTATAAACTCTACAGATTCAAATATTGAATTAACATGATTTTGGGTGACAAAGGTATATAATAACATTCTATTCTTTTATCAATGCCAAGTTCTATGGCCTGTTAAGATAAATAACATGTGTTTATATCTTCACAATTTTGTTTATGAGATAAAAATCGGTGAATTTCGATTTCTATCTTCAAATGTAACAACTCTTTGACATAATTTGTAGATATTTGGGCAATGTGCTAGGGAGGATAGTCGTTGGCAGCTTAAGAAATAAATAATTGGTAGAAATGAAGTGAGAAGAATCATTGTAAGAGCAAAACCACTATTATGGAATCCGAATCATATTGGGCAAACAAAGAAAACCATTCGCATATAATATTCAAGTGATTTGTTCTGTCAATATATTTTATACTCTCGGTCTAGTATTAGGACAAAGTAAGAAAAAAAATTAGTGGCAAATATGGGGGTGCAAAATGTTTTTTCCACATAATGGATACTTGATTTTGTTGACTTGTTGGGCTTGACTCTTTTAAGGGCCCACCATTACGCCCAAAACACTAGTAAAATCCCAAATTGCAAAATAAAAATAAAAATAATACACAACCAGTATTTTTAAAAACAATAAAATATAAAATATACAACTGGTATGTTGCATCATACATGACACGACTACTTTTTAATTGACATAAACAAATAAAACATAAACATTTTAAATCGTAAATGATTATTATTATTGTTTATTTTTTTAGAGAATTTTTTATTAATTAACAGAAATTATTTGATACACTAAAATATGATTTTTTTTATTTTAAAATATGAAATTTTAAATTCACACGTTTTCGTTTTCAAAACTCAAACATACATGGTCCATTGATTTTTTTTTTAAATAAATATTTGTAAATATCCATTGTCGGAAAAAATTTTGATTTTTTTTGGGTAGAAAGATGAAATTGATTATTAATTAAATATTTAAGGAAAATAAATTTTCTTTCATTGAACAACTATGAACTTTTGATCCCTATGTTAGTGGATAGGGATGGTTTGTGGTATCGTTTTCTAGTCTCCCGTTACGGTGACGCTGATGGGGGGTTGGAGGTGGGGGGTCGGAGTGGTTCTTCGTGGTGGCGGGCGGTTGATAGGATCCGTGAGGGGGTGGGTGACATTGGTGGTGGGTGGTTTGGAGATAATGTTAGGCGGCGGGTGGGAGATGGGGAGGCAACGCTCTTTTGGACGCATAGGTGGCTGGGAGGCTCCCCGCTTTGTGTGCGTTTTCCGCGCTTATATGACCTGGCTGAGAACAAATCTATTACAGTTGCTTCTATGTTCTCTAGGGGTCTAGAGGTGGTTGTGGAGGGTTGGAGGTGGAGGCGTAGGCTTTGGGCGTGGGAGGAGGCCCAGTTAGAGGAGTGTAGGGTGTTACTGCTTGATTTTCTTCTGGTTCCTACTGTTTCAGATTCTTGGGAGTGGCTTCCTGATGTTGCAGAGGGTTACTCCGTGAGGGGAGCCTACGATTTGTTGACTGGTGGTGATGAGGCTCAACTGGATCTTCCTGTCGAGTTGGTGTGGCATCATCAAGTTCCTGTGAAGATCTCGGTTTTTGCGTGGCGGCTGATTCATGATCGTCTTCCAACAAAAGCCAATCTGGCTTTACGAGGTGTTATATCTGCGGATGATACTCTTTGTGTATCTGGCTATGGTCACGTCGAGACAGCTGATCATTTATTCTTAGCTTGTCCCGTGTTTGTTCCTCTGTGGCAGCAGGTGCGCGGCTGGATTGGTTTTGATGGTGTGGATTCTAACGTTGTTGTCGACCATCTGGTGCAATTTTCTCAGCAGACCAGTGTTGGCAAAGCAAAGAGATCGTTCTTGCGGCTCATATGGCTACTCTGTACTTGGGTGATATGGAATGAGCGTAACAATAGATGTTTCAATAATACTGTAACTACTGTGCCTCGCCTCCTAGATAAGGTCAAATTGTTAGCTTTAGGTTACTTAAAGGCGAAAAACGTGGTGTTTGTTTATGGCACGCATAGTTGGTGGTCAAGCCCTTTAGCTTGTTTGGGTATTGGCTAATTTGTTTGTTTGTTTTGTGTTCCTGAAACTTTTGTAACTTGTAGTGGTCTCCTAGGCACTCCTTGTGCTTGGGAACTGCTGGTTTATTGGTGATATATAATTCCATTTTGATTTCTTCAACGAAAAAAAAAAAAAACTTTGGTCTCCCTATTTTAAAAACCATATTTTCGGTCTACCAATTTAACTATTTTTGGAATTTTGCTCCCTCCTCTCATTTTTGAGTCATTTTTAGATGGTGTATATTCATTTGCATTACTAATTAAACATTTTTGCTGACAAGGATATTCAATATGACTTATATATATGACCTAAAAATAAGATGAGGACCAAAATTCATATAAAGTTAAATTGGGGGACAAAATTCCGGTTTTCAGAATAGGAGACCAAAACTTTTAAAAAAAAAATAGGGATAAAAAATACATTTAAGCCTTAAAAAAATTAATATAGAAGTTCAAGAAATATAAGAAATTTACTTCCCTTTGAAGAACTTCTCATGTGTTAGATAACTCTGCATCTGTGTTTGATACAACAATTTGGATCTATTGCACAAAATTATCACCTTCCTTCCAATTTTCAAGATGTTGTTAAGGACAACTCCTAGCTTGTTCTGGAATTTTTTCTTGATAACAAGAAACTTTGGTATAGTTCTCCACATAGATCACTCATATGTATCTGCAAATGGTCTTCCAAAGATCATTGATATTTTGACCAAAGTTCCTAATATGCACACAAAATTAAAATGTAGTTTACATTTTTCTCACATTGTCTTCAAATAAAGCATTGCTTCACTTGGTTTGTATGCAAAATAATACCATCTTATGGCTATTAAGTTTAATAATTATTACATAAGGTATATGTTACACTTGGATGTTTATTGATCAAAGTAATGAGTCTTGTGAATTTTGATCACTGAAGTTTCACAACGATGCAGGAGATATCGTCGCTGCTTTTCCTGTTAACCGCTTCTTCAGTGAGGCGCTTTGCTGACGACCGAGCATCCTTTATATCTTTGATACAATCAACTGCTTCTTGATTTGACATTACCTGGAATCATATATGAATAAACAGATTTAAACCCTAGTTAAATATGCATGCATCCATGATCCAACACTAATCCTTACTTCATTAGTATTAAAAATATATACTTCCATAAGGTATTTGCATTATGCTTCATTTATCAAAAACTGACCTTCCACAATCCATCACTGGCTAATATAACAAACTCTGCATCTTCATTTATCTTCTCCACTGTCACATGTGGCTCTGAACTCAAGTGTTTCTTCAAGCTTTTGTCACCAAATGCCCTCGACACTGCCAACCGTCCATCAACTCGTGGAACATCCCCTGATTAGATGGAAAAAAGATGTATCCTTAGTACTGGTCTACTGGATTAAAGTCTATACCGAACTAATCGAACTTTTTCTAAGAATTCATTTATATCAGAAATGCAATGAAAACTCATAAGCTCGCTGAGCCAAATTCTAATAAGATGAAGCAAAATTATAAACATTATAAAGTGTATTATACCTGGAAATCTTGATACAAAACCACCTCTATTTTTTATATCCTCATGTTCTGTGGTTGGTTCATGATCCACTGACAGTTGTTTGGCCACACCTTTCTTTGATAAGACAGCCCGAGAATCCCCGATATTGGCTACTACTAACTTCTGACCATCAATCAATATTGCGGTAACTGCTGTTGAACCCCCTCTTCCCAATTCACCTGACTTCTCTAAAATACTAGAATCGGTTATACTATACGCTTCCTTGACGGCATTTACAGGTTCTGTCCAGAAGTCAGGCTACATGGGAAAAAATGGATGGTTGGACATCATATTCATGCGACTTGAATTAACATTATGAATTGTTCAAGTTGATTTTTTTAGGATCTGAAAGCAGATCTGTCTGAAAACTCGACTACAGTTCATGAATCATAGCAAGTAGAAGACAAGTTAAGAAGTAACCAGAAAAGGGAAGTTACCTCTTTTAAGATATTATCAAACAAATGAGACTGCAAGTAGTTAGGTACATTGTGACCAGCATGGCCATCAAATATTGCAAACAAGCCTAATTCATGATTATCAATTTGCTTAAATCTAGCAACAAGATAATCCTCCATTTCATGATATGATCTTCCCTTTACCAAGTGAAAGCCGTGAGTTATGTGTTTTGACATCTTGCTCTTTCCTTTCCCTGAATCAGGATCTGATAAACCAAACCCAACTTTCTCCTGCAACCAACATGCTAATGTCAGATGACGGTCACAAAAATGACTAAAATGCCAAGCAACAGAAATATGAACTTTATGCAACCAAGATGAATTAACTGAATCTTTGCATGACTAGTAACTTCTAATACTTGGTTAACTCTTCAAAAAACTTGAAAATAAAGAAACACATTCAACTAACTTAAGCAGCCAAACAACATATGGAGGTATAACCAATCACTAGCATATCATTATCAATTCGCTGTTGTCATCACTCTTTCACTATGGTTCACCACATAGTCAAGAAAGTGGGTTCAAACCAGTGATTGACATTCCCACAGTCCCGAGTCTATGAAGAAATAGGTGTTCTGAATATAGTTGGCCAATGGCTGCATACAAATTGAAATCTTCTGATCAAATGATCAATGAAGTTCTCACCCTCTTCATCAAATTAACAATAACTTACACAAAATTAGCAAATAGCTTTTCCAAAATTTCATCTTTTCTAGAAGAATATAAGAGAGAAATACTATCTTTGAAAATATCTTTAGTAAAAATTTTGATGGTGTATAGTGAACACACCCTA
Source organism: Medicago arabica (assembly GCA_946800305.1). Taxonomy (NCBI): domain Eukaryota; kingdom Viridiplantae; phylum Streptophyta; class Magnoliopsida; order Fabales; family Fabaceae; genus Medicago; species Medicago arabica. Next base: position 44,117,190 of record OX326971.1, on the reverse strand, counting down.
GGCTATGAAATAAAGAGCTCTCTAACAGCATTCTTTTCTAATTTGTCATACCACAGAAGACTACCATCCAAATTGATGATGAGACAGGTTAACAAGAGACGGCAAACCACCAAAAGATAATAAGCGCATTTTTGGTACCACGGTGAGTTTGACAGAATCACAGCAAAATCACAGTGTCTCGCCGTGATACCAAACATGCAGTAAGTAAACTGTAAAATTTGATTCAAAGGCCATGATATAGATAGTGAGAGCTGGTGAGTTCTAGGATAAGCCTTCACTTTGAACAATTCACACTGATAGATGTTAAAAACAAGTTAACATAATTAAGCATAGTATAATTTCCTGACCCAGAAACAAAGATACACATAACACAATTTAATTGATATATTTCCCTACAGATCAAGGCTATTTGAAAGGTTCTACCTCTGGTCAAATACAAGTCAAACTGAATTAAGCAAGCCAAATGAAAAACACACAAAGAAACTAAAGGGGTTCATTAATTAAGCATATTAAAAAGCTCATTGAATCAAAATAATGAAAATTGGAACATTTATATATTTTTTTCATCAAGTAAAGTGTGTATGATCTAATATTGGAACATTTATTCAACTAAACAATAAAGTATAATGAAATGAAGGATCTTTATGCAAATATACCTTCATCTTATGAAGAATATCTCTAGCAGCCATGAGTGGATTGGTTTGAGGAAGAAATTAAGAAAGGTAGTTGACTTGACTTGAGAGTGTGAATGATGAAGATGATGGTGGACAATAATTATTTATGGTACGTAGATTATCTTTGCCAGCTTGAAAAGACATATCTACCGTGTTTCTTTCTTTTTTATGGCAACTTACTATAACTGTTTTCATGTTTACTTTTACACCACTTTACGCGTTACCTACTACTACTAAAGACATGTTTGGTTTTGCGGTTACTTGGTCAAAATCACTGTGAATTCTATTAAAATAGTCTCCAAACCAAAACTATAACTTTGAAAAATGATCTAGGTACACTCTTTGAGAGAGAAAGAAACGGAGAGAGTGGTGCAAATAGTCACATAATTTTCTTAACATAATGTGAACCATGAATTGGTATTTGCGTACTAATTCGTGATACTTTTGCGAATTTGTTAGCACAAATTTCCCTATAATTCATGGAAACTTATGAACCTAGACAAGTGAGTGGAGATCGAAGAAATATGAAGAAGAGTTGAGTAGGAGATAAAAGAAAAAGAAAAACCTCTGATGTAACAAATAAATGTTTGCCGAAAAACCTTTTGAAACTTGGAGAAAGAGAACATTTTTTGTAAAATAACACTATAAAAACGAAAAAAGTGAATATAAAAAATATTTTGGAAAGTGGACACTAGATTGTTGAAGCAATCTATTATCATTCTTCTACTTTTTTTGCAATATTAAGATAGATTAGTAATAAGAACATATACATATCGAAGTTGTGTACCCTCATACTTACTGAATTCTTCTTATTTCACGTACCGTGCGAACTTGTACTGCGTACCAACGTGAATTGTTAATTTTGTCTATGTATGTGATAAGTTTTTTTAAAACAAAATTAAAAATGATTTTGTATCTTCAATGACATCTCAACTATATTGGCACATCAAATCATCAATCCTTTACTGAACCTCCAAGAGTATTATTGATATTGATAATAAAAAGAGAAGGAAAAAACAAGGGCATGAACCAAACTCACAAATCAAAGTTAATGAAAACCATAATTAGGAAATAATCAAATTTTATTTTATTATGTCAAAAAATAATCATGCGGACTAAATAGATCAGCAAGAATATGACATTTTAACTTTGGCTTCATCCAATGTTTGTGCAATCCAGACACAACAATAAGATTTGATTCTTTGGATGCCAAAAAATAACCATGCGGCCCAAATGAACATCCTTGTTTCCTCGATCTCGTGTCTTCTCGTTCCAATTTTGTATTGGTTCCTTTGTAGACACCACCTCTTTCACAGCCTAATATAAAATACTTCCTCCATTTTAAAATACATGTCGCAATTTTACAATATTTATATAGCTTATTTTGACCATATTTTTTAACTAATTTATAAATACAAATGTTAGAATGTAAGATGTTGTTTGATTTGTGTCAATGAATATTTTTAAAATATCAAATTTTTACATTTTTTTATTATATATAGTTAAAGGTATTAATGGTCAAAGTTGTATATTGATATGTGTGTAGTGGTTAACTATGAAATATATTTTGAAATGAAGAGAATATTATTTTGTTTGATCAGATGGGGGCCTAAACAACAAATTTTAGACACAGTTAGCTATATTTGGCCCATTTGTCCTGCCACAGAATCCCAAACCACAATAGGAATTTTTTTCAAAAATTTTGATAGGTATACTTAACAATTAAAAATACACCCTCACGTTTTTATTTTTGTCTTTCATACTTCTCAATTTTCCTATTTTACTTACTTCCTCATTTTAATTTTGACATTCTTTACCGTAAATAGGTCCACTGATGCACCTTAAATTGTTGTTAATACGATGTTTTAAACTTGAACAGTAAATAACTAGTAATCTTGGATGAGATAATAAAGAATCTCTTTCAACTTAACCAATAATCATGAATTCGAATCAGACACTAAAAGCATCTATTTTAAATCTCTTTATGAAGAACTTTAACCATTGTGGTTCTATCCGGTTTGAGATATCAGCCTCGTAGTTGCGTATTTACCGTGCATTCTTTTACTTTGGCAATTTTCATCTCAAATGTTATTTATTAATGTTGAACGCAATTTTCAACTTCGTACACAGGAAATGACATTTTACAGTGAACAAAAATTTCAATTTGTACGCCATAATTGCGTGAGGGTATACTTATCAAAATTATTTTTCCAAATTCCAAGTTTTCTTGTACTATGTTTGGACCCCCAAAAAAGGTTCTAGTTGTACCTTTGGCATTATTTCCTTATACAAAAGAAAGGTACAAGATATGTCTGATCCCACAATTGCTTGGTCTTACTGAGGGAAGGCTGCAGTACTATTATTCTTGCTGGTTGCTACTGCATGCTTGCTTGGTCTTCTCTCTTCCTACTTTATTATTTTGTACCTTTTTTTACTTTGTTTATATACTCATGGTGGGTATATTTGGGACTCTGTCCTTTACTATAATAACAAAAGGCAAGTTGATTAAGATTATAGTTTGATTCGATGTACTTGGAATATAAAAAGATTAATCAAACCAACGGTTAATTAACAACTTGCATGAAGATTTTTGAATATGTCTTGCATTTATGAAAAATGATCATTCAAATATACTTTTACTAAATTGACGTATCCATCCATATTATACATCTACCTCCTAAAAATGGAAAAATGCTCAAGTTTATAGTAGTTAATTAATGTGTAGAAGATCTTCATTTCTCATGAGCAGTATATGAGGACGTACTCGGAAAAACCACAGAAGATTCTCACCATGATCTTGAAAATTCCACCACAAATTGAAAGCCCAGAACGATCTCGAGGTGCTTCATTAATGTTACATTTAACCCAAGCTAAAGAAGGGCGAGAACAATTCACTTAAATTATTTTGGGAGTGTAACGAGGGCGACATTTGACATCAAAAGCCTTAGAGAATTTTAAACGCACGAATTGATGAATACATGTTACTTTTAGAATGATTAGATGATATAGATACACCACCTCTTATGATGTTATTGTTAATCACTTGTTGCATGGAAATAACCGTGTCTCAAATCTAATAAGATTCCTAAACTTCCAAATTATGTAAAGAATGTTGGGGGTAAAAGAAAGGAAAAGATTGATCTAATTCTAGTTACAAATAGTGAAAATCTATTAATGGAGCTCAAATTTGGTTGCAACTATAGAACATTAGTAAACCAATACAATAAAGCACCTACAAAATCACACCGTAAGAAAATAAGGTTAGAGACCCAGGTTGCTTGTCACACAAGCAATAACATGAGACCATAATCAATTCTCTCTTTAAATTATTATCATTATTATTAATGTTATGTTAACCAGTGTCTCGGGACATTCATTAAGAAAGTTAAAAATAGAAATTTCTCATTAAAATCAATAACTTGGTAGGAGAGACGCAATGCGACAAAATGGATTTGACCCTTGAAATCTTATTGAAAAATAAAAGATTTTTCAAATTAAGCAAAATAGTTAGCTTCCACAATTAAACTCACTTTAAAAAAAATAGTTAGCTTCACTAATCGAACTTTCTTTGACTTTTACTATTGAACACTATAAAAACAATGATTCACCCACAAATTCAAATTAAGATATATAAAATTTATGATTGGAGGCTTTAAAGTTTGATGTAAAGCTTCTTTACGATTAACATATAACTCCATGACTATCTTTATGGTTTATTCAATTAATGCAGGCAAAAAAACTTGTTAAAACTTGTATTGGAGGCTGCACCAATAGAAGAACAAACACATACAATGATGACCCAATAAAAATGTTATTGTGAGTAAGACATCATGTAAACTTTATGTCTAATTGAACTAAAAGAAAGAAACAAATGATCATTAATAAAGTCTCATTAAGAGGAATACATAAGAAAACACAAAGATACAATAGTGAAAAAAACAAACACATGAAAAAGGAACATAGCTAGCTTTTCTTCCTAGATACAAATTCTAATTTTTCTTCCAAACATTCACTCCATAAAGGTCTCCATAACATCTGAGTACATACCTCCTTCTGAATTCCTATACTCCACACCTTGTTGTTGATGATGATCCATTGAAGTTGATGAAGATGATGAAGCCACTCTTGTAGGTAAAGTGAAGCTCCTCTTAAACTTGTCCATTTTTCTTCCACCTTCATGGTGACTATCCAAGCTCAAAAACTCATTTGGGTTTGAACCATCTGAATTAGGATTTTGATTAAGAGTGTGATGATGTTGATTATGATCATGATCACCTTGTTTTCCTCCTAAGCTCTCCGGATTAAACAAAAGTTTAGCATCATCAGCTCTTCCGGTTAAAGCATTAAAGAAAGACAAACCATTTGGCCATTTAATGTCACTTTCATGATGTTCTCCCATCATGTCTTCAATTCTTGGAGTTTCATGTGATGATGCATGAGGCATGAGAAACATGTGTGTTTCATCTTTGGTTTGCGGAAAACCAAGCCTAGCTGCATGTTGTTGAAAATTGGGTGAGGTTAGCATTGAGGAAGGTCTCTGACCCCAGTTGAAGAGTGGTGGAGGTGGCCTAATTGGAATGGTGGAAGATGGTTTTGAAGGAAGTGAAGTTGATGAGGATGTGTTCCTTGTTGAAGAGAAGAGTTGTGAGAGGTAGAAGCCAGATTGATAGCCTAATGACTCAAATGTGTGTCTCATTCTTAAGACAAAATGAAGGTCTTCAGGAATCTGAAAAATAGAATCAAAAAATATCAAACATTTATTGTACTTCATTTTTTATGAAATTCTTTGACCTAATGAATAGTGAAACCCATACAAATTGCATCAAGATTCCTTGCAGTGCAGTCAATACATCAGTGAGTGTCAGATCAAGATTAAATGATTTGGGTTTTAAGTTCAGATTTTGAATTTTCATTAAAATTTGTATAGTTTGTGAAGTGTCTAATCTGAATCCAACCGTCACAGATACTTTGACTGCGTGAAGACGGGGGCAGGGACATCCCAGCTTTAGAGAATCCATTTTCATACAAAGTAAGTAGAAATGATGAAAGTAAGTTTAAAAATCACATATAAGGAGATTAAAAGGGCTGACTAGTAAACGAGACTCGCGCGGAATAGGGTTGAGAGTAGATGTACACAGAGCCGGATTTCGAAATATGAAAAAACTACAAATGAGTGAAAAGAAGAAGGAGATAAAATATGATAGAAATGTACTTACAATCTTGCATGAACCAAGTTGAAGAAGACCATGTCCAGCTTGAATTACAGCTATGGTCTGCTTATGGAAACAAATAAAATGAGTTGAAAAATAAGAAATCAATTAATCTTTGTGAGAGCAATAATAATAGCAAAAAAAAACCAAAGCTTGTAATAATGATTCTGTTTCTGACCTGAATGCCTGATTCAAACTGGTCAGTCCATTCAGGAGGAAGCTGCAATTAATACCAAAAGAGGATGAAATCAATCATCACCAAAATAACTTCTCGTCATAATAATCAACAAAAAAACAAAATTTAATACTTGATTGAAATGTAATAATAATGTAAAGTCTCCATCTATATATATTTTGTCTAAAATAAATAAAAGATACTATAAGTTGATATTTAGATAGACGTTCACGTTGAGTCCGACAGAATCAGAATCACAGCGAGTCATCGTGATTTAGATAAAAATTAAACTTTCAAACTTCAATAAATGAACGGTAACACCATGATCTTATCAAGCAGTTAGACATAGACAAGTGAAAGATGAGACAAGTGAAAAATGCATACAGCATCAAATGAGCTCTGCCAGTAGTTAGAGATATTGGGTTCACATTCTGTTGGTTCTTTAAAGACCCACTTGTGACACTTATCAGATGCAACTTTCCCCATCAACCTGTTCCAAAACAAAATACACCCAATCATAACATAGTACAAAGAACAAGAGTTTGTGTTTGAGGTTGTGCTTGTGCTTGTTGTTGTGTATACAGTTAAGACTTAAACAGTAACTCCCTTCACATGCTATTGGAGACAGCAAGAATCAGATAGATAGAAAGAGAAAGAGTGAGAGAGAAAATAAAAACACAACATAGTAACAAAACAAACAAACAAACAAACACCTACCCAGTACCCACCCTTCTCCATAATTATACAACTGAATGGACATTTTGCTGAAAGCTTTTCTCACAGGATCTTCTCCATCAATTTCTTCAACACCACTTCTTCCTCGGCAAAATCCATCTTCCCACATCAACATCCTTGACAAAAACAAAAAATGCATGTTAAATGTTAAATCATCAAAAACATAGATGCTACTCCAGTATTAAATATAAGAAAAAAGAGTCAAACAAAATGCATCCGGTCATTTTTAACCGGATACATCAACTTTTTTTTGCTTATATTTGAGACGGGAGGAAGTAAAGTAATACACAAACACTTACAAGCTGCCGTTATCATCACCAACCTTGCAGCCATTACCACCTCTAACTCTTCTGCAGGAAATGGAAAAGACCCAGTTAAGGAAACAGATATATAGAAACATGTAGAGAGAGAGAGAGAGACAGAGTTATACGGGCGAGGACGAATAGTCCAGAAGACAGAGTAAGTCCAGTCTGAGTTAAGACAGACGGTTCTGAGGGCCTCATGAAGGGCCATCATCCCAACAGCTTCTTTGCTCCTATCTGATGTTGCTCCTGAGCCCACCATCTCTTTCTGCTATTTCTTTCTCTTTCTCTAATTTCTCTCTCACTATATACCTTTTTTTTTTCTCTTTCACTCTTCTCTTCTTTCTTCTACTACAGTGTGTGTATCTATCTATCTATCTATCTTTGTCTCAACTCTTTTTATTTACACTCTTTTTTATATTTGTCTTTTTTTGTTTTCTAAATTTCTCTTTTTTTTTCTATCTTAGCTACTCTACAATGCTTAACCACCACATAGTAGACCAGTTCTTCATCCTTCTCAAAGTTGCTTATTTATTTATTTATTGAGTGGAGGTGACAATACTCACTCTAAGACCATCAAGTAACTCTAAGACCATCAAGTAAAATATTAACCGGTGTCTAAGATATTAATATGTGTTAAAAATAATTGAAAGATCTGTAATCAAACTTTTAAAGTATAAAACATGTACAATTTAATGTAAATTTTTCTTTTACGTTTCCTTAATTATTGTCCTCAAGTAGTTCTTCTTTGATTTCTTAATTAGTATTCTCGAGTAGTTAACAATAACATGACCCTTAAATGAATCATTTATATTTAGATTATTTATTTATAATTTTTTAATAATAGTATTTAATAATCACTGAATTTTCAACCCAACATCTCGAAAAATTTATTGAATGAATCTCACTTATAATTTTATATCATTTATCAATAATTTTACATCTTTATATTTTTAGAATCACTATTAATATTATAAGCAAAAAATGGTTTTGTGTACATTGAATAATTAATGTATCCGGTCACATTTAAGGGTTAGATATATTAAGTATTATATGTATTTAAAAAGTTGTTTTTGTTTATAAATATAACCGAAAAGAGTAAATTATTCAATAAATTATAAAAATAAATTGTTTGTTATAATAAGTACTTAATGAAGTGTTATTTTAACATTAAAAAGAAATGAGACTTACAAGATAGAAAGTGCACTTCTCACAAACACTACTTTATTTTATTTTATTTTTTTCTTCAATGGTAAACCTAGTAGGTATTGAGTCTTACGTGGTTATTTGTATTTTATTGGGGATGTGTAACAATCTCTTTTAACATTGTCTTAAACATATGTAGGTCTCGTTATTTTAAAAATTACCTCCCTCTTAAGTGATGAAATCATATGTATTTCACACAAGATAGTCGATATCGAGAAGTGAGTCATAACCAATCTTTTGTTTATGATTTTTTTTTTATATCTTGAAATTTTGTTGGATATTAATATTACGTGGGCAAAGTAAATTCAAAATTTAAACTAAATTCGAAATGATTAAATATTAAAATATAACATAAGATGATGGATACATGTACAATAAAACTTCATCTTTATTTATTTGTTTGGCTATTAGACTTGCTCTCTTTCTCCCTCTGCCATTTGTTTGAATCAAAGGAGGTTTGTTTGTTTACTTTGAGAGAAGATGGTAAAAAGAGTGAAGGAGAAGTGCTTTACTAAAGAGTTTTTTTCATATAAAAACAAAATTGGAATAGTTTGGTACGTTTTTAACCATGAAAAACTGTGGGGGCAGCTTTTATCTTCTTTTTGTGTCTTTTTCTATGGTTTTTATTTTTCTTACAAACTGCAAAGCAAAGAAGAAAAAGTGAAAAGCAAAAAAGTGAATCAATTTTGGACAAGGATACACTACCGATTCAAAATCAAAATTTAATAGATGTTTTAAAAGTACTTGATTGCTGTCAAAAAAAGTATTTGATTGCTCAAAAGTGAATAATTCATAGTTCATCTCAGATGCTAACATAGGATTTTTTTTTTTGAATAAGATGCTAACATAGGATATTATTTTTACTATTGGTGAATTACATAATCAATTGATTTTCTCATCATTATTTTAATTTAGTTTCATAGTTTCTTTTGTAGTAGTAGTTTTTTATGGTTCGAGTTAAAAGATATTTGAAAATATTTTAAACTGAGCCACGATAAATACACTTGTTTTCCATTGATCTTTTGCATGGAGGGGATTCCACATTTTGGTACCAAATTGATAAAAGTAGAATCGGTATCTCAATGCATATTTAGATACGTGATTTTAACAAAATAATGGTGAGTTTTGCGAAATCGTGATAACTCAACATGATTTTGGCAAATCGTCATGATTTCAAATTGTCAAATATTTTAGGTCAAAACTTATGTTTTTTAGCTCTGCATTAATCTCTAACCTAGACAGGCTTAACCTTCACATCAGCCATTAGACCATCTTGAAATTCAATAAATGTTGGAATCTAATGATTCTATAAAACTGACTCAAAGTTTGTCCTATTAGCTTTTTCTAATTCATCTATGGTTCCTTGGATTATAAGAAACAGATGACTCAACTGTTTACTTCTCACTTAAGAAATGCGCTTTATGGTTACACACATTTATAGAGAGAAATTTTTTTACAGATAGATTAACTTTTATTGAGATATTTGGAATGAATTTTAGACCCAATTACATTATGAATATGCTGGGATTAGCTAACTTTAGATTTATCACTTTTTAAGAGGTTTTTGTCTAATTCCCTTCTCTTTCGTGTGCTTTTTTTTGTTTATATGTTTATATATATATATATATATATATATATATATATTGATTATTGGTGGTGCTCTTGCGTCATTTTACTTTAAAAAAATCTTCTTTAATCTCTTTATTAATTGAAATCTATAATGACTCTATTAATTAGAAACTATAGTGAAAGGGTTCGAACTTCGCATCTTTAGAGTCTTCTCAAATAGGAAAATGTTATTTCTCTAGAAAAATAGCATTAAGAATTTTTCAAGACGGCAAGTTTTAATTGCATTATTTTTTGTTCACTTCCTAATTTTCAGCTACACCTCCTTAAATTGTGGCATTGTGGCAAATAATGCATTGTGATTAACTGCTTTTTATTTTTGAAAAATTCTTGATGTTATTTTTCTAAAGATATAGCATTTATCTTTGAGATAACATTGCTCTTAAGATATACTTACTCATTACATGTTAATATAATATATTAGCTAGTTAGCACCTAGGCATCTTACAGAATTCACACACCAATTTGAAAAGAATAACACGGAATTCCTTTATGGTTTATCATTTGATATCATTGTTTGAATATAGAGCAATAGATTTGTGTGTTTATCTTCGTTTGTTGATTCTTAAAATTGAAGTTTAAACTAATTCTTTGACTTGTATTCCTTGACCCAAGATATTATGGCTGAGGTCTGCCTTTAATGTTGCAGAAATCATGGACTAATCATTTGCTCGAAATTCCACGATATTCATTTTTTTTCAATCTAATACGGTACTCCCTCTGTATCAAAATATAAACAAAAATTACTTTTTAGTTTCATTCAATTAATGATGTATGTGATCCATAATATGAACCACATACATCATTAATTGAATGAACCTAAAAAGTAAATTTTGCTTATATTTTGATACGGAGGGAGTATAAATTATATTCCCTCCGTTCCATATTATAAAAAAAAAAACAAAAATCACACTTATTAAGAAAATTAAAACAAAGTAGTTTGTAATATAGTTTTTTGTGTTATCTTTGAAATAAGTTTTATAAAAAGATGTAAAAACAATTTTTATTGGTCGTTGGTTTTTGAGAAAATGAAAGAGAAAGCAAATTAAATGCGCTTTACATTTAATTTTCCTTTAAAAAGGATAAAAGTTAGTTTTTTTTACTTATAATTTGAGACGGAGGGAGTATTTACGTTGATGTTCAATCAAATCTAGCATTTTCTTTAATTGTGGTTATAAAATAGATTTACGTCACAATATTATTAGTTCGTTCTTATATATGCACAATATTATGAGTTTTGATTGGACATTATAAGACTTTTTTACGCTAATAACATAGGTCGACTCCCACTGTAGCTTTGTGAATTAATTGTCTTTCAAACGAGAGGAAAAATAATTTACACCATATTTGTATGTCGTATATTCATTTATTATTGTATTTCTATTCTTTTTTTGGTAGCTTGTGAATTAATTGTCTTTCAAACGAGAGGAAAAATAATTTACACCATATTTATATGTCGTATATTCATTTATTATGGTATTTCTATTCTTTTTTGGTACAATTCATTTTTTAGAAGTTTTTCGGTATAATTCTTTTTTTTTTTTGAAGAATTTTTCGGTACAATTCTATTAGGCTTTGTTTAGAAGTTTGGAGACGAGTGGAAGGAAATGTTTTGAAGGGTTGGGAATAAAGGAGAAAATTGTAAAAACTTTCACATTGTTTTGAAAGAGAGACTTTTTAGATAATGATAAATTAATGTTTATGATTAATATATTTTTAACTTAGAATATTATAAATACAATTCTTTTTTGAAGAAATTAAAATGAAATATATTAAATCAACAGGTTACCCCTCCGGCACAAGGTGTTCAAAGAAGGATAACCAATAATTACATAAGAGTTTCAATAGGTAATGTTAGTGGTTAACCAACCCCCAAACATAAAAATGGGTTATGACACCAACCACGAATCTATAATAAAAAGCAATACAATTAGCTTTAAACCACCGAAAGAAAAGGAGTTTGATTTTTTACCAAAAGTTGATAAGGTGTGCTTTCTGTTGCGTGAAAGATTTTCGCATTCCTTTCCTTCCAAATAACCCAAGGACTAGCGAACCAGATTAGATTCATAAAAGAACAACGTGATTTTGCAAGACCTGAGGAAGTACCGAACTAAAGAAAATGGTCCATTATGGTTGCAGGATATGCTGAATAAACACCCAACCAATGTCAAACAAGTTGTCATACCTGACCAAAAATGCTACAGTGCAAAAAAAGGTGAACATCTAATTCATGCGAGCACTAGGCGGGGACACCTTCCCGCTTGTAAGCAAGTTGTATGCGCCACGCTTACATAAATTAAAGTTAAAGAATTCATGTAAACCCTCCAAAAAAAACCCTAAAATCCCCCTCTAATACAATTTTTGAGTTCTCCCAAATGAAAAAGATTTTGTAATGTATTATGAAGAAAAATTAACCCCTAAAAACTCCTCCTCTCAATGTCATCTATTTCATCCACTTGCTTCTTTCTTCTTTTATTCAAATTTCTCTCTCTCTTCCCCTCCGAACTCACAAACAAAGCATTATTGTATTTCTTACAGCCGTATATATAACATAAAAAATGTATTTAGACCAAATTTATCCAGATACATGTGATGGTTTTGCTTATATCGAAGGTTGGAAAAAGTGTAATAAGTATATTTTTACAAAAATAATTTATATTCGTTGATTCAAATTGTTAGAGCACATCAATACAATATTTATAAAAAAAACTTTATTATTATTTTATTAAGATTATCTCTGATCGTTAATGGGATGTTAGCTCAGAAATAACAATTTGACATTGTAGTTTATGTCAAACTATGAGGGAAGTTCAGAGATCATTACATTGAGTCAAAAACACATTTTTACTCAAAACTTTAAAACACTATGTTTATGAGTCGTCTCGCTCTATGTTGCCAATAACGGCCGCGCCACCCACTTTAGTGGAGCGGAAAAAATCAGTCCACCACTCCTAGCCGCGACGGAATGTGTCGTATGTGAATAGATTTCAAAACGGCCCCTTATTCAGCAGCGCGGGGTGGATTCAATGCTGCCAAAGCGGACAATGCACACACACACACCACAAAGAGAGACGGTTTCGCCCATTACTTTAAACTATTTTAAGGGTAGTTTTGTGATTCTTGAAACGTTAACTTCATGAATTATGAATACTTCATGAATTTTAAGTAATGATTAAGGTATTTTAGTATTTGTTTTTTAACAATATGGTATTTTAGTATTAAATATATCAGTGTCCCCGCCACAAAATAGCATCTGTTATGCGCCCCGCTCCCGCACCGCACCAATTTTTGCGGTGACCGTGCCACATTTCCGCTTTGACAACAGAGATCTCACTTATATTGTTCAACATTTTTTTTTATCAAGTGTGAAACTCTTAATTACTTGCACTTGATATACAAACAATCTCCCCGAAAGTTTTTTCATTCACATACACTTGCACCATTGTTGCTTGCTCTCAACGAAACACATCACATGTACACCATGATCAAGATGCCTTTCGATAGAAGAAGTTTGTTGAACCATCGACTATGATATCATTGTTGGGTTATTGAGCTCAGTGGTCATCACATTGGGTAAGAGAAATTGTTGAAAGAAAATTTAATATCACATCTTTACCGAACGTTTTAAGATATATTGGGTTTAAATATACTTATATATTACTCATATCCATTTTTTCATCCAATATAAGATTTTTCTAATACTTGATTTATCAACAACTTCAAAAATAGTGTTGTTGTAATTAATAATATACTTTTCTCACACAAAAAATTTCAAAAAATAGGCATAATTATGCATATGATCCTTTAAGTTTAACATTTATTTTATTTTTGATTGTTCCTTTAAGTTTTATTTTTCCGAATTGATCATTTATGATACATTTTGTTTGCACCGTTAGGTTAGCTTTAAGTTATCTTCTTGTTACAATGTAGTGTTTTATGTTATATTTTGTAAATATGGAAACCATAATTTTGCTGTACAATTATAGATGAACAACATCCAAATATTTCCCTAAAAAAAAAAACATCCAAATATTAATTTGTCACGTATCACACTAAGATAAATGACTCATTGTTTTAGGTTCATAAATTTTAACAATTTCTGCTAAGAGGACTTGCTATTTGTTGCGAAGAGATTAACATTCGGTTAACATACAAAGCATGGGGGAGAATGGTTTTATAATTTTAAAATAAATAAAAGTTAAACTAAATTACAATGAGAAGTATATCTAACAATTATTATAGATTCGTTGTTTTTTGTTGTTAGTACATGCTCTGTCCTTCTGCTAAATGAATTGTTGTGAACAATGAAATACTTTGGATTTGAGAATTAAGAAGTTTGAGGAGAATGGATTTGAACATATCTGAAATGTCTATGTAATATTTAATATTACAAGTGTTTTATTTCAACCGTTAAAAAGAGCAGCAATAAAAGTATAATGTAACCTAAAAAGATCAATTTAAGAAAATAAAAACTAAAAAGGCAAATCGAGAAAAAGACCATACCCTATTTGTAATTTTGCTTTGATAATACCGTGGTTATTTTATCTATAAAAGACAACAACACATCTTTCAGAGTTTGTTTGGTTCGAGAGTTTTGGAAGGAAGAGGAGGGGAGGAGAGATTTTTAATTTGACGTGTTTGGTTCAATTTGTAGTAGGGAAGGGGGAGCAAATCTCTTTAAAATTGTATTGCATTGTCATAATTATCCTTAAATTAATTTCAAATCTCGATATTAACCTTGTAACAACTTTTATTATTATTAGATTATATTATTTTGTAACAATCTTATTATTATTAGGTTATCTTATTCTTGTAACAATTTTTATTATTTTGTTATATTTTCCTTATAACAACTTTTATTATATATCAAGAGATGTGCTATTTTTTACGGAAGTAATTGACAAAAAATACTCCCTCTGGTCTTGAATGTAAGAAACAAAAAAAATCACACATATTAAGAAAGTGGATTGATTGCATTTAAATCATTGTAAAAAAATAGCATTTTTTTCAATTATGTCCTTGTCTTGGAAACATGATTTTTGAACTCCACCAATGAAAAATCTTTCGAATGCGTTAAACATGGAAATGTGAAACAAATTGGATAAAATCAATGAGGTTAAAATTGGAATAATGACATTTAATAAGATGACTTTTGTATACTTTTACTTACATTTGAGACCAACAATTTTTTTGTTTTGTTTCTTACATTCGAGACTAGAGGAAGTACAAAAATTACAAAGAATTGCTCTTATAATTTTTTTTACAAAGAATTGCTCTTTTACATGAGCCAATTTGAGATAAAATAAACAACTTATATATGCGCTTTTTCGTCGGTTTCTAAAATCGTAAAAGCTAACAGTTTCTTTTATTTAATTAAGTTAAGAGTAAAACCGTAAAATAATCTTAAAATCCCTCCCTTTCCTTCCTTTTCTAATTCTGAAACCAAACGACCCTAAGATTTTTCTAATACGAAATGGAAAGGATAACTATGACAAATTAAGTTTGCAATGGCAGAGAATCTTTACCGGTCAAAAGTGATAGGGGTGGACTCGGATGCTTGGGTTTGCAACATCATTATTTTAAGATCACACTAGTGACAACACAGGTATATAGCTTATGGGGACCAACTTTAGGTTTTTATTATTGAAGTATTATTGTACGGTTGGAACTGAAAAGATTAAAAGATTGTCACCATTTCTTCCATCTTGTACGTTGCCAAAACAATATATATCTTCCCAACTAAGGCAAATGAAAACCCTATCCTATCCTATAGCGATACAGTGGTTATTCTTAATAATAACTGCTTATTGTTTATTTTTGCCACTTTTGGATAATGAAAGAGAAGAAGTAGCTAGTGACTAGAATAATATGAAATGTATATCTAGAATCAATATTTTCATTGTTTTTCCAAAGAATCCATGAATGTAAAACACTCAATAGAGGCTGGAATTATGCATTTCTTACGTCGACCATGTAAAAGATAAGCTTCTCCTCTGAGCACTTTTGGTTTAAAACTCATTTTGGATACGAAATGGAGTTGATAGGAAAATTAGAAAGGAATAAATAAAGGGGTAAATGAAAAAAAATAAAAATGCTAGGGCTTCCATCTTATATTTGTGAGTAGGTGTACAAAATACGTTGCAATGAACTAAGTTTTTTTTGTGGACAAAAGGTTACAATGAACTAAGTTTTGGAATGCCAAAGTTTGGCTTAGTCAAAATGTTCTAGACTTAGCTTAGGTCTAGCATGTTATCGGTCATAGATTTTTTTGTCCTACATTTTTTTTAAGTTCGATATTATTAATTAGGTAGTCTACTTAAAGGTTTATTTCATATTAATATTTTTAAACAAATATGAGCTATCTCTAAATAAACTAACAAATATGGTTAAATTTTATTTTGATATTTAACATAAAATTTTAGAAAATTTAACAATATATAATGTCATATTTCGATTCTATTTATTTGATAAGAATATATATATATATATATATATATATATATATATATATATAGAGAGAGAGAGAGAGAGAGTGTGTGTAAATTACTGAAAGGGTAATAAATTTTTAATTTTAAGAAAAGCACAATATTTAATTTCATAGTGTAAATAGTGATGAATTTTATTTATTTATATTTACTTAAGTTTTTTAAATAAGATTGACATGGTAGGTTTTAAAGAAATTTTTGTGGCATATAACTTAGCCTTTTCGGTTTAATAGGGTTCTAAAAAGTTTTACTTGAAAAATATCTCGTACCATGGTTGTGATGTGCAAGAGCATACACATTTTTTTTTAAGGAAGAGCATACTAGAAAGTATGGTGCTAGTTAAAGATTCAAAAATGAAAACAATTGATAACTTTTTTTTAAGAAAAACAAAACGATATTCATTTAAATTGATAGAATACATCGGAATCAACATCGCTAAAAACGTAAAGAAAGAATATGCGAACAAACTCACAACACTTAAGTTAATAAGATACAACGGCAAAATACCTTCAAACAATATGTTAAAATCTAAATCATCAAAACACTCATTCTTTCGGATCTGCTACTTTGACGTTCAAATCATTTTTTTTTTCCGGTAAACCAGAAGAGAGGACAAGCATCAAGGAGAAGCAACGACATCCCAACTAGGTTGGTACCCCGATGAACTTCCATCCTATACCGCCAATCTAAAATTTTATTTAAAAAAATGGGGAAAAATACAAGAGGGGGGATTAGGCCAAAACCCTCAAAGAAAAAACAAAAAAGCGAAGAAATAGAAAAGAAGAGCAAAAAAATAATAAAGACAACCACCTACGGGAATCTAAACCGAGGCATTCCACAACTGTTCGAATAAAAGTCTGGCTGCAAATCAGAAGGAAAATCCGACAACCAAACTGCACCAAGTGACTCATAGCAGCCATCCTGTCAGCACAACCGTTACCTTCACGAAAAATGTGAGAGTTTTTTAAGGCAATTTTAGTGTCCGAATTACCAAAACCACAGACATTCCAGTACAAAACTATCATCGATCGGTTGTAGAATTATCACCTGTAGAACGCGTTTTGTACGTCTTACCCACAGTGGTCTTCTTTAGGTGTTGCTTCTGTTTCCTTGTTAAAACAGGGAGGAAAGGTGATTCAACACATTCTTGATCATACTCCTTAACTCGGCGCCATAGCTCCATGTCTTGTTGAATCTTATAATTATTGTGAACCTCTGGCACAACATTATTCGATGGATCATCCTGAGAGACAACCACTTTCTTGACATTTCCAGTCCCATAAAGGGACCCTTATGCGGCCTCAAAAGATACCAAAGAAAGATCAATAGTACGGTCAACAGGTGGGGAGCTGTGTGAGTCAGATTGCATGTCATTGCGCTCCACAAAACAATTCGCTTGGACCTGTAACAGATCAATAGACACCTCATGCACGTCATCATGCTCAACAGGGGATGAGTGTGAGACATGCTCATGGGAACCCTTGGGACTCTCCTCCAGCTCATGCGGGCTCGAATGGTTATGTTTCATATCATCAAAAAGCATAGCAGTAACATCATCAACCGTGGGGATCTCCAACCCCTCCCGTGATGTCTGATGCAACCGCTCCATTTCTTCAGAATGCACGTCAACGTGCGCTACTAGGGAAACAACCTCCAACACTGGCCTGGTCTGTGGCAACTCATCAGTAGATCATTTATTAAATGAGTGATTGGATGAAGATGATCTTTCAATATGATCAAAACGAATACCGCAACAAAACGCGAAATCAAACAATGCCGCTGAAAACGGCGAACCACACAACGCCGTACTCAAACGACGAAATCGCACCAAAAAAACACTTGATGTATGTGAAGGTCACTTATTTAGATTGAAGAAATGGGAAAAAAAGATGTAGAGGGGTGATTATAGGTCAAAAAATTACCTAACCCCCTCTCCCCTCGACAAGTGAAAGAGAAAGAAAACTTAGAGAGAAGTTAAAGTTTCTCTCACTAAAAAATTAGGGCCGACTTTGATAACAATTGATAACTTTTATGCAAAGATGTTGTTTTTAAATATTTCAATATCTTGTATACACAAATTCTAAGATAAAAAATTTATTTCCAGAATATTAATTTCGAATACAATATCATTTGACTTTTATGTATATTTTGGAAATGCTTATAAGTGATATGATAAAAATATTGGTTGCGTCATTTGCATTGAGAGTGTACATATATATATATACAAACACTTAAGCCTTGTGTTTCAAGTTACAAATTAATGTTAAGCCTTGTGTGCCAAGTTACAAATTGATGCTAATTAACTAATAAGTAATTGTTTTTTGAGGTGCAAGATCCTTGAAGTCCAAGTTTTTTAATGATAATTATTATAATACATCTCCATAGTCGAAATTGGAGGTGAGCGAATGTTAAGATTATCTCGAAAGTTATCGAAGAGTTGTGACATAAGTCCCTTTGTGAATACGTCAGCAATCTAAAAATGAAAGTGAGCGTGCAGAGCACGTACTTGATCGCAAACAACCTCCTCAAACACGAAATGTATATTCAAATTTAATATGTTTAGTGTGTTGATGTTGAATTGAATTATCGAAGAGATAAACAACGCCAATGTTGACGCAATATACCAAAGTAGCTTTTTTTGGTCTAGTAGCCTTGTGGCTAGAGCTCACACAATTAAGAATACTGCTCTTCGTTCTGCACAAAACACTCGCACCCAGCTGAAAAAACAATTATACCCCTGCGTGAGTTAAGTCACGCAGCGCATCTTAACTGACGCACGTTATAAGCTCTGCGTGACTTAAGTCACGCACCACTGGCATGTGCGCGAGTTAACTCACGCACGTTGGCCGGTGGTCAGAACTCAAGAACACACGTTTTTGTGGACGGTAGTCAGTTTTCAACCTTCAATCCACACGTTTTTTTACCGAGTTTTACACGTTTTTTGACCACATTAATGGTATTTATAACCTACACTACCATTCCCACCTATAAATACCCCTCCATACTTCCCTAATTCCTCACACCATATCACTTTCTCCCCCTCCTCACTCTCTCCCTCTCTTTCTCTTCTTCTTTTTTGCTTCTATAGTATCTAGACTCTTTACACCCTTTTAGGTATATACCAGTAGTTTTTGCTTCTATTGTAATGTTTGAATGATATTAATAAAATCAGAGTTATATTTATTAATTTTGTTTTTAATTTGTATTTATTTTTGCATTTATTTTATGTTTATGATTATGTATTGAATAAAAAATATTGTATTTAATGGTATCAAATTCATTTGTATCGAATTTGTATCGAATTTATTTTCTAATTTTGTATTTATTTGCATATTGAATAAATACATTCGAATAAAGACTAATTAAACTTAGCGTGAATTCGAATAAAGAATTGTAATAAATAAATTCGAATAGAGTTGCGTATTAAATAAATTCGAATAAAAGTTACATTACATTACATAAAGTTCCTAAATATGGCATATCATTACATGGCATTACATTTGTATTTGCACCTTTCAACTACAACAATTGTGTTATCTCTGAATGGTACAAATTCAAAGTTGTTAAGCAACATGACTCCAACATTCGTCCATAAGTGCTTTTGTTTCAGTCAAAATGTTAAATTCTTGTTGGTCTTGGTTTTTAATGATAGTATCCAAGTGCCAACGGAATGAGGTCCAGACCTTGACACTTCAATACCATCATTTAAACGAAACCAACAAGAATTTAACATTTCGAATGAAACAAAAGTATTTCCGGGCGAATGCTGGAATCCTGCCGTTTAACAAGTTTGAATTGCCTCATCCATAGTAACACAATTGTTGTAGTTGGAAGGTGTAATTCCCTACCTAATCACAACTGGCACCTAATCACGATCTTCTGGCGGAATCAGACTTTTGATGATATCTTCAGTTGATCTCACCAACGTTGCTCGCATATCAATCAACTGGAACATGTTGTGCTCCCAAAACATGGTCTTCACGTTTTCGTCGTTCGTCAATTCCACCCAAATGAATGATATTCTTCCATCGTCGAGCGTTGGACGTTTATACTGAACGTATTCCACCCTCCTTGTGTCCCAAGTGTTGACTCCTTTGTTGAATTCATTCAGCTGATCCTTGAGATCTCTTAACGTTACACCAAGGCACCGAACCTTCAACCTCTGAGGTTCTCTGCCGTTGAATTGTGCATGAATGTCGATCCACTCGGCCATTGTTTCAAATATACACAATAAAAAATTAAAAACAATCAATGAAAAACTCATTCAAATATTTCATCAAACACTTGAAGTGCAAATTATACATAAACTCTAAAACTCATAACTACAACATTAACTTGCAAATATCTTACCATAATTAAGTAACATAAGTCATTTGCATGTAACATTGTATCATTTCTTGCAAGCAAAATCAAAATTTAAACAAACCCTAAATCTAAAAAAATTCTCTAAAACTCAAAACCTACGACATAAACATGCAAACATCTAAACATTTAAGCAACACATGTCATTTTTATGTAAACATTGTATGATTTTTTGACAAAAAAATAATTAAACAAACCCTAAATCTAAAAAAATTCTAATTTAAGAGAAAAATCTAATATATAAACATAAAAGCTTAATGATGTTTGATTATGAAAACTTACTTGTTAAGTGTCTTGCCTTGTTTAAGACAGGACGTGGCGTGAGTTAACTAACGTCGCGCTAGTTAACTAACGCAGGTGTAAACTAACGCAGAGTTTTACACCTGCGTTAATTAACTAGCGCATGAGTAAAATCGGCATTGCTGCAAGGTGGAAGTATTTGATACAGAGGGGAGAGCAGTATTCCACAATTAAATGTGAAGAAGTGAGGTGTTCAAGGTTCGAACCCCAACCCTTATATAAAATATACAATATTGCTACCAACTGAATTATGCTTATGCGAACCTTTTAAAGTAGCTTTTATATGTATAACAGAGTATACATCTTACAAATGAATTTTAACCCATCTAAAAAAAACAATCAAACATACCACAGTTTATCCAAAATATACTCTTTAGACATTTAAAAGTAGTATAACTACATGAGTGCAATAGAGTAATTTAACATTAGTGATCATCAAACCCAAAACCAAAGAAAGGGTTGCCCCAAAAAGTCATCATCGAGATGCAACACGAGTCAGTGAGAAAACACAGACATTGTATATTTTAATTAGTGGTGTAAGTAATCAAGAAAGCAAAGTAGATGATGAAAAATAAAAATAATCAAAGTGTGAGATTAAGGTGTCACGTGCACACGTGCCGTTGCAGTGAGTCGGTGCATCGTTTCACATAAACAACAATGTACCGCACGAATTGCGGGGTTGCTGCGCCAATTACTCCCACGCTCTTTTTCTTCACGCGCTTAACATGAGTCCACGTGACGTGACCTTCTAGATCATGAAACTGATCTAACGGATGGTGTTAAATAGAACTGTTAATAGCGCGTGGGGTAATGGAGGGGATGAATCAGTCTAAATCCTGGTCTCTCTCCCCTCCGCATTGGGCGGCTCAGGCATCGGTCTGGTCTCCTGGACCGTATCTTTGGTGGGTCATACACTCAAATCAGTTAATCCTTTTTCTTACTAGTAAAGAACTAAAAAAACCAAATTACAGCGTTAAGTCATCTACATTTCTGCACAACCCTTCTAATAATTACACCTTTTTTATGCAATCTTTCTTGTTTTAATACTTTAACCAATGTCTTTCTGACGCCGGTTAAATAAATCATGCTAGCAGTTACTCTATCGTTTTAAAATACATGTTCAAGTCAACCACTTCACATGTGTCAATGCATAATTTTGACCGTTAATATTTTTAATTATCTAAAGTAAAAAATTATAAAAATGTAATATTTTGAAAATATTTGTCGAGACAAATCAAACATCTTACATGCTAATATTTGTATTTATACATTAGTTAAAAAGTATGGTTAAAAGTAAGTTAACATAGTGCATATTGCAAAAATTGGACATGTATTTTGAAACGGATGAAGTATTAAAAAATAAATAAATCATGCTAAGAAATATTTTTAAGGAGAATGTTAATTAGTGTCCTAAGGATATTGGTTAACTCATTAAAACAAGTAAGTTTTTAATAAAAAGTACTCCCTCTGTCTCATATTAAATGATCTAGTTGACTCTGACACACGTACCAATCATATATTTTATATCTTTGATATCTTCAATTCTTTACTAAAAAAAATTATGAAAATTTAATATTTTAAAAATATTCATCGAGACGAATCCAACAACATCTTACATGATACTTCCTCCGTCCCTCAATACATGATCTAGTTGACTCCGACACACTTACCAATGCATATGTTTTATCTTTGATATCTTCAATTCTCTACTAAAATAAATTATGAAAATTTAATATTTAAAAAATATTCATCGAGACGAATCCAACAACAACTTACATGATATTATTTATCTTTGTGAATTAGTAGAAAAATATGGTCAAAGTATGTTAAGTCAATAATTTATATTGTCAACTAGGTCATGTATTGAGGGACGGAGGAAGTATTATCTATCTTTGTGAATTAGTAGAAAATATGGTCAAAGTATTTTAAGTCGATAATGTATATTGTTAAATAGGTCATCTATTGAGGGACAGATAGAGTAATATAGTTGTTACTTGGTCAAATGCAATAACTTACATTTCCAACACAAAACGTCTACTTATGAATTCATTATCAAACTAGTTAGCAAAACCCATGTTTTAAGGGTATCGTTTAAGAAATACTTCCTCCGTCTCTTATTATATGACCTAGTTGACTCTATCACGTATACTAATGCACAATTTTAAAATTAAATTTCTTTAATAATTTAGTAGAAAAAATTACGAAAATTTGATATTTTGAAAATATTTATCGAGACGAATCTAACAATATCTTATATACTATATTTTATCTTTATATATTAGTAGAAAAATAGGGTCAAAACATGTTACATAAGTAATACATATTTTTAAACTAGGTCATTTAAAAAGGAACGGAGGGAGTATATAATAATTTTTTTTGGCTTAATATACAAGTCAAATTGGAAAAGAAATAATTACACAATTGTTTCAATATACAAGTCAGGTTAAAAAGGGAATAATCATACAATTTTTTATTCAAAAGTTATCTTTTTTATTGTTAAAACAATGTCCTAAAGGCATTGTTAGCATTAAAAAAAACATTTTTACAATGTGTGTTGGAATATATGTTTGGTAAAACGAACCAATATGTGATTTTATAAAAACCACACTTATAATTTTTATAAAATGATTGATGGAAAAAAAAAATCATAAAATGACAATGACTTCTTGTGATTTTGATAAAAAAATTGTTAGACCAAACACGCACTAATAGTGCATTAGGTTACACATTGATAAAGGTTGATTTTTAATGAATTAATTATGTAAAATTTACACCAGCAAAAAGTGGGTTGTCACTTAAATATTTTGCGTTTAGAGACATTCGTGTAAAATTAAATTGAATTATAAATTTGAATATAAAATTCAATGCTAAAATTAAAAACTTCAATTTTAGTTTTAGAGTCAAAGTTATTTCTATCCGAGAAAAATCAAACATCTCAAGATTAATTTAGTTTTTATAGGAGTATAAGTTGGTCGAACGTTCTTCATGCAAAGATCTAGAGTCTCTTTGTTGGTCTCATAATTTGTTTGCATCAAACGTCGTTTTTTACTCTTAATTTTCTTCACGAGATATCATTGAAAGCTATGAACACACACTGCTTTCAGCAGTATGCCAATATGTTTGAGATTATTAAAAAAATTATACATTGTAGTTATCCCCTAATTATAACTAACTTCTTATACATTAAAATGTAATCATTTTTGTCTACCAAACAAAAAATAGATGTAATCATTTTTTCTCCTGAAGAAGCTAAACTGACTCACCAAAATTAACATCGAGTAGAATCAAATATGAGATCTTAAGAGGATCATACTCAAAAAGGTTTCAAGCCAACATCATCCAACCGACCCAAATTTGTTTAAAATGTAACCATGTTAGGGTTATAGTTAAGGGTATAACCTATAAATGAAATATCAAAAGACAAATTAAGAGTAAAGCATAATTTGAGAATACATGTTTACATTTCAAAGCAAATTAAATAAAATATTTCAAGTATATATTTTGAATCCAACTCTCATAATGCAACAAGTTAATAAGTATGTTGAGGAAATTTTTTGTCACCCTTACGGTTCTATGTGCGGAGAGATATAATAGTCCAAACAAAGAAAATGAGTCATTGTTAGTCCTTAGTTTTGAGAATATATGATGCAAGCAATGTGAGAAGAAACTAATGTTGTTTAATGCATAGTATTCCTGAACTAAATCTTCATAGATATTCATTTATATCTTGTCTTTATGTTAATTTCTCTGAATAGGACAAATTCAGCAACTCATATGCATATGCATATGCATTACCTCACGAGACTAGTCAAAATACTTGTTTTTGTTCTGAAGTTTATTCATTCATATCATACATTATTGAATTTTGCAGTTGTCTCAATTATAGTTGCTTGTATGTTCGGTTTGTCCCACTCATTATTAAATATCAACTTATTAAAAAATAAAATTATATTAGGGCATGCATCCCTCTCTCACTACATGGCCCAACTCCTTTCTTCCCTATACGTAATTGGAGTGACAGATACAAAATTGTGTTCCCTATAGGATTTTAAAATTATACTATAGGATTTTATTGTGGATTGCGTTTATGTCTTGCTAGGTTTTATATTAGAATTTTATTGTGGATTGCAAACAATTTTTATGTGAAATGTATTATTAGTTTTTAAAAGCGGATTTTTCCCTTTCAATTTCAACTGCGTTTTTTTTATATGAAAGAATTGAACCCTTGATTGCTTTTTATAAGATACTTGGGTTCCTTACCAATTAAACCAAAATGATTTCAAGAGCAAGTAGTCTAAAGGAAGAAGATGTAGTGGTGTCAAAATATATTGAGCTCGCCAATCCGATCAATTTTAACTTTGTTATTTTGGACGGAACGAGTTGAGGTTTTAAACTTCACTATTACAATTAGTCTACCCCAATGGAAAAACAACGTGATGGCAGGACGATGGGTTGGTTCGTCAAGGCCAATTTAAAAATTGAAAAATGCTAGATGTCCATAAAAAAGTTATCCCGAGACTTTCACGATATATATGTGCTTTGATTAACCGCTTCCCTCCGCCTCTTTACTGCTAGCCGTCCATGTATTTTGGTGAAAGACAAATCTAACCGTTCAAAGCAATAGCAACTCTCTTAAAAAATTAGTTTTTTTTCCTTTTTTTATTTGCACATTAGTAACATTGCAAGTATAATATGGTTCATAACATATATATCCTTCTTTTAATCTTTGCTACAAGTATATATTGGAATTCTTTTGTTTTATGGGTGACAATTTTTTTATAATTGTTCATACAATAATCAAAAGAGAACAAATTAGAGTCGAATTTTTGTTGAAACTCATGATGATTGTTACATGTTAGGTTGCTACTATTATTAATTGCATAATATGAATATATTAATTTTGTTGACGAGTCAACGCGTCGGTCCACCGAAGGATGAGACGGGATATATGGGAGTTTCAACCAGCTATTTAAGTTGGTGTGTCCCGTAATAAGACGGTTACGGGGTTGGTCGAAATGAGGTAAGTCCACTTTGTCATCTCTAACCATAAAATTAGAATACATAAAAAAAATTGACACAAGATTAAATAAACATAAAAGACTCTCTCAAAAACAAATAAACATAAAAGACTAAAATTCAAATTAGGTTACCAATGTATAAAGTCTAATTAGAAAAGTATACCTAATGTTTAACCAAATTTGAACTGTTTTTTTTAATTTTACAGCCAAATTTGAACTGTTATTCACCATGCATGAATCACTACATATATATATACCCTATACTTTCAACACCGAATAATAAAGATTTGACATCTCTTAATTTCTGCATGCATATCCGGCAGAGCCTGTGCTAGCTATTTAACTGTGTATATGCACTGTAATTACTAGATGTAGCTATGTTGACATATAATCAACAATCACTATTTGATGATCACCAAAAACTGAAATTATTCAATTAATTAGATCTGACTTTTGGAAGAAAAGAAAGAGAATTGGATGATGATGATTCATGGATTCAAAGTTTTGAACCATCTTTTGAACTTGTATAATGCATGTGACTTAATTAATTTCTTCACAAGACTGTGCATATGATTCATGCATGCATAAATCAGTGAATGACACTGTAGTTTGAGAGAATGCGGCGCAATAGATTATTAGATTTTGTCAAAAAGAAAAAGTAGTTTGAAATTAATTAACTCAACAAAATCCGTCAAGTACGTGCATAATGCATTAATGCATTATGACCACATCAAATATGAAAAATGGGCAACAAAAAAAAACCTAAACATAGGATGAGTTTATTTCTTCATAGTGACGTATTTAGAATCTTAGACCGGTTAGCTGAAACTACTCTAACTTTATTTTAGTGTAAATCATCATTTTGGTTTTTAGAAGTGTATCGTCGAAGTGGTCACTAGTTCCCTGACTCACACAAAAACACAAAATAATTTTCGACTCTTCATTAATTAACTGTTTTTTGTCTCTGATGTTACTTTGAGAGACATTAACTTGTAAAAAGAGCTGATGTGACACTTCTTAAGGAGAAATGACTTGATGATGTGGCTTCGGGTAAAATGAAAGATAAGAAGGTGTCTTGTGTATTTTAAAATCATCAATCTTAAATGAGATAGAAACCCTAATTTCTTCGTGTTTTCTCTCTTTTATTTTTTATCAAAAGCTAAATGAAAAAACGACATTCAAATGAATGCTTTTTATTTTCACGGGTATTTCTAAAATCTTATGATTTCGGATGAATGCTCATTTCTTTCAACTAAGAAAATGGGTGGTGGAAGAGACCATTAAACTGCATAATCCACACGTCGAAGAACATTGAAGCCTCACTCGAGGCTACAAGATATGATGACATACATGATGTTGTGAGCTTAACATCCAATGGTGTTCTTCTTGATTCCAATGATGCTTAAGGAAGAACAACTTTTCATATGGCTGCACCAAATGGACATATTAATATGTCTAAAATAATACACAATAATTTCCGATTCTTAAATCGTTAGAGTGAATCTAAATTGGTAGCAGTTTGAGATTTTGAAGTGTGCTCATTCTCAAGGTTTCACGTATGATTCTCTCTCGGTGTTAATTTAGACGAACTAATTTATCTTTTTCTGAGAAAATCGGTAGAGTAGTGAATCTAAATGAGCAAATGAGGAAAATAATACACCTCTTCATTGGACGTGTCTCATTGTGCATGTTGAGCTTGTGAATAAATTAATCATGGCTTGAGCTAATTTGACTAGGAGCATGTTTGATTCTGGAGCTAATGTTTGCTGTTGATTGAGATTGTTCATGTTTAATTGTTTTCTACTGCTCAATCAAGTATGATTTGGTCATTAATTTGATGCTGGATTTTTTTTTTGTACTTTATTTCATTGTATTTTTTTTTTCTTTTACTTTCTTTGGTGGTGTTTCCCCTCTAAAATTCCACTATGCAGAGACAAGGGTGGGAGTCTTTTTCAAATGAAATTGGTTTACATATTGTTGTAGTTAATTCAACCCCCAAGTTATAATTTTTGTGGTTGCTTTTACTAATATGTATATGTGTGTGTATATAATATTTAATATCTATTTCTATTTCTATTTTTTCTTTCAGATATATTTATATTTTATTGGACTTTCAATTTTTTATGTTTTATATTATATTTTATAAGAACCAAAGAATGAATTGATTCAAGTGATAAGGAACTTGTGCTCTATAAACAAGTGATATTATGGGTTCGATGATTGATTTTTGTGTATGAAAAAAAGTTAGTTGAGATAGAAGAATACATCTTATACGTGTGCTCTACAAGTTCTTCAACGAAGATTAGTCACCGTTAAATAGAGGTGGAAACTTCTACCAATAACATTTTTTTTACAAACTTCTATCAATAACATGGTAAAAAAAGTAAAAAAATAATAACTGTGTTTTATATGTGTAAATGAAGAAATAATTTTTCTATCATTGCAGTGGTTCTAATCCAGTCTCCACTCCAAAATAAGAATGAATTTATCTAGAGAAACATGACACAATAATGTGGGATAAATAACTTATCATATTTTATTAGCTCATTGAGTATTGAATTGAGAAAAAATACAATAACTTATCTATTGTGTCTCTTTTCTTTTGACCATCAAACATAATCGAAAGTTAGTTTGAGAGCTAGCTAGTTAACTACAATTGGCTATCTGAGCTCCTAAATTAGCTGGAGTTTATAAGATAAAAACACTAGTTTCAAAACCATGCTCTTGTGTAAAGCATTTTCTCTCAAAAAAAATGTATAAATTTTCACTGAATAATATTAAAATTGACTAGTAGAT
Organism: Medicago arabica; assembly: GCA_946800305.1. Lineage (NCBI taxonomy): Eukaryota > Viridiplantae > Streptophyta > Magnoliopsida > Fabales > Fabaceae > Medicago > Medicago arabica. The sequence continues at coordinate 44,088,301 of OX326971.1, read as the reverse complement.
ATCATATCATTGGCAAATAAAGATACATGTTGGATTGTTGTTGGTTTATATTAGCAAATAAATAACGTGACCTAAAAATTGAAGAATGTTAATTTCACCACTAAGTAAAATACAAAGAAAGATACATGTTGGATTGAACAGATTTTTGGTACTCTTCATTGTCGTTGGTTTATCAGTGGACCTTGGAGCCCAGCCTGCCATTCTAAACACTCATTAGCAACTAACCAATGATGATTTCTTTTTCCATTCTACCCACTTCTCGTACACCCTCCACATTTTCAATTCCCCTTCTTTTATATTTATATAATCCGAATAAAAAAGACGCTCTAAATTATATAACCTAAATTGTACAATTATATATGTAGTGCTCAACCAGTTTTCTGATTTCGCATTTTCAAAATTGAACTTGAAAACATTAAAAAAAATTGAATCTCTTACAATTGTGTCAATTTTCAACTAAATTTTATTGAATCCTTCAAATTAAAGATATTTCACACAACTACACAAAATGTTAGTATACATTTTGTCAAATATTTGTGATTTGATTGATTTTTGTTGTTGTGGTTTACCGATGTTTTTCATCATATATAATCTAAAATGAATTCATCAAGTCAGTTTATATAATATGAAATAGGATCAAAGTTTCTATTTTTTCTTGCTTTTCATGTTTTAGTATGCATGTCTTCAAGTTATATGATAGGACAAAGATTCCATTATTATAAAGAAGAAAAATGAAGTTTGTTACTCATTATCTTTTGCCTTATCCCGTGAAGAAGAACTCATCGTTATGTTGTATAGAGAGATTAGATCAAAAAAGGAAAGTACGGGATTTAAGATATTTTTCCCGGACGCCTCATGATCTAATAAAGGTAATTATCCATGCGGTGTAGGACCACCCCCTCAGGGCCGGCCCATAGCCCGTCGGGGCTGGACTATGGCACCGGGCCTCATTCTTTTTAGGGCCCAAAATAATTTTTTTATATGCAAGACACTAAAATAATGGTTATATATCTATTAAAAGTGAAAAATATCAATCTGTTCAACATACTTCAGTGGCGCATACAGTTCTTGTTGAGTATGAGGTTGTGAGTTCAAATCTCACCAAAGTGTCTCTTTTAATAAATAAAAAATTAAAATGACTTAATTTTTTTTGGGGGCCTAGAATTTGATTTTTTTTGCATCCTTTATAAAATTAAAACGGGGCCTATGAATTTGTTAAGACGGCCCTGCACCCCCTACATCGCCCGTCCTTCCTTTGGTGTTTCTTTCATCGACTCATCCAGATGAAAATAAAGATGGAGCGTTGTCAAAAGGCATACCTTAAAGTGGGTATTCATTTTTCTCCATCATACACATTATGCATTTTTCGTTGTTGAATTGATTAGATAGTCGGTATTGTGGCTATCGTTTTTCTTAATCTTAACTCGATTGTATTATGTTATTACGACATTATGTGATAATGCTACTGTATTACGTTTTGGATAATATTATGTGTTATATGATGTTCTATTTTATTTTGTTTTGTTATATTTTTGCAAAATCTTATGAATCCCTTGTTCAAATTATACAATCTGTAAGAATAGTTTACCCATTCGCTTTATAAAATATGAAACATGTAAATATACTAATACCCATTATGAGTAAAAACTTGTGAACTTAGGGTTTGGTACAATTAGGATTATGTAATCCAAACTAGTTAAATATAAGTTTTTCGTGGCTTGCAGTGCACATATAATTATCGTGGTCCACAATGCCCAAATTTTTTAAATTGGTGTGTTAGTTTATTTACAATCCACATCACAAAAGCATGCACATTTATTCATTAGAAATAAACACTAACATAGTTGCAATTTATTACAACAAGAAGAAACCCAATATGTTTTGGATCCTTATTGATACTACACTTTGTGACTTGAAGGATCAACTTGAGCAAATAGATGATCATCTCAACCATGGTTACACAAGAAGAGTAGACAATGTTGAATATCCTTGTATGTCGATCGACTCAGATGAGTGTGTTCAATTCACCAATATGAAACTCCAGAACGACGACAACGTGAGAACCATGTTCTTTATATTAGTCAGTATAGTTCGAAGGGACTGGTCGAGTTAGACACTACCTTGACAAAATTTGTTAATGCTATTCGGGAAAGTTTGACCGGCCTAATACTTGTGAAGAAATTAGTTTGGTTGATCCATGATTTAGTTTGTGTTTAATTATGTTGTTGTATTATGTTGGTTAAGTTGGTGTTGTTGAATTATGTCGTTGTTGCTATCGGGGTTTAATGTGATTTAATGGTAGGTTTTTTGTTTTCTATGTTATGAATAAGTTGTGTTCTATAATCCAAAAAAAAAAATCCAAAACACACATCCAATTATATAATCTGAACAGAGATAAAAAAAATGAGGATTTTGGAGGGCACATGAGAGGACTGGAAGGTGGGATAAGAAGTTTTCCTAACGTATGCTTTTTTTACGGTGAATCCAACCACATGTTCCTAGCAATTTTTTTTTTCCGACAAAAATAAATAAGGTTTCTTTGTTTTTGTCGTTGATTCTTTTTCCTTTACGATATAACTTTCGTTTATAAAGGCCCTTAAATTAAGAAAAATACTATATACAAATTAATATACTATTTTATCTAACTATGACCAAATTGGTGGTTCAAGCAATTTCTACGTGTGTGATGAATTGTTTTCTACTTCCATGAATTTATGTCAGTATATTAAAAGCATGGTTAGTAATCTTTGGTTGTGTTGCAAACAAGACGAACGTATAATAATTCATTGGAGTAAATGGGAGATGAGCTTTAGAACATTCTATGATTTTAACCTTGCAAAGTTTTTTGTCAAAAAAAATAATCTTGCAAAGTTGTCTAAACGAGGGTGGGATGTCATGCATAATGATAATTTGTTAATCTCATAATGTTTGAAAGCAATATATTTTCTTAGGAGTAATTTATTGAGACCGTCAATTGGTTAGTGCCGAAGTTATACTTTGAGAAGGACATTGCAAGTTCACTTGGATGTTATTGAGAAAATTAGAATTTAGAGAGTCGAGAATGGTCGCCTAATCAATGTAATGGATGATAATTGACTCAATTATCAAAATAATTGTAAGATTTGGTCTCCTAAACCTCCCAAATGTGATATTATGTTTGTCCCAGATCTCATGCATCATGATATCCAGTTTTGGGGTGCTCCTTTAATTAATGATGTTGTTCTTCCTTCTGAAACTCAACAAATTCTTCATTTTTCACTATCTTTCTCCTGGTTACAAGATGAGTTTGTATGGGGTGCTTACTGACCTAGTGTTTTTTCTATGAAGAGCTCATGTCATTTTTTAAAAGCAAGGGGTGAAGTAGCAACGTCCCATAAATCAGGGCATGATATTGATCAACAAGTGTAGAAAACGTTGTATAAAATAAAAATTATTTGAAGACATAACCATTTTTCTTGAAGGATTTTATATGCAAAAGTACCAGTAAAAATGATCTTTTTAAAAGAGGAAGTAGTTGTGATCTATTGTGTGTTTTTGGTAAACATCGTAACGAGAAAATTTCACACCTCTTTATGAAGTGTTATTGGTTAAAGCATATACGGTATTTAATTCACATAATCTCATATATGTATCTTTTCCGGAGTGGTTGGAAGAAAAAAAAGGTTTTGAAATATGATGTGCTGGAAATAAAAAATGCTTTGAGAGAACTAATGTTGATTTGACTACCATTGTTCAAAAGACATAAAGATCTAATGTTAATTTTAAGAGTGTCGAAACAGTTTGTCGGAGAGGCTCAATGGACGCCTAAGTCTGCCTGAATCTGATGGTTGGAGAATGGCTAGGAAATTGAGTTTTTCTCTCATCATTCTTGAGATGGAATCCCTCACAGTGGTTAATATGATCATATTTGAGAAGGCTCGCAACCTCCACCTACTTTCCCTCCTACTTGAAACTTCATCTCTCATAGATCGAGATCAAACATATTTGCTAAGAAGTCAGTCGTTGTGTTGATCGTCTTTCAAATCTATGTCATGGGGACAAGGTTGGTTTGTTAAAGTTTCCATATCTTATCTTTTATTTTTACTACTTTTTTATGATTGTAGATAAACCTTTTTCCCCATATTGTTCCCTAATTTTCATTATAATTTCTGTTTTTCATCGAAAAAGGGAAACTATACACTATGTCACAAATATTATGATCATCCTCTTAACATCACTTAAATTAGATGATAATAGATCTCTTCCATCTTAACTGAATGTATTGAGTTCAAATCTAGCCTTAAGAATACAACATTGTTAAATCACTTAAGAGGGAAATATGTCACTCTTAAAGATTGTATCCGACTAGATGGGTTAGTGTTAGTTATTGTAGTTGCATGTAGACTAGAGATACCCGTTCACAAAAAAAAATTATGATTCTCTCACGTAAGTCACTTCTGAAAAATGTTATTCTCATATTTAATGTAGAAAAATATTTTAAATATAGTTTTGGTTCCCCTATTTTGAAAAATCTGCAACGTTGGTCCCTCTGTTTCTAATTGCGCAATTTTGGTCTTCGAGTTCAAATTTTAGACCAATTCATGATTTTGACCATCCAAATTAATTGAAAATATGACGATTTTTACATGCCGATTTGTCATATTTGGTTTAAACACCATGCTACTAGTGAGGCAGACACTCTTTTCATTGAACCAGTTTTGAGATTTGACAAAATAGAAATGAAGATATATTTCAAAATGTGAAGAAAGATAATTTGGTTTCGGTTAACACTATACTCTTTTATCATTCTTCAATGGTCCATGGGATCGGCCCCACCGATAAACATCATGTGACTCGTAAAGTGTGCTAGAATCCTCCTAAATGATATATTAAAGTGAATGTGGACGACTCTTCTTTTGATAATCTTTATAATCCATGTTTTGGTGGTCTTCTGAGAAACAATATGACAATTTGAGTTGACGAATTTTTTGGATATTGTGGTAGAGCTTCAAAATTATTGGTTGAACTTTTGGCTATTTAGAGACCTTCAAATGGCTTCAGATCTTGGTTATCCATCTATCATCATGGAACTTGACTCTCAGTTAAATTCAGATCTAATTGTTGATACTAACAAGCATGATTTTCATCCACATGCAAACTTACTTTCGCTTATTAGAAAAACCTCTTATCTTTCTTAAATAGTCTTTTTTACTTGTACATTATGAAAAGACAACACATATGCTAATTTTTTTTTTTTTGAATAACACATATGTTAATTGATTGGTTAAATTTAATGCTATTAATATCAATCATTTGAAGATATGAATTTAGCCACCCCATCTAAAATCTATTCTAGTTTTTTTTCTTGTCCTTTATTTTTCCTTTAATTAAAAAAATTGATTGAAAATAATTTCTAATTTCCAAAATTATGAAAATCTTTCTATCAAAGAAATAATATACTTTCTATGACTTAATTTTTAATTTCTAAAATTATGAAAATCTTTCCATAAAACAATAATATATTTTTTGACAAAATAAAAAAATAACATATGAAAATCTATAGTATTATTTATTTTTATTTTATCTTCCCAAAAAAAAAAATTCAAGACAAAGTTTGTTCTTCGATCGTTGAAGGAACCTCCAACTGCAAACAACAGTCCTCTCTGTCTCTCAAATTCATCAACAGATCCATCAATCAACCCTAAACCATTGGTAAGTTTCAATCTCAATTTTCCCCAATCTTATGCTTCAAGATATTCATTCAAATGCTTCTATCAAATCTCGATTTCGTTGTTGTTGTTTCGCTCTCCCTTTCCATCGCACTGTTTCATTTTGTTGGCTAGTCAATTTTGCTTTTTGCACCCTCCCACCTAACTTCTCATACCTATTATGCTTTGTTTTCAGTCTAAAGTTTCACTTTTTTTCATGGGTTTTGATTGTTTCATTTACTTTGATAAGAATTTGTAATTGGGTTGTGCAATTGTGTAAAAAGTTTGGATTTTTGGATTGGTTTTGTTATGTTGGTTGTAAGTGTGATGTTTTGAATTCAACTTCATTCTGTATTATTTTTCTATGATGGGTTTTGATTATTTCATTTAATTTCTTCATAAATTGTGTTGCTTGTGAAATGGGGTTGTGCAATTTGTGTAAAAGTTCGTTTTTTGTTTTGTTTTGTTTAATTTCGTCACGTTGCGTGCAAGTTTTGTTTAGAAAATTTGCATATTTTGAATGAAAAAGTTTGTATTTTATTTTAATTTTGATGGATTGAATTTAGAGAGTGTTGGGGGAGTTGAAGATGTTTGAATTTCAGTTTAAGCTCATGGTTGTTTGGTGTTTCAGATGTGTATGAGGCATTGACGAGTTGCTGTTAAAAATGGAGGATCTAGCAGGTCTAGTTGAGGCAACAGGAACGAGATTCACTTCGTTGGAGCTTATTGGACAGGGGTCATTTGGCGATGTATATAAAGGGTAAGTGTTAGTTTTAGAACTGGTTTCATGTGCCCTGCAAAATCAAAATGCCTTTAAGTGTTGACAATAAATCAAAAGAGTAGTTCTAGGCGCACATTGGTAATACAATTGGGTAGTTAGCAGTTCTTGATGCAAGACTTCTTGTGTTGTTGATTTTGATGGTGGAATATTGAGAATTCAATTATTACGGGGCTGAAGTTTTTAGGTTTGTTCTTTCAGATGTTCATTCGATATCATGAAATAATATAATGTATGAAATCTGCAAACTTGATGCTAGTGTGAATATAGAACCTTTAGAGGATGCAAACTGTCATTACAAATCATATGCACCAACCTTAGTTAGAAATGAACTTTGTCCTTGGATCTCAAAGAGACTTGTGAGAACATCTTGAATCTGATCACTAGAATTGATAAACTCAATTGGTACTTACTTAGCGAGAACTTGTTCCCTGATAAATAGTGACTATCAATTGCTATATGTTTGGTTCTTATATGAAAGACTGGGTTTGATGCAATATGGACAGTTACGTGATTATCACAGTCCGTTTTCATTTGATCAATATTTCCAAACCTCAACTCGTAATGTAACTTTGTTCCCTGCGTAAGCTTAGAAGTAACCATTGTTATTACTCGATATTCAGGCCCAACATTGGATTGAGCGACCACATTTTGCTTTTCATTGTTCCAGATAACCACCAAAGACACAATAGTCCCTTAAACACAAAGGCATGTTTGTATGCAACAACATATTGCAGCCTCAATTAAGATAGGAAGTTTTTCTTTAAGCTACTCTATTTTGTCCGAGTTGTAGACATTGATTGATGTAAGATGTCATGAGTGGACATACATGACAAAAATTTGTGGGAGAAATATTCTTTTGCATTGTCACTCCTCAAAATCTTAATTGATTTCTCATTCTCCAATTGATTTGAATTTAGTCTAGAAAGATTTGAATATGGAAAGTAATTTAGAAAGGTGTGTTAGGGTTTTATCATTGTGATGTACTCAGGCAAATAAATTATTGAATTACTTGAGAAACCCCAAAGCGCAACCAATTATATAAGGAAACTAAGGAAGCAAATTATACGAGAGCTTATATACAAATAAAGCTTAATATATGTAGAGAACTAAATAGATTATGTTCGCCCTATATAGGAGGTACTCTCTGACACTTGGATTTTGCAAATTGAAACCTAACGTGCAGAGTGCAGTTTTTCAAGTTGTGTTAGTTTTCGTATATGGCAATAGAATTTTGATTGCAAGGATGCCAGAAAATAGTATACTCTAGCAAGTTTGAAGATATTGTTTATAGAGCACTTTCAAGAAGAAAATAGTAATAAAAGAATACATTAGAGGAACTTCCAAAAATATATATTTTTTTTTTTAGTTGTCTTTGTAATAACAAATATGTAAAACTATCTGATCTAAAGAACTAGTTTTTGTTCTCCAAATCTCTTAATTTACAGGCCTTAAGTTAGACATGGACAATAAGTTATTTACAGGCCTTAAGTTAGGCATGAACAATGAGTTGTTTATCCATTTGTCATACTATCTTATTTTCAGGTTTGACAAGGAGCTCAACAAAGAAGTTGCCATCAAAGTGATTGATTTGGAAGAATCGTAAGTTTGTTGTCCCCCTTCTATTATTTTCAAGAACATTCCAATTCAAGGAACTGAAGTATTGGCCACATTAGGGGGTTGCCCAATTTTATAGGAGCATTTGATAAAAGAATTTTCTCCCTTCATATATTCGATTATACCTTAATGAATTAGTGCTAAGTTCTTACAATTGTGCTCCAGTGATGAGGTAAGGGACCATTGTTGATAGGATCCAGTTTTACATACTTTACCAAAGGGTATCCAACACCCTTAAAAAAATGAAGATAAGTAAAATAAGAATACCTGCAGGAGTTGTTTGGGTATTTTATTTTTAAATTTAATGGAGTTGTGCTGTCTCTCTCTTTCAAAAAGGAGTGATGTAAATGTTCTTTCTTTGACATTTAGTTGAAAACCAGATAGCACAATCTAAATGTTCTTTCACCTAAAATTTTCCCATATTCTGCTCTCCTCGTCTTCTTCTTTTGTAAACTGCAAGTGGAAGAAGTGAAATATGTTGAGGTTGTGCTAAGAAACATTTTGACTCAACTACATAAAGGATTAGGACACCGGGTCAGTAGGCAAAAGTCTGGTAATGAAATTTGAAGTTAGTCAAATGGGAATTGAAAATTCAAGGTGCTTGATTTGTGCCTTAACAAACAATCTTCGTCTGCAATGTAAATTAGAAGGAATGTTACCACTCAGACTGTGTAGGACTTCATATGCATGGAGTTAGTGTCTGAATTTAGAGCTCTTATCTTGATTAAAAGTATCTAATGCATACAGATATTATCATAATTAGGCTCCAATATCTACATGTGGGGAGTGATGTATAATTTGGTATCCGTACAATAGGTACTGTGATGTAGTAGCAATTTTCTGATCCTTATGTATCCATTGAATTTATTGAACTTTATTGATGGAGCATGGAAGTCTTTTATATCATCAGTCTACTCTGTACATTTCATGTTAGGTATGAAGTTTTGAACACATAGCAAAGTATGCGGGCCTCATTTTGTAATGAGTGTATAAGTTTGACATTCTGTGAGTACATTTTTGTAGTTAATATTAGGCTCATAGTTGTGCCGTGTTGCACTCAGAATCCTTGTGCATTTCATGCTTACTACTTTCTAATTTGTATTTCCTTTCACTTCGGCCCTTCGCAGAGAAGATGACATTGACGATATTCAGAAGGTATAATCATCTTATGGGATTCCTTGTGGCTTCACATTTGATGCACCCAAATGATTAAATATTTCATATCAATTCATTTTTTCAGGAAATTTCTGTTCTGTCACAATGTCGATGTCCATACATTACCGAATATTATGGTTCTTTTCTCAATCAAACGAAACTATGGATAATAATGGAATATATGGCTGGCGGCTCTGTTGCTGACCTAGTAGGTTACTTCTATTTATTTCTTCTATCCTTTCACTTGTTCAGTAATGCTTCTATTTGTGAAACTTCCCCTGCTTGTCCTTAAACTATCTGAGAAGATTACCGGGAGTAAAGGGTGGAAATCCTTGGAAAAAATGCTTTACACCAAAAGAGGACAAATAAACAATCAAGAGAGAAAATTGTTACATGAATTCTTAGAGCACAATTACTGTCAGGACAAAATGGTTACAACTTGAAGTGGATGTATAGACATTCAGAATATGGCCGAATGCTCAGGCAAAATGTCAATGGCTGAGCACTTAGCACTCCATCTTGGACTAAAGGTTCAGACTCCATTGGGAGTTTAAGGGAAGGGGATTGGTTACCCTATCCCGTCTTATATGGACTTGACCAAAGAAATAATATGCATAAAACTGGATTGTAATGATGATGCATAAAACTGGATCGTAATGATGCATATTTCAATAAAATTTTAGATGTTTTAGTTATATTTCCTTACCTATGGTACCATATATGTTACAAGTATAATAACCTTGTCATTGTCTACGGCAATAGAATTTAGGGTTAAATGCACTTTTACCCCCTTGCCATTTGAACGATTTTCGGTTTACCCCCCTATAATATTATTTTTTTGGATTACAACCATGCAATTTAAAGATTCTTCTCTTTTAGACCTTTGTGGTATCCTTTTACAGAATTAAAGGCACTTTCGCCCCCTGTCATTTGGGCGAATTTTGGTTTACCCTCTGCCACATTATTTGTTTTGTACAGTCAAATGCTATGAAGGTCTAAAAGCAAAGAATCTTTAAATTACCCAATTATTTTGTTTTTACAGGGGGGTCAATCGGAATTCACTCAAATGGCAGAGGGCAAAAGTGCATTTAACCTTAGAATTTATAGATATGTTGGTTGATTTAGTTTCTATGACTTGTACATTTTGGAATTTTGTCTTTTACATTCACTCTCTTTTGTTATGTTTGTTTTATTGGCTGTTCTGAGAAGATTTCTTATCCTTTGTACTTTCCTTATTAAATTTTCTTTAGTTAAAAACCAAGAAGCCAAAACACTAGGCTTGCAGGGCGTTATAAATATTTAAGTAGCAATATTATAGAAAAAAATATTCCATTCTTTTCTTTTTTCCCTTTTCTGTACATATGACCATGGTGATAGCCTGTCATTATTCGGACATCATTTAATTTCCGTTTTTCTTTGTTAGCCTGTCATTATTTGGACAACATTTAATTTCCGTTTGTCTTTGTCTTCTGATTATCATATATTAGGATTAGTCTGTATAATAGTGTTGATGTTTGAACTTTAACATCATCAGAATTAATAGTATTAAGTTTTTCTCTTTCTTCTTAGGGTTAATGATTTAATGAGTATGGATTATCCCCATTTCTCAAAAGAACTGGAGGCCTTCATTACCGAGGTCTTAGGTTTATAAAGGCTTATATTATTTAAAATGGTGACATATATTGTGTAGTATTAGACCCTTATGCACTCAAAACATTAGTAATGGAGGCCTCCACTTCTTTTGAGAAATGGAGAGGATCCTTACCCGTTTTTAAGGGCTTTTTTTTATGTGCCACTATTCATCTTTTTCTACATTTGTTAAAATCAATTTTCAGTATGGCTGTATGGTGTTTGTTTGCTATTCTATGGAGTTAATGCTGGTTTTGCTTCTGTAGCTCCAATCAGGTCCTCCCCTAGATGAAATGTCAATTGCTTACATTCTTCGTGACTTGTTGCATGCTGTCGATTACCTACACAGCGAAGGAAAGATCCATAGAGACATTAAAGGTATCAGCAGCAACTCTTCACATTGGTTTTGCTGTATTTTTAAAGTTTCTTTTCTTTCTTCTGTATGCAGTGACAAAATATAAGGTTTAGGCATAGGATGACGAAAGGAATACTTAGAATAATAATAGCATGTTTGGATCTGAGTTGCGCAAGGTTTTCTCGTGTTCCAAAGTTATATGGACATGATAATATCGAATCTATTAATTGTAAATTCAAGTAGATGTGCATTTTCATCTTGTTTTAATGGTTTTTTAAACATGCACTAAAACCATCTTGATATTTGTGTTAATGATGTGATTTAAACGACAAAGAACTGACTACTGAGTTCTATTTGTACTAATAAAAGACTACTAATGATAATTAAATAAGGATACAAATTAAAAATATATAAAAAGAAATAAAGAAATTATTCCTTAGAGTTCTTCTATGTTACTTGTTACTATAAACTATTCAAAGATATAAGTAGTTCTTATAAAGCTTAGGCCGTGCTCACCTTACACACTAATTTTGTGGGGTTTAGTTAGACCTATCGCCAAAATTTTAGCCTATCTAGATCTGTTAGTTGGCTATGATCTGTTTTATTAAACCCGCACTTGTCCACACTCTAAATGTCCTTCGTGTGAGAGGGTGTCAAGATCAGGTTATTCCACCTGTATTAGTCCATGCTTCTGATGTCTAATCCTAAGTGTGAGGGGGTGTGTCGAAGGTCCCACATCAATTAGAGATATGACCTAAGTTGTGCATGTAAGGCTTGGGTAATCCTCACTTTAGAAGTCAGTTTTCTGGGGTTAAGTTGGATTGAAACCCAAATTCTAGAAACAACAGTTTACACATGTGCATCCACACACACACACACACTAATAGAAGACTATTAATCCTAATTAAAAAACACAAAAAAACAAAATCTGAAAAATTAAGGATAATGGAAACTATTTCCAAGAGATGATTTAAGACACTCTAAACTATTTGAAGATATAAATATGATATTATAAGATATCCTCTGGATATTTAATATAGTTCTGTAGTCATGGAAATGTTCTTTTTACATAATTACATTTAATTTTGTAATTGACATTATTTACATATCTATTATGCAGCTGCAAACATTTTATTGTCAGAGAATGGTGATGTAAAGGTATGCTGTACTCTGAAAGAGTTTGTAATTCCTATTTGTGTATTTCGTATGACTTAAAAAGTGATACACATAATATTGTGAGATGTGGACTTAAATGCATACATCTGAATCTTGTGTAAAAAATGTCACCAGGTTGCAGATTTTGGCGTTTCTGCACAGTTGACAAGGACTATATCAAGGAGAAAGGTAAACACATTTCATCAAGGTTAAACCATTTATCAATTTAACATGGATGGGTTATTGATATAATATTTATTTGTTGCATCTAAATTTAAACTACGTCTGTTATTTTATAATTTATCATCCCGCTCTTAACCTCCTCTCAAGAGCACAATAGTGCCTTTTTCAATTGGGTAATCTAATCAATGTATAGACTCACCAAGTGAAAGAAATGTGTTGCCAAGTATTTCATGTCTTGGTGTGACATGAGTTCAGAAAACTGAATGTCAAATTGCTGGTTTATATTAATAGATCTAATTTTTTGTCATTACTAGAACAATTGCATCGAATGCTTTCTACTACGAAAAATATGTGGAATCTAAATTATTATTTTCATCTTTGACTGGATAATCTAATATATTTGATAACAGACATTTGTAGGAACACCATTCTGGATGGCGCCCGAGGTTATTCAGAACTCAGAGGGATATAATGAGAAGGTTGTAATATAGTATTCAACTACTCTTTTGTTATCTTATCTTTGGTTCCGTGCTTCCATTTTTATTTTATGTCATTGTGCCCTAAATTCATTTTTTACCCTAAGAATCATCTCTGTAATTCTGGATACGCAGGCAGATATCTGGTCTCTGGGGATCACTGCAATTGAGATGGCAAAGGGGGAGCCTCCACTTGCTGATCTTCATCCCATGAGGGTGCTTTTCATCATACCCCGAGAAAATCCTCCACAGGTTGTGTTCTTCAATATCAGACAAATCATTATTTCGTTTTGAACTATCTGATGTTTGGAAATGTTTCTGTTTTTATCTCATGTTTTAATACTGGATTCTGTCTCAAAGATTATTGCAATTTGTTTTCGTCATTTCTTTTATAAATATTCGATAACATTATACAAAATGAAAACAAATGAAATTTTCTAATTATTAGTGAAAATAGGAAATGAAAACAAATGGTTGACATTTAATCTCCTTTTTCTGCAGCTAGATGAGCATTTTTCTCGCCCCATGAAAGAATTCGTTTCGTCATGTTTGAAGAAGGTTCCGGCTGAGGCAAGTGTCTCTGCTTTCCATACACCTGCTACTGTTTTCTTTGTTTCTCTTGATAATACTTGTAGTTCTCTTATATTTGTTAATGAACAGGTTCTGTTTTATGTTTTAAATTGAGCAAAATGTTCAGTTTTGTCAATTGTGTGAGAACATCCAATTTTATTTTATCATGCTTTGTCTGGAACATCTTTTTATTGAGAAAAGCTTCATAAGAAATATTAATTAAATTATTTAGCTTTTGATTTCTATAGTTTGCATCCTAATTTAACAAGAACAAAGATACTTGCATTATTGACCCTGTTGACATTTCTCATTATTAACTTGAAGCGGTGGATTATTTAGTTTCCTTAATTAAAGGCTTTTTTAAACTAGGCTTTATTTGGAACTGGTGAAGTTGTTTCATCTATATCAATCTCTTAATTTCTCTCTTGTAATGGTTTCAATTCCAGAGGCCAAGTGCTAAGGAACTTCTCAAAGACCGTTTTATTCGGAATGCTAGGAAGAGTCCAAAACTTTTGGAAAGAATAAGGTGAGTTATTGATAAATATCTTGCTATATTTAGTTAAAAATGTCTATTCTTTTTTGCTTTTAGCTACTATTTTCTTCTCTTCGTTGTATTTATTCTGAAATCCTTTTTGCTTTTAGAAAAATAAATGCTGAGATTCTAAAGTAACATCTGAAATCCTCTTCACTGTGCGTTTTTAGCAAAAATTTTCATTTGAAAGTTATAATATTATTTCCCAGCTCGTGGTTTGACAAGATCATGCCTTGTGGTTTCACAGTAGAGAGCGTCCAAAATACCAAATTAAGGAAGACCTGGAGGCATCTAGAAATGGCCCAAGAGGCGAGGTATCGAATACTATGAAGGTAGCAAGAGATTCTAGAGTTGAAGAAATTAATCGACCCAGGTTGGTTGTGACTGTTGGCTACTGGTTTTTCATTTTGAAAATTGATTTTTTTTGTTAACAGTTTGTAATTTGCAGCAGTCAGGGTAAAACCTTGAAAAGTTCTGAATGGGACTTCAGCATTGGTGAATCGGAGGGTACTGGAACCATTCGAAATGCTTCGCGGCCACCTCAGTCTAGAGATAAGAAAACCGACGTTTCATATAATCAGCTTACCCAAAGAAAAGCTCTAGACGCTGGCTATCAAGGGGGATATGCCAATAGAAATGCACCCAATCAATCACTTGAAAGTTCCTTAGGGAAAGATCCTAGAGCTCCTTACCATCACGAGCATCCGGATAATCAGTTTGAAGATGTAATTGATTCTTACTATGAATATCTGTCTATGTTACAGAAAATGAACTTAATGAATTGAATGATATATTGATAGCCATATCTCTAAAGGGGAACCTTGAGGTGTTTTTGGTATTTACAAAACATTGGATATATTTATACTTTTCCATCCTATATTGCTACCCATTTTATCTGAAATAATCAACAACTTAAATGTCTTTGGTTTTATAATCATTAAAGGAGTTCACCTTGTCAAACCGTATGTAAATGCATTCTGAAATATTGATTTTGCAGGATGAATTATCTGGGAATGGATCTGGAACTGTTGTTGTACGCTCTCCCAAAGGATCAAGGCCATCTATGTTTCGTGACCATAGCTCCCTGGTAGTGCTCAAGCTGAGTTACTCTGATAAGAAACTGATCATTTGTGCAGTCAATGTGAATTTTATTTAATCCATTGTTGTCTAGCAGCATCATTTTCTGTGTCCATCCTTTGTCGCCACCAAAGGATTTATTAGCATACACTAAAAAATGATTAAAATGCCTGTGGTGGTATAATCATATAGAGATTTCCTCTTTAGATATTAAGTGAATGATTTGTGTCAGTCATAAATTAAAAATGGATTTCATACGAACTCGATGAAGTTTCATTTTAAAAACCATAAAATGTTTTGATCTTCTGAAATCTTCAATTTGCAGGATGAATTGTCTGAGAATGGATCAGGAACTGTTGTTATTCGATCTCCGAAAGGATCAAAGCCATCTGTGTTTCGTGATCAGAGCTCCCAGGTAGCATTCAAGCTGAGTTACTCTGATAAGAAATTGATTATTCATGTGTAGTCACTTATTGAGAATTTTAATGCAATGTAGTCCAGCAGCAGCTATGCTTCTTTCGATGATTCTTTGAGTGGAACCGTTGTTTTGCGTAGCCAACATGACGATTCTGATTCTCCACGGACTCCAAGGTCCCGACTGGGACTTCATGACAGAAACTCAAATGCCTCCCTTGAAGACAGTGCTGCAAACCTAGCCGAGGTTTTCTTCTTTTGTAATATATAAGTTGTGATTTCACTTGTGAGTTGATCAATGTGCGGCATGATGAGCCGTTTCCCCCTCCCCCAATTTTTGTATGAGTTTGTTTCCATGATGCATTTGGTTTATTCAAAGAACAGTTACCATTGCATTTCCCATTTTATATATTTGCTAGTTTACCCACACAATTTGTAGGGGATATATGTTTCTGAATCCACTTTTTAAGCACCCTTTTTACTTTTTCTTGTGCATATTTAGCCGTTTATTATTACAAGAGACACATGTTTGTGATTACTTCTTGGTCAAATTGGTATTTCTTATAAATAACACGTTCTTACCTTTTCGTCCCTACAGGCTAAGGCTGCTATCCAAGGAGGTCGAAAAGTGAATGCTCGGGAAAGACACTCCCGGGGGAAAATCAATAGCGATATACAGGAAAGCAAAAGAGATCAAATGACCAGCAGCACTGATTCTTCCAGGTATTTCTATAGCAATAATGGTTAAAATTCATTTGATGAAATAAAGTTTTGATTGTAAATTATTAAGGAACATTTTTTTTCCCAGATCATATCGTGAATATATTGATGCACAAAGGGGCATGTCAAAATCGCATTATGCCAGCGATGATGAAGAAAGTGCTAGAATATTATCATCGTCAGCGCCATTATCAGTTTTGCTCATTCCTTCATTAAAAGAGGTGAAACCATACATATATTTGATCCTTATTATTTCCAACTGTATGTTAGAACAAACATTGTGTTATGCCTTCCTCTCGTTCTAAATTAGCTTGCAATGCCAAGTAGAGCATCTTGCACTGTACTTTGGTTTCTTTCAGACACAATATTTTGTTTTGTTTGATTCTGGACTGTTCTAAATCATTGCTACATCTATTGTAAACAATAAGGATTTAATTTATTTGGAAATGAAGTAGAGTATGACTACCATTACTATTTAATAAAACATGATGATTTTTACGTGATGGTTTTTTACACTCTCATACTTTTTATATCATTAATGTAAACATAAATTTAAAAAAATAATAATAAAATAGATTAAATCATGAGGGAACTTATGTTTTCCTTGGGTTGGGGAACTGAGGATTGGACACATAAATTTTTATATGATAAGATGGAAGGTTTTGTATGCTTCAACAACCAAGAGTATGAATAGAATCTTTTCTAATCTGTTATTATTTGTTATAGCATATTTGTGTTGGTTGTTTCGGCCATTGCTAATGTTTTTGTTTGCTATATAGGCCATTGCTGACGATCCAGAAGGGCCAATTATGCGGGCAGTTATCAATTCTTTAATAAATATGGAGGGCACAAAACCTAGATCCTCTGATGTTCTTGTTAAAAAATTGCTTCAGAGATTAGCAAGGTTTGCCTTTTACTAATTTTCATTACACAAAACCAGTTTTAACGAAAACGAAAGTATCTCTCGCTCATTCTCTTGTGTGTGCAGTTCAAAGGAAGACTCATTGAAGGACCTGCAAGGATTGGCGAGCCAACTATTCAGCCAGGCCAAGTCAACCGAAGAAACCCAAAATGCAGAGGCTGATAACCGAAGGAAACAACATAACAAGGAACCTCATCCAAATAGCAACTTAAGCCCACTTGCAAGATTTCTTTTATCAAGGTTCTTGAAGTTACCATTTTTCCCTTTTTGAATAATTTAACAATAAATTGTAAATTATATGGCTTGGAGCATGCTTGTGAGTAATATTGATTCTTTGTTTCACAGATGGCAAGGCCAAACCTCACGGGATCTAAACCAATCTTGAGCCAAGTTAGAAGTTACTATTTTGTCATTTTTGTGTGGTTTCGTTTGATGCATTTATTTTGTTAAATGTACATATATATCATTATAAGAAATTGCTTTTCAATTTTCTATTATCATTAATCAAATTGTTTTTCTTTTTCTTTTTTTATCTTTCATAGTGATAGTGATTAGTGACAGTAGTGCTGTATAATTAAGGTTTTCTCACAGTAACATACAAATTGTAACAGACTTCATTGATTCTTATATTCCAATAGTTCTCTTCATGGGTATGGGAGAACAAGTTAATGCATAAATCACCCCTTCTCCCCATTATTTATCAGTTTATACAGGTTTTTGTTTAATGAATGCATAATTAGACTGGTGTGATTCTTTAATGAATAAGTTTGCAGCTACTGAAATATCTCATTGGTTCTTTTCTTTTGTTTATTTTACCAAGAGAATGATTACATGAATTATGAATTCTACAATAAGTTATAGAATGTTGCTGGGCTCAATGCAACACTCGTCATCCTTTCCGATGAAAATTAGAGGTTTCTATTTGAGGCACCTTCTAGGGTTGGAGAGTGTTTCATATCTCCCACCGTGGGTGAGTGAGCTTATGCTAGATCTGACTTTACTATATCTCCATCAACTCTTCTTTCAGTCTCTTACAATATGCAATCTACCAGCAAACATGTCCTTCATTTTTAAAAAAATATTCAGAATTTTTCCTTTCCTTAAGATTATTTCTAGAACTATTGTTTTGGATCTCCCTGCTGTATTAATGCTAGAATTTACGAAGTAACCTAACAAATTTTCAAATGTGAAATTCTTACTTGAATCTAGAAAAGACAAACAATTGACCCTTAGGCTTGAGTACAGCCTGAAAATTGATGGGACCAATGATTGAAGATTCAAAACCCAAGATAGTAAATATAGAAATACAATTCAAATTATTTGCAAAAATTCAACTAAAGAGAAATGAAGAAAGGGACTCCATTGTTTGGAAACCTAAGCAGATGGATCTCCATCCTCCCATCAAGACAGCACCCAGTTTCCCGCTTTCCCCAAGTTAAATTTTTTGATAGAACACTATGACATCGTTTGATTCATTAGCTGACCCCATTTAGTGGGATACAACTTGGTTGTTGTTGACCCGAAATTATATAATTTTCTCTTTGTTAACTAACTATTATTGGAATTCCTTCTATAAATTTTCAAATAATTGCATCCACTATTAGAGATCAAGTCATTAGGTGTGGAAGGTTGTTAAGATTTATTGAACAAGTTCTGCAAGTTTAATGCTTTTTTTCTTTAGTGTTCCTCTTAAGAAAGAGAGATGAAGGGAAGTAAAGATAAATGAGATGTGTAAAGTATTAACGATGTATGATAAATCTGTGGAACATCACTCATCGCTCATCAAATGGCTCACATAACTCGTCCACAGTAGGAGATATGAATCACTCTCCCACCTTAGTCTGGGCCTCTCTTTAATACTAGACGACACCAACAGATTGTTATTTTCTCATTAATTGATGTCTTGTGTCGATATGGTTAATGCAATATAGATTAAAATAAACATGAAAGATTCTTCTTCGGTGTTTGAACAAGGTATGGCAATTTGCAGATATGGATTATCTGTATTCAATAATCAAACAAGGGCAAATCTTTAATCTGATGGTCTAAATTACGTAATTGTACATTATCAGACAGACAGTAAGAAATCCACAACCAAATACAGAACAAGGGCTATAAAACAAATGTATTTGGCCTTGATAACTGTGTTCCAATAATATTTAAAGTTATCTTGAACAATTATTTTCTTCATTTGATACACAGCATTTGGATGATGAAGACAAAACATGTACTAAGTACTGACATCTCTTATCATTGCAAAACATGTTCAAAGTTTGCTAACAAGAACAATGTCTGATAAACCAGTAACTAATGAAATCATCATTTCAATATATAAAATAAACAGGGTAATAGTCACTTTGGTCCTGAATCTGTAACAAGTAGTCAGAATAGCCCCTCAATGTATCAAAACTTTAAAATAGTCGCGCTTTGTTAGTCAAAATAGTCTCAAACGCTTAAATAATCCCTTAATAATCACAATGACTCTTTTGATATAGGGACTAAAACGACATTAATTAAGTACATATAAGGACTAATATGACAATAAGTAAATACATTGAAGGACTAATATGACAATATTAACGAAGTATTTTAATACCAGAGACTATTTTGACTAACAAAGTGCACAATCAGAGACTATTTTAAAGTTTTGATACATTGAGGGACTGTTGTGACTACTCATTACTCATTCAAGGACCAAAGTGACTATTTTCCCAAAATAAATACAATTCACAAATCTAACTTATTGTCACCCCACCCGACCACCCCTAACAATAAAATACGTTTTAGAATGAAAAACCATTCATTAAATTAAAGTTTAAATAAGTTTTTCGTCCCTATAAATATAACGAATTTTGATTTTAGTCCCTAAAAAATTAAATTGAATGTTTTCATCCCCACAAAAAAAAAATATTTTATTTATAGTCCTTAATGGCCATGTTCATGTGAATATCAAGATTATAACTCTTATATTCAATTTGTATCCATGTTATCTCCTTTTATTATGTTCATCATTTATATGTTCATATTATGTTAAAAAAATGTTAAAAATATGTCAAAATTATATTCATTAGAGACCAAAAATAAAACAAAATTTTGTGAGCATGAAAACATCTCATTTTATTTTTTAGGGACAAAGACCAAAATTTGATATATTTACAAAGACAAAAAACTTCAACCCTTAAATTAATGTATATATTGATAATTAAAAGAATTTCCTATACAAAAAATTTAAACTTGAATTGGTGGGGTGCGCCAAGCCAATGCTATAGTGCAACGCATTAGCAACCCAAGAAAAGCCGAGTAACAAGCCAATGCTATGTGAACCATTGGTCTACATATCAGATATTAAACTGATAAGAACAGATACTACACTTGATCTTAGCCAAAAGATCAAGAAAGGTATGAGTTAAAAGAATGAATCCTGCTGCTTTTATATCTGACATTTTCTATGCTGCTTTCTTGATTCTTCGATGTGGGACTATTTCCCATTGTACGCATGTTCCTTACTATGTTTGACTGAAATCAAGAAAACCATCTAATATCACACCAGATTAAACGATGTATTTTTTATCATCGGAAACTTATGCTAAAATTTCTGTTGCAGATACAAAACTATTAGAAAATAATGCATGCAATGCATCATATTCAAATATGAGTCTGCACACTATAGTGCTGTGCAAAAATCTTGTTTACAACAACATGAAACAGTTCATGGACTATTTATTTATTGCTTCACTTAAAGGACTTGTTCACACTTGAAGTACATAATGCAAATACAAAACAGAAACTACATTGTAAATCAATACAACAAGGAACATAAGAAACATGTATTCCCAAATGATTTTGTAGGTTCATTAAACATAAGGAACAAGTATTCTCTGTGTGTCAGGGCCAGCTACCATATCATCCCATAGCAAATCCGAAAGTAACATTGTTATTTCTCCAACCTTACCTGTAATAACATAGACAATCAAGATTTGTGAATTAGAAGACCTATTTTCCAAATCGTGAATTGAATCTTATGAATCGTAAGATACATTACTAACAGAAATATGACAATTTTTTAAATAAAAAATAATTGGGACGGCAAAGTTATAAGTTCATATTTCATCTACTAACGTCATCACAATGAATCAAGATTCAACATAAAGAGACTAGATTCAAGACGAGACTCATATTGAATCTAGATACATATTAGAAATTTGTACGGATTAAGCTCAATCTTTAATCAATAGAAATGTGAATCGCATGTGCCGTAAGATAATGATAACCATTACGATGGTTCATGTTTTTCAATAGTAAGAAGAAAGTATCAAAGGTTAATGCTTCATGCCAAACAAGGATAGATAGACACAGGTAATTTCTGTCATTAACTTACCATCACCAATTGGTTGATCATCCCACATGATGATAGGCAAGACAGGAAGTGTGCTTCCTACATACATCATTTCAATAGTACCTCTAGCTTCATCCACAGTCAGATTTTTAGTAGTTACACTTTTCAGAACACCTTGATCAACCAACTTTGGTGCAAGTTCAAGAAGCCTTTTAGCAGTGCAACCATATAGAATGTTATCAAAAAAAGGCATAACAAGTTCCTTTTCTTGAGTTATGAAAGCAACATTCACATTTGGTCCTTCAGCAATATAACCAACCTCATCAATCCATATAGAACCAAATGCTCCTTTCTCTTCAGCTTCCAATACTGAAAGTACATTAGGAAGATAGTTCACATTTTTCATTGTAGCAAATAAAGGTGCCTTCATTGGTACACTGGAAGTAATCACTTTGACACCTTCTTTGTGCTGAGAGAAATCATGATCAATGACTACTGCGTAGAATGCAGGTGTTGGACATCCTGAAGATGACAGTAAGAAATCTCCAGGACCTGCACTTAACCAGTATCTTAGAGTTCCTTTCTTCAATTTTGATACCGCAGTTAATTGTATTAGAATGCTGCGAAGAGTTGATCGCGAAAAAGGCGAGGATATCATTGCTTTTGAGGCTGATCTTAAGAAACGGTCAAGGTGAGCATCCAACTCATAGAGGTGTCTTGAGAAAACAAACAATATAAAAATCAAGATCAAAGAAAAATACGAACATTCAAACAATAATGTATTTTTTTTAGCTCTCCAGTTCCTATAGGGGAAAGGGCACATAATAATTTGGACTTCGACTGTATGGTAAGGAAAGTCTGGGGATCGAACTCAGGTGCTTCCCGAGCGACTCAGCCTTAAATAAAGTTCATTAACCACTTGATTTAATAATGCTTTGTTACAAGAAAGAAAAATAAACAAATTAGAATTACCCTTGAAAAATAATAGCAGTATCAAACACACCATGGCCTCTATGTACCATGTGATCATCTATTGGGATTACCATCATTGCTGGATCAAGTATGATACCTCCATATACACTAGAATACATAGCTGGATATGGTTGTTTCTCCACTGAACTCCATGTTTGATGTAGCTTTTCTAGTATCTGATGAATATACAGCCAGTGAAACTTGCAAACTTCAATTTATTAATTGTAGTAGTTAATCAAAGAATATAACTACAAAAACAACAAGCCTTATCTTTTGAAGCACTGAATACGACACTGACACGGTAACATGTAGACACCGGTAATAACTTGAGAAAATTAAAGTGATTGAATGTAATCACATGCATAGGTGTCGAGTCAGTGTCAAATAGAGACATATGTAGGACACCAGAGACAGTTTCAAAATAAAGTGTCGATGCTACATAGTTCCTATTCCACTGTGTAAAGTCAGTTACATGTATTGAACGACGCTATAATATTCTATCATTATTATAAGACGGTACTTCAAAAAAGTGAAGGTTGAAAATCTTACCTCAGATGATGAAGAGAACACATGAACTTTAAAATCACTATCAATTTCAATCTCTGTACACACCAAGAAAGAAAACAAATTTAGCCAAAACAAATACAACAAGAACATTATACATTCAGAATCACTAAAGTTTCATCCAAAATAAGAACTAGTAAATCAAAACCAATAAAGTTTCAAATGAGAATAGGATCACAAAAACTGAAGGCAACCCAACTCACCAGAGGTTGCAGTGGTCTCAGTAGGATTCCCCATGAGGTAAAGAAAAAAGTCAAAATCACAAATGTATGTATGTAAAAAACCTCTGTACTTTGTGAAGAGCTACAAAGCAAGAGAAGGAATGGTGGTGGTGGTGGTATAGTAATTAATAGCAGGAAAAGAACAGAAGAAAATGACAAAGGTGGTTGTATAAAACTATAAATTATTGTTTGTTTTGTTCCTTTGTTTGTTTGTTTAACACGGAATGAACACTTTGCTGTGTCTCCTTTCAGAATTTTATGTTGTTATACAATTGGAAACCACTATCTTTCGTCATTGTGATAATGATTGGATAACTAGCCATTGTTTTGCTAGTGGAAAAGTGTCACATGTGTCTCTCATGTTCTATGAAGCACATGTAATCTTTGAAGTAGGCGTGTTTCGGTATCAAATATGTATTATATCCGACACCAAGTTCAAGTCAACTTTCCATGATGAAACTATCACAACATTAGTATCACAAATATATTTGGTTGCTATTATTTGCACCCCAGTTTTTGCTACTACTCGGCCACTGCATTTTTCCCAATCCAAATGCATACATATAAACTAAGCGGAAAAGAGTTTTGCTAACATGTGTAAAGGAGTCTAAAAAATGAAACATTGCATTGAAAAAACAAAATTAAACTTTTAAGAAATTGAATGCTTGATCTCTAAAACAACATTTTTCTTTTAGTTCGTTTGTGATACATGTTGGTATTTATCAATTGATTCTCGTTTGATAAAAAATAGACACACCATTACTAACCTTTTATTATTTTAATGAAAGGAGAATGTTAAACAGCACTCTAAAGGCATTGGTTAAACAATCAAAAGAAATAAGTTTTTATTTAAAATTTATGTAATTATTACTTAATCAAAAGTAATTGTTTATATTTTCAAGACAATAATTTTATTTTTAGATTCATTAACCAGTGTACCAATTAACAAGACCCTTAATAAAATGAGACACACCCTAACTCAACATATGCACTAAAATTTCTACGGCCTATTTGAACACTCTATTAACATTTGCCTATAAAAAATTATTTATTTTAAATATTTTGTATTAAATATTGTGTTTGTTGAAAAGTCTTTTAACAAGATTTAGAAAGAAAAAAAAATAACATGTGTATTAGCCATAAAACTAATATGAGATTTGATTATGTTTTAACCACTTGGGTTGTTTGGTGGTTTTGACTTGGGATATGGAAATATGATCATCTTAAGATCTCAGTTCAATTCTCCTCAGTGCAACGAGCTAGTTTGACTTCTTTAAAAAAAATATGTTTTGAAATTTCTACATTGGCTTTTTGAG
The DNA here is from genome assembly GCA_946800305.1 of Medicago arabica. Classification (NCBI taxonomy): domain Eukaryota; kingdom Viridiplantae; phylum Streptophyta; class Magnoliopsida; order Fabales; family Fabaceae; genus Medicago; species Medicago arabica. Next base: position 44,063,622 of record OX326971.1, on the reverse strand, counting down.
TTTATCGGTTAGCATAAACATTTTTGACATTACTTGAGAAAATTTATGATAACAGTTTATAAAATGTCTATCATCATTTTAACTTATTTTCATGAGACATAAGTTGTTTATGTATAAGCTCCAATATGTTAAGGGTTTATGCAAAAATAAGTTAATAAAGTTATTTTTATTTATAATCAAAGTATATTATGTGAATAACGTATATGGTCAAATTAAATCACTTATTTTAAAATAGAGGGAGTATCTAATTCTAAACAAAATGCATATAAAGGTGGGCTGGCCCTGAAGATAAAGGACAAGGATATGGGGCTATGATTGCTAGAAAATAAAAGGAAATATTTTTTAAGAAAATAAGGGGGAGTTTTTTTTTTTTGAAGGAAGGGGGGAAGTTTTTTAGTGTAAAAAGCACTTTAGTCAAATTCAGGGATCAGGTGTGGTTAGTAATATGTCTGTGTGTGTAGCAGCAGCCATATATTATTGCAACATAAGGCCAAACCAAACCTAACATGACTTCCTCAAAACCCAAGTTTAAGTCCACATGATGAACCTATCACAACATAAGCATAAAAAATATATTTGGTTGCTATTATTTGCACCCCACCTATTGCTTCTATTCTGCCACGATTTGGATACCGTCTAAAAGTATACTTTCAGACCGCACTACATACTGACTCCAAATGTAAATATATTTGAACTAAACAAAAAAAAAATATCTTGCTAACATGTGTATACAGGAGTATAAAAAATAGAACTATTGTATTAAAAAAATAATTTTAAATATTTAAGAAATTGAATGCACGATTTTCACTGCAACATTTACTCATCTTTTCTTTTTTAATAAAAAATTAGTCACACCCTAACTCATCTTATGCACTACAATTTCTAAGGCCTATTTGAGCACTCTACTAATCATATTTTGACACACAACTAACCTCATAACACTCAATAAATCCTTCTACTGCCTGTCCTTTCCTTTTACACAGCTTGATAGAGGTAGATATCAAACGAGAACATTTACTCTCTATATGATATAATCATTTCATTTTTTCTACATAATTTCATAAATTTATATTTACCCTTTGCACATTCTTTTCCTTATGATCTTGTCTCCCGATTAGGAAAATTAGAAATGTTACATGGTACATTGGTACTTCTCTAAATAGTAAAATTCAATATAGCTCATAAATCTAATATGACACACAATTGTTTGGTACATTTGGTCGTTCCATATAATAAGATTACTTTGAATGTGGTTGGTCTTTTCTGACTGGGATTGTTATAGCAGACTCAATTCAAAGTATGACTCTAAATGTTGAATGATTTATTGGTCTCTGCATAACTGGTGAATGAAGTTTATCATTGTTCAGTAACATTTTGCTTGTTTTAAATTTAGTAGGTTGATGTATTTTATTATGCAACTATAACTTTGTTTGTTGTCACAATTTTCTTGGTCATGACCATCATGCATTTTATATGTCACTGCTAGTTAAACTGAAGCACATGCAGTGTTAGTTACTAACGGTGCATTAAGTATTTGGTTGATTAGCATAATGAATTACTATGTGGCTGGTTGGTGCAGGAAATATATATAGTAAATATGGAGCTGGTATTGATTATTAGTCAAATTCATATATACATATATGTGCTTCTCATTTAAATTGTAAGTTATAGTGATCAAGATGTTTGGTTGCAGAGTTGAATTGGAGGTAATTGCTTATAGTGCTTGGAATGTAAATGTTGCTTGATCAATCAAGTATCTTTTAAGACCAAGTTGTAATAATTTACGAGCACTTCTGTTGTAGCACACCAATTCAGTAAGTTACTACTTTTTTTTTGTTGAACTAGTTCATGTTATTTACTTTATAACAAAAGAAGATCAAATAGAGATGAAAAACAGTATAAGCTAACTTGTGTCATTGCATTAAAAGCACATGTTAAGAAGGTAAAAACTAATAAATGACGAATTTTGTATTTAAAAAAATAAAATTTTAAACCTTTAAGATATTAAATGCATAATTTAGAGTAAAATATTTCTATACTTAGTTAATTAATTTGTGTAATAAAAGCATATGTTAACCTCTCCTTATTAAGGGTTTATGCAAAAATAGGTTAATAAAGACATTTTTTATTTATTCAAATATGAAATTTGTTTATAAAAAATTAAATTAGGAGTCATTTGAACGTTTACGAATAACATCAAATGGAAGCAGAAGGTCTAATCATACGTGCGACAACCATAATAGATAAACAAAACCTATATTTCTTTAAAGTCAGAGCGAGTGTGAAGGAAAGATCTAACAATTTATTCATCAATCACAATTAAGAGGTGACCCAAATTTGATCAATCTTTTACTCCCTTGGTCCTAAAGTAATGACATAGTTGATTATTTCAAACATTTCAATGTCCTTTTTTTTTTCATCTTAAACATATTTAATTATGTATTAGCAATGTTATAGAAATTTAATATTTTATTAAAAATACATCGAGACAAATCCAACAACATATTTTATACCGTCCTTATTAAAAACAATTTTTATGCTATCATTTGTCTTTATATAATAGTAGAAAAATATGATCAAAACATATTACGTGAATAATACACATGATCAAACCAAATCAATATTTTAAGATAGGAGGAGTATCTAATTCTAAACAAAATAACAAGCACCCAACAAACCCTAATCACAACTTCAATCCAAAAAGTCGTACTTTAAGCTATAACTAAATAAATTTGCTTTTGGCTGGAAATTATTAGGATGAATATAATATAATTTTAATATATGGCCTCACCACTATTGTTTTTTGCTCAAATGTATCTTCACCTTCTCAAAATTTATACTGCACAGCAGTGGTAGATTCCAGTTACATTACTAGGGACAGTGGAATCTTCGTTCAGTCTTGCTTGAAAGTTTGCGAAATTTTTTAGATAGCAAGTTGTCCAACAATAAACTAAATTGTCTTTATCTTTTGGTTTTTCTGGTTCAATCCTGCTACATGAAAATTTAATTAAGTAATTTATCACATTAAAAAAACTCACTTAGATTGGTTTGGTAGTATTAACTTGAGACCGTATTCCTCCGCAAAGTTCAAGTTCAATTCTATTCGATACCAATTTAGATGGATTAGTTCAACTTAAAAAAACACTTATCGCATTAAAAAAATTATTTATTTGATAATATCAAACCTTCAGCTTATATGGATACCTTTTGAAATCCTATTAAAAAAATAGATACCTTTTGACATGTACACATTCTGTCTTATTTTAATGATCATATTTGAGTTCTCGTTGCTTTTAGGAAAATGATAGTTGTGTCGATTTTAATAATAAAATTAGTAGTAGTTAGTACTATGTAAACTAGCGGACGTACCCGTCTTTCCGTTCTTTTTATTGCGCTAACGTTTGAAAATTATGAACGGTATTATTTTTTCTGAAATTTTGGTTTTGATTAAAAGTAAACATATATAAATGTTGCTTTTTTTTAATGACACGAACAACAATATTTATTATAGAAAAAATTGTTTAAGAGTATAATTGGAATAATGAAAAAGTAAATATAAATATATTCATCTAGTTTGTTATACTCCTTAAAAAAAACTAGTTTGTTATACTTTTTAAATGATAAAGAAAATATATATATATACACATATATTCATATCGTGTTTGTTACATTTGTTTTAATATTTAAATTTATTCTTATCTATTTGTTACATGTTTGTATTGAAAATCAAGGGTATTTTTGAAAAGAAAAGTTCAACCCAAAAATGCTGAAAGGAGTAGTTTTCTTTATATATATATATATATATATATATATATATATATATATATATATATATATATATATATATATATATATATATATATATTAACTCGCTTTGATTAATTTTGTTGAAAATACTTTTAGATAACCTTAATCGTAAATGAGTGTTTATAACAAAAGAATACAAAAAGAAAGATTTTCGAATAACTAAAAAGAGTACAACTTTATTAATTCATTTAATAAACTAAAAATCTTAGGATCGAATGTGACTATGTATTCTTAAAACCACAAAAATGCATATAAAGGTGGCTTGCCCCTGAAGATAAAGGAAGAGAATGTGGGGCTATGATCTCTAGCAAATAAAAGGAAATAGTTAAAAAAATATATAAATAAGGGAGAGGTTTTTTAGTGTAAAAAGCACTTTAATCAAATTCAGGGGTCAGGTGTGGCTAGTAATATGACTGTGTGTGTAGCAGCAGCCATAAATTATTGCAACATAAGGCCGAATCAAACCTAACATAACTTCCGCAAAACCCAAGTTCAAGTCCACATGATGAACCTGTCACAACATTAGTATCACAAATATATTTGGTTGCTATTATTTGCATCCCACTCTTAGCTACCTCTCAGCCACTAAATTATTCCCAATCCAAATGTATACATATAAACTAAACCGAAAAGGAACCCATTTAGGATGGCCTAGTGGTATTGGTTTGGGATCTGGAAGTGTGCTCCTCCTCGAGATCTCGGGTTCGATTTATGCATGTTAGTATTTGTCAACCGATTCTCATTTAATAAAAAAAATAGACACGCTCTTATTCATCTTTTCTTTTGTAATAAAAAATATACACATCCTAGCTCATCTTACACGCACTACTACTCTATTAATCATATTTTGACACACAACTAATCTCATAACCACTCAATAAATCCTTCTATTGTCTGTCCTTTCCTTTTATTACTCAGCTTGATAGAGATAGATATCAACCGAGAACGTTTACTCTCTATATGATATAACTATTTCATTTTTTCTACATAATTTCATATATATTTATCCTTTGCACTCTCCCGATTAGGAAAACATATTATAACATGGCACTTCACTAAATAGTAAACATTTAAGATTGCTCAAACATCAAATATGACACACAATTGTTTGGTACATTTGGTTGCTCCATATAATAAGATTATTTTGAATGTGGTTGGTCTTTTCTGACTGGGATTGTTATAGCAGACTCAATTCAACGCATGACTCTAAATGGTGAATGCTATTTATTGGTTTCTGCATAATTGGTAAATGAGGTTTATCATGGTTTGGCAAGATTATGCTGGTTTTAAATTTAGTAGGTTGCTGTATTTTATCATGCAACTATAACTTTGTTTGTTGTCACAATTCTCTTGTTCGCCATCATGCATTGCATTTTATGTCACTGCTAGTTGAACTGAAGCACATGCAGTGTTAGTTACTAACGGTTCATTTAGTATTTTGGTTAATTAGCATAATGAATTAGTATGTGGTTGGTTAGTGTAGTTAATAAGTAGTAAATATGGAGCTGGTATTAATTATTAGTCAAATTCACACACACACACATATGTTTCTCATTTAAATTGTAAGTTATAGTGATCAAGATGTTTAGTTGCAGAGTTGAATTGGAGGTAATGGCATATAGTGCTTGCAATGTTGTTAACCAAAAAACCCTAATTTCTAAGATATGTTTCAACCCACATGTTTGAGTCAGTGTGCTGGATAAAGTAAATTTCTTGTACTCACAAGTTTTATTTCTTGTTTATTTCATGGTTGAACATAATGGGTAGGTCTAAAACTGTCATTTCTCTGCGTTTCTCGAGTTGAAAATAAGAGGTATGACTAAAACTGCAAAAAACATAATAATTTAGAGACGATTTTATTCGATTTGAAAGAGGCAGAACCATTTCCGTGAGCTAGTCAAAATACAAGGACCAAAAATATAATTAAACTTAAAGTTTTTTATTAAAAAAAATATTTAGTAATTTTTTACGGGTGTGTAGTTGTACTAATTATTCTATTATTATTGATGCCTAAAGTTTTGTTCTACTATTCATAATGTCCCAAGTTTTGTTATTTTAATCTAACATTAAGACGAATACTCTATGCTTGTTTGTCCCTTTTTTTTATTGCATTAATGCATGTAATTATAAACAATATTTTTTATGAAATTTAGAATCTGATTAATTTTTTTTTTTGGTCAAGTAGGTTAGAGCTCACACATTTATGAAATTTAGAATTTGATTAAAAAAAAATTTGGTCAAGTGGGTTAGAGCTCACACAATTGATTGTGAAGAAGTGAAGTGTCCGAGGTTCGAACCCCGACCCCTGCATATAAAATGCAATATCCATACCAACTGAGCTAAGCTCACATGAATAGAATTTGATTAAAATTATATGTATATTATATGTATAGATGTTTGTGATTTACAGTAAAGATGCTTATCCTTTTCATTTACACAACAATGTAGAAAATATAATATAAACTCTTACCCTTTTCAATGACACCAATAATATAACATTATTATAGAAAATTTGTTTGATCGTATAATTGAAATAATAAAAGATCCAGTCTAAAATCTTGTACGTCCTTTATATAATTTTATGATAATATATTGTAGTGAGGTAGTTCATATTTTAATGATATTGAACTATTTTTTAATTAATTTAAATAATATTATTAAAGGGATAAAATAGTAAATAAAATACTTTAAATGAAAGGTAGAATTAGAAAGGGAAAAAGTCCCCTATTTATTCCCATGTATACTTTTTTTTTTTTAAATATATGTATTTGCATGTGATCAGAATTTTAAAGCTTGTGCAACTTCTCTAACACTCTAACTTAAAACAACTTCATAACATAATTCTTTTCATGACATTTGGTTTTCAATATACAATCCTACCATCCATTGACTCTATCAACACCATTTTCGTCTCAAAGAAACAATAATGTAACTCAAAAATTCTTTTCATTTCTATTTTTTGTTTTCTATGCAATAACAATATGAAATTTTATCGAAAGGATCCTTAGATATGAAGGGAAAAACAATTTTGAAATGGTCAATAAATTGGATGTTTTTAGGAAAATGTTAACTAATATACTCGAGACACTACTTAAGAACCAAATATAATATGTATTACATTAGAGTAAATTAGATTTTGATATACTTGTTTCAAAGTCCGATCATAATTCTAATTAAAGACTTTTCAAAAAAAGAATCTAATTGAAGAAAACAATTTCTTCTATTTGAGTGTGAAAGGGTGGTCCAATGATGCTCGATTGCTCGACATTGAACTCCCTATGGACCCTTCTACATGGCTTGCTCCACTTAGGTCTACTTTTAGGTCTTCTTGGTCATATTGAGCCTTTAATTTGTAGTTTCTAGATTTTTTGTTTCACTTTGGCCGGCTGTAAAAGATAAGAGAAATATTCAAGAGTGGGACATGTCATGTACTACCTATCGTTTCTTTAAAAAAAAAAATTACTACTTATCATATTTAGGCTCTCATGATTTTTCTTTTTAAATATTTTCAACTTACAATACTTTGTTACAGTTTCCCTAAAAAAAAAATCTTCATTAGACATCTTTCGAAGTAATTTTTTAGTGACGATGTTATTATGTTAGAATTTTTTCTCATTTGTCAACATTTGAACTCTAAACTTTTAGCTTCTCAACTCCTATAATCTTTTACCTCAAACCAATTGAGTTGCTACCCAACCCCGTTTCGTTTCAAAGTATACTATGAAAGGTTAAAATAAAACATTGGTTTTCTCAATAGTGATATTGATATTATAAGATAAAATCTTTTGAAAAAAAAACTATTTTAAAAAATAAATAAATAATTTGATTAAGAAACCTCATTGTTTTTCATAATTCCTTTCTAAAAATGTGGAATCAAGTCTATTTTACAAATTAATTGTATTGAATTTGAAGCGAGTACGGTGACATATTGTGATTTATTCAAAGTTTTAATATGTAGTTTTTGTCAAATTTACACTGGTTCAAAACCACCTGGATTTTGTTAAAGCTAACTTATCACTTGAACAAAGTTCTAGCCTCTTATAACTAAATGTCATGTTTTTGGAAAAACCATTTCAACAAAAGAAAAAAACCGAACAAATCCCTCCTATCTTTTTTGTCCCATTTAAAAAACTTTTTTAGGGAAAGAAGAGAAAGCCATCATAAGGGCCGGGAGTACTACTTGGAATCATGTTCCATAATTCACCACAAGGGGAAAAAAGAGTTGGATGATGTGAAGAACTAAAAAAGTGATTGAACCCTTTCTACATAAATGAAGAAAAAAGCCAAAAGAAAATTTGTGGTTCCATAATGAGACCAAAAATAATGAAAACTATATATATGAAGAAAAAAAAATCCTAGTAAAAAAAAATACAAAACCACCTTAGTTTTGAAGCTCATGATTCCCTTGTGTTTGTATAAGTTCCAAACCTAAGCTTTTGGCGTTTGGCCTTTAGCACTTACTTAATATTCCTTACCTTATTTTTCAAAGCCATCATAAAATGACACAAAATCATTATAAAGAGTGTGACCATAAGATCTTAAATTAAATTATGAAAAAGTCCAAAGTATAGTGTCTTCAATATTGTACACCCCGTGGTATGCTATTTTCATGCACACGCAGCTGGCTGCTCTTTAATTCTTTGTCCATATACATAACCCCCAATATATAACTCAAACTAAAATTGGTGCTATACTCATTGCTTATTCAATCATGCACATATCACATATATCCAATTTCAACCTTAATGTACCTTAAATAAAGGACACACTGTCCAATTTCATCATCACTATCATTATGATAAATTTTTGCAACCAATCAAGCTATTTGCCTTTGCTAAGGCTATAAGTACATAGCACTATGATGGTTTTGTTAGTGGAACTGTATTTTCAGTCTGGTGAATATTGTTAGAACCGGAAACAATGTTTGTTTCATTGTTGGGAAATAAGAAGCCTAGCCCGTGTCTCTCGACTGAATAGTTAGGCAAGCAAATAATGGGGGTGTAATCATTTGTATTCTATTTTGGAATATTTGAATTTATGCAACCAAGTTGGTTGACTCCAGTGACAATGAGCTCCTTCTAAGGGTATCTGAGAAATACCGGGTTTGATTTTCAGGGGAACAACGTTTGGCCAGTGAACATGCCTCTACGTACAAGTTGGATAAGTCGTTCACCATTAGTAGGTCGGAGACCGGTGTGAAAGCAAAAAAAAAAAAGAATTTATGCAATTAATTCTTTTTGTTTTGGTTAAAAAAAATTGCATCAGAGATTCTATAACTCATTTTAAAGTTTCAAAATCTTTTTCCATGTCAAATTAATTTTTTAATCTTTAAAAACGTCAATAATGTTAAGATCAAACTTCACTTTCTTCTATTTATACTATAAGTTTTGTTTGACCATTCAAAGAGGTAAATTATAGTATCTCCAATTTATCAAAATAACATATAAAGTGCATCATTGTGATTGTTATTATGGCTTCGTTATTGTCATTCATATAGGGTCTAAATGTAGTGTTGGGTGGTGAAATATTTTTTATATTATATCATTCAAGGATTATGTGTACAAACTTGTCATAGAAGTGGAGTAAAAAAAATATATCGAAGTATAATGTGTAATTACTTCTAAAAATATTAACTAATTTTACACGAATAAATAAATGATATATTTAAAATTTTAAATTGAGTTAAATGATTTTTTTTTTTGAAAGAGAGTTAAATGATATTTGATATTTTTAACTAATTTTCTTTTTCTTCGATTTTCTTTATAAGAAATGATTTTACTCAATCGAAATTGTTAAACATTAAATATGAACATCTTTTTCGACTGCAATTTAAACATCCTTCGTCACGTGTGGAACACTAATCTCTATTGGTTTCTCTCACAAAAATAAAATAAATTAGAGACATCAATGTAAAATAAATTGATGTTAGCTTCCTTTGCTTTAATAGTAAAAACTTATCTGCTTTTACTAACTGATTATCACTAACAATCACACAATTAGAGACATCAATGTTACATGGCAATGACATTTATACCAACTTTCCATCATTGAATATTGTTTAGCCATACCAATGGCAAACACCAATTTTTCAAAGTGTCTTTTTATCCAACTTTCCATCATTTGCATCACTACACTTACAATAATGTAACTGTTGCAATCTTTAGGCAATAGGACACAATAGGGAGGGGGCCAACCAGGGGTAAGGGTTTGAATGGATTGATGAGTAGTTTGAAAAAGGTTACTTGTTGATATTATTGGCTTTTAGGGGTTCACTGCACTACCTGCTCTAAAGTTCAAACCAGGCTAAGTAGTAAAAAATAAAGATAAATTTACAATGTTAATAGGAAGTGCATTAAATTTGTCCCTTCCACAAGTAGATAGGTAGCTAGCTATAGTTCTCACTTATCAAGTAGTCTAAAACTAGCTCTCAGAACCCCCACGTGAAAATCAACCAAGGCCATCCCCTGGCTACCTCACCTTCTTCAACTACTTATTAAATGTAACAAAACATACGAAAATCATATGTATCCTTAATTTGGTGGAGCTAGCTATTGAGAAGAGTATCATGTTTTGATTATTTTGTACATGCATGTGTCAATGTGTATTTAAATTACAAACAAAATAATTTCAATAAGGATATACCTATTTGGAGGGTCTTTTTGTAAACTCAGTGGGTCGGTGCCAAACAAGTTCTCCCGTTGTAGAATCAAGAAAAAATATACTTTATCGAGAAGAGGTGTTTTATGTAGCACTCTGTCTTTTTGTATGTCTTGTTTAAAAAATTTACGTAAGATTCTAGATTAAAGAGATTGAGTGTTTATTATGTATTACTACATTATTTCATAAATGAGTTATATATATATTTAAGATCTATTTAAATATTCAAAAAATGATGTTTCTTGATGACGATTTAAAAAATATAGCTAACGTAATGGTCATCAAAGAACATATTCAAATCAGATGAGTGTCCTACCTATTAAAAAAAAAATTGTTCCTTGGTGTTCATCCGATTTGAATACGTTCCTTGATGACCATTATGTTAACTACATTGCTTTCTTGAAACAAATTGAACAATATCTAAAGCAATCCTAGAGACAAAGATTGCAACCAACTTGAGTATCTCACTTTCGAGTTAATAGTGACTCACAACTCGTTTTCAACTGGTTCAGTGGCGAATATTAGGCCATAGAAGAAGCCCTAATCAGTTACTTGGAGAAATTCAAGACACCTATACAAGAGTTCAAAAAATTCTATTCGAAAACGTATAGCTAACATAATTCTATAGTTTTTCAATCCTTGCAAGTACCATCAATTTTAGAAACAAAAGTGTGTATGGTGGCCATTAGTCTAACATGCATCGAGAAATTATAGGACTACCTCTTGAACGAGACAATTAAATTATCATTGCTAACAAATTATGCATGAGGGAATCTTCCGAACCTTTACTATTATGTCTTGAAGAACATGAAGCATAACATGTGGCTAGGGAGATTCATGAAGGAATTTGTGGAAATTACTGTGAGCTAGGACCTTAACATGAAAGGTCCTCGACCATGATAGTATTGGCCAATCCTACAAATAGATTGCAAATTAGAAATAGTGCAGCAATTCGACAAAGGATATAGGTTTGCCTTTGCCAACCAGCTATATCGACTACCTGGGGTACTTTATCAATTAATGACCCTTCAACACTTAGGGACTTAACATCCTTCTTCATGATATTATCTTATAAACCTTTAAACACAAGACTTTTTGGGTTAATGAAAATCATTTGACTAAGAATATTATTTCATTCCTTAAGTTTGAAATTAAATTTTACACAATTATCACCCATCTTATGATATAAATCTTGAATCATAGAAGAAATTTTATTGAAAAAATTAACATGATATATGTCGCCAATTTCGCAAGAAGATCTTTCAGTAGACCATTGATATATTTTATTTGCGTCATATCATCAAAGAGTGAAAATGCATCTTCTAAGCTTTTGTTCATCAAGACGCCTCCGACGGATGTGTCTACCATCACCTTAGTTGTGCCAAGAAGGCCGATGTTAAAAGTTTCAAAAATCAAGCATTTTTTCATCCCATGTGGAGGTCTTGAATTATGCATTCCATTGCAACATTCCCAAGATTCATATATCAACTCTCCTTCTTTTTGTAAAAAGCTAGTTATTTCTTGTCTCAATTGCATAATTTTATATATAGGGAAATATAATATTTGCAAGGAAGGATTGTCTCAATTTCTCTGAAGTCTTTATACATCCTGCGCACATAGAGTGTATCCAATCAATAGCTCTATTCCTCTGTGAGAAAGGGAATATTTTAAGTTTTATGGCATCATTACAAACTCATTTTATTCTAAACTGACCACAATAATTAAAATTAAATCATATAAATGGAGGTATGGATCATCCGTTAGCAAATCGGAAAATTGACATTCTTGATCAAAGAAATTAAATCAAGGCCTATTTCAAAATCATTGGCTTCTATCTCCGGACACACAATACTAAAATGTGGTTTCGTTGCATTGAAAATAACATAATATTTTAAATCACAATTTTCAGCCATGTTCATTTTCTTTAATTTTTTTCTTGTTTGTTGATGGAAGAATCTCTCTATCCTAGGAACTTGTTAAACAATTTTCCAAGGACTTCGAGTCCTTCACATCCAAACAAGAAAACAATTCAAGATCAGAAAATTAAGAGACAAAATAGAAAAAGAAAAAGAATTAGAAAACATTTACATTGAATTTTGAAAAATCTTAGTGATAAATCAGCAAATGCACGATTTTTTTGTCGTAAGAAAAATATTGATCTTGCAGGGACTTCTGAATCTCTAGGTTAATTTTTCTTTTAACTAAGCAAATAAAAAATATTTTTTGATTTTTACAAGATTGACGAATGATTTTGGTAAAATATTTTAACAATATATTAAAAATATCTTAAGATTGTGGATTTCCATCACTAGTTAGATTTCAATACCAAGACCCTATGTCGATATGCAAATTAACATTATGAAATACTTGTTTCACCTTATAGCTACCATATTTAGTTATTTACCTTTGCCTTTCTACAAAGATTGATTCCTAATAGTACGGATTATAATGTTATAATTATTTAATTCCTTTAAAAATGTTTAATTATAACTAAATGATTATTTGATCTTGTAATGCTTAAATCAATTGTCACTTTGATTGGACAAGTCCAAACAACCATACATGTAATTCATATAAACAAATGATTATTTAGTCTTGTTATGCTTATATCAGCTATCACCTTGATTAGTCAAGATAAAATAATCATATGCCACAATTTTAAAAGCACCAAGATAAAAACCAAAACATTGCAACAAGACTTGGATTTTAAGGAAATTTTATCACGGTGACTTTATCCACAATCCCAAGATCAAAATAGTCTACCCATAAGAGTTCATTTTAGACAAAAAAAAAATTAAAAGTAAAGAAACTAAAATACTTTATTAAAACTAACGAAAAGACGGACATTGTTTGTCTTTCCGTTCTTTTTATTGTACTAACGTGTGTAGATTATCAACGATATTTTATAAAGAAATTTGCATGTAAATTACAAAGGATAATATATATATATATATATATATATATATATATATATACGAGCTTTGCTAGAAGACACATTTTATGTTATGAATGTGTCTTTTAGCAAGTTATTCTATGAACATTTGTTAAAAGACACCAACTAATTTTTATGAAGGTGTCTTTTAGCAAAGTTATAACTAAAAAGTGGAAATCACACCTTGAGGTGTGGGTTGCTAAAAAACACCTTCATGGATGGCTTCTAACATAACCATATATATACTTCTGACTTTCAAATGCAACAAAACTTGTTTATCTTTTTCAATAACAACAATAATATAACATATATAATAAAAAATCTTATCTTTTTTAATAACACCAACAATATAACATTATAATAAGAAAATTTGTTTAAGAGTATAATTGGAATAACAAAAAATTCAGCTCAAAAACCTTCTAAAAGGGACTATGTTTTTTACGTATAGTGTGAAATTTCTGTGTGTAAAGTCGTAAGTAAAGTTTAAATTAGATGATTTTTTTTAGTCACAAGAGTCCCTAATTTCGTGTCAGACAATACATATCAGACTTAAATGCACCTAATTACACAAGGCTATTTATCAGCAATTTACAAAAGAATCATAATCCTTAACTAGAATCTCAATTTAGGATTCTCATTGCTTGTGATTTCATCTTGAATTGATCCTCCTATGTTTACTTTTTCTTTGTTTCATATTTTCTTTCTTTGCTATTTAAAAGTCTTTTTAGCCTAATCATTCTATGGCAAGCCTAAATATATTCATATTTCTTACATCCTTGACGTTTCTTTTAATTTTATGTATATTTTAGCTTTGAATATATCTTATAATTTCTAATTAAATTGCTTCTATTAGTTGTGCATTGGAATTTTGTTTCTTTTATAAATTACACTTTCAACTTGGCCCCCCTCTAAACTTAATTCCTAGCTTCGTCTCCGCTTAAGGAAATTCACAAGTACCAAACATCCACAACTTTAGCAATAATTACATGTACAATTCTATCACTAATTAGTGAGGATAAACATCTTCAGGTAACTATTATCTCACTTCTTCTTACACATCTTGTTCAAAATTATCTAATTTAAAATGTCATTTTTCTTTGTCTGTGTGTACAAATACATTAAGCCAAAATCCTATGTTGAAGAAGTTAACTAAGAATGTTGGATTAATGTGATGAAACTTGAACTCATTGTATTGAAAAACAATGGAACTTGGATTTTGGTTGATTTGCCTCTAGAAGTAAAACTTACAGGCCTCGTTTATTGTGACAGATGAAAATTCGTAGGTATACAAAAAAATTACCTACGAAATTGGCCGTAGGTATAGATATCTAAAAAAAAAAATCAGAATATCACTTCGAGAGCGTTCAGTTCCAAATCAAAAAAATAGATCTCAATTTCAAATTTTCCCACCTCCAAATTCCAAAGATGAAATCTCAAATAAAAAACTCATCATTCCTCAATGACGAAAACCCCTAGTTCCTAATCGAACCACAAAAAATTCAGTAAGTATAGGCAACGGCTGTAGGTATAGCTATTTTGGGCTATACCTACGACAAATGGACATTTATCTACGGTTGTTTGTTGTCACTAAATATCAAGTTTCTTGTAGTGAGGTAACAAGTGATTGTATAAAGTGACACATAAAGAATATGTTTCAATTGAAATTTTTAAAGCTAGGTTGGTATAAAAAGCATGTAACAAAATTGAAATGCTCAATTACTTTGATACATTTTCCTTAATTTCAAAATGAACCACGGCTAGAATGATATTGTGTTTGCCATCCATTTATGACAAGCTTTTGCATCAACTAGGTGAAAATAATGCATTCTTCAACAGTGATTTACAATAATAGGTTTGCATGATAGTCCCTACAGATTTATACTATTCCAAACATAATATGGACAAAATAGCAAGTGTGTTATATCGTTGTCAAGTAGTAAAATTTATAAGTTCATATCTACAGGGATTATGAAATCTCAACATAACTACTACGATAATGGTGATTGTATGTAGGGTGCACCTAACAAATGGTTTGATTATATTAATTTAAGAAAATAGGTAAAAAAAATACTAGGTATGTCAGATTCTCTTCTCTAAATTATTTGGTAACGAAATAACACAGTTGTCCGTATAGCTTGGTTCTACGACATTGATCAAAATAGATAGACCAATGTGTTGGTCACTGACACTCTTCTCTAATTACGACACCCTAATGTATTAGGTGAGTCCATAACCATTGGAGGTTGAAAGACGCCAAATTATTGTCATAAGGCACTAAAGGAATATGTCTAAAGCTATTATAGATTGAACAATTATACTAGTTAAACTACCAAAGCTAGGGTTAGTAGTCATTGGGGTTGGATCATTTCAAGAACAATGGTAAGCACACAAAAAGTATTAAAATTATATATAATTAAATAAGACCAATGCAATCAATTGTACTCAAAGGATCGTTAGAAGTTACACAATCAAGAAATTACAGAGAAGTTTTTCCTTCATGACCTAACCTAGAAAATTAGCTACTTATGCTTCCTAAAAATAAACTGTTGAATATGAAAAAGAAAAGATAAGTAAATGAACATTGATTGATGTTTCCCTGTCTGACCTCGCGATACCTGACGCATAGTGCACAATGTGAGTTGAGACAAGACGATGCATAGCTAAATTCCCTTCTGATTTCGCAACGTGAAACTCAAAGTGTGCATTGCAGATTTGGTCAAGGTTTGGTCATGCTCTTTTCTTCACTCCTTGCTCCATTTGTTCTCACCAAAACGTCTGTAACGACTATGTCTAAAAAATAAATCATGATTAACTTGTAAAAATTATAGCATGTTCACGAAGTTGTCTGGTATGGGTGTTTTTCTATGGTTTCGAGTCTATTTTTCCATATTTCCCTTTCTTTATTTTTTTTATCGAACCCTTTACAAAATTCCACTAAAAAACAAATAAACTTGCTGCTTTAACTCTAAAATAACTCTAAAAGGAGCTAAACACCCTGTATGATTTCCTATCATCAACTTACTAAGTCCACAAGTTGCTATAGTTCCTATATGGACTCAAACTAGCAAGTAGAATAGTTATGATAAATTGACTTCACTCATCATAGCTAAAAGTTACACAAAATATCATTTTGATCACTCCTTTGTTCCCTAAGAAAGGCACAAACATTTTCACTACACTCTTATATTATATGTTGATGAGGTGATTTTAGTTGGTTATGACTACTTAACTGAAGTAAGTTAACTGGATTTTAGTTGGTTATGAGTTTAATTACAATAGGTAACTCACTGAACAAGTCACATAGTACAATCTCATTTATATAGAATTGGTGTACATTGAGATCAATAAAAAATACAATGAATTTCTTCTGCAATTCTCTCTTCTTTTGATCTCATACTAAGTATAAGTATTATGTTAAGAGAGTTCGATATCACTCAATCCCTTAACATCATTCATTAGTCAACCATATATCTCAAAGTTACATGTTTATTAAGTTTTGGAACAAAAATATAACTATATTTAAAATAATATGTTTTGTATCAAAACAAAATTTATATTCTAAAGTCTCAAAATGAATACTATATTTTTATACAAGTTTAAAATAGATTTTATTAAATTTCAGAAGGAGTAACAGATCATCATAGCTACTTTTCTTCAACTAAACAAGTTCAAGATCATTTATATAGAATTGGTGGTGTACTATGACACTTTCCATTCCATGTGTTTCCTCACCCATGCATGATATAAAAACCACTAGGTGGAGCTGTAATCAAAATTCACTCAAACACAAAAAAGGTAAATATTTGTGAAGACATGAGAGAGAGTGGGAGAGAGAGAGAGAGAAGGGCAAGACGTTTAATATCGTTTATAAATGGATGCTTCAAATTTATTGATAAGCTTCCTACCTGCCTACACAAACCGTTAGTCAAATTTGTACAATACAATTAATAGTCTAGTAGTCTTATATACTAACTTATATCTCTAGCTTGTATATATAGTTTTTGAACAAGACTCTAATAAATACGGGAAAGAACGGAATATATAAGTTTTAGATAACTTATATTATTGAACCAACGATTAAATTATCTTTAATAACTTTTAACAATTTGAATCTTAACAAAAAAAAATGAAAGATGAATCTTAACAATTATGAATCCAAAGCATAGAAGTTATATACTACATATTGCTCATTCAACAATACAATTTCACAACATTTTATTTAAAATATTAGATGAATTGAGTTATAAATTTGCATTACGAATTGTTTATGTTTTTCCTTATAATTAAGTTAACTTGATGCAAGCTACTATTTCTCATAAGGTGCCTTTTAAAAGGCTAAAATTGTCTTAGTTGTAGTAGTAATATTCTTATTGTTGAATACTTTATAGATCCCTTGAAATATACTTTAAAAGATAATATGAAAAACAAGTAATTTTAAAGAATACTTCGATAATAGACTTTTTGGTCTCGTTAATCAAATAAACCCCTTTGACCCTTGTCATCTGCCACCTTATCCATAGATATAACAAAAAACAAAACATACACATACTTTAGTCAATTTAAAAATACAAAATTCAAATACTTCTAAGACTACCCTTACAAACACAAAGACCTAGTAGTAACAACAATCTAGTACAATCAAACCTAGGCAACCTTAAACACGTTAAATCCTAATTATAATCTTTGATTGAAAACAGACACATAATTAAGTCTACTAATCATAATCATTAATTAATCAATAGTTCCACATGCAGTCAAGCTCAGAAGAACCTAATCCTCCCATGTTAAGACCACCACCACCACTGTCAACCACCACCCTTTGCTCCTCCGCCGGCATCCCCCAGCCACCAAGAATATCACCACCACCACCTGGAAAAGGCTGCGCCGCAGCCGCCGAGGAGAAAAAGAAAGGAAGCTGAAGATTATCTTGCAGTGACCTCAAGCTAGGAAAAGCAGAAACACCGACATTCCTCTGAAACCTTGCAAAAGGATCCATTGTTGCATTCATAGAAGGAGAAACAAGATCAAAACTTCCATTGTTGTTGCTGTTGAAGTTGTTATGAACAGAGACAACATTTGATGTTGTAGATGTTGTGGAGAAACAGGACACGTGCTCCTTAACATCAGTGTTGTTGCTGGAGCTGTTGTAGTTGCACATTTGACCACCGTTGAATGAGGCGGTGCTAGCGGCGGTGTAAGGAGATGAATCAAGAAGAGGTGGAAGGTAAACTGAAGAAGGTGAACTTGGTTCTGGACAGAGACTCATGCTGTTGTTGCTGGCTGAGATTGAGGCTATTTTGGTCTTTTTTGCACCACTTGTGGTGGCTGAAACGGTGGTGCTTCCAGTTCCAGTGTTGCTCTTTTGAAACACACGTGAAATGACCCATTCATCCTTCATGAATTATAATATGAAAACAAAATTCAAAAGCATGTTATTAACTTATTATATAACTGTTTATAAAGTGAGATTTTGGTAGAAAAAGCATTGTTGGTAGTTAATGATGATTGATGATAAACCCTATGCAAAATGAAAATGGCAGTGATATACGTACATACTAGTTTTTAGCTTTTGATAATAAGCAAAAGCAAAATTAATGGTTATGGTTCCCATGCAAACTCATGTATTCACAAAAGTGTGATAAGAAACTCTTACATGCACCATAGGGTAATAACCATTAACATGTAAATGATGTGTCAAGATTGATTAATTCTCTGCAGTAATCATTCATCTAAAAAGTACAAAAAATCCTAATCGAGATAAATCATCAACATTGATAAATGAAACCAATGCATATGGATCAAAGATTCCACCTATCTCTCTAGTCTTTTGAAAGGATCAAAATGCGGCTCATATACAAACAATTACAACACTACAAAACACTTCTAAAACTTATATAAAAACATCATAATTTTCAAGTAAAAAAAGATCCAAAATTAAACTAGCTATGATGAAGAGATGAAAGAAAAATTAGTACCTTGGAGTTTCTAGAGAGGAAGTGGTAAGCAAATTTTCCTTCAAGGCGATATTCATGCATAACCCAGTTACTTTTTTCACCTTTAGGAGCTCTTCCTCTATAGAAAACAAGGGTTTTCTTCATACCAACAAGAGAGTAAGTTTTTGAGCTATAAATCTCTCTATCTTTTCCAGTTGCTTTCCAATAACCAGCTTCTGTTGCTCTATTTGTACGCAAACCAGTTGGATACTTTCTGTCACGTAGACTGAAGAAGTACCACTCTTTCTCACCCATCTTAGCTTTCTCTGTTAAAAGATAAATAAAGTGTTAGAAAATAAATTTAACTTTATATGATTCATAAAGAAAAATAAAAAGGGTTTGTTGAATAATTGATGATAAGTTATTACCAGGCAGCTCCCATGGTTCACACTTGTTGAGATCAACTTCAGCTATGGCTCTTGCAGTGAAAGTGGTGTCAAGAACCTTTTTGAGAAGGTAGAATGTAATGAGTTCTTCATCAGTTGGGTGGAAACGAAAACCAGGTGGTAAATGTGCATCACTGTTGTTATTACTGTTGTTGTTCATGTTGTGGTGGTGGTGGTGGAAGAAGCTTTCCATTTGAGAAAATGAAAGTGTTTTGAAATAGAAGAGAAGAATGAGAATTTAAGAAGAGAAGAAATAGAGAATCTTGAAGAGTAAAACGATCTTAATGGCTTATCATTATATAGGAAAAGAGTGAAAGCAAAATAGTGAAAGAAGATTATGAGAAAGAGAAAGAGAAAAAGAAAGGGTTGCACTTTTTCTTCTTTTGTTAGAATAGAGTTGTGATGAGTTTATAAAGTTTTTTTCATAGGGATTTGATGAATCAAGTAGCAGAAAGAAAAAGTTAAAAAAAATACATATAAAAATTTAATATTATAATATAAGGTATGATATGGCTGGAAAATATGTGTGTTGTTTATCTTTTTTCTTTGTCTGCAGTGTCCTGTATATATGTTTCTCTCTCTACTCTCTGACATAAACCCTATGATACATAATAAAAATCCACGTAGATTCGAAGGAGAGAGAAAGTGATGTACGAGGGAGAGAGAGTGGGGTAGCTAGGGTTTGAGTATGCGTGCGTGCGTGAAGAAATATTGAGCAGTGCAGGTATTCCTCTGTCAGTAAAGAAATTGTAACAGAGAGGGAACAGAAAGTAACTAGTTTAGCAAGAGAAAAATACAATCAAAGTTTTTTCATAAACACAAAAAATAAAAGAATTTCAATATAGGTAAAATGAAAAAAGAGAATAGGAATGAGAGATTTTCACCATAACTTGATAAAGCTGTAACATATCTTCTGTGTCAGCACAGTACAAATTATTAATGGTTAGAAAAATAACCAGTACATATTCATGTTAATATTATATAAATAAATTACCAACCATGTTTATTACATTGCCTGCTTTCTTCATTTTTATTTATGTGAAATCTTTTGCTTCAACCTTCTCATTCTAAACTCAACAACTCTTTAAAATATTGCATTTCTGTCATTCTATACTACTTATTATTTTGTTATATATTTATGTTTTTGTAGGTTGTTGTCTCTTTGCATATAGTACGATTTAATTAATTTAATTAAAAAGAGGTTTATTGTTTATTATAGTAAATTAGATCATATACCATCTATAATTATTGAAACTAAATTTTTGAATTAGGTATATTAGATTGAGAATTAAACTGTTTTTAAAGATTTTTTTACATTGTGTTAGGAGTCTATGCTATAAATCCAACTCAAAAGATTGGTCTATCGGGTAAATAAGTATTACGGCTTACATTGAGCATTTTTATCTATATATCTATATAATTAATATGGAACTTCTATCATTGTCATTTACCGCTCTTCTAAACATTTACAATGGTTTTCGTTCTATCAATATTGACTCAATGTTAGTCTTCTTTTTGGTAGTTTCATTCATCTATTGATATTCGAAAATGTTATGAATTTTAATCCAAGCTCCTTCAATAGCTTTTCTTTGTAGCCCAACTTTAGATAAAAAAAACAACGGTTAGGATTTAAGTTTGTGATAAAAAAATCAACTCAAGAGACTAATTTGACTCAACATATTGCTTATTTTTGCAAATAGAGAGAAATATAAACCACATCACTCTTCCACGAAGAAAATTCATTCGGTTATATACAACTTAGCGCATGAACTTACAATGAGTTTGCTAAAACCACAATGAATTGTTGGGGGTTTCAGAGTTACAAGTAGTATAATTTTTTTGTCAAGTAGATTAGTGACTAAATTCACACATATTATATGTGGAGAATCCGGGGTTCGAACTCTGACCCTTGCACAAATTATTCTTAGTAGCTACCACATGAGTTATACTTTTTTTTAGTATCTATATTATCTACTTTTAAATAGCATTATATTGTAATATGCTAAATTAATTATGAGAGACAAACCAAACAGTTTATATGAAGAGTTGCAGCCCCCTTTGTGGATGATGCAGTATACATACAGTTGGTGACTACATATATAAGACAAATAAATGTCTCGAAAGCTAGGTAAAAAACTTGGACTTTTCTAAGGGTGTCATTGATATTTTTTTCCACTTCCTTTCCCCATCAAATTATGGGCATGTCCACGCCTTTATAGGTACCCGTTTTGAAAATAATCAATTTTAGGTATTATGAGAAATTGTTTTTCCCTTTCACTTTTTCCTATCATACTTCTTTTCCATGAAGAGAAAAAAATAATTAATTCTTTCACTGTAAAAAATCTAGAATCATGTGGGTTTGGAGATTCACATTCCAAAAGAAAAACAATGAGTAGTAACTCTGAATTACCATGATAGTTAGTAGGATTTACTACATGACATGTCAATAGGGTTGATTGATACATTTAACTGTTCTATCATAATCATAACTAGTGGAAAATTTATTTGTTGAAAGAGAAAGATAATTAGAACACCCACATATAAATATAAATATTTAACAGCCATCAAAAATAGAAAATAAGAAACATTAGTAAATTATTGATCAGAGAACAGGTATATTAATGTACAAATTGTAAATACAAACAAAACTAGAGAATTATTGCTGTGGTATCATTATCATGACATGTCCCAAGCTAGCAACTCTTTTTTGAGTACCATAACAAATTGATGACCAATAAGACCATTCACATAACAAAACAAATGTTGCTGAAAGTGGGTATTTTGCATCTGGGAGTAAAAAAGTGATACAGAAAGATAACGCATATAGGTGAGAGATTTGATTCATTGATTTTACACCCACATAATAGGACTAAATCACCAAACATATTGGATATAATGTCCCCCTTTTTGGGATGCTCCTTTTCTTACCTCAGTTAATGTTAGCCATAGAAACAAATGTTGGAACAAACATATTTACATAGTAATAGCTCAACAAGGTCCACCAACATGTTGAGGATGGTCATAGTATTGATTTTATTTTACCCACCAACATGTAATTGAATATATAATTAAAAAAACAACAACTAGAATGTGTCTTCTTAATATTAGTGTTTAAAAAAAAACATGTTTTGTAAAAAGCGATATTAGACCAAAAAATAAACACAAGAAATTTACATGTAAGCATGTAACACTTACATATAATAATCATTCTCTCTCAAGTATGATCAGTAAAAGTTAATTGATCAAATTTTATAAATTCTTCTCTATTTGGTATAAATATTTCGTATCAAACAAATCTGGTACTATGCTATTTATGATTTGGAACGACAAGATTATTTCTCATGCCACACCTTGTCTAATATTTATTTTATAAGTGATCCAAAGGAATTTAAATTATGTCTCTGGTTACTCATGTCACACCTTGTCTCTGGTAACTATGTTACAAAAACTGTATCGCAATTTTTTTTTATCTTAACCATTCAATTTGATCAATGTCATTTTAAAGTAGTTTGGTTATTGTATGTTGTAAAAAAAATTAGTTTAAAGGAGCATATTTCTAACATTTTTTTCATCAAATCCTTAGAGAGGATTGTTGGGCAAAATTTTTGGTCATTCTAGGGTGTGACCTTTTGACAATCCCCCATTGAAGTTGAAAACAGTGTTGCCACTTGATGCCCTAAATTATAAGCTCTTTGTGTCGGTTTTATTGCGGAGAAGTAGTAACGACGATGCTAGCAAGTAAAAGTCTTCGTTTGAAGGGGGCATGATGAATAGATGAACTCACACTTGAGAGGGAGTGTAATGGATAAGTGTGGTGTCTCTCTCATAATGTAGTTGTTCAAATTTCGATGTAGATGGTTCTCGAACTCCTCTCATGATCCAACAGAACCCGTAGTGTTTTTTTTTTCATTCTAAAAAAAATTGCATACACATAATTTCTGCAATTTACAAAGTTAGTATTACATGATCTAACTAATAATCATAATAATATAATATAAATTAAGGAGACGAGTAGATTAATTAAACATGAATGGTGTAAAGTGATTCAGCCATCCCATCGATCCAATCTAATACATCACCATCAAGCAACAAAGAAGGGAAAGGAAGAAGGTGATGCTATTACAGATTGACGCCATGGGAATTTGACACATCATGCTCGGATTTTGAGAGAACACAAATCTCTCTCTATCAGGCTTTACATCAAATCAAATCATCTCTTCAATCTGCATGCTGAGGTCTTCTCCTCCATCCCATCTCTCTCTCATTCCCACCATTGGGCCATTCCTGTATTGCCCAATTCCCCAAACCCCCACATTTTTCCTTTTGTCAATTACAATTATGTTAATTTATTTTATTTTACTTTCATGTTTTTCAATGCACTTTCTGACCATATACTTCCTAAATAAAGCAAAAAATTCCCCCCACGATTTACTCTCCTCATCAAAGATCACCTAAACAATCTCACGTTTCACCTAGCTTGTGCTACTAAGTTGTAACTTTTTTGGCTTGTAACTCACGGTTTCTTCATGTTAAGTCCCTCTCCTGCCACACTTACCCATATATATTATTCACATACCATATTTTATATTTATAAACTTTACAACTTTCATTTTTATTTATTTTTTAAATAAAAGCATACCTAGTTTTGAAATTATTAATTAAAAATTATAAATGGTTTTTAGTAAAAATGAGATTGAGATTGAAATGTGGCAAGACATTAGACAACACATAAATTAAATGGGTATTTAAATATCAAATCATCATAAGTTAATTAAAAACTGAAATGTGAAAAATGAGATTGAAAGGTGGTATAAGACAACACAGAAACTCATTGTGCAGATAGTGACACACTTATTGTTTTTTTTGATTGATTGAGATTTTGAAAATTGATAGACATGGCTGAACCGACCGGTTCAACACTATGAACCGGTATTTTCTTACAAGTTATAGACAAAACGGTACCGGTTGACTTTTTTGAGTAAAAATTAAAAGGTGCGGTTAAAAAGTGTGTCTCACAATTTCCCTCAAAAGTTAATTTGTTTTTTATTTAAAAAAAGAAGATTAAAAAGACGAGAAAGCGCGTGGTTCGAGAGAGATTGCAAATCGCGCGTGACGACAAGCTTAGGTCATTCCCGCCGCCCTCTGGCTACGGCGCATTGGACTCCGAGCTGAGTCGAGAAGATGAGAAGAATGGAGTCGGTGGGTAAACTTTTAATTTTAATTTTAATTTTAATTTTAATTTTACATATTTATGACCAGCAGTTCAACACCAATTATTATGGAAAAGATTCTTTATGAAATTAAATAACATTGGTGAAGTTAATTATGGAAAATAAAAGTAGTCATTTACTCCATTTTTTGACACTTTTTTGGGTAGATTTTTGACTCATTCTTTTACCAACAGTTGAAAAATGTACATTTTCTTCCTAAATACAAGACTCCCTCTAGAAACTATGGGAATTGAGAAAATTTGTTGTGATTTAATAACTCCATTATACATTTTTTTAGGGAAACTCCATTACACATGAAATGTGAAAATAACTCATGAAAATAAAAACACATATTATATCTTGTAAGAGTTTAATGGTGGTGGGTTAATGGTACAAAACAATTTTACACATACAATCAGTTAAAATATTCTGAAAGAAAATTAATTAAAAACATTAACTGGTCTGACTATTTAAAAGTTTTGATTGGTTGTATGTGCAAAATTGTTTTAGACCGTCAACTCACCGCTATTAAACTCATCTTGTAATTTGACATTCTTTTTACTTTGATTTTCTAGAGGCCAACACTGGCATGGTAGGAAATCATGTCATATGGCAGCTATCACATAATTTCTATCGGTACTCAATGGATTCAAGCAGATATTAAGTTCATGAGCAACACCTTCATATGCAACTTCAAGTACCACAATTTATAAACTTTGAAGTATTCTTTGTAATATTTCACCGTCTTTTCAATGCCCCGCAAACATAACTCATCTACGTCTATTTTTTTCCCGCACACAAAATTCACCACAAACATTTTCAAGACTCCAATACTCATCTCGCTTTAAACATCCATCGTGACGTAGGATTAGTGTGATATTTTCTTCTACCCTACATATTTTGGAAACATTAGTCACAATCACAACAAAAAAAAAACAACGCTATGCAAATCAGAATTCACTACCATAAAAAATGTCCCCTTTTTAGTAATTGCGTTAATCAACCAAAAATTCCCGCATGACTTATCTCATGTTCATCAACTTTAGTAACCAAAATGAAAAGGAAAAAAAAAGTTATAAATTGAAAACCCTAAAATGAATTTAAACCCTACGAAACGTGTGACTGTGTGACCAACAAATCAAACGTCAAACGAAGTTTAAGGATGAAAACAAATGGATAAAAATGAAACAAAACTGGAAATAAAAGGGCACATACAATGGAGATAATGAAACCATCATGAATGGAAAAAAGAATAGGAAAAAGTTTACCTTCACGAACTAAGGAATCTTTCTTCAAAACGACCCTTCAAACGATGATCGATGGTGTTGGAATCAGAGCTTTTGGTGAGATGAAGATGACGATGTTTTAGCGGGAAGGAGAAGAGTCATGGACTGGTTTGATGTATGTGAGGATATAAGGATGGGTAGAAGAGGAAAACTAAAAATTTGAAAGTGAAAAGTGAAAAATGAAAAATGAAAGTTTTCGTGCAATTTAGTCCTTGTACACGTGGAGGACATGTGGGTATCACAACACAACATGCATGTTGCCACATCATCCTTCCTAAGAGAGAGAATAGACGACCGGTAAATTCAGAGACTAATTGACCGTTTCATCAAATTGGGGGACGAAATTGATTATTCCTTGCAAATTCAGGGACGAAAATGCATATTTAGTCAAATCATATGAGATAGTGTTATTGACTACTATAAGTCTCCTTAGTAATTTGGGTTAAATACATTTTTGGTCATTATAATTATACAAACTTTTTATTTTAGTCACTGAAATTTTTCTTCCACTTTAATTCTCTAAAAAAAAATTGTTACCAATTTTTGACCTGCTTTTGAGTTATTCTTGTATAACCTTTGTATTTTTTAATGGAATTTTTCAAGAATGTTTAAAATATTACAAGAATTTCTTTCAAATTTTTTTTAACAAAACATGCCTTAAATATTAATTTTATTATGTTTCTAGCCATTAAAAAATCATAATTAATTAATGTCTTGTTTGAATATTCTAAATTTTTCTTAAAATTTCTGTTCAAAAATATGAAGTCTACACATAAGTTGACTTAAAAGTAGGGATAAAAAAAAGGGTGGTTGAAATCTTTTGGAGCATTAAAAGTTAAAGAAATTTTTGAAGGAGGACTAAAACAAAAAAAGTTTGTGTGTGTGTCTATATATATATATATATATATATATATATATATATATATATATATATATATATATATATATATATATATATTATATTAAAGAAATTCACATAACTTAAAAATCATAGTGCTGACGATCATAGTCATTAACTCATTATATATATTTTATTTTTATCACAACTAATTTTAAAGTCACATAATTGATTATAATATATCAATAACTTAAAAAATGTAGGGTTAAATATGTTTTTCGTCGCTTTAAATATATTAACATGTTGTTTGAGTCACTTTAAAAAAATTTCTTCAACATTTAGTCCTTATAAAATTTTCAATCACTACTTTTAGTTTTTATTTTTAAGTCAAGTTTGTATTTTCTAATGAAATTGTGTAGAATATAGTAAAAATCACTCCAAAAAATGGATTTTTTTAATAAAACATAAATTAAATATAAATTTTTTACCGCAAAAAATATAAGAGTTCATATTTAATTTATGTTTTGTTAAAAAATTCTACTAAAATTTTGGAAAAGATTCTTAGAACATTATAATTTTTCTATAAAATTTTATTTAAAAATATAAATTTTTCATATGAGTTTACTTAATAGGCGGGACCAAAAGCGAAAATGAAAAACGTTTAGAAGATTAAAAGTCGAAGGAATATTTTAGAGAGACAAAAACAAAAAATTTACATATTTATGAAGACCAAAAACATATTTAGTCAAAAAAATTACATTTAAAATGTTTGTAAACTAAGAGAAGTGATGACAACACTCTATTTCCAACATTCTCTCACCAGTAAAAGCACATGGATCTTAATTTTAAAAATAGGATCCACATAAAGTGATGTCGCACTTATATTTCATTTAATTAAAGAAAAAGTATTTAAATGAGTGTTGAAAAGAGAATGTTGTTAAACTAAACTTTCGATAAGTTTAAGATGAGATGATGTAAATTTTTTTAGCTTAACCGATATAGAAAATGGAGGGAGTGATGTGTGTCAAAAAAAATTAAACTCTAAATTGGATTAGTAAAATGAAGTATACTAGTACTAATGTTGGGAGTCCCAATACACTATGGAGTAGATTGGATGGCAACAGGGTGGGGTCATTTTGCGCCGTTTGATACATTGATTGTGAATAGCTGCTGCAACCTTGCTACCGTGTGTCGGTGTACTCTGACTGGTATCAAGTCTGCA
The DNA here is from genome assembly GCA_946800305.1 of Medicago arabica. Classification (NCBI taxonomy): domain Eukaryota; kingdom Viridiplantae; phylum Streptophyta; class Magnoliopsida; order Fabales; family Fabaceae; genus Medicago; species Medicago arabica. The sequence continues at coordinate 44,035,291 of OX326971.1, read as the reverse complement.
CTGCTCCAAACTCCATATTAGGAATCCATTTTATATTTTCAAAATCAAAATTATTTCAAAATAACAATTTTTTGACAGAATTTGTTGATAAATTATGGAAATTAGATATTTGAATTAAATTGTCATTTATCAACAATTTTACAGGTGCTTTCAGAAAACAAATATCAACAATTATACAGAGAGTGTATACGATCATTTAAATGTGTTTTCTTGATACTCTCTCTAACTATTGACCAAAACAAATTTACCTAAAAAAAAATTTGACCAAAAATATTGCAACAACTAATTGTGAAAGAAATTCTTTATAAGGATTAAAAATAAAATATTGAGATTTCTAGAAAAACTTTATAAAGATTTAAAAAACACGATTAAAGTGAATCAATATGTTCGTTGATCTGGTCTAAATTTCATGAGAAAATGTTGAAAGAATCAAACCAAACAATATTAACTACTCTTATGTTTTTAAATACATGTTGTAGTCAATCACTTCATATATGTCAATATACAATTTTGATTGATAATATCTTTAATAATAGTTAAAAATTATAAAAGTTTAATATTTTAAGAATATATGGAGACAAATTGAACTACTTTCGTGTTAATGTATCTATTTGTATATTAGTTGGAAAATATGATAAGTAAGTTATATAAATAATATCATCTATTATAAAAATGCAACATGTGTAATTTAGAACGAAAGGCAATTGATTTAGATTTTCGCTTCAAAACACCAAAGTGACTCTTTACACGCCTAAGTACGCATGGATTATGATCAATATCGTATATTATAGTTACTCGACTAGCTAGAGCGACTTCGCCCATTAGGCTTGATGCTACTCAACCAAATACCATGGTTACTCGACCAATTAGAGTACCTTAATCCTTTAGGTCCCATGCTTCGGGAATGTTGTTCATTACTAATATATATATATATATATATATATATATATATATATATATATATATATATATATATGGTCCACTAAACCGAGATTAATTGTATAAGAAGTGAGTTGTTTTGAAAAGTCCCTGGTACAAAATGGTTGAATAGGTATATGTTGGGGAATCAACTAACCACTAAACAGACACATAAATAACTCTCATTGATAGTAATTACTGTTTGACAACAAACGATAGTTAACTATTCTTTGAGGTATTTTTTTAAAGTTCATGTGAGCAATTGTTAGGTGTTTAAAGAACAATCTTCATAGTATAAATTAGAGACCTTGTTGGCGAGGTCTTACTTGCTCAAAAAACCTTACTTTAAGAAACTTACAAGGGGCCTAAAGTTTGGGCCGACTCCGTTGAGGAATTGCTATTATGTTCCACAATCAAGTTGTGTACCTTTAGTATATGAAATTGTTCTTCTCCAATCATATTTTGCTCCCTTTCAACTGAATTTTCAAAAACGCATATGCATGATTTAAGTCATGTAGGTGTTAAACGCTACATAACTTAACTCACAGTGTGTGACTTAAGTCACGCTGAATCATGTTCTGAACACCAGCGTGAGTTAACTCACGTTGGTTTTGTTTTCACATATTCACAATGTTTCAACGTTGGAGCATGGGTTTATGGTGTTGGCTTCCACTTATAACATGGTTTTGGTGATATCATTGCAAGGGATAATTAATTTCCTTCTCTTTTTTTTTCAAATTCATGACACTCTCAAAACGCTAAATATTTTGTTTGGAAAGAACTTTAGAAACAAGCACTTTATTATCTCACTCTTAGAAAGAGCATAATGTTGCTTGCTTCACCATGTCTTTTTGTCATTTTTTTACTATTGCTTGTGTCAAGTAATGGCGATCCTTTTGAATACTTTAAGTTGACCCAACAATGGGCTACCCACTTTTTGTTAAACCATGTTATAAGGGGAAGCCAACACCATAAATTCATGCTCCAACGCTGAAACATTGTGAATATGTGAAAACAAAACTAACGTGAGTTAATTCACGCTGGTGTTCAGAACGTGATTTAACGTGACTTAATTCATGCAGCGTAAGTTAAGTCACATAACGTTTAACACCTGCGTGACTTAAGTCACAGGGTATTTTCGAAAGTTCAGTTGGGAGCGAGCAAAACGTAATGGGAGAAGAGCAATTTTCTTAGTATATATATAGACCTAAGAATGGAAACTCAAAAGAAAAAACTTTTGTCGCACTGAGATGTACATATTCATAAAAATCACTAATTTAATGTCATTTTAAATATGTTTTCAAATAATTTGTACGATCGGATGTGCAATTCTAAAAATGTTTCCGTGGACATGGATTTATATGTAGTAAAGACACTCGTCACCTTACAAGTCGGTTGTGTAAGTCTGAGACCTAATTTAAATTCTAATATGATATCATAAGCTATCAAAATTCGTTAGGTCATCTGCGATTAGATTTCCGCTATCAGCCACTCACGCAATGCTCCAAATGTTCAATCCTGAGCGTGAGGGATGTGTGTTAACTAGCCCTAAAAGATATTGAAAAATGCATTTACTAACCAATTCCTAATTATAATGGCCATCCCCTCACAACATTAAGAATTAATGTAAGGCTATTTTTAGAATAATAACATTAGATGAAAATAGATTAGTTGACATTTGTTTATATTTGAGTCCAACAAATGAATGCTTTTTTTTGGTATAAAAAACAATGCATTTTTTTTGTTTATAATAGAGTCCGAAATAGTATACCTTATTGTTATATTTTGAGTCCAACAAATGAATGCATTTTTTTTGTTTATAATAGAGTCTGAAGTAGATATGTTATTGTTATATTTTGAGTCCAACAAATGAATGCATTTTTGTTTGTTTATAACAGAGTCCGGAGTAGCATATGTTATTGTTATACTTTATTGATCATTATTGTTTATTGATTATTAATGTATAACCTTATCAATTATCAATATGTTATATAACAGATTTTAATTCAGTAGAGATTATGGCATTTCATCATGAATTAGAGAAGAAATACACATATGCAAAGAGTAAAAAACATGGGGCTAAACTTTAATATTATTGCTCTAGCTAAGTTGTGAGCAACTCCATTAACTTGTCTCTTAACAAAAGCTAGCTAATAATCACAATGAGCAGCTATGATTTCGAGACACTTGTTCACGCAATCGCCGAACTCATTATTGTAGCATCTGGAATCCTTAATAGCATCCACAATTACTTTGCTATCTGACTCAAAGCAGACATTAGTGAAGCCCAGATTTTCAGCAATCTGGAGAGAAAGAAGGATAGCATAGACCTCATCTTCTACAACTGAGTATTGAACATTTGTCCAAGATTAATGGACTATGATAAATTCTCCATGAAATCCTCGAAAGCAAATTCCAAATCCCATCTTGTGACTCATTCATAAAATTAGCAGTCTACATATTACAATTAAAGTAACCTTCATTTGGTTTTGTCCAAGACAGATTCGCATCTGCCATGATCATACTAAAAAACTTAAAAGGAGAGACTTGTGAAATCATGCACTTGCGGGAGATCCCATAACTTGAGTTCCTGTCAGCACTGTGTTGCTTGTTCACAGCTGAATAAAATGTGCAAAGCATCTTCAGCTGAATAAAATATGCAAAGCACAGGTTGAAGAACGAGGTACTCCTCGATGCAGTAGGTTTACATGATGTGGTAGATAATCCCGAGTCATCCTCCAGAAGAAAAACTTCACCTTTGATGGAATAGGAAACTTCCATGCATAGGCAATTGGAGCTCGATTATCATGCACGGCTTGCTCCATGCAGAGGCAATTACCATCATGTGTTAGTTAAGTACCAAATAGTAGAATCTGTGTTATCTCAAGTTTGAAGGGGAATTCGCAAGATAGCTGCAGCATCTTTTGCATTGAAAATAACCGAAATCAAGTACATGTTCCATGAGTTTGTGTCACTGTCAAATAGATGTGCTACTGTGAGACGGTGCAAGTGGGGAGGAGGTTGTTTAATAGGTAACCAATTGTATCATTGATCAAGTATTTTGACAGATTTTTCCAACAAAACAATAATAATAACTATTGATGTTACATGAACATGCACGATTAATGTTTCAGGGTATGTATATTGGAGGCTACAAATCTTTCCCACTTTGATTCTTTACCCATGTTTCAAGTCCTAGCAAATTCTAGATCGTCTAAATGTTGTTCAAACAAAACTCTAGCTGCCAATTATAACTACAAATATGCATAAAACATTGAACAACTCTTTCAATTGGACAAACATTCCAATACCTCAAACATTAGATGCCTCTACTTCAACTCCTTGTTTTTCTGTTCTCTCCTTCAACTGACCGTTCATGGCAATCACTAGTTTCTCAGTTCTTGGCTCCGGCACTATCCCTTTAGATGTCATCTCCCGGAAGTAACGCATAGCATCCTTTGTCCTCCCATTTTCATAGTGTCCATGAATCATAATGGTATACGATCGTCGGTCCGGTCCCAATCCATTCCTCTCCATTTCATCCCATGTTTTCCTCAATCCATCAAGATCATCCCATTTCATATACAATCTCAAGACCAAATTGCAGATATCATCGCTCAATGCACATCCAATCCTCTCCATCCTCTCCAAAACTGCGGGAACTTCTTCGGGTGCCTTCAACGACTGTAGCAAGTAACTATAAGTAACCGCATTAGGCAAACAATCTCCGCTCCTCCTCTCCATATCCTCTACCAATTCATAAACCTTCTCCATTCGCCTTATCTTACAAAGATGCTTGATCAGCGAATTATAAGTAGCTACATTCGGTAAACAACCTCGTTCCTTCATATCATGAAAAACCTGCAACGCCTCAGGAATCCTCTTCTTGAAACAAAGACCATCAATCACACAATTGCATATCACAACATCAGGTTTACAACTATTATCTTTCCACATTCCGTTGAACAACTTCAAAGCAGTTCCCAATTTCCCTTTCTTAGTCATCGCCTTAATAAAAGTTGCATATGTGAAAATATCAGGCTTACATTTATACGCTAGTATATCTTTCCATAACCTCTTCGCTTCATGAGTATTCCCTAAAACACACCAACCATTAAGAATCACGTTCCACGTCTTAATATCACGACAAAACCCAAACTTATTCAAATTCCTATGAAACAAAGTTTCAGCTTCTTCAACATGCTTGTACCTACACATCCACATCAAAAGAGTCCGAAAAGCTTCCGAATCAAGCTCATTATCCAATCCAAACTCTTCCCTTCTGTAGAAAATGTTAATAGCTTCTTCCAATTTATGTGCAGCTACAAACCTACGAATTAAAATGGAAAATGTTTCTTCATTAATAAATTCTTTTCTTTGCGACATTTCATCGAGCAGTTGGTGTAACTCTTCGAAACACTTCATTTTGCCAAGGATGTTGATAATCTCATTGTACACTTCGCAACTGGGTGTGTAGTTGTTGGTTTTGGTGACCCATTTGAAGAATATAAACGCTGGTTTCCAATCGGAACGATGTCGTTGCAAAACTTCGAGGACGAGGTTGTTGTCGGGGTGAATTCCGGTGAGGTTAAGAGCACTTTCGATTTGTTCTGTGGGTTTGTCTCTGCGGAATTTAAGAAGATTTTGGATGAACGAAGCTTGCGATGGTGAATCATGGTCTGAGTGAAGGAATCGATGATAAGTTTGGAGGATTTTGAGGAAACGAGTAGGGGAATGTGGGTTCCGAGGAGTTTGGAGATTGTTGTACAAGGTTGTGAGAATTCGTTTGTTGTTTTCGCAGGAAAGTGTTCTTATTGCTCGCATGTTGTGTTTTGTTGGTGTCAATTTGATTTTGTTTGCATGGGTTGAATGATATAATGATTCATGAATATGAAATGAGATGAATGTATTCTCTTTGTTGACGTGTTGCTGACAAAGGATATTGGTCGAGGTGGTTGATTTAAATAGGTCTTTCGTCCCTGCAAATATAGGTCACTTGAATTTTTCGTCGTCCTTGAAGTTACTAATAAGATGTAATTATAACCATTTTTAATATCTTCAAGGATAAAAATTTAAATAATGTATATTTACAAGAACGAAAGATCTATTTAAGCTTTTTTATTTTTCTTTAAGTAAAGGTGCATATGTGAATATGAATGCATCTTTTTTGTTGCATTTGCCATTATTATTATTTTTTGGTTATTTGGCAAAGATGACTCTAATTTTTAAAATTTTCTATTTGATTCTCTCTTATTTGGCAAAGATACCATTATGTTTTATCTTTCTTGGTTATTTGCTTTCTACCTTCTTATAAAAGTGATTCATGTTATAAATTTGACTTAAATATGTCTTTTGTCGTTGTAAATACAGGTCATTTGAACTTTCATCTCTGAAGTTATTAATTCTTCCAATCTGCCACTGCAAAATTTAATCATTTGACTTTTGGTCCTAATTAGGTTTTTTTGCTGAGGTGGACTGTCATTAGCGACGTGGTGTCCATGTGGCAAGTGATGATTGGACGAGATGGTTGGCTTAAATAGGTCTTTTGTCCCTGCAAATACAGGTCATTTGAATTTTCGTCCTTGAAGTTACTAATCAGATGTAATTAGAACCATTTTTCAAATGATTAATATTTGCAAAGGCAAAATGAAATGATTAGTAACTTCAGGGACGAAAATTCAAATGATCTGTATTTGCAAGGACAAAAAACCTATTTAAGCCTATAATTTTTTTTCATTTTATTAGTAAATGTGAATTGTTCATTTTAATGAAGTTTTGAACATTTAAGTGTGACCCAAACTCTTTTATACATCCACATGTATACCACATCACTGATTAGGTTCATGTCATCTGTTTTTACTCTTTGTCTCCCTCATCTTCACTCTAACACACACTGATATTGGTCTCCCATCTACCACTAAAAAAACTACGGGGAGATTTTCACATCTTCACATGTATACCACATCATTAATGGGGAGATTTTCATACCCTCCTCATTCTTTCTCTACTAAAATAACTAGATGTTTAGAGTCCTTTATAGACCAGATAAAAAATAATAAAGAGGAATTTAGTTACAATAGAGGTTGAAAAACAATGTAGAACTGTAAAGAAATAAACACAAGAAAAAACGTAGAGAGAGGGCTGAGACATCGAGCGTGTAACAGTCCAAAATATTGACAAAACTCTTTAACTAGATGCAATGGAGAGAACAAAACCAAGAAATTAGCTGTTCAATGTCTCTATTTATTACTTGGCATCCAAACTTTGTTTATTCAAATGTTAGATTATATTATGTAACCAAAAAAATATATTTGTTAGATTAGATTTAAAGCACGTTTGTTTCAGATTTAAAAAAAAAATAGATTTTAGGTTAAAAGAATTTAGAGATTTCTCTTTGTTCACTACCATTAATATAATTTTTTTAAAGATTTGAAGCTCTTATCTTACGCTTGAGCTCCTTGTTTTTTAGAAGAAAAGAAAATAATAGATTTTGAAAAAGCTACTAGGAATAGTTTTTTATTTTTAGGCTAAAAATGTTTGTTCTTTTATTTTACAAAATTGATTTTTTTAAACTCTAAAACAAAAACGATACAAAAAAAGAAGTGATTTTTGGTTAAAAAAAATCCCAAACAAAGCGACCTTTATTAAAATTCATAAACCAACTTTTTAGAACATAAGCCAATTGGATTTAAAATGTGTTCTGGGCCGCTTTGTATAGTTTAAAATTGAGAATTTTTTTTAGACCCTCTCAATATCTCTAATGTCCTTCAAAATTCCATTTTTATCCCAAATAGATGCCGCCACGAGGGTTAGGGAGTTATCTCCCAAAGGGTTTGAGAGTTATCTTCCGAATGACTGTTTTATATGATAACAGTGAACAAAACTGTTAATTACATTATTTTGGTGTTTCAAAGTTTCCAAACCATATTATTTGCTCGCCATACCTACTTTTCACCCAATTCTTAAATATCAACAAACTAACATTGCTATATGTTATATACCAACCGGGGAAAAAAAAGATTTAAACAATCAAATTATGCTAACAAAGAACTTAAACAAAGTACAAATGTTTGTCATAAACTACTTAAACCAAATACAGAAGTTCATAACCAAACAAATTATACAACTTAACATCAGTAATTAAGTGAAAAATTAGGTTTGGAGAGCAGATGGGGTGGTTTGGAAACTCTGAAACACCATAGTAATGTAACAAACAATTTTACTCAATGTTATGTCATATAAAAGAGTTCTTCGGGAGATAACTCCTTAACCATTTGGGTGATAACTCCCTAATCCTTCAGGACGTGTCTACTGAACATATATATTAGTAGTAAAAATGGAATTTTGGAGCCTAAGAGACATTGAGCGAACTCAAAAAGAAACTATTTCTAAAATTAGCAGTTTGTGCTCTTTTGACCTCCCAAAAAATGCTAAAACAATTCAATTTGTAACTATCCAACGATATTTTTTGGTTTTAGAAGTTTCTCTAAATAACTCCTTATGATTTGAATCCAAGCCTATATATAAACAACCTTTTTTTTGTAGGGGTGGCAATTTGATCCATGAAATCCTTTTCCGTCCATCATAAAATTCACCTGATCCATCCATCAAACAAATTATTTTTAATGGATTGGATTCAGTCCATCAATTTAAATATATGGATGGATCCAATCCATCCAACTTATTTTAGAAATCCAATGGACCAATTCAAATGTTAATATAATTTCAAAAAATAAAATATAAAAAGATTCTAAAATTAAAAAAAATAAAAAGATTACCTAAAAGAAAATTGGAAAAAATATAAATTAGACACAACCACCTTCGCGCAACGTCAAACCTCCGCCATCATTGTTGTCGGACCACTGTAACACCCCGTTCTTCCAACAGTCGTAATAATAAATATAATTATATCAGAGTAATTCAACAACGAAGTATTACACTACTTTTCAGATCACATAAATAGAAATTATACTATTTATTAATCCACATTGAAAGTCTCATTAAACTGCAGCGGAAAATTTCGTTTAAAAACATAATTCAACTCAACAATTATCGTGGCACAAATGCCTCAACAGTTATAAAATATTATTCCCAATAATAATTAAAACTCCGACAACATGGTCTTTTCATAGATATGATACATAAAAGAATTAAAGGAAAACATTCGCGATGATTCTCATCCTAATATGTATCAGAGCCCTAGACACAGAGCCTTTGATCCTACTAATCTTCATTACCTGCAAGTTACCCATAGAAAAGGAAACGTTTTCAAGCAGAAGGGGTGAGATTCACAAACAACAATAGATATTATAATTCATCAATTAAATTAAACAACAACAATATCAATCAACGAATTATAAGACCTAAAATTGAGAGTTAGTCTCACCCTTACCTGAATTTGATGAACAAAACTCTACACTTCAACCCACTTGGCTGTCCTCCCTTGGTTCTTGGTTTTTCTCTCTTTTCTCTGTTTCTACGTAAAACTGTTTTTCTGACTTTCTCCTTCTCTAACTCCCTATTAATTCTAATTAATTCCCACTTATTTCTAATTAACTCCTATTAAAATATTAGTCAATTCTTTTTAACCCCCAAATTTTCCAATAATTGGAATTCTCACCTATTTTAATCAAACATTAAAATAATCATATAATAAATTATTCCACACCATCAAAACAACATAAACCATTTAAAATCATATAAACTATTAAAATTCAGCCAAAATATAAATAATAACAACTAGGACGTTACAACCACTATACCGCCGCCCGGTCGCTTGGGTTTGGCTGTATAAGAAAATAAATATTGGGTATGGGTTATAAAAAAAATTGGGCTTGGTTGTGTAAAAATTTCAATATTGGTCGGTGTAAAATAGAAAATCAAGAGATTTCATCAATAAAAGAAAAAAATCTATTAGAAACAAAAAATGTAAAAAATAAAATAAAATATATATGGATCGGAAGGATATACATCCATTAAAAATATTACCAAAAAACATAACAAATCTTAGTAGCAATAGAGCATGATGCTGATATCATTTATAATGCAAGTAGTCGTCAGCATACCATTTCAGCTTCACACATGAGGCTTACCGTGCCATCGAGTTCCTCATCAAATGCAGGACATGATATTTAATGGCAAAGGCTGACCTCTAGACAACTCAAGTGCAATGTTGACGCTTGCTTTTCGCAGTCTCTAAATAGTTATGGTCATGGTATATGAATGTGCGACAATGATGAAGTTTTTGTTCTCACAATGAAAAAAAACTTTATGTTTTGTTCCTGTCGGCGAAGCTTTAGATTTGTTTGATGCTATAGACGGGGCCGACCCTAAGGATAGGCCAAGGTGTGTTGGCTTAGGGCTGATGCCTATAGGGAACCTAAAATAATTTTTTGGTAGAGGGGACTGCATAGAACAATGCGCCATGCATTTATCACTTCAGTCCAACAGACTTTCACACAATTTTTCCAACTAAGCAGGATTTTCTTTTGACTATTACTTTTTCCACCCTATCAAATTCTCACACACTCTGTAAAATTTTCAAGAATGCCCATGGATTTTCGGATTATAAAATCTGAAAACATCCGAAGTGAATTCGGATTCTAAAATCTGGACACTGCTTATGTATAATAAACCATCAGACTCTCTCACATTTCAGCAGTTTTGAGTTTTGCTTTTAAAAACAACCAAAAAACTAAGTAAAAAATGCTAAAAACCAGTCAAATAAAATCATAAAAATACCACCGAAAAATTCTAAAAATCAAATAAATCTAATGCAAAAAAAATTCGGATTTTTCTGAGAATATGAAAAATAAAAAAAAACGAAAAATAGGTCTAAACAATGGAATTTTGGATTTTGAGGGACGAAGTCCCATAAGAAGTCCTTTCTAGGGGAGTCTTGATCCTTGATTCCCCCCCCCCCCTGATTTTATGGGGAAGTTTTGAAGCAAACTGATCAAGTAGCCCTAAAACTCGATTTTTGACTAAAAACAGCTAACAATGACCCAAAACAAAAGGATGAAAGTTAGGATGATTAATATTGTCCATAAAATGACTATCCATGTTACAAACATGTTCATAATTTGTGCTGATACAGTTCGGATTATATAATCCGGACTGTTTTTACTTGAAAAAAATGATGTTTAGGGGGTGTTCGGATTATATAATCCGGAAAAATCAAATAGCACGCCCTATTTTTTTTAGGGTTTTAGATTACAAAATCTGAAAATGTGAAAGAAAAAAAAACTCTTTTTTTATCCTAGGGTCGGAAAAACTCAAATTCGGATTACATAATCCGAAAGGGTATTTTCGTTAAAAAAAAGGGTGCGTGAGAAACGGATAGGGTGGGAAAAGTAATAGTCATCAGTCTTTTCTTTTCACAACACCAACCCAACGCTTTCATTTTCACACTTCCATAATTTCATTAGGCAAAACCCAAAATTGAGAAGTAAAATAAAAAACGCAGAAGAAAATAAGATTGGAAAAGTCGAATTAGAGTGTTACAGTCATTAAATTTTACTGTCCTCAAATAAGATTCGCTTGTTCAAAAAAAATTCATCAATATTGAACAACTACTTATCATCAATATTTAAGATCCAATGAGTTTTCCTTTAAAAAAAACTAATGAGTTTTATTTTTAATTTAACAATTTTTCATCAACAGTTAAGACCTAAATTAAAACATGGGTACTGCATGCAGACAATTTTCTATGTCCAACCTAACAACTATACAAGCATCACGTCAAATTGATTTTTTTTAAATTGATAACCTTTTCCATATTAATAACAATAATAATTGATTAAAGTCAGGTAAATTAACACACGGATGATGAATAGTTTGTACAAGATGAGAGCAAGAAGAATACGAAATGGTAAAGAGAAAAAACCTGGAAATGAGAAGCTGCCAATGAAATAGAAAAAGCAAGGACAAAATTGTAACTATAATATTAATGTGCTCCATTCCATTGGATACACCCCAAATTAGGGGGAATGGAAAAATGGATAAATGAGTGGTATTGGATGGAATGGATTCCATCACACTCCATTTCATTCCATTGCTTTTTTACAGGACCAAACGATGGAATATAGCTTTATCTCACTCCATTCCATTTCATTCCACCACTTGCCACCGGTCCACACATAGCATAGTCTATGTGCAACAATGCTACCATAAGACTAAACCAATTGTGTGGTTGGGTCTAGACTTTGATCATCTCATTAGTGTTATCTTTATTATTTCTTTTATTATTATTTCTTTTATTTTACACTATAATATTAGTGTTATCTTCATAAAATATGCTCTGTTCATGGATTTTTTTTTTATCATTATATTTTTTGTATCACTTTAGCTTATATTATTTGTTTTAAAAGTATAAGAATTCTATAAAAATCGTCAAAAAAAATAAATTCAACTCGATTGAATTGAACCTAACTAACATGTTTTTTCTTTGCTTTGATTCAGATTCTGTACAAACATAATTATTGGAGTATCAACAAGCTTATTCAATGTTTGCTATCTACCTTTTTATTTGTTAACGTTTAAGGTTTCTACATGTGTGTCTATGTATATATATATATATATATATATATATATATATATATATATATATATATATAAAAATAAATGTAATCATGTTGTTTAAGAACATTACATTTTTACTAAAATAACCTTGTTACCTATTGGTGGCTGCTGGCTGGTACATTTTTCATCATTATAAATTAAAGTAGAATATGTGTTTTGAATGTAGTGTATATAGTAGTAATTAAGGGTACTAATGGAAAAAGTTAATAATACTATGTTAAAAAGTGAAAACGATGTCCATTTTAAAATAATTTATTTAAGAAGCAGCCGAGATGTCATTCACACCGGTTTTATCTAAGGCTCTGTTTGGTAAGACCATAAAATGAGCTTATAGCTTATAACGGATAGCTTATAAGCTCGTCTGACAAAAAAAGCTCTGTTTGGTAACAGTTTTTTACAACGAGCTTATAGCTTATTTCACGAACTTCCATGAGCTTATAAGCTATTTTTCAGACGCTACTCCAAGTAGCGTTTGAGCTTATAGCTTATCATTTTTTCTTCCAATTTTACCCTTATTGTTTTATCTAAAAACCAATTCTACCCCTTTATAATTTGTTTAAGTTACATTTATTTTGTTTTGACTATATTTTTTTTTTCTTAAAAAAAAAGTTTATATATTATTTTATTTTTTCAAAATGTTACATTTTTACGTGCTTTTATATATGTCATATTGTTATGCTTTTTTCAGGGACATTACAAAAGTAGCGTAATTCATTATATTCATTATTACGTTACTTTTTCATTAAAAAAAAAAGTATTGTTATGTTATATTACTGTCACTTGCTACAATAAATTACGTTTGTAATTTTCTTTGTTAGTTGAATTTAACGTTCTTTTGTTAAGTTTATAGTTTATAATTTTATTCTTAGGTTTATAAGTTAAAATGGATAGATAGAAACATAGTTTTTTTTTTGCTCGTTATAAAACTTGAATGAAATAAAAGTTTAAAATAAAATCTTAGTGGAAAATAATACTAAATTTTAAGTATTCTAAATATTTTGTAAAGAATAAAGTGTTTTAAATATTAATTGTTGTAAATTTTATTATGAATTCAGAATATCCTTTTATGTCATTTTACATTTATCAACTAGTTGAACCGCTAATTTAACCAAACACTCCAATTAGCTTATCAACTATCAGTCATTAACTATAAGCTATAAACTATCAGCTAGCTTATCAGCTATCCGCTAATTTTACCAAACAGAGCCTAAGAAGCAGAAACAATATATTAAGAAACAATTTTAGGTTGGGAAGCCGCCATACTAAACCGGTTCTAGAGAGGATCCTTCTCCAACTTCTCAATGTATGTCTTCTATTTGAGTGCATGTGGTTTCCTTAGGCGGCTGTTGTTGATTATTTAAATTTTTTTCTTTTTGCTTTTTGTTTTTTTCCTTTCGGTTTGGAGGGTTTTGACCTAGTCCCCCTCTTGTATATTTTCCCCCTTATTTTAATAAATTTTATTTGAGTTTGGCAGCAGATGATTGGGGTTCTTTGAGATGTCAACTCAGTTGAAATGTCATTGTTTCCTCTTGATTCATGTCCTAGCTTCTGCCTTAGCAAAAAAATTTGCTAAAACGACGCTCATTTTAAAACGGGGTGAGTACTTTTTACTAAAAGTTGTGTTATTTGAACAATCATTTTATTGACAACTTTTGAGATAACCTTAATTTTACAAAGAAAAAGATGTATCGACACAAAAACGAAAGCATTAGAGAAAAAAGTAAAAACATAATATAAATATAAGAGAAAAAATTGTTATAAAAATTATCAAAAAAATGATTGTATAAATATTATTTCTCTATTACTATACTGAACTTACAATCCAAAATAAAAATGTAGCTAGTCGATAATTTATAATATATTAGTATGTATGCTCTACTAAATTATTTATCTCTGCATCTTATTTGACTTAATTATGAGATATGATGTACAATAATGTAACTGATGATTGATTAATATATTAATTTTATGATTAATCAATAAAAGGTAATATCGTGCGAACATATATTAACGCAAGACACACAACTTATGACAAAGTGACTTCATATTTTCATATATTGAAAATGACTACCATCTTGAAGACAAATTACAATAAATCCATGACAATAATCCATGTCCTAATATTTTCAAAAAATAGAATTTATGTTGTAGCCACGCTTACACGATCATTCATTTGATTCTCTATCAATTATGCATGATATGGGAAACGTATTAATTCAGGAGGTTCTTTGTCACATCGACCGTTGAAATTGGATTTGAAAACAAAAGAACATAATTATAATGAATTTCTAATGACGCGTATTTCCATTACTAATATTTGTTTTCTTATGATTCTCTTGCTTCAAAATTCGGCAAAAATATGAGCTTCAAAATTTCAGTGGTTAATGTGTGTATTTTGATTCCGTATAGCTTGGGACTTTGCATCAACCTCTCAAATTAGTGTAAATAAGTTATAATCAAAACTAGTACAACACGAACAAGACTAGACCCATAAGACAGAGACAGAGACCAACTCTCACTATAAGGAAGAATGAGACAAAATCAGGAAAACGTATGTGACATATCAGTTCGGTAAGCAAGGCAAATCTAATTTTGTTTCTACTTTCTACACATGGAATTGATCTACGGCTGCTAGCGACTTGCAATAGTTTGCTCTAGGTTATAATGAGACAAATAAAACTAGGCTAAAATGCTCTTTTGGTCCCTTAACAACATTTATAATATCGCTTTGGTCCCATAAGTAATAAAAACTCCGTTTAGGTCCTTTAACTTGATTTAAAGTGTCAGTTTGGTCTTTTCTGTTATTTTAATTCAAAAAAACGTTAAATTTAGGGATCAAACTAATATTAATTAAATAAGCTAAAGGACCAAACTAATATTAATTAAACAAGTTAAGGGACCAAAATTTAACGCTTTTTTGAATTAAATTAACAGAAAGGACCAAACTGATACTTTAAATAAAGTTACGGGACCTAAACAGAGTTTTTATTACTTATGGGACCAAAGCGATACTAAAAATGTTGTTAAGGGATCAAAAGAGCATTTTAGCCATAAAACTAACATCTTTGTGAACCGTCAATTGTAGATTTCCTACCATAGATTTGTTTGTAACGACTTATTTGAATTTATCGACTGAGATAAGTATTTGTGAGACTGTTTAAGAGTGTGAATAGAAAATATTTGATCTAATGTTTGAGATAGAGATTGACAGGTCGAGCTAAAATATTGTTCGTCAAGATGGATGTTGGAGGATTGTACCTGCAAAAAATGCGACGTTTTAATTATTAGGAGAGTAAAAAGTGAGATGTATCAAGTTGAGAGTAATTGTTACTTCATGAAAAGTAAAAGTTTAAATTTTCAACTTTTGAGGAATTCTTAACATGTCCTTCATAAACACTGGTTAGCAATATCCTTAAACATTTAATTTCATTACTGTATATTTTCTAAATCTTAGGTGTGAAGCCAATTAAGTTGCTTATACTCTTTATAATATGAATTGTTTGTAATCGATGAGACTCGATTATTTCGACAATCTAAACATTTGATTTATTGTTTAATGAAATTGCCTCTGGACTATTTTTTTTAGGGTCATGTTAACTTGTGCCCTTAGGGCATAAGATAAGGAATCAAAAAGTAGAAATTTCCTTCAAATTTTGTGCATTCTATTTATTATAATTTCAAAAATTAAGTTGAATGCACACATTCCAACAAAAAATTATTATGTTGGGTTCCTTATCTTATACTTCAAGAGTACAAGTTAACATTTTTTTTTTTTTTTTAAATAAATCGAACATCTTCATGTACTAGAACACAATCCTTTAAAAAAAATCCTCAGGACTAAAATGTCTTTTTTTCTTTCTCAATTGCTTATGTATTCAATATATACAAAAAGTAAGAATGGAAAATTGAGTATACGTTCCGGTCAAAAGAAGTATCATTAATTTTTTTTTAAGGGATGATTAAACTTTTGTTTTATTAAGGACAAATAACAATATCTCATTGATTGTTAGCTATTTTATCGATTTAAAGTTTAGATAAAATCACTCATTTTCTTTACATGAAAATTAATTAGGAATTTAAAAAAGTTGTTGTGTGGAAAAGAATTTGAATGGTGTGTGGAAATGGAAAAGAAAGGACGGCAG
Source organism: Medicago arabica (assembly GCA_946800305.1). Lineage (NCBI taxonomy): Eukaryota > Viridiplantae > Streptophyta > Magnoliopsida > Fabales > Fabaceae > Medicago > Medicago arabica. Next base: position 44,018,651 of record OX326971.1, on the reverse strand, counting down.
TAAACAGATGATGACATTTCTAGCTAAAGATGGCACCATATTCCTGTGCGTGTCTCCCGCAAGGGATCCAAACACCACGTGTCATCTTCTCAACCCATCTCCATTCTCCACCGTCCGATCAAATCCGTAACATTCAATTCCTCATGATCCATTTCACGCGGCGAAGAGGCGGAGAATACCGACAAATGTCTACCATCTAAACGCCGTCATAAAAGTGACGGTTCAGTTAACTGCCGTTAAATAAGAAACGCAGCCTCGTACCACGTGTCGGGTTTAAAACGAAGCAGCGTGGATAGGGGCGGCCCTGTCTTAACGCAATTATTTAATGATGTTAGCGGGTCCCACTTTCACGCTCTCTCTCGGCGCTGGGGCGGCGCGGTGCTTTAAATCCACTTCAGTCAACTTTACCTCGTTGACCGTGCCAAGTGTTTTCATAACATGGGTGAGATTTGTGCGGAACGTGTGACTACGCGCTTTGTTTTGTTGAGCGTGTAGGCTACTTTTTTGCTGCACGTGTAACCGATTTCACTGTTTTTTTTAAATAGGAGTAATCTCTTTAATTCTTGTTGTCTCTTCCGATGGAGATGCTTTTATGCCTCATTGCCCCCTTTTTCTCCTTGCAATGCCATTAGCCCATTGGCTGTATAAATGAATGAAAATAAAATTAATTTTTTTTATGAGAAAATAAAATATAGGGCGTATATCCTCTCATCATTAATATAAACAAAAATTTACATTTTTATATTTATTCAATTAATGATGTATATAACTTTTATTATAGACCACATACATCGTTTAATGGATGAATCTAAAATATTAACTTTTGTTTATATTAGTGTTCGGAGGATGTATTGCCTTGTGGGGGAGTAAAGAAGTAAAATGCCATTTGCTTTTAAACTAGTCTTTACAAACAAGTGACTTATTTATTTTTCGTAAGATTGACAAATATGTCACTAATTATTTGTCATTATTGTATTTCCTTATTTAGTTGAAAATTTGGGTCAAAAATATCAACGGATGGGTGTATTAATTGGTAAAAACTACTAGTTTTGACCGAAAATAATTTGACTGTTTGATTTTAAAAGTCATGTTAACTTGTGTCATAAGGGTACATGTCAAGGAACACAAAATGAGTAATTTTACATTGGAAAATGTAATGTTTTAACTTTTTAGAAGTTGACTACACGACTTTTGATACGTTTATTATTTCTATAATAAGTATCTTAACATGTGCCATTGAGGACACAAGTTAACATTTGCCTTTTAAAAGAATGAATAATGGAAGTAGAAAGGAATGATTTTAAGAGAGGTATTCCAAATTTGCTAATAATTTGAATATACCGATAGTATATATTTTTTAATTTGTAAAAAAGTTTTACATTAGCGGGCATGTAAATTAATCTGATAGTATTAGAGTTCATCAAAGTTACTTATATAAAAAACTTATAAATAATGATTGTTATACTAGGAGTGGGTTTTGCCAAGTTACCATGGGTACCACAAGAAGACAATAAAGAAAGGGTGACCAATGTTTCGGTAGTACCATACCAATCCAGCACCGGAAAAGTGAAAGTTATTTTTGGGGTAAAGAGATTCGAAAGTTAAGATGCCAAATTTTAGCATAAAATGCCGTTTTCCTATTTTGCCACCCTAACTACCAGCTAAGTACCACAATACATTTTGCCGTCAAACATGGGTTTACAGCCAATGGTTACACTATTAGTGGAAAATCTACTGGCATGCCCCAACAAATCAATTTCTAGTACTACTAGTATTTTTTTCGTAATTTAAATGCCAAATAAAGACACTTTACGTTCAAACATTATTTCTCAAACTTAAAATAGGAAAGAACACAACCTAAATGAATGGATTTAGAAGTCAATTTTTATTTTTTTTACAAATGTTTTCCTACTAGTGATTTTTATTCCTAAGAAAAAAAGGTATAGTCCAATTGAGGGGAGCATAGGGTCTATGAATAGGGAAAATGTGGAAAAATAAATGAAGATGTTGAGTTACGAGTCAAGTGAGGATTGGGAAACAAGCAGCATTAGTGGTTCGTGTTAGAGAAGACACGTTTTGTGTAAACAACAATCGCTTAAAAGGAGCGTAGCTTTATAACTTAATAACTCCTCACACCACGCAGTCACGCACACACGCACGCGCCGTTGTTTCTTTTTCTCTTTCTTCATTCTTTCCTATAAAACCACCTTATTCTCCCCCTTGTTTCCCTCAGACATTGTCTCAGTTTCACAATTCACAAAAAAAAAAAAAACTCTTTATGTTCATTCCGTCTCTCATTAAACAAAAACAAAAAACTTCTCAATTTCAATTTTCACACAATGGCTCCAAGAGATAACAGAATCACCACCACTACCACCGGGCCTGGGACAAACCCATCAGCCCAGGCTCAAGCCCAGAAAGAGATTCGTTACCGAGGCGTAAGAAAACGTCCATGGGGTCGTTACGCCGCTGAGATCCGTGACCCAGGTAAAAAAACACGTGTTTGGCTAGGAACATTCGACACCGCTGAAGAAGCGGCGCGTGCTTACGACAAAGCGGCACGTGAGTTTCGCGGCTCCAAAGCGAAGACAAATTTTCCAACGCCGTTGGAGATTATCAACAACCGTAGCCCTAGTCAAAGCAGCACTCTTGAATCACCATCGCCACCGCCGCTTGATTTAACTCTCACACCATTCTCCTCCTCCCGTAACGGTGGTGTTACCTTAGCTTATCCGGTGGCGCGTCCTGTTTTGTTTTTTGACGCATTCGCACGTGCTGAAACTTCTTTAACCGTTGGCCGTCGTGAGATGTGTGGATTTGAACGTCCTATGGCTGATTTTCGCGTGCAGAGTGACTCTGGTTCTTCTTCCTCCGTGGTTGATTATGAAGGTGTGCCACGTCAGAGACTTTTGGATCTTGATCTTAATGTTCCTCCACCACCCGAAGTTGCTTGATCTGGATCTATTTTGAAGCAAAAAAAATCTAATTTTTAAATTTTTTTTGGTTTTTTTGAAGTACCCATTTTGATAAACGGAATCACTCTCGTGAAAAATATTTAACGAAGAAAGAGAGAGAGAGAGAGAACGCAAAGTGTGTTGCTGACATGGTGCTCAGATTTGTTCATGATTATGTTGATAACGAGCACGCTTTGTAAATATAACTGAAACAAGAAGAATTGTTATCTTTTTTTGCAACTGAGAACTTGTTATTAGTTTCTCATGGTTGTTTCTGCTATTAATCTATGACATTTTTATTTGGTTGATGAAAGTGGGGAACATTGATTTGAAAGAACAAAGAGGATCTAGTTTTATTTTTTTAAATTTTAATTGATTTGAACATTTATCTAACGTTATCCACTAGGTAGAGTATATTTATATTTTATGTTCACTTTTTTAAGGTACAGTTGAGATTTGTTTTTATGTATTATTCGGCTACAATTACAGGCATGTGAATGTGAATGTTGCCGCCGCTGTGAGTATAATTAGGTTATCGTCGTGGGCTATCTATTTCTCTTTAACGAACGTTCCTTGATTGGTCTGTTCTTTACGAATACTAGTATTTTTAATTGATGTTTGGCCACACTAGATTGTCAACATGGGCTCCACTTTCTTCTATTGTTTTATTAATCACAAGATTTAAATAGCTAGGTTGTTTATGAAGAGTATGAAATAGCTAAGCCAAGTAAAGGTTTGTTGTTTCCACCTCAACAAAACAAAAGTAAGGTTTTTTTTGCGTGAATCAAATGACTTAACAATTGTGCTTCAATTGCATTGTGAATTTTGAGGTGAATTGAATAATCATTCAAAATGGACATCAATAAGAATTGAACCTAACACTTTACTTTGAAAAGAAACACTCTCCTAAGTTCCAAATTAACACCATCCGATTTAAGAGGATCGGGTTAAGATAAGCTATTTAATCTTGTGAAGTGAATCTTAGTCCTTTTAGAATTAGTGTATGTTTGTCTACAGAACATATAACAGATCCATTTATATGTGAGTTTTAAATTGTCATTGTTTCATTTAAAATTAAAATACAAAAAATGATTATTTTTATTTCGTTGTTTTTAGTTCCTATAAAATAAAATCACACCTTTTTGGAAAATTTTACAAGGATTGAAAAGAAAAGTGTGATTTTATTTTATAAGGACTAAAAATAAAACTGCACATGTTTATAGAGACCAAAAACTTAACTAACCCTAAAATGAAAAACATACACTAAGGTAGGTTAGTATTATTTGTTGAAATTCTCTACTTAGAGTAAAGCAAAATCTCAACCTATATAGTAAAATGTTTAACACAATACTATGAATCTATACCTTGTAGGCTTGTACTCCATAGACATATTTTATTTGGTTAAATTTTAAATCCTTCAATTAATGAACCCAAATCGATTTTAACTATGTGAAATTTGTATAGTAGTAGGGCTTTTTCAGGTTAGTGATGATGATGAGAAGCGTGGGTATTTGATAATGGTTCAGAAGAGTGTCAATAATGGTTGAGATCAATCAAAGGGATTAATGGTATCGTGATTCGTGTATTGATTGGCTTATCTTGATTACGGCGTGAATCTCAATGAAAAATTTAATCCTACGGCGATATATGCGGCTAGGTCCACCAAAAGCAAATGAAGATAGAGAGAGAGAAAGAAGGGTCCTCGTGTGTGTATTCGTTTCTTTTCATAGTGACTCGTTCATTCTGTTTTCTATTCTTGTGTTGTGTTGCGTGTAGTTTAAAAAGGAAAAAATGATTATTTAAATTGGATTAATTAATTAATGTTAATTAAAGTGCAGGCGGCACCGACGGCGAAAACACTGCGTACGAAAAGAGACCGAATCAGAAGCGGGCGTGTTTGGCGGTGGGCCCCAAACGTGTTGACTATGTGTCTGTCGGATTTCATGTTGTCTTCACGTGATATTTCAGCGCCCCCATCTTTTCTATGTTTCCACCTTTTCCTACTCTTTTTTTCTTTCACACTTCCAAACTCTACCTTTTTTTTATTCTTTCTTTTCTTTTTCGTCGAACAATTCTTCTTTTTAACATTTAAAAAACCGTTAATAATACTTACATTTAATATTTAATCAATTATTTTCACAAAATACTTCAATTATGTTAGAAACAAATATACTTCAAATAATTTATGATATGTCCGGTAGAAAAAAGATGAAGATAACGGTAACGGTACGTTCCAGCAGGGTGGTGTGCGGTCTTTGTGGTTGAACAAATGATGTCTGCAAGCACGTTAACAATCTAACAATCAAGTCCGTGTAGAAAATGAGATGGAATGTGAAAAAATGTGTGGGAAATAAATCGTATATTGATGATGATGCAGGGTCACTTTTATATAGAGGAATGATGCGCTAATTGCTTCCGTGAAATGTGGCACCTCATCAGGGGTTATTGGAGGCCATGTGTACAGCGTAGGATCCACGAGACTTTGCTTCAATAAGGTGGTGCGCACCAGCACTAGCATGCTTACTCATGCTATGCGCTTTGATATGTAGGACTCTCCCTATCCAAGTGTCATCATAGGATTAACCTTTTGACTGATCCAAAACAATTTAAATATCTTTTTTTGAAATAGTTAAATTAATGATATAAATAAATAATCAAATCACAATGACTTGACTCATCTAAGTTAGAGCATAAACTAAATGTATTCGATAACTGAGTATGATTGCATATAAACTAGATATATTTGTGATATTTTATCAATTGTAGTGTAAATATAATTCATTTTTGTACTAATCTGGAGACTAAGTACGATAACACAACCTTTTCTTTAATATGGCTAGTTAGAAGATATATGGTGGTATATCTTATGAGACGACCATTTTTGTGTCAGAATAAAAACATCTAGTTTGGTCCTTAAAGTTATACAAGTGCTTGTTATAAGTCGAGCATTTTCAAGTTAGGTTCGTCAACTGCTCATCTAAGTTAAAGCATTGTGTCGTCCCGGACTCTGGCCTTGGTGGCCAAACATAGCTTTAGGGATCAAGTTCAATGATTTGATGTTCTGCTTCACAATGTTTATTTATGGACTATCGTAGTTTGGTTTTTCTTGTTCCCACCCTATTTGTACTTCGTCTTTGCAAATTGGCATAATAATTTAGGCTTGCTTTAAATTTGATTACCCTTTTTTTTGTTCTATAGCAGAATCGTTGTGATGTGACATTTGGCTCTCTGGCTTCTTTTAATACAACGTACCTTTATAGCCTTTTGAGTGCGAGCATCAAATGAAGTGAGATCCACGGTATACTACACACATAATGGTGAACATATTTTTTAATATAGTTTGGTATTTATCTTTTAGAGAGACCTTGTCTGCCAAGGTTGTAAGGCCGTTTTTGGGGAGCGATTTTGTCTTTTTGACGCAATTTTTTCCTGTTTGAAGGGCTTTGATTTTCCCTTACTAGCTTCATGATTTCCTAGGTTCTGAGGACTTGATATTGTACCTTCTTTGCCAACCCGATTAAGACCTGGGCGGACGTGGATCCTAGGATCTGCTTCATTATTAATGCCCTGGCTATATAGGATCCATCTATGTGACACGAGTTGTCCCTTCCCTTTTAAAACGAGTAAGGCATGGGTGAGGGTGGATCCTCGATTTGCTTCATTCTTTTTGCTCGTGCTATATGAGACCTAGCTTTGCGACATATGTAATCCCTTCTCCTACCAACCAAGTTAGGACGGACGTGGAGTGGGACCTTCATACTTGCTTTGTTCTTTATGCTTTAGGTCTCTGGTATCCATCTTAGCGACCTTTGTTGTCTCTTCCCTGTTGTCCCAATTAAGACCTAGGTGGAGGTGAACCCTCCAATTTTCTTTATTCGCACCTCCGTAATTCAAGTCCACAATCAACATGTATGTTTCGCTTTTGTGCCCTAAGGTGAAGACTAAGGTTGAGGTGCGTGTAAGTGCTTTACATGAACTGACTCTGTGACTAGTTGGGTGAGGGGGATTTGTTTTTGAAGACGTGGATCAACTATGTATGAGAGCGAGGAGTTTTGGCCGCGTCGGGCTCTGACGCCACTCATCCCCCTCACATGTGAGAGGAACATAACTTGAATTTTGATGGGGGAATTTAATGATCGATTTGCAATTCGACTCTATTATGGGGGTGAGCATGCCGACGCCATTAATTTATTTATGAGAACGAAAAACAAAATTTGATAATTTCCTAAAGACAAAAAAAAATATTAACCATAATATTAGGATATTATTGAAGTCTATAAGTCAGGTCAACTGAAAAATGCTGAAATTGTAAGGTTGGACGTTGTGATCCGAGTTCGAACTCAGAACATAACAGTTGGTGTGAGTTTAATTTCAGTTGTTTTCCACTTCATCTAAGACAAAAATATTATTGAAAAATAATAATTACGGTACACTGAAAGGAAAAATGATTATTATTGTAAAATTATTATTGTAAAATCTGCTGATGTTAAAAATTGTTCAACCTAGATTTTTTTTGAAAAAACTAAATTAATTTGAATCTCTTTAAAACAATCCGTTTTAGATTAAGTTAATTAAACATTTAAATTCAATCACTTATTTCATCGAAAATTGTTGAAAAAGTGACTATTATGTTAATATTATGTTAATGGCATCTTTTTGAGCCGACAAATTCACGCCGCCTAAAGCATGAACTAGTATTTTACAGACCAATCCCGGATTTGCATAGATTCGAATCAGGACTATTTTAATGAAATCGGCATATAATACTAAACTTTACTTAATCCTAGTAAAAAAGATGTTACCTAAAAAAAATTAAATGGACTTTTTGTCCCTATTTGTTTAAGTATGGGGTGATTAAATTCCTCTCAATCAAGGTATATCATGCAAATTTTTATTCCCTTGATTGTTTCAGAATTCGGTATGCAATTTACCACTGAATGAGGTTCTCATTGGTGTTACACAATAGTCCTATACATAGTTTTTGCAAAATTTGGTGGATCGTTAAGAAGCTGAAAATAATTAGATTCTTTAGTTGGTGTGTGTCGGCATGATCCATCTACTTGGCAAGGATTTTTTTTTCCAATAAAAAAAGCAACAATTGAGAGTACAAGGGTGATATCTCACATTAAAATACTCTATATACAAATATAACACAATATAGTTTATTTTAATTAATAGAGTGTCGTTTTAGTCAAAAAAATTATTTTAAAATAAATATCACTTTCAGTTTTCAATACAATAATAACTTTTTTTTTTCAATTGTACCCTTCAATTAATACTATGTTACACTACTTTCAAAAGATTATTTTTCTTTAATAAAAACAAACCAATATTTAATTAGGATAATTTGGTAAAATTGCTATGACATTGTTACTTGACACTCATTTTAAAACGGAGGGAGTATGATTTGAAGTTCGAATCTTAAACACTTCACTTCTTCATATTTAAAATGTGTGAGTTCCAAGTTCCAACCACTCTGTTACTTGACTATATATATAATCTGATTAAATGTCTTAACTATTTGTTCACTCTTTCCTAATTATTGATACTCATCGAAAAACATTTGTGAAAAGTCGGTATTAACATTTATATATAAATGAGTTTGTCCAACATGTGTAATATTACAAATGTTTAAAACTTAAAATAAATAAAAATAATAATTTTTAATGAAAACAACAATTATTTATTAAAAACAATTATGAATTTGATATAAAATGTACAACTTCGAATTCAAATTTACTATTTTAATTTTTTTAACAAATGCAAGTTTGTACATATTAGAAACATTCATAAAGTAGTATAAAAGAAACATATTAGTTACACTATAACTTTTTTTAATAACGTCCTGCTAACCGGTGCTTCCGGGGCACTCGTTAAGCATACCATAAAAGAGAATTATTACCATAAAAGGAAATTGTTTTTGACTTTATTTTAAATTAATTACATAATTTCAATGCATTAACTATTAGATAATTTCTTTTTTCATATACTTAATGCCTCAAAGGCGCTCCGGTTAGCATTTCCTTTTTAATAAAACAACAAATTTCACTGATAAACTTCTTAACAAATTAAGTATAAGATAGTATAATTTGAAGCTTGTGTAAAAATTTCACTGATAAATTCATAACATTTTTAGTCAATAGCTTTTTTGGCACAAAAAAAAATCTCACAAATGAAATTCTAGAAAAAGTATTTATGATATAGATTAATTTCATGAATCTAAAATAAAATAGATTATTCTGTTTTTTAAATTACGAAATCATAAAATAAATTAGTTATTTTTCAATATTTTTGTACTTCTTTTCTTTCGAGGATTTTTTTTTCTATGTAGGTATCTATGTATCATAGATTTTATAGTCTATTTTTTTAGTATAAAAGTACAGTTTCAAAAAGAAAACAATACTTTTTATAGTGGTATATTTAACTGATTAAAATTCCTCTAGAAAAAAACTGATTATAATGATCTTTTTTGTTATCTGGTGGGGTTGGAATAAAAATGCAGAAAGAATTGAAAAAGGAGACAGACGATGGGTCCATGAATGAAATGATGCAGCCGCTTCATTATATGGGCCCGCATATTCCTGTGTCTTTGTAATGGCACACAAGCACCACACGTATTACTGTCTTCTACTCCCTTGATCTTTGGATGAATATCTCATTTATAAAAATTTGTTTTAAACATTTTTTTGAATTTATTTTTTAAAGATTTTTTCATTAATTATAGTCAACTATTTCAAGTATGATTTGAAGACTGTCTTTTGAGGTTACAAATATTGAGGTCACAAAATCAAACTAAGGAGTGTCTAACTTATTAGGGAGTGTTACTAAGTAGCTCTTCCTTTATGTTAAATGATACTTTCTAACCTCAACTATGATGGATCTCTGGGTTCACATCTTCTCGGTAAGATAACTTTCGCTAGAGCCGTTTGAAGCCATAGCTTCCATATTTGTCTCTTGTAGGCAAGGCAATTAGATATGTGATGGGATCTTCTCCCACCTTGGAACCAGGTTGTAAAGCTCATTTTCAATCTTGCAACATGGTTTCAATCGACTATGAAAAGAGTTTCATATATTTCTGGTAAACAACCACATACACTCCTTCGTTACATCACAACAAGTTTTTGCTAAAAGAAAATAAATCAGGTCACTTTTAAAATCAATATATAATCATGCAAAGCTGGTGCGAGTTTATTAGAGCATGAAAAAACATGAAAGAGGAGAAAGCAATTGTTATCTTCATATGGATAGCCAATTCTTGTTAAGACATTGTTTGTATTCTTTACACGAAAAATAGGTTTACTATTTTGAAAGATCAGTGCATGGATGTTCTTGCTAAAAGTACTATAATCGTATTAGGGTTTGTATTGCATCGGTCATGCCTTGAGAATGCTCTCAAAGGTTGTATTTATAGCCCTCTATGAGCCTGATTTATGGTTACTTAGGCAGCAAGTAACATGGGCAATTTAGATATTTGGGCGGCTTTCTATAGGCTTCTAGAAGCAGCTTGAGGCGGCGCCTCGAGAAGGGTGCGCCTTGGGCCTTAAAGCCCATCTGAAGGGTGTTGAAGCCTTTAGGAAGAGCGTTGAGGCCTTATGGAGGGTCTAAGAGTCCTCTTGTGGTTCTCTTAGGTCTTTAGGAATATAATGACGGTCCAATGAACTTTAACTTGGTTTTGAATTTTTCGGCTTGGTTTTATGATGTATGTGTTCTTTAATACATATCACAATTCACATACATCATTCATTTAATGAATCTAAAATATAAAATTTTGCTTATAATAGTGATCAGATGATGTATTTTTTTAGGTCATGCTAACTTGTGTCATAAGAGTACAAAGGTAAGGACCTAAAAAAAAAGAAAATTGGAATGGTACATGTCGACATTATGAAGAACCAACATCTAAGCCTTAACAGACTTGACGCTCGGTGGGCTGTGGACTGCTATGGAAGACCATACCACGTGGACTCTCATATACATTGACTATTCAACATGTACAACTCAACTTGATAGTTCAGGTCACGAGAGCTCCACCTGCTTAGCTCAGTTGATCGTTCAAGTCACGTGAGCTCTACCTGCTTAGCTTCAGTTGATCGTTCAGGTCACGTGAGCTCCATCTGCTTAGCTCAGTTTGAACGTTCAGGTCATGCGAGCTATACCGTGAACGTCATTGGCTTTAACTCTCAACTCATTGTCCAAGCAACATTGTGGTCATCCACTTAAAAGTATCTCATAACGTGCCACACGTCCTGCACGGACAAGTGACGTGAGCTGCGTACCCTTGACTCCACGTGCCTTGTACGGACGAGCAGTGCAAGGAAACTTGACCAGCTCCACGCGTCTGGTACAAATGAGCTATATGTACCTCATGGTTAATGGGCCTGGACATCCAAAGAAAGGCCCATTAGGTCAAGAAAGTGAGGCCTATAAAAGGAGACAACTAGAGAGCAACAAGGGGATCAAAATTCATTATCTTGAATAATGTGTTTTTCATGTAAGTCTTATTGAGAGTGCTCTTGGAATTGCACCTAGGACATTTCACTGAGCAACTCACATGTTGTAAACATATGCGAACAGAAGTAATAAATAAATTTTTGGGTTAAATATGTTTTTGGTCCCTATAAATATACCAACTTTTCGTTTTAGTCCCTCTAAAATTTTCCTTCAACTTTTAGTCCCTATAAAATTTTCAATCACTACTTTTTGTCCCTAATTTTAAGTTAATTTTTGTATTTTTTTAATGAAATTATGCAGAAATGTGTAGTGTATTGTAAAAAAAAAAAATCAAAAAAATTAGAATTTTTTAACAAAACATAAATTAAATATGAATTTTTAGCCGTAAAAAATCATATTAAATTATTGTTTTGTTAAAAAAATCTAAATTTTTTGGGAGAGATTTTTATAATATTATGAATTTTTCTGCAAAAATATGAATTCTACATATGATTTTACATTAAAAGATGGACCAAAAGTGAAGATGAAAAACTTTTTAGGGACTAAAAGTTGAAGAAATGAGGGACTAAAATGAAAAGTTGACATATTTATAAAGACCAAAAACATATTTAACCATAAATTTTATATTGAAAATATAAATTAGTGAACTTTTACAACATTGAATCCATATGTTCCAATAAAATACTTCTATATTTAGTTTTCCAACTTAAGGAGACAAGTTAACATTTTTTCTATTTTTTTTTTTTTTAGGAAAGTGTTAGTTAGTATTCTCATAGCACTAGTTAAAAATCATAAAAGAAAATATTTAACTTAAAAATTGTGTATTTTACGTTTTAAAACTTTTTTTTTTACTTTTCATTTTTAATTGTTTAAATAGTGTTTTTAACTAGTTAGCATGACTTAGAGTGTGATACCGACATGGGCCAATGATTGAGAGGCGTGTGGTAGTAATTGACGTGGGAATTTATTAAGGAAGGCAAAGACGCGACGAGTGCGGTTGTGACATGTCTGAAGAGGACAGACACAATGAGAAATGCGGGGAAGTCGGCGCCTCATCATTAAATTGAGATCCTGCCACGTGGCATCTCATATGTTACGTGGGAATCGTATGCTCTGCTCTAATCCAAAGCCCAAGTCAAATAGTTGATTTCCCAGTTTCCATCTTACTTAAGAATTTTGATTTTCTCTCAATATCAGTTTTATATCGAATGAGTATGAGTTCAAATTTTAATCTTATCTATTTTAAAAAAGAAGTATTACCCAATCTGAGCTTTGCATAAACAGATTGTAAGCCTTTGTCGGTCGGTTTATAGTTGGTCACTAGGATATGTTGATTGCAACATTTGTGCAAAATAATTATTCTATTTCTTAAATATGTTTTAAATCCAATAGTTTTAAATTCGGTCATCAAATTCATCCTAACTCTCCTATTGAAGGACCTTGTACATTACTCTCTCTAACCGCGTGATGAAGAGAGTGGTTTAGTTGAAGGCTTTTTCATCACTTAAACTTCAATATTTTCATGTTAATTTATTCAATGAAGATGGTTGGAGAGTAGTATAGAAACTTACAACCTACAACACTGTTCATCATGCTTAGAGAGTGTTGTATAGGGACAAGGTTCATAAATGGAGAAAGGAAGAAGAAAGAGGGATGGACGAAGAAGAGAAAAATCAAGTTGGAGCTATAGATTTAAAAAATACAATAACTAAAATCTCATGTTTTTAATTTAATTTTGAATGCATGAACCAAAATGTATCTTCTTTTGTAATAGCCAAAATGTCCCTTTGAACTACTAGTTTTTCTCTCTTAAATTTTTTTTTCAAAGTTTTCTGCACAAATGCCACGTAACACGTTAAACACACTAGCAACCAAGTAAGCAAAATTAACTACACAAGTAAACAAATAAACGATTGCTTGTGAATGAAGGCAATGTAAATTAACTGCTGTACACAAGTAACACACAAATGTAATCATGTTTAACTTCTTGGATACTATCTATAGTTCGAGTTTTTTAGGAACTAAACAAACCGAATGATCCTACAAAAATTTCACTCCACTTAACTATTTTATTTTATCAATTACAATTAACAAGATTTTACGGTGAATGATACCAATTCTATCATCGTAATCAACTCAACTAATTATTTTCTTAATAATAACACACAACCGAAATATGACATTTAATCTGAGAGGGAGGAAATATCAACTTTTTTTGGTGCAACTTTGTATGTCTGCTAGGGTTTTGGTCCATAGCATTGTCACAACAAGTATAGTATGTTTGTCCCGCTCCGTTTTCAATGTGTCGCTTCTTTGCTGGTTTAATTGTGTTCCATCATGCTTCAAATGCATCTCTATATCAGTAGTATTCCGAGGGTCGGGTAATTTTTTCATGGTTCCTTTACCGCTCTCTCATGTTGTTGATATTGATGCCAATGGAGAAGATTAAGTGTGTTTCACTCTAGTAAGTGCTCATTTCAGCGGCGATATAACGTGATAAATACCTCTTTGGGTTTATCCTCCTCTCCTCATCCACCGCCTTTAAAGATGGCCGTTGTACCTGCAACATTACTTTCATAATCAGCTTTCAAGCGCCCCAATGAAAGTCACTATGTCACCTTTGTTTTTTTGGTCACTCATTCATTGTCCAATTTGAAATTTAATGTCTTAGATAATATATTGATGATTTACATATTATGTTTCTTCGTTAAATTTAGATTGTTTCAAGTTTGTACTTAATGTGTTTGCTCAAATGCATGAGTTTGACTCGTTTCGTCTGTACCATATTTTGGGTAAGGGGCTTATTATGGCGTTTACCAAATTCATAATTCTTTCAGTCTTGTAAATAACTTGTCAACTTTTAGTTAAACTAGTCTGTTCAGAGACCAATTATAGTCGATATAATCAAACCCATGCAACAATCATTTTTCGAAGTTGAATAAATTTTAAAATTGTAGATATTTCATTGTACTTGATCATTGACCAATTATAGTCGATATAATCAAACCCATGCAACAATCCTTTAACTTATAAAGTTCATATATGTATTGATAACTTGTAATTATAAAGTTCCTAATTAATTCCATATTAATTTTATTTTAGTATAAAATAATAATTCCACATATCTAAATCACGTATTGTTTTTTGTTCTTGTATTTGAGCTCATATGAGTGGATCGATAACTTCAATCAGGTTAGATTCAGTTGAAAAAGATGTTCATGGCGAATAGAAGTCAATCTAAACTAGGTTGGCTCGTTTTATTTCCAGCATTAGACATGGATGTGTACCAGTAAAATACTTACATCACCAAGTGGATAATGAAAACCATGAATTGGATTGCATGTAATATTAATACTTGGAGTCACTCACGTCTAAATTGTCCGAATAAAAATTAGTCGGTGTAGATTTTCATATCAATTTTGATATTCTATTATCTAATTATGAAACTTAATTTCTACCAAAAATACAATCTTACTTCTTTTTAATTTTTTGACACGTCATCAAAATTATACCCTTCTATATCTTTTGCTTTCACTTCCCCCTATAATTCCTCTTCTAAAAACAAATTAAAAAAAACTCACTTGATTAAAACACTAACTTAATCTTTTTTTAAACAACAAACAAACTTAATCTTAATCTAAAACAAATTCTCCTATAATTCAACTTCTAAATATCTAAAGAGTTAAAAAAATTACAATTTTCTATTCTCTAATTCTCTAATCATGAAACTTTGTACGTAAAAAAAATTATGAAACTTAATGTCTACAAAAACACAACTTTACCCCTTCTTAATTTTTTGACACGTCATTAAAATTATTTCCTTTTGTTTATTTTGCTTCAACTTCCCCTTTTT
Source organism: Medicago arabica (assembly GCA_946800305.1). Taxonomy (NCBI): domain Eukaryota; kingdom Viridiplantae; phylum Streptophyta; class Magnoliopsida; order Fabales; family Fabaceae; genus Medicago; species Medicago arabica. Next base: position 44,003,393 of record OX326971.1, on the reverse strand, counting down.
TTCTCTTAAAATCAAATTAAAACAAACTCACTTGATAAAACACACTAAATTAATTGTTTTTTTAAAGAACAAACAAACTTAATCTTAATCTCAATCAAAGCAAATTTTCCTACAATTCAACCTTTAAATATCTAAATAGTTAAAAAAATTACAAAATATTTATTACAAGACATATACCTACTTTTCAAAAAATTACAGATTTTCAAGATTGCTTATTTTCTAAATATAATTTGCCTTTGTTTTTTCTTTATTTTTTTTTAGTAAAAAGAAAAATTATATTAAATAAAAAGAAATGGATAAAGAGTTTGAGGACATTAAACCTGACTCAGGTACAACCAAAAACGGGGATACAATGTAATAAATCAGACCAAGTGGATCAACCTAAATCTATCATAACAAAAATTCACTAATCAGTAAGCGAACCCGTATACGAGAACGAAACCAGGTTTAAAAAAAATGAAAAGCGAACCTCTGTGAAAAACAATTAATGGATCAACCATCAACACAATATCTAAATCCACGTGCCAACAACTCCCTAAACAAATAGCATGCATAAAAGCTCTTTCGAGCTTGAAGAACCAGAATGTAGATAAACAAGACACATTGAAACCTTTAGAACTCAACATATTTAGAAACAACGGAGAATCAAAGAAGTCAGACCACCATGTCATATTATAATTTTTTTTTATTGTTGTAGATTATTAATTAGGCAAATTCTATGGTACACCCAATAAATTTAGGTGTACCTGTACACTAAGTCGTAAAATTAATAATAAATGTGTTGTTTTTTAAGAAAAATAATTATTTTCTATCATTGACAACTGAAATAGTTAAATTTTATTTACCAAAAGGTTCGACGAAATAAAATATAATTTTTACGATTTTTTTTAAGGTACAAATTTTTATTATTCATAACAATGAATATTATTTTTTTTAATGACAAAATGTAAGTTTTTTAATATGATCCTTATAAAGGATGAAATGATGTTTTCTAAAATATAAATATTGACAAATACCTTTTTATTTCATAAAAGTGATCGTTAATTTATAAATTTTGTGAAACAAGAGTACCGGTACACTGAAATTTGTGAGTGTACCGTAGAAGTTCCCTATTAATTATTATATCTTTTAGAAAGATGACTACAAAAAATAATGAAAACATGATAAATTAGTCACTAAATAATATTGTTGTACAATTCATACACGAGACTCATAACGACATCTTTATCAATAATGAAATCTTTAATATTTTAAATATTTCTACATATTTTTAGTTTATCATTTCATAATATTAAATAACAACTATTTCAATGATTTTATCATTGGAAAATTACACTAACCTCTCTTAAGATCTTCTTAAATAACACAACACCTGCTATATTTTTGAACTAAACATTAATCTCCCTTTTTTTATTTTATCAAATTTACAAACATTTATCTTATAATATAACACGATTTAAATTTTGATGATTCTATTTATTTTGCGCAATTAACTTCTTCATACGAGTATGAACTCATTTAATTTTCAACCATTTTTTCTTTCCATTTTTCACTTAGGTGATTTTTCTCAACTCATTGTCACTCAGTCAAGGTGGTTTAATTTTTAAACTTTAATGTAATAAAACAGATATATCGAAGATTATTTTCTTTTCATTGATCAACCATAATGTCCATCCACCAAATATCTTATAATTTCTATATTCTCTGTTGATCTCTTCTATAACTGCCGATGTTTGATTCTATTTGGTAGTAAAAACAAATGTTATTATTGCTTCTCCATTGTGAGAAAAAAACTCTCATTTAACTTAATTGTGAAAAGAGAAAACATATACAAACAAACCAAGAAAAAACTCTCATTTAACTTAATTGTGAAAAGAAAAAACAAATACAAACAAACAAAAATGACTGAAATTAAATCGTATATTTACAAAGTTATTGAAATGGATAAAATGAGGGGAGATTGATGTGTTTGAAAAATTAGAAAGGGTGCTTGAGTTATTTAAGAAAATCTTAAGGGAAGTCAAATTAACTTGCCCTTTTATCATTAGTTTTTATTCTTCTTATTTTCTCAATTCATATAACATTGCAATGCGCTTTGATGCACAGCCCTCCATTTCGAATTAGCCCGTGCGGAGCAAGGGCCTGTGCTTAGTACGAGTTTGTTGCTAGTTTAAATTTAAAATACTAAACTTGTACTCAGAGATCAACAATTGAGTTCAAATGTGCCTGACTATATATAAGGGTGTTCATAACCGAAAATACCCAATAGTAAATTGCATAATCAAACAAACTTAAACATAAATCGTAAAAAATTGCGCCTTGTTTAGATGACTTCAGACCATTTTTTTACTCAACCGTACGATTCATTTCGATTGTCAGTTTTATTTTAACAACCAAACAAAACACAATCGCAAGATATGTTTCTTATTTATGCATGTTATGTTTCTTATTTTGATCTAATGCAACATGCTAATGAACAAATTAGTAATTTATACATGATTTGTACTCTTATTTTGATGAAATGCAACATGCTAAGCTGATGGCAACCGAATCATGATCATAATTATATTTGATTCATATTTTGTGTTTGTTTTTCGAACAATTTATATTTGATGTAATGCAATATGCTAACTGAAGCATGATATGTTTCTTATTTTGTGTCTGTTTTTCTAACAATTTATAGATTAACAAAATTACAAGTTTAAATATAAATTTATTTTTAGTAAAATCATTAAATATTAAATATGGGAAAAAATCAGTGACATTTTACAATATGAAAAAACTAACTGTATCAATGTAAAACTATTAATACCAGTAGCAAAGCACTAGAACTACCACATAGAAAATTATATGTTACTTGTCATGTTCCCATAGCCCATAGCGGAACATGAAACATAAACACTAGCATTACTTCCAGTTGCGTATCAAACCAACTGAATCAATGCACACTACATTGACTTTATTTTGTTTTGTTTTTAAAAGTCAACTGAACCAAATTGAACTGCATGTTTTTTCTCTTGCAATTTAGATGATGTTTAACCTCAAAACTAAATCAAACTACACTTCAATTACCCCTAACCACACATCATAGATATGGGAGCTGCTATATGTATCTATTAGAAATTACTAGGACTTCATCCGCCTTTATACATTAAACCCTTTTGTGGAAAGGAAAAAAAAAGGCCCTTTCAATAAGACCATTTTCAATTTACTACAAGATACATTAGTTATGTTTTCACAAAAATACTTCTTTTTGGTAAAAAAATTAACAAAAATACTCCTGATTAAATGAAGTGAATTAGTAAAAGATTAATCATTTCTCTCTCTTAATAATAGATAATTTTGAAAAAGAATATAGGTGTACATTGTTGATAAATTTAATGTAGCAAATACTTTTCTTAATTCTTGTGTTTTGATCAAAAGTATCTTATACTGTATACAGGAAAAAAGATAATTTTCTTTATTTAAGGGACGGAGGTAGTTATTAAGTAGGTAGTATATTAATTCCTTGAAAACTCTTGATATTGAGGCACAAGTTAGCATTTTTCTTTATAAAATAATTAATTATGAATTTTAAGAATTTTTATTTCTATTTCTTAAAAAAAAGAATTTTTATTTCTATTGTAAAAAAAAAAAACTTGTATCAAGCTCTTAAAATTATGTCTCCTTTGAGATAGATGAATTTTCATCTCTTTGATCGACCGTGTGATTTGTAACAACATAGAATTTCCATGCTGCACTGGACCAAAAGAGTACTTTCAAACTGGACCAAAAAACTAAATAAAAAATTCAATGCGCATTTACATTCCTGTTTTAAGATTTATTAAAGTCGATAGGATTATGACAAGTGAGATGATTATCTTAAGGGAAACTACTACTATTAGTATCAATAGCATTGATTGAATTATCTAATTTAGCAAACTTTATTACTTGTACTTAACCGACCAGGAACACTAACACGTGTCTCATTTCACCAACTAGTCTACATTTTCTCCAATGCATCAATATCTGAATTCTGAAACTTCCATTCCTTTTGAAGTGAGAGAAAATGGGAAGAATCTTTGTGGTGGAGCTGGAGGGCAGGTCCTATAGATGTAAATTCTGCAGAACTCATTTAGCCCTTGCAGATGATCTCATTTCTCGGGTAGGTACCCTTTACTTTTTAAACTATCACTGATGCTTTTTTATTTTCTGAAATAAATTGTTGTGGGAGCAACTGTTTGTGAAACATTCTTGAATGAAGAATAAGAACACATTCAATTATGACATTATAATTATCTAGTTTGAGAGAATAGTAAATTCTTAACTATCAAAGGATATGTTTTAGTAAGCATATTGTTAATCTCACCAACCACCCTCTGATCTGTACCGGTTTCATTTCTTTTCAATACTAGGGCCTTCTAGTATCTTCACAATATTTTTAGTTTTTTTGTTGCCTTAAGTTAATGTCTTCCCATAAACATTCCCTTTTACATCGTCAAAAGGTGTGTCCGATGTTTGACATGTGTTGGTTTGTCAATTGTGAGTAAAGGAGTTTCACGTTGGATGTGAGTGTTGGACAATTTATAAGTGAGGAAGCTCATACAACGAGTACTTAAGGTTTTTGGTGAAAATGCGGTGTTGGAATCACTTGTGTATAAGGCTTGCTTTGTGATGTGACCCAACAAAATGCGGTTACATTCAATCACTTCTATTTTATTTTCTCAAATTATTACCGGCCTGCGCATGTCCAATTAGATCAAAATACTGATGGTTGGCTTGGCTGCATGAGTCATTGACAATGACTTCTTTCACTTCAATCCCTTTGCTTTGTTTTAGTCTAGTTCGGAGATAAATTGGCTAACAAATTTCTTAATGGGACCCTAAGTAGACAGTGGTGATGCATAGGTTGACATTACATGAATAATGTGTTTTATGTTGTATACCACTCTAAGGGGGGCATTAATCCTTCCTTCAAAAAATTTAAAAGGAGGCGTTAATCTACTCATGATAGGTTTAGGAATTAATTATTACAAGAAAAAATTCACTTTTTAGGTTCATTGAGTAACTGGTATATTTGGTCTATATTATAGACCAAATACACTACTTATTCAATGAATCTAAAAAGTGAACTTTTTCTTACAAGGACCGGAGGAAGTATTGTTTTGACAATAAGTTTAGGTATTGATTATGTTTAAGTAGGTTCATGTGAAAAAGCTTCAGTATTAACTCATGTGCTTCCAATTCTTCACTGCTTTCTTGCAGTTTTGTTTTTAATACCCTGTTGTATCCATCTTTTTCTGTGGCAGTGTCTTTCAGTAATAAGCATGGCTTCAAATGTTAAAAAAAAACATAAAGTTGTTATATAAATGTGTATGTGTGTGTCTGTTTTTTTTGGCGGGATGGGAGATAAAAAGCTAAAATTATTACTTCCAAAGGCATGCACAGTCTCTTGATTTTTCTAGGTTTTTTGACAGTCTAAAATGCTTCAAGTTTCCAACTTCTCTGCTGGATTTTTGTATCATCCTAATAATCTTTGATCACCCTTCTTTCAGGCGTTTCATTGCCGGAGGGGGAACGCATACCTATTCAGAAATGTGTGAGTACATTTCAGTTCTTTTTGGATAATCCATCAGTGACTAAAATTAACATTCAAGATAATTTTGTTTGGTAACATAAAAGGCTTTCTGTCCGCTCGTATTATGTAATATATTCATATTGTTGCCTAAAACTTGCATTCAGCTTTATTTGACAATACTGCAAATAATCCAGAAACTATGGTAGTAGTATTCTGCATTAATCATGTTCACATTGTTAAGGAATTGTATTCATGAGCTTAAATGACCACAATGCAAACTAGCCTAATGTTTCTATGTTATTGACACAAGTTTGGCGCATGCTTCAAATTCAAAACCACCCGAATAATAACATACTTTGAACTTGCAGCTGTTGGAAAAGAATAATAGCCGACATAGTGCAGTGTTACAGTCTGGTTGTGCTACATCTAGTCATGGCCTCAAATGTTGCATTGCATCTATGTATATTTTGTTACAAAATTGTTTAATTCTTAGGTATATGCCTTTAGTAAACGATGCACCTAGGGAAGTGAAGGCAATAACTTTATTTGCTCACTACTCAAAACAGGTATACTTATACATTGTGTCAGCTGATATAAACATTCCTTTGTTTTAAAATAGTTATCGTTATTGTTATCAACGTATCATTTTCATTCTTGTGTTTAGACCGTGTTTTAGTTAATCTTTTTGGAGTCATATAAGCTGGTTTGAATGACTGTATTGTGTAGTAGTAGTAGAACTTGTAACCTGATACCTATGTAACATATCTTGTTCACATGAAGTAAAAGAAAATTAGGGAACACCACAATGATTGATAATTGTCATTACTTACTGATAGTATCACTAGACCTGAATCTTCTATACTCTCTCTGGTGTGCTTATGTTTTGGGTCTATGATCCAGTGTGAACACCACAACTGGAACACCGGTAGAAAGGATGATGCTTTCAGGATTGCATACTGTGGCAGATATCTTTTGCTGTTGCTGTGGTCAAATAGTTGGCTGGAAATATGTAATTCTTCTTTTTCACTCCATCTAAATTTCATGTAACTGATGAAATCTCTTACCACCTCATTTGCTAAATATAGGACTATGTTGACTAAATCACACAGATCGAAAAAGTTAGTAGTATTAAATTTGTTGACAATTGGTAGTGTCTTACAATTTTACTCTTTAGGGAGAATTAGTTTATGTTTCATTATGGTATTTATTAGAGGTTTCATAAAAAGATGCAACATAATTAGGGGTATGTTAGTGAAAAGAATTAACGCAGTTGAAAATTTGAAAAGGGTCCTATCAAATGAGACGATGAAAAATCTCAAGAGGATCTTATATTTAGACAAGGAGTCAGTAGATGAAATCTCTTAGTTCACAACTTTTGATCTTTTTATAATTTACTATTGCTTCCAGGAATCTGCACATGAGAAGAGTCAGAAGTATAAGGAAGGGAAGTTTGTTCTTGAAAGGTATTTTGTTATTTTCATTTTATGTAGTCACTATATCTTGGTTAAGACAATTTAGTAACACAATGTACTTAGTGTTTAATACTTATTCATTTTGTGCATATCTTGTATATGTTGATACAGAGGAAGGATCGTTGACGATGTTGATTCCTCAACGGAATTCTTTATCGATAGTCATGTCAGCATGAGCGATGGCGAAGATGCTTAGCATCTTGAAACCTTGTGGACGAACTTGTTGGATCTTGAGAAAGGATATTGGTCTTCTTCTGTACATGAACAATGATAATAACGGCGACCCGAGAAAATGTTCAAAATCAAAGAAGTTTTCTTTTAGTATTTTCCTTTTGTTTATATGACCAAAAGAGAAATCTCAGTGGTGTATAAACACTAACAGTGTGGACTGTGGAAGGAATGAGATGGAACATTTTTTGTAGATTTGCTGCAAAATCTTTAGACAGGACTTGTTTAGAATGAGATTCAAATATCAGTGCTCCAATAAACTATCCACCTTTCATTCCAAAATAGACAAAAGTAACTGATTCTAACAAAAAGCTGTTTCCTTAAAAAAAAAAAAAAACTAAAAGCTGTTATTTGTGAATCAATCGTAGGGAATGGAGACTATGAAGTGCAAATTCTGTTGGCATTTGCATGATCCAAGAAATTTCTACTTGAATGGAGACTACCTCAAAATTTTCTATATAAACATTTTTATATTAGGATTGTATTTTAGTTTTTTGTCATAAAATATAGTTTTAGTTTTTTATATTAGTTCTTAAGCTAAAATTTTCTTTATAAACATTTTTAACCGATTCAATTTTTTTGGCATAAAATATAGTTTTAGTTTTTCTGACATAGAATAATATTGTATTTTAGCTTAAGAATAATTAATTATGCATTAGTTTACAATTTATGCATTGATATATTTTTTCTGGGTGACAATGTCCTAGGAATAAATCTTTGTCTAACATACTCATGATTTGCACATTCTCACGTCATAGTCTAAAGGGTTATCATTTTGTTTGCCTTGTTAGGATCAGTATAATCAATTTGATCTTGTTCCTTCTTGAAGTCGTTCTCATCGAAAAACATCATAATAGATAACATAATTTTAAAGAAAATAAATCATGAACCAAAACAATGTTTACAATGAGTAGGTGGAGTGGGGTAAAGCACACTGATAGCTTCTTGACATATATATCGCATGAATCCCAAATAATAGCATGTCTCTTAATTAACAGAAAAATGCATTGTTCTCACATGTTCAAGGCACCCTCCTTTGATGACACATTTTTGGTGCACATATAGGAGTCAGGCATTTTTTGTGCTAACTCTTTTATTCTCAAGGGAAAAGGACTCTGATAAGTAAAATTTGCACAGAGAGAATATAAATATTTCTTTTGATGTTGATGTGAAAAATGTATCGCATTGCAATTTTATAAATTTTAATATCACAATATATAATCTGTCAAAAAAAAAATCACATTATATAACAACTTGAAAAAAATAAATAATATAAAAGTGTTTTTTAACAAAAAAAATAAAATGGAAATATTGATAATAGATTGGCACGAAGCCCTGATGGGTCAGTCCGGCCCGACCTTTTTTATATGGGCCAAATGGCTTGGGCCAAAAAAGCCCAAGTGCATTTTGGGTTAGAATTTTAGACCCGACCTGACCTAAAATATGGGTTAATGGGCCGTTCCATTAGCCCGATCTATTTTTAACAACTCTAACTATATATAGCATTGTTGAATTTAAAATCGTTAAACTCAAACACGATGAATGTGCAAATAAACCCACACCATTTAGGTTAAGAATATACAATAAGAAAATGCATATATATATATATATAATAAAACCTAAAAATGTGATGAAATTAAAGCATTAGGAATACTCCTCTTGAGTGGACGAAGAACAAGAAGAAGAAGAAATAGGGGTGAGTGGCGACCATTAGGTTTAGAGAAGATGTGTGAGTGGGGGATTCTTAAACTCTTTATACTATTGATTATTCACAAGTCATCATTTGTATGATTATTGTTTTTGATGGTGACCGATGTTTGAATCTCAAACCTTGCATATATTTGTATGGTGATTTTTGAAAGTAGATATTACTAAAGATAAATAATTTGAACGATATTGATATTTTTATTATTTACTAAATTCATAAATAATAGCAGGCACAAAAAGATTTGATGGAGTTAGTTATAAAGTCAAAAGTGAAGGCAGTGTCTTAACTAACATATAGATCGATATTGGTAGTTTGAGAAACAGAGAGACATATAAACCTAACCCCAATCCAATCCAATCCAATCCAATTGGGTTTCTTTCTTCGCCAACTACAATTCAATCACGAGATTTTCTCTGCATTCATTTAACCCTAATCGTTTATTTACACAAATCCCTTCTTCACTCTCGCTCTTCAATTTTCTAATCTCTTTTCTTTTTTTCAAAGTTCATTTTGCAGGTCGATTACTCTAATGGGGAAATCATCCACTTCACTTAAAAAGCACAAACATTCCTCTAAGGTAATCAATTTCATTCATATTCTCACTTTTTTCAATTTTTTGTTTTCAGATTTATTAGTTTAAGGTGTTTAATCTGCTATTTATATAATTTTTGGGATAAGAAACTTAGTGTATAATTCATGTTCCACAGACCCCAGTAGATAAAAATATGTTTTTTTTTGTCCCTTTTTGTTGTGTGAGATGATTGGCAGTACTTTTTTGGTTTATGGATCTGTTTGGATTGACTTATTTTAACTTATCTATCTATTGGCATAAACACCTTTGAGACGGTTTGTGAGAACTTATTGAAACATCTTAGGATATGTCCATAAGTTGTGTTTAGCTTATTTGCATAAATTCTCCAGTATAGCTTATGAAAATAGTTTATAGCTTATATGATTCATTTAGACTGATTTAATTTATCGTTTGTTATAAAAGTAACTCACATATAAGCACTATGCTATAATTAAGTTGTTTGTCCAACTAAGACCTTAATGTATTGAATTTTTCTATTTAATTTGATTGTTGTTTTTTTTTTCTCCTTATGTAGTCTGTTGAGTTGATTAATTGTACTGAATATGCATTTTTTCCTATTTGGTGGTTTAGACTAAGGCAAGTGGAAGAAGTAAGAGTAGGAAACATAAATCAAAGAAGGTTCGCCGCCGTGAGGTTTCTCTTTCTAGCTCAGACTATGATGATTCCAAAAGCATGGACACATCCTTGTCCTCTAGTTCTGAAGATAGGTCTAAAAGAAAAAGGGAGCGGTCTCGCACAAGAAAAGATGTGAAAAGTCGTAAGAAGAGGGTTCGGAGACGTTCATACAGCTCTGACAGTAGTGAGGACTCTTTGTATGCCAAGAAGAGAAAAAAGGTGAAGAGGAAAGACAAGCATGATGAGACGAAGGAGAAATCGCGGAGGAAGAAAAAGGTTAAGAGAGAAAGAAGTGTTAGTTCGGTGAGCAGTGGGCCAAGAAGAGAAGTTCAGCTTGGGATTGACAGCAATGATGACAGTGAATATGAGAGCTCCAGGGGAAGAACAGAAAGAAAGGAGAAAGACAAAAGAAGATCGAGGGGAAGAAGTGAAAGTGCAAAGAGTGGTAGATATAGGGCTCGAAGTTGTTCTCCTTGTAGTAGTCCCCATGATGAATGTAGTTATGAACAGACTGAAGACAAATATGTGTCCGGGAACAAATCTAGGTGGATTCGATCAGTTATTACTGTTGCAAAAGAGGGCGATGAATTTACGGAATTGATTGGAAATGAAACTAAAGAGGAAATTGTAGATGATCTTGATTACCCTTGTAGAAGTAATGACAGTAATGATGGGGGCACAAAGAGGGAGTTGGACCATCATACACATGATGCACCAGAAGAGGAATTGAGGGATGAGGATGTGACAGGAGTTATGAATACTGATGTTAACTTCACAAAGCCCAAACTGAGAGATATGAGTAGCCTTGAAGTTTGTGTTGGGACAAGTGAATCTAAAAAGGAGGAAACAAATGATGTTTCTGCTGCTAATCTGAATGATGTTGATTTGGAGTCAATTCTAAGACAAAGAGCGTTAGAAAACTTAAGAAAGTTCCGAGGTCAAGTCCAGTCGACCGCAGAAACTTCTGAACAGAAAAATAGAATTGCCAGCCAAGTGAAACAACCAGTTACCGATAACCAGGAACTGGGTCAAGATAAGTCTAATATCAGTAATGTTGCTATAGCGACAAAACTTGATAAGCAAACACCTGTTGAAGAAACTAGTTTGCCGGTTGGGAAGAGAAATTTAGTTGCTTATCCAAGAAACAATGGAAGGAATTTAAACTTGGATAAAGATTTATCTGGTTCTGCTAAGATTCAAATGGCTTGTGCACCAGAAAAGGTGATTGATGCGGACAACCGAAGCAAAGCAGTCACTGAGTCCACTAATGTCATGACGCGCAATCTGGATTCAACCCCATCTCAACCTGGCCATGATTCACTTCAAAGCTGCTCATCTCTGAAGCCAACAACCGTGTCCGGACTTCCTCGTGAAAAGTTGGTCTTAGCAGAAAGTATTAAAAATAAGAGTTGCAATGATAATGTCAAAGACATTAAAGGAATGACTTCTGCTGGGGATAAACCTCCTATTCATGGATCTACATTTAACCATAACAACTTGGATAAGGGGCATGATGATGCAAGTGATTACTCTCAGTTTAAATCAAAGCAATCTGATTCACATGAACCTTCCAATGCACAGTTGCCGGTGAATGAGGCTGATGAAGAAAGGAATGCAGCTAAGATAGTCCAATCTTCAATCCAGAATATTGATAGCAGTGCTGCAGGAATGTTGACGAGTTCATCAGTAGAGAATAATTTAGGCGAAGTACAAGATGGATCCAACCAGGGCTCTCAGTTTGAGCAGAAAACAATGACTGTGATGAGGGGCGGGGAATTGGTACAGGCAAGTCTGTGACAATCTATCTTATACATTATGAAAAATATGTTATCATGACGAGCCATAAAATGCTTTATGTAACCCATTCCTTTCCCTGTCCTTTTTATTATTACTACTAATAATTTGTGAATGTCCAGGTTAGCTACAAGGTCTATATCCCTAAGAAAACCCCTGCCTTGGCTAGAAGGCAACTTAAGCGATGATCTTATTTGGTGAAACTTATGAAGAGGTTATTAATGGTTTCATTCATGTATGAACTCTTAGTTACATCAATTTTCTATTAGCTATATTTCATTTAGGGGACATCGTTGGTGTTGTGAAAGTAGTTTGTTACACGAATAATGGTGCAACCATATGGCAACACAAAGAAGAGTAGAAGACCCTTCAATGTTTTCTGGTGGAACATGAAGACCTTGTGTAAGTCTGCTTTGTGATGCTTCAACTTGCAGTTTAGAGCAAGTATGGATGCGGCCACACAATCACACGGTTGCGGATTTGGACTGTTCGATTAATAAGATCGGATGGCTCACGTTTTGATATTGTGTATTAAACTCATTTTGCGAAGTTGGAATTTTGTCACAACTGATAGTTGACAGGCTTTGAAAGTAACTTCAAGGGTTACTTCCTTGAGTATGGATGGGTCAACATTTTATAAGTGTACAGGCCACAAGAAACTCTTAAATTTCCTATTTTTCTGCAAAATGAAGAATGCCTCATTTAACATACGTCCTAAATAAGAAAACTTTTATTTTAAAACCCTTCAAAGCGATTTTTCAAAATAAATACGAAATCTTTGTTTTTTAATTAAAAATTTAAATAAATAATCAAAATTATGGAAGAAAAAAAAATCAAAGTAAGAAGTCAATCAAACTTAACACTACTGGACTATGGCTCATCATTTTTGAAGAGAGAGATTGTAGCTAACTTGGAAACGGAACAAATAATAATGTCTTCTTCTCTCTACAACTACATTTTTGAAGCTGACTTGGAAATGGAATAATGTCTTTTTCTCCTTGCAAGTTGCAACTACATTTTTTAAGCTAACTTAGAAATTGAATAATGTACAAGGATATTTTGATCCCACCCTATATCACACTATTCTGCTTGTATTGTCAAAGTTTTTGTTACCTGCAAGAGATGGAGATGATCTATTGCTAGTTTCCTTGGCAATGTATTCAACTTCACACAAACATACACACCAAGTAAAATTGAGAGAAAAAATGGTTGGACCAAAAGTTTGTATTTCTTTTATAATAAAAAATCAATTTTTACTTATGAGATTGGGTAGCACAAGATTTTTTAAAATAATTAAAATATTAATTATCTATCTAACGACAAAATTTTGCCTTTTTAATATTGATGCATTTTCTGTACAGATTGAAACTCAAAACATCTAAATAAATATAAAAAATGAAAAGAAAAAGGAAATATTAAGTGCAAAAAAGAAAAGAGAGCAAGAACCACAACAATAGCGTTTGGTTATCAAAGAAGGAATAATGGTGTTCTCTTCTAACCCATTAGCGCTAAGCGTACCCGAACCCGCCTTCGAATCATGGCTTCGCGACACCGGCTACCTCGAACTCATCGACCAACGAACTTCCGCCGCCGCTGACGCCGTCTCTACCACCACCGTCAATTCCACCTCCTCCCCTTTAGTTCCCTCCACTTCTCTCTCTTCCAAACTCCTCACCTTCCTCTCTTTCCTCACTCTCAACCCCTTCGCCAAACTCACCGCCGATGATTTCTCCGCAGATACTCCTTCTTGGTCACGCTCCTTCGTTGGTTCATGTGATTCCTACTCCTTCCCTTCTTCGCCTTCTCAAGCTCGCTTTCGTGTTCATGAAAATGTTAAGCGCTATGCTCGGAATTATGCTTATCTCTTCATCGTTTTCTTTGCTTCTGCACTGTAAGCACTTTCTTCATTCTTTTCTGAATCAATTTTTGTCTTTATTATTACTTTCATATTTTAATTGCAGAATTTCTGTAGCTATAGTTGAATTTCAAACATGATATAATAGTTTGTTTAGGAAATTGTTGGTCTTTTGGAATAAATGAAATTCCAAATTATGAAATAAAAAATTCTTTATAGTATTAGTCTTTGTAAAACTTGTTTGTGTATCTACACGACTGCACATGTGATTATATTCAATTATGTCATTTTCTCATATTACTACTAGTATCAATGTGTCAGTGTCATGTCCATGTTTGTGTCCATGCTTCGTAGTGACTGACCTCTAGCACTAATGTGATTGATGATTTCAATTTTAGGGATTATTCTGGAGTATGGTTATGCTTACACTTTTGTAGAGTAAATTGGTGATTTATTCTATTTGGGTCTTTTTTAAATTTTGTGAGTTGATGTATTTTTAGATTATGATCGTGTATTAGTAGAGTACTTGATGTTGTTTGGTAAAACTGTGTTTTTCCCTTGATCCTTGCAGGTATAAGATGCCACTTGCTCTTGCTGGGTTGATATCATGTTTGGCACTGTGGGATTTCTTCAAGTTCTCTAGTGATAGATGGGGATTGGATCAATATCCTGTGATTCGGCAGTGCTTGCTTCGCATTGCTCAATGTGGTGAGCAATAGTAATTTCTTTTAGTAGGAGAAATATCTATGCTATTCTGTTTAGATTTTGGTTATCTTTGATTATTCTTCTTTTTATTGCCTTGGTATGATGATAAATAGGGATGCAGCTGTTAGTTAGTGTTGGTTATTATCTATGAAACACGGATAGGGACACGGACACGCCGGCACAACTAATAATTTGAGAAAATCACATAGTTTAGTGTAATTATAAGTGTCGGTCATGTCGGACACTGGGACACGCCTAATCCGAGGATTTTCCGTGCTTCATAGGTTGTTATTCTGTTACAATTAGTTGTTATAGTTGGTTTAAGTTTGTGGTTTTTCTGCCTCAAAAAAAAAATTGTTGTTGTTTCTCACCTCTATAAATACCTTTGTATCAACTCAATTCATGATCTTTTAATCAAATATGTTACTTTCTAAGAATACTTTTCTCTCAAGCTCTCTAGCTTTGTATCCCTTTCCTTGTCGCCTTTGATTCCTCATTGATGAACTGGTTTGGCTTCGCTAAAACAAAAGCATCTAATAAGCATCCACTACCTGGACCTTGCCTTGAGCTTTGGATTGAATCAAATACATTACCATTCCGTTTCCCAAAATGAAGGGAGAAGAAATTTACTTGCTTCCTCGTATGCTTATGTAACTTTATTGAGTCTGTTAGTATTTAGTGGCATGATTTTTTTTCATAGAAATGTCTAGGGCTGAATTCATATTGCATCTGTTTTCTCTTTGTAGGTCTTCTTTTGTTTTTGTTAATATGATGTGTGATTCTTTGCTTATGGATGCTGGAATGATATTTCTAGCTTGATGTTCATATGGTTGATTGAAAACTCACTTTCTAAATCTCATCTTTTGCAGCAACAGCAGTTATTCTAATATATTCCAATGTTCAAATGGCTCTCTTTTGTGCCATAAGTGTCAGCTATGCAGGTGAGTCTTCATTTACAGTCTCATACCTCATTCCTCTTATTAGTGGATTCTTAAGATTTTGTTTAAAATATATATATGTAGGAGTGATACTGCATGCTGCATTTCGGAAGTTGACCCCTGCAAAGCAACCTTCTACAGTCAGAGGTGGATAGTTAATCAAAGAAACAGCGGCACAGTTGCCTTTATCCAGAACATCATACTTCGGTGATTCAAGGGCTTTGGTACTGAATATAGTTCTTACGGTGTAGAAGGGGACGCAATTTGGTACAGAAGACTGTGCAATGTAGAATCCAGGTAACAGGTATAGGCATAGGTTTTTAATAAGGCCCTCTCCATGGCAAGAGCAAGGTTATCATATGGTCTTTCAGTAGGCGCTGTTAGTCTCCAGTTTTGATGTTTTGTCCATGATTATATTTGCATGATGTAAGAAGAATTTCAATATTTATACATTTAAGTAATATATTTTTTGAACAAAATTCAGATTTTTTTCTTCTTAATTTGGTTACTTGCTTACCTCATTTAAGCCTTTTTATGAACTCTAAAGATATGATTGATCAAATTGTTGATCTAGATAAACCATAAAAGAAAACTGTTGGAGAAATAAAATATAGCCATGTTCTTGACGTTGCTCAATCCTCTTACTCCAAGCTAATGTTCCTTTAAAATTGAGTAGACAGAATTTTGGTCCTAAATGCAATTATAAAAGTCTCACTAGCACCCTTGTAAAAAAATTATTTTGAACTCAAACTATATAGTTTTGCACATACTGCTCGTTGCAGCTCGCAAAAATACATAGCAAACCCTCTCTGTTTGGACTTTGTTCTCTCTGCATAGTATACCACCGGTCTACTGCCACCGCTAGCCATAGCGTGTGCTTCGATCGCCATGTCTGCATCTCATGTTGCTCCTTTGGCCGATTTCTATTGTTGTGAGTTGGTTTTATTCGATGAACCTCGGGCAATTAGAAATGCCCCAAAAAATTTCGCTTTTTGCTGATGAGTGAAATTGCCAAAAAAACGGATTTAGATTCTCTTCTATCGTCCATTCTCTCTTAAACTATAAAAGTATGGAACCAAAAAAAGAAAATTTTAAAATAAAAAATATACTATTAACTTTTAAGGAATTGGCAACACAATTTTTTTAAGGCAATACATAATATATATGCTCTAAACCAGTGCCCCGGGAGCACCGGTTAACATTACCCTAAAAGTATTGATTGAGTTAGACAATAACAACAATTAGAACACTAATTGTCAGCCACCAAATGCAGCAATAAACCAGGAGTGGTTTAATTTAATCAAATGAAATATTGTAGAGAAATCAAAACTAGCATTTTGAAAGTGATATTATTACTCCCCAAATGATACTATTCCTACCCTTAGAAAACTTCCTTTTGCAAGTCTTTTTCTTTCTAATCTTTTGAATTTAGAAAGTTGATGATTTCCCAATATAGGCACTTATTCTGAACTTGTTCTGTACTCTTCAATATGGTAGTTATTTTAGAATGCCTTGAATCTTCATTTGTCCACAAACTACTTTTTGAATTCTTCTCCCTAAGTCTTCGAAGACATTTTTGGATTCCTATAGAGAGATTTTTTTCTTCGAAGTTTTAATTTTTAATGTTGATTTTGTTTTCATTTGTATCATTTAATTAACATTATCGACATTAATCTCAAAACATTACATTCCATTTTACATACATGGAAAGGAACAATGTTACTATACATGCATTATGTCATGGAAAAACTATATGAAAACAACCCAATTGGTTTCATTCAAAAAAAAAAAACCCAATTGGTTAATAAAAAAGAATTACTTGTAATAATTACCACAAACAGCATAACATAAACTGAACATCAACTACTAAACTAAAAAATAAAATAAAAAATCCAATACAATGTAAAAAACAACAATCCTGTAAACGCCAAGTTTTGAGCTCAGATCTTCAAACTTGCTAATTGGTAACGGTAAAAACACCAACTCTTCTGTTTTGCAATAAACAAGAGTCACAACACCTTCCTCTTGTACTTTCCTCAATAAAAACAACTTAATATTGAAATGCTTGATCTTTCCATGAAAAATTGAATTATGAGAAATAGTTATTGCAATTTGATTATCAACAAAGATCTTAGTGTCTTCTATTTTGGTCAAGATGAGGATCACTCAATATCTTTTTCAATCACATAGCTTGATTTGCAGTAGCAATTGTAGTAACAAACTCTGCTTCAACAGTAATTTTGATCCTTTGTTTTTTTTTACTCAAAGAGAAAACACCAAAATAACGTGTGAAACAATAGCCCTAAGTGTTTTTCATATTATGGGTAGAACCTCAAAATCACTTTCTTAAAAACCAACCAACTTGAGATGCCATTCGCTTGCTCAATGCATAAACAGAAACAAAATGCTTACGACATTCAAAATACTAGGCTACGTGGCTGTGAGATACATCAAACAACCGATCAAACTTCTAACCTATGTTTGATCAATCTTTTTACATTTCATCTTTGCAAAGCTTCTCCTTTGAATTTATTGGAGTGTCCATTTCTTCACATGGTTTAAACTTTTTCAAAATTTCTTTTGCATTTTTATTTACAAACGAAAATTTCATCCCTGATTTGTTTGACTTTTATTATAAGAAAAAATATTTAATCTAAAGACTAATCATCAATAAGTTTATCCCGTTTTGCAAATGATATTTGATAGATGTAAGGTGTTAACATATTTTTTTTTTTTAATGATGGTGTTAACATAGTTGGAATGCCATAGTTATCATACGATGCTTTTGCACCAGACCTTTGCCTTAAGAAAAACTTTGTTTATATGATATTGGGCAACACACAAATAGTTACTAAGAATAATTTAGCAAAATTATACTCCCTCCGTTTCAAAATACATGTCCGTTTTGGAGAAATTGCAGTAACCAAAAAACCAAATAAATTTTGTTATTTTTGATGAAATTATGTGTGTGTTTTCTATAATACCCTTAACTATTTATTATTTCATTATATTTTTTATCTCTTTACAATAAATATGTAAGGGTATTATTGACAAGACAATAATTAATGTTGCATTGAAACTTGAAAGTGACAAATGTTGTGAAACAAAATTATTCTCCAAAATGAACAAGTATTATGAAACAGAGGGAATAATTATCTTTTTTCTATTAAGTCTTTTTTTTTCCTAATCATCTATCGGCATGGAAAGCCACACGCATTAAGTGTTTAGACTTAAAAGCGCACTTCAAAATATCAAATATATTTAATAATTAAATTGTACTTACGAGATTAATTAGTGCTTTTCTTGTCACAGCATAAAATTCACACAAATAACTCATATTCAAACTCCAATAATTCAATCTAACAATATTGATATTGTTGGTTGAATTAGGTCTTTCAAAATATAAATATATTTAGATGTAATTTACTTTTTTTGTTTTGAAAGTTTAGACCTAATTTACTTTCTTTTATTTAAGGACAGACCTAATTTACTTATTCACTTGCATTGACGATATTAATATTGTCGGTTGAGTTAGTTGTTACAAAATATAATGGTTTAAACGCGTGTTTAGTCTCTGCATTTTCATCCAATTTTGTCTTTAGTTCCTGCACTTTTTTTTGTTTGGCATTGGTCTCTGTACTTTATAAAACTTTTGACATTGGTCCTTCTGTTAAGTATCTGTTAAAAAAAAAAAACAAAACTAACGGCGTGTCACATGGACCAACCATGGCACGCCACTTGAGACACTAAAAGACAAAAAATTGATTTCTTAACTTAAAAATATCATTAGACCATGCACTTTCAACGTTTTTTGATATTAGTCCTTGATATTAGTCCCTGCCACTTTGGTATTGGTCCCTGATTTTTTATTTTTTTATCTTAAAAAGACATTCAATGAAATTATTATGTTTTATTATTGTTTTGTTCATTATTAATATCGGAATAATCATAAAAAAATTAAAATCAAAAAAATCTTTTTAAATTTTTTTGATTAAAGCTTAATAAAAGATCAATAAAAAATTGATTTTATTTTTAAAAAGATTTTTTTTAAAAATCTTTTTAAAGAGGAAAATATCTTACTTATTCCTTTCATTTGACAATAAATATATTAGCTTGTTTTTTTAAAGGGGAATAAATATCTTACTTATTTCTACTACTTTTTATGCAATAAATAAACTTTTGTTAGAGTAAAATGTGTAGCAATTTCAATGTGGATCATTCTAATGATTTTTTTATATAAAAAATGATCAAGTTTTATCGCTGGCTAATTAAATCAAATTATATTATAATCTTCTATCATAAATTATACGATGGTTGTCAATGTCTTGTGCACCTCTCTCGTTTGTTTATGTTGGTTCATGTCATATAAATTCTATTTTTTTTAAGTAAAATATATTATTAGAGTATAAATTGTGTTAACAACATTTATATTTATTCTTTCAAAAAAACAATTATATTTATTAAACTTACTTTTTTTTGGTAGATAGACAAAATGGCAAAGCCATTATAAACTCACATACATAAGTGGAGGTACCGGGGTTCGAACCCCGGTCTAGGACTTGCGGATTTTATTTAACTTACTTATTACAAGTAAAATCGTGACTGGTAAGCAAAATATAATGTTATACAATTGTTAGTTTTATTAAACTTTCTTATTTTTTTAAAAAGATTTTTTGATTTTATTTTATTATGATTATTCTCAATAAAAATAATGAACAAAACAATAATAAAACATAATAATTTCATTGAATGTATTTTTAAAATAAAAATAAAAATCAGGGACCAATACATGTTAAGTGCATGGACTAATGATATTTTTAAGTTGAAAAGTTGCATTTTTTTGTCTTTTAGTGTGTCCCGTGGCGTGTCATGATTGATCCTGTGACACACTTTAGTTTAGTTTTTTTTTTTTTAACGGATACTTAACAGAAGGACTAATGCCAAATTTTTTATAAAGTACGGGGACCAATGCGAAACAAAAAAAAGTGTAGAGACCAAAGCCAAAATTGAGTAAAAGTGCAAGGACTAAACACACATTTAAACCAAATATAATTTATACTCCCTCCATCTCACAATAATTGTCTCTTACTAATTTTTTTTTTCTCAAAATAATTGTTACTTTAAAATATCAATGCAACATTTATTATTTTTTCCATTATCATACCCTATTTATTGAATTTCATACAACTTAACTACTCCACTAACTATAATTAATCATGGTGTTTTAGTAAATGGTAATAATTTTACCATCAAAATCAATACAATTAATCATTTTCTTAATAACCGTGCATAAATTTTAAACGGACTATTTTTTAGAGACGCTTCGAGTATTTAGACTTAATATTTCAAAATTCAATTTTCACCGTGAGGCTCTGACCTTATATCTCCCTCCAAAATTCCCCTTTCGCGGAACTCTCAGAGCACCAATCCACCGGCGATTCATGGCGTCAAGTTCACACGGCGGCGTTTCTGGTCGGATAAAGAACTTAACTTCCACTTACGGCACCGATATTCAACCTATCATTTCTGTAAACTCTCAAACCCTTCTTTTTTAGGGTACCCTTTAATCAAAGGAACAATTTTTCGTCTTTGTAAATAAATTTTAGCATTTTGTTCATCACTTATTGTGTCACATTTTTCTGGGTCTGTTTTAGGATATCCGTGCAACTGTTGGTGTGATGAAGGGTATTGCAGTTCAACTGGAAAAAGACAAACTTTTTGACAAGGTTTTTGTTTTTATGATGTTTTTAATTAATATCATTAAAATTTGACCGTGTTCATGCTTTTTTTTTTGTAATGTTTGTTATGTGTGTGAGTGAAAAATGAAAACCATTTTAGCCTGTGTTTGGTTCAACGTTTGTGGCAGCTATAATTGATTTTCACATATTTGGTTGCTCTCTAGTAGAATTTATTCTAACTTGAAGCTAGAATTTGTAGGTTTATACATGATTTTTACAATGAAATTTATTGTTCAGCTCACTTTTACGTAAATGTATCCAAAACGTAAACTTAATGTTGGTCATTCTTATCCCCCTTGTGTTGGCCTAGTGGTGTTGGTTTGGGACCTTGGAGTGTGCTCATCTCAAGGTCCCGGCTTTCGTTCCCCTCGGTGCCACTTTCGGTGGGCTAGTCCATACAAAGCTTTGCTTTGGCTTTAAGTGGGGCCCTGCAAGTGGACAGTTGGATGGACCCCTTGGATTAATCGGTCCTTGGACCAGATACCTAGTTTTCAAAACAAAAATGTTGCTCATTCTTGTTTTGTTTGTAACGTTGGTCATGTGATGAGTGGAAAGTGAACAATTTTTTTAGGTGAAGGAAATGGAAGATGCTGTTGTGGAGTTAATTGGCTTAAACGATCTCAGTGTGCATTTTTCTTCTGCTGTTCAAGCTTTTGGTAATAGATACAAGCCTGGAGAACAGGTAATCAAATGTCTCCACTTATCACTATCATTTAACTATTGGATAAATGTACGGCATGAACATGTGTTTATAATTAGAGGCAGACGTTCCTCACTTTACCAGTTTTGCAAGGATGAGTTAAGCTCAATATAAAACTTAATATGGTATTAGAGCCAATCGATCGGGCTACCTACCATTTATATCCACGCACAAAGCATAATAGTGTTGGGCGTGAGGGGTGTTTGTGAAAATCCCAAGTCCCACATTGATTAAAGATAAGGACTAGAGTGTATAAGAGTGACACACTTATCTAGTGGTATAAGCACTTGTGAGACTGTTTGGAAGAACTTATGAAAACAGTTTATAACATGTCCATAAGCTCTCCAAGATAGGTTTGAAAAACAGCTTATAACCTATATAAAACAATTTAAATTATTTATCTTTTGTCATAGAAATGGATTATACATAGGTGCTTATCATGACGAACAAGGTTGGAAGTTCCAAACACAACCTGATTGCTTGGTGTCCAAACTATTTAAGGCACGCTATTTTCCCCGCAGCTGCTATCTTGATGCGAAATTAGGCCACAAACCAAGTTTTGCGTGGCGCAGTATTTTCAGCGCAAAGCGAGTTCCTCACAGGCTCCAGATGGAAAACCGGATCAGGTCTGAACATCCCAATTTTTTATACTCCCTGATTGAGGGATGGGGGATGGTGCCTGCATATCAGGAGAAAGCCAACCAGTTATGGCGATACAACAATTCAGAGTTCATTCATTTATAGATCATAACTCTCATAGTTGGAACCACCAAGTGATAGCACAGTGTTTTGATTATGCCACGGCCCAAAGCATATGGAAAACTCCTCTTATTCAACAAGTGGAGGAGGATAAGTTAATGTGGAAGGTGGAGAAGAATGGTGACTACTCTGTGAGAAGTGCTTACCGGCTATGCATAGAAGAAATAGCAGACAATTCATACTTACATAGGCCAGGCTATTGGACTGGCGTTTGGAAGCTTAAGGCACCTCCAAAAGTAAAGAATTTGATTTGGAGATTTGTCGAGGATGTTTACAGGCGTGTGCAAGATTGTGGGACAGAGGCGTGCAGTGCCCATCTATGTGCACGGTGTGTGAGGACAATTATGAGGATGCCATTCATGCGTTGTTTGATTGCCCAAGAGCTAGAAATGTATGGTGTGAGGGAAATATGCGACAAGGAGTGAACACAGCACTGCAACAACATAACACAGTGGCTGAGATTGTTTTTGCATTTTTCACAAGATTTGTCACAAACGGAAGTCGAAAAATTCACAAATATCATCTGGAGTATATGGAGAAGTCGCAAATCACTTGCTGGCTGATTGGAAATTGGCAAACAGCAGCAAGTTGCAGCATAGCGCAGCTGTGAATGGGGTGGGGGTGGGAACAGCTGCGAACACAGCAGCTGGCAGCAGAACAAACACGCAGCAGGCACAGGTGAGATGGCAAAACCAGCTGCATGCAGGCTCAAATGCAATGTGGATGCATCATTCTCTGCCTTGTTGAATTGTGTTGGTTATGGTATGTGCATTCGGGATGATGTAGGGCGTTTCATCTTGGCACAAACATTATGGTCTCAGCCTATATGTTCTCAAGACATAGACGAAGCTTTGGGACTACTACATGCAATGAAATGGGTGCATGATTTACAACTTTCCAATGTTGATTTTGAGTTGAATGCCAAGAAAGTGGTAGATTACTATAACAAAGAACAAAGGCAAGAATGGCATTTCGGAGGTTGGAGAATTACTTGATGAATGTATGAGATGCTGTAACTTTTTTTTTGAAAACTCTAAGGTTGAGTTTAGTCGGAGACAAGCGAATGAGGTAGCTCATAATCTTGCACGAGAATCCACATTCCTAGCTAGTCCCATTTATTTATTTATTACTGTACCACCTTGTATCTTGAACTTGATATGTAATGAAATGCTATAAGATTTTCCCCTCAAAAAATAAAATAAAATTATAAGCGCTTATGCTATACGCGCTGAATAGCCAAACATGGCGGTAATATTGAGTAGTTAGTTAGGTTAGTTGTCATTCGATTATGTTAGTTGTTTGACCTTATCAGTCCTTTCTCTTTGCATATAAACCCAGTTATCGTAAATAATAGTTAAGTTGTTTTGTTTTCATGTTCGTTACATTAACACTAACACTATCATTTGTCCAAAAACTAACTTTCCTTTTGATGTTGCCAATATGCAGTTGACTGATTTTCATAAGGTGTTTGAGGATGAAGTTTCGCATTTTCAGGCCAATCGAACTTCAGATGTTCAAAAAAATACTTTAGTGCGCCAATTTAAGGAAGCTGTATGGGTATGTTTCTTGTCGTTCTTAGTGGGGTTGAAGATACTTACCCTTACCCCTCTTTTCCCCAATTTCCTTTGTTTTGTTCTGCAGTTGAACTTGAATACGTCTATCAAGCTTATTTTCTTATTTCTCTTTTGGCCAGACTCAGTAAACATCCCTAGTTTGTTTGTCTAAAAGTAGTGTGAAATAATTTTTTTCTTTCAAATATTTTGCTTATGGCTTCATGCAACGAGTAATAACTAATAATGGTGTTAAAGATTGTGAAACCTACCACTCATCCAGTGTTCTCTTTACCATTGAGCGCTGACGGTGATTGGTCAAAGTAGAAATGTAACTGCTGTCTTTGGTTAGAACATATTCTTGCATTGAACTAAGTTCCCGTAATTGTTTTACAAGACTAGGATCACAATCAATAAATTGATATCTTCCCTGTTCCCACCATTGGGATATGTTTATATCATATTTATGTTTCCATTAATGCAAATTTCAGAATCCGCCGTTTGCTATAAATACTATGTGTCCAATGTCTCACAAGTATAAATACTATGTTTATATAATTTTCTGCTTCTTTTTTATTCTTGAAGAATACAAAGCTGTTTATGTAACGTATGCAATAATATGTTTTTATTGAGAACTGACATATTTCCAAGTTCCTTGTGCAAATCTGCTATGGAATTCCACGAACAATCTAATTACTTTTTGTTTAGAATGTGCATCATGAGGGACAACCAATGCCAGATGAAGAAAATGATGACATTGTAATGACCAGTACCGAATCTAATATTTTGAATTTTAAATGTCCATTGAGTGGAAAGCCTATTACTGAGCTTCAAGAACCAGTTCGCAGGTATCACATGAATCATCACAATATTGCTGTTTCTGTTTGTAATGTTTTTTATTTATTTTATGTTAATAGTTAGAGTTACACATGTTTACGCGTTGTTTGTTTTATTTTTTATTCTACGTCTGCATAAATTGATAGTATAAATTCATTTTCATCACGATTATATATCTTGACATAAGTAAATTTACAAAGTATGCATGTGTAGTCATTCACTTGCTAGGCTGTATGAAAATGGAAACGGAATCCTCAGGCATGGTATGAGAAAATTGACTTTAGAATTAGAATGACAAGTACAATACCTGTATGCAATCATACGTTGGTCTTCATTTGTTTACCACTATTGTCTTAGAAAATGCTTCTTGGAATGGCCATTGAAATATATTCAGGATTTAAAGCCTAGTTTCGGGTGGACTATGAGGGTGTTAATAGAATTAACGTAGCTGATTTTTTTATGAAGGATTTAATATTAAGACACATCTTATGTCTTTTAGGTTCATTCACCTCTCCTCTTTGATAGCAGTAGGGGTATCAATTGGTTGGTTTGGGTTGGAGAACTTACAATTAAACCCAATAAAAAAGACATGTTCACATCTGTCATAATATCCATTAGGCTGTGCTGTCTCATCCATGCTTGAACCCGGACGACTAATTTTTTATCTTAGAAAAAGGAAAGAAATACTTATCATTTTTATTTTTATATTTGCATGTGTATTTATGTAAAGGGATAGAACATATAGATCCAATACTCATTTTTCTAATAAAACCCTTCCTCCATACCCGTATCCATGTGCAATTTTTCTCACCAATCCCAGAACACTGAAGTCTGAACATAGGTCAATTGGTTCAGTAAACAGGTGACCCATATATGCATGCATTTATGTTTGGGTGTAAAGTAATTAAGCTGCTTGCTAACTACTCAAGTTTGACCTATGAAGTTCTTGGTTTAACTTTTTATGTTTTAACTAAACAAGTTAAAGCTTGAATTTAGATCCGATTATATAAGTGGACTAAGTTCAAGGGTTAGGGTCAACATTAAAAGCTTTTAAGCATCCTGTATCCCTGTGTGTATATGTTAAAATTGATATTTAAGTCAATTGTATATACTGAATATGGTAGGTTAATGTTGATTAACAATAAGGAATACACAAACACTGCAGAGACAGTTCTTTGTCTGGCCGAAATTGTATAAGCAGTTAAAGTGAATTTACAGCAGTTACAGAAATAAACTAATGACAGGAAATTGAGAGCTTGCCCTCTCCCACCAACCGGTTCTACATAACAAATTTCTACACTAAAATAAATTTAAAAAACTACTAGTTATAGTTACATATTTGCTGCCACACCAGGCCCAATTGTACTAATATGCTTTCTCCTGGAATAGGTCCTCACAATAGGATAAGGAGGTCTATTGCTAACAGTATTATATCTTAAAATTTGTAATTTGAAATTAAATAAGTATATGCAATAACGATTTATGCATGCTATTACTAAATTGTTATTCTGTCTGGAGTATATTTTATTTGTTAATAATTTACTATGTTATATCTACTACTTAACTCGAATAATCAAAGAGTCTTTTACGCCTGTCCTATTTTTATTTCATCTTTTGCATGAAGATGCCTACAAATCAATAAACAAATAACTTTGAGACTTGATAAATGGAAAGAAAACAAACAAGTTCTAAATAAGCTAAAGCTCAAATTTAGCAAACAAGCTGGGGTCCAAACTAAAGTGAGTCAAACTTAAGTACCATCGTTATTTTTTTCTCACAGGCCAAGCTTGGTTTGGATTGATTTGTCTAAACTCTGACATTTATATTTTGGGTTGGTAGATGAACCTTTCGCTTTACCCACTATGCTCCCCCACAGTTCTTATTTATTTAATCTTTAGCTGCATATTGTATTGTACGTGGTTAGGAAGTTCAATACAGTTCTTGGATTTCGGTAAACTTCAAAATTTAACAGGCTAGGAGTTTTCCCACTGTGTTTGAATGGTGATTATGCTTCATGACATGGCCGGTAAACTACACCTTAAATACTCTTTAAGTTAGCAACCAGGTAAGCCATGAGAAGCAACATAGTTTTAGATAGTACAACTAGACTGCTAGAAATCAACTCTGAATATGGCTTATTTTGCTGTGAATTTTTACTACTCTAGAAAGAACAAAATTATGATGTGCATGAGGATGTTGTATAGATTTTGAAACCAATTGGACTGATAAGACAAAGAGACGTGTGAATAAACAATGGGATTTCTTTAAATAGTACGACCAAACCTTGATGGTGAGCGATAGACTGTATTACCATGTTGACCGCCACCGGATTTGTTAGTATCAATGGTGTTTAGCTTGTTTTGTATTAGCATGAGATAAAAGATTACTACATGTTTATCGTGTGTTCGGATATTGATATATATCATTATGCATGTTACTCATTCTCTGTTTCATTGATGCAGCATGCAATGTAGGCACATTTATGAAAAGCAAGTGATATCTCAATATATCCAGTCAGAGGGTGGCCGTCCTCGATGCCCAATACCAGGTATATGTTGTTTTTAGATAACCTTGACATTAATCTTATGCCACCATTGAATTGGTTTTTAACCAAATCTGTGTGTTTCAGGTTGCCCAAAGGTGTTGGATGTTAATGTGCTGGTACAGGACCCGTCGTTGGCTGTGGATATTGACGAAATGCGAAAAACGAACAAAGAAACTAATGTAGAAGATTTCACCATGCTTGATGAAGACTAGTGATTGATTAAACGAACTGGTGATTAGATTTTGTCTGTAAATTCTGATACTTTTCGACTTTCGCCCTGATGACTTGTGTTGATATTTTATGGCATGTGTTTATTGAACTGGTTTCAACTTGCAAATTTGCATGCGTTAGTGAGGTTTCTATGACTTTGTTTTTCATATCTGCTCAGTCTTACGATGTGGTGCTCCCTAATTTACCTGCTATCTTTTGTCTATAATTTATTGTGTTCTTGAAAGGGTAAAGGCGTGTTTTTTTAGTGTTAACCCTCCGGTTATTACGGAAATGAGGCTGTGGTAATCCTGAAAAGTGTGTTTGTTTCAATATACTTTTGGAGAAATACTTCATCCGTTTCAAAATATAAGCAAAATTTGTTTTTTAGATTCATTCATTTAATGATGTATGTGGTCCATATTATGAACCACATACATCATTAAATGAATGAACCTATAAAGTAATTTTTGCTTATATTTTGAAACGGAGGGAGTAGTAAAATACAATTGTTTAAATAAGTAATACTCTTTCTCTCTCATTCTCATTTTAAGTGTCATTTTAACATTTCTATCTAAATAGTTGATGTATTTATTAATTTTTTTCTATTAATATACTATTATTTATTGAATTTCATCTCACTTAACTGCTCCACTAACTACAATTAATAAAGATGTTTTAGTAAATGAAACTAATTTTACTATTGTAATTAACTAAACTAAACATTTTCTTGAGTTCAGTGCATAATCTAAAAACGAACATGAAAATGAGACACAGGGATTATTTTATTTTTTTGGTTGTGTATCGATTATCCTCTGGTCATAACGGGAGACAAAATTCTCCTTCAAAAGTTTTAGATAAGATTTGAACCAATGATCTCTGGTTAACTTAAAAGAATCTCTTATCAATGAGTAATAGCATTCATCATTTACTAGATTTTTTTTTGGTTGCATCGTTTACTAGAATTTGAAACATCAGATAAAAAAGTAAGTTTACTTGTACTTAGATGACTAAAAAAAATATAAAGTAGAAAAATAGTATATCATGCATATATACATATTTGAATTTTGCCCCACAAAAAATATCCCTGTATATACATATTTGAATTTTGAAGGAACCGTTATCCAATTTACCATTCCCAGTTGCTGCTTTATATATTTGGGGAAAGGAAAATTCTCACATTTTTGGCGGCAACAATGTGTTTGATGAAATAGAAATTACGATCAAATTTTGCCAAAAAATACCATTAACACACCTATCCCAAATTCTTTTTCCAGCGCGTGTATGTCTCTCCATTCAAAATTACGGTATAAATCAACGCTTCTTTGGAGTACTTTCTTTTTTTCATTTGTTCGACAATCATAAAAAATATTCTTTTTAAGATCCTATTGTTTTTTTATAAGAGAAAATCAAGTCTAATAACGTGTAGATTTTGAAAGGAATAACGTATAGATTTTATTTGATATACTTTAAGACTTATAAGTCTTTTTAAGATAATAATATCAAACATACTACCATCTAATTTTTAAATTAAGAATCAAATTGAACTCAAAATCAAGGGTGTAAACAAATTAAGTTGGAACAATTGTGGTTAACACACATACTTAGATCTTTAGCTCACAATTGTGGAACTATTCTAGTATTCTAAACATGACAGTGGAAAAATAAAATTTTTAAATGATACATTTAAGTTGATTTTTTTTTATCAGTAAATTTTATTAATAACCAAGTCACCGTACAAGATGAACATAGACGGGCAAGATTGAAACAACATAATAAAAAAATGTGTCGTATATATGCGGAACAAAAAAAACTCATACACCTCGTACATAAAAAACATCAATACAAACCACCCAACCGAGGGATACCATCGAAAACTATAAAATCTAACCACCCAAATAAAAAACAACACCAAAATCAAAAGAGGTATGTTATTTAAACAATCATTTATGGGACAATCAAATATATAGAGAAATAATATTTGAACAATGATTTTGTGACAACTTTTAGGATAATTTTTTCACTCTCATACTTCCATTGTGTTCTTATTTTCTCATTCTATTGTTTTGGTTTTTGTATTAATGCATGCATTTCTTTGTATATTTTGGTTGTCCCAAAAGTTGTATCAAAAAATGATTGTTCAAATAACATTCCTCAATATATAGAGAGAAAAATAGTTTTTGACACGAAAACCAAAACAATGAAGAGATAAAGTAAAAACAAAATGTGAGTATGGAAGACAAAGTTTTGCACAAATATTTTTTTCTCAAATCAAAACCAAATTCTCACACAACAAGAGAAACCAAAACTTGAGTCAAAAGAGGCCATGGAAAACTTTTTAAATACTAAAGGTCTAAGAATTTTTTTAAAGGACTAAGATGAAAATTTGAAATATTTATAGACACCAAAATCATATTTAACAATTTATTTAATTATATTGTTTTGTAAGAAATAATTTGTCGTTTTAAAAGGCCGCGACTGATTTGAAAAACTAATTTGTAATGATTTTTTTAAAACTATAAATGTACTATTAAATAGATGTATTTTTTATTTTCGTTGAATTTAAAAGTTAGTCAAGGTATCAACTATTTACTCTATGAATGTTCAAAATGAAAAAAAGCGAGGGTCAAACAATTTTGTTGGAGAGATAGAGCGTGCACATAAACATAGAAATTTATTGGAGAAATGAATAGTATATCATAATTATTTGTTATGAGAGAAAAGATGAGATATAATTTTTTTTGTTAAGAGATAGTGTACACGGAAAAATTTAAATTTATAGGTTAATTAAAAAAAAATTATAATAGGAAAAAAAACAAAAAAATTCACTTTTCTTAATTCGAGTGTCCAATCCTAAGGTGACACTTAAAAAGAAACAAAGGAATTATCATAAAACAACAAAAAGAATACAAATAATATGAAAGAATCAAAGTGATTGGAATATCTCCGTCTCTGGATCTACAACACAAACTCTTAAACAATTGATTGAATTTATAATTACCTGAAGCCGATCTTCCAATAGGAACCAAACAAACAACACAATTAAACATTAAATCAAACAACGTTGTACAAGACGATGAAGAAGACAATGTCACATTCAAATAACGAAACCACTAAAAAAACACGAGAAGAAACTTGATTTACACAATGCCACACAAGATGATGAAGAAGACAATGTCACACTCAAATAACGAAACCACTAAAAAACACGAGAAGAAACTTGATTTACGTGGAGGGATGACTTTGGCAAAAATATGATCCAAAACCATCCATCTCCGATGAGTAAAGGAGAATCGGAATTTAAAGAAAATGTAAAAATTTTCAATTAAAAGAAAACTAGTACCGGCCACTAATTTACATACTAAATGTTGAAAAACGAAAAATCATAAGTTTGAACATAGGCCACCGTATATCAAATGACTCGATAACCTTTATTAAATGTGAAATCCCATGCCTTTTTTATTTTATTAATAAAAGTTTATAAAATTAGACTTTCAAATTGCATAAGAGGATGATCGGACAACCTTATATAAAGTATGAACTCTACTAACTTCAAATGAGTGAACACATCAAAGGAGCACAAAACTCTCATTTTAAGTTGGAGTTGAAACCGTTTTTAACCTAATTATACTTAACTGTCGAACCCCAAATCGCGTGAAATACACTCTCCAAATCGCGTGAAATCACGTTACCCACTCGCGCTTGTTCATAAGCATATATATAAATATAACACCAAAACCCTCTTCAGTTTGTGTTTCTATGTAACCACAACAACAAAGGAGAAAAAAAAAACCATAAACTTCAGTAAAGAAAAACATCATAGAACAACAAAACCCAGAAACCCAATCTTCACACACACACACACACATAACTTCCCTTCAATCAAACCTTAACTCCGACAATGATGCTCGTCCCAATCAATTTCTAGGGTTTCGTTTTTTCCACATTTTACCATCAATTGAACCCACCACGCCATTTTTCCTCTCAATTACAGTGAATTTGAATACCCAATTGAACGAGTAACACAATCATTGAATACCCATTTCATAGTTTTCTACATAGCGAAAAAAAGTTTTAATTTTTATCATTTTTCACTTTTATTTATATTGCTGTGGTGAAGTTTTATACATTTATTAATTTAGATTTGTTGTGATGCGATCATCACCTTCCTCGTCGCGGGTTCGGAAGAAACATAAGAAGTTGGATGCAATTTGTGAGGAAGAGTATACTAGGAATCACGGTGAGTGTAATGTGGGTGATGATTTGAACCCTGATTCAGGGGTGAGGAGAAGCTCGCGGGCTAGGCGTGCCCCGGTTTTGCTTGATGTCTCTCCCTCGCCGAAGAAGAAACGGTTGAAGTTAGCAAAGGATGTAGTGCAGAAGAGTGTGGAGGGTGATAAAGGTTTAGGTAGAGAAAGTGGGGGTTCTGGTGGTGGGAATTGGAGTTTGAGGTCGAGATCGAGGGGTAAGAATGTTGAATTTGAGGTGAAGGAGGAGAGGGATTTGATTCATAGGAAAAGGAAGTTGTTTGATGAGGAGTTGGAGGTTGATAAGAAAGATGAATTGGAGGTTGTGGGGGATGATGGGAAGGATGAATTGGAGGTTGTGGAGGATGATGGGAAGGATGAATTGGAGGTTGTAGAGGGTGATGGGAAAGAGGAATTAGAGGTTGATAACAAAGAGGGGTTTAAATATTTTACCCGAAGGAAGTTTAAGTCGAAGAAGAGAACGAGGAGAGCTGAAGCGACGAAGGGTGGTCAAAGGCTTGAGGAAAATGAGTGTCCAGGGAGGTTGGATGAGAGTAAGAGTCAAGAAGTGGAGCTTGTAGTTGTATTGGACACAGGTGAGGGGAGTGCTTCGGTTCCAGAGACTGAATTGGCTCATGAGAATCCAATAGATTCGAGGGATGAGAATGCTGCTACAGGGAACGAGGAGAGAATTGAAACTGACAATTTGCAAGCTGAGGAGTGTAGTGGCGATGTTGAACCGTCTCCGATGGAACGCGTAGAGTCTTTAGATGAACAGTGTGATAAGATAGAGAGTGAGAAGGAAGGAATATATGCAAGTAATGGGGATGAAATTGCTGGAGTTTCAATGAAACAAGTAGATAATGAAGGAGCTGTTGATAAGGAGGTTGGCATTGATGAAAATGTCTCAAAAGATGAGAATGTTGGGAAGAGGGATGAGTTGAAACAAGCATCAAATGACAAGTCTGGGTACCGATGCATCAAAGAGGGAAGACGGTGTGGTTTGTGTGGAAGAGGGAGCGATGGTAAGCCTCCAAAAAGGTTAGTTCAGGATAACGGTGAAAGTGAAAACGAAGCTTATAGCGGGTCATCAGCTTCAGAGGAGCCCACTTATGAAACTTGGGATGGTTTTGATGATGAACCTGGTTGGCTTGGGCGTCTCTTGGGCCCTGTTAATGATCGTTATGGTATTGCTGGAATATGGGTGCATCAGAATTGTGCTGTGTGGAGTCCAGAGGTGTGATTTAAATCTAAAAGTTTCTTGAATCTTGGTCTGCATCAGTAAATTCTGCATATTCTTGTGAATCTTGATTTGCAGCATTTAATTCGGCATATTTGAGCTTGAAAGTTAGTCTAAGACATTATAATATGATCATGCTAAATTGCTTCTTGTTTTTATAATATGCAGACTTGCTGATCATAGTGGCATGTTAAGACCTACTACCAAGTGTGTCTTAGGTTTTAGAATGTTAAAAATTGATTTTGAGTGAATTGATTTTAGATAAAAGTGAGTTGAATATGAAGTGGTATACATTCATGTAAAAATGAGTCGAACAATATATTTGATTGTGAAAATCACGTTTGGAATCATAAGCTTAAAAATCCTAGCTTCAAGTTGTAACCAATTTTAGAAGCAAAATCAATTTCAATCGATATCATCCAAACATGTCAAAATCTATTATATGTGTATGAAATCACTTTGAATCTCTCTAGCATGAAATCAAACACACACTGAATACACTAATGCTCCATGCCTGTTAGGTAGTAAGAGTCTCGCTCTGGTAATTGTTGTTTGTTAAAGAGGTAGAATTTGTGCTGATCAAACACATCTCAAACTTCCTAGTTATGGCATAAAAATAAGTTAGCTTTTTACTTTTACAGTACTTGTCTTAGGATGTAGATAAA
The DNA here is from genome assembly GCA_946800305.1 of Medicago arabica. Taxonomy (NCBI): domain Eukaryota; kingdom Viridiplantae; phylum Streptophyta; class Magnoliopsida; order Fabales; family Fabaceae; genus Medicago; species Medicago arabica. The sequence goes on along the minus strand of OX326971.1, from coordinate 43,969,441 downwards.
ACACTAGACATGAGGTGAACCCAGAGATGCTTTTAAATTTTGAAGCTGTGGCATATCTTAGAACTTTTTAAAGACTTCTTTTATTCAGTCCTTTGGCATCATTTCAATACTTTCATCTGTACCGGTTTTCAAATGAACATGTACTCTTAAAATTTTAATAGGATATATGGATGTTACATAATTAATATTGTCCATATAGATCAACGCACATTGTCAACTTATGAAGCAATATGTTCTTCTCATTCTTTATAACTATGCTGCCTTAATAGTTTTTGGTTAGACTTCTTATTAGTATCGTTATTATATTATTAGGCTGCAGTTATTATGTTATTTGGCAACAACCAACAATTGTTATGTTTTAGGAAGACAGTTATGTTATTGGGCAGATTTTGATTAATAGGAAAACCAAAGGAAAAATTAGCAGCCAATCAATTTGGAAAGACCAAGACATTTGGATAGGAATTATCTTGTAATATTAGTGTATGTAGTTATTTCCTAATTTGTTGTATTGTAAAAGAACTCATCATCTGTTCTAAGACAGCTTTCCAGATATTGTGGCAATTAAGATCAGATTATTACTAGTAATATTAAATATCTATGTTTGGTACCAGTTTCGATCATTTTGTTGCTTAGAACTGGCATGTGCTAATAATCTGCCTATTTGAAGCTTTGTCAACTTTTATGTCAAAGTAGATATTCATTTTGACAAACTCTTGCAGGTTTATTTTGCTGGCTTGGGATGCTTAAAAAATGTGAGGGCTGCACTTTGTCGAGGAAGAGCATTGAAGTGCACACGTTGTGGGAGGAGAGGGGCAACCATCGGTTGTCGTGTTGATCGTTGTCCTAAAACTTATCACTTGGTTGGTTTCATATTCTTTCTTTCGAAATGAAATTTACAAATATTCCGAGCTTCCTTTACTTTGCTTTTCCAAGCAAGGAAATCATTCTTTTTTTACCAATTTTAACTAGATATGGCACCCGATCTGTGTTTTGCAGGCTTGTGCTAGAGCAAATGGTTGCATCTTTGATCACCGCAAATTTCTTATAGCTTGCACAGATCATCGACACCTTTTCCAACCTTGTGGTGATAAATATTTAGCACGGTTAAAGAAGTTGAGGGCTAGGAAAATGATGTGGGAGACAAAGAAGCGTTCAAATGATCCTTCGAGAAAGGATATTGATGCAGAAGAGAAATGGTTGGAAAATTGTGGCGAGGATGAAGAATTTTTGAAACGTGAGAACAAGAGGCTTCATCGTGATATATTGAGAATAGCTCCAGTGTATATTGGTGGGTCAGACTCTTCCGCCAGTGGAAATTCATTTCAGGGATGGGAATCTGTTGCCGGGCTTAAAGATGTCATCCGTTGTATGAAAGAAGTTGTTATTATTCCACTGTTATATCCTAATTTCTTCGACAATTTAGGGCTTACACCTCCAAGAGGCATTCTTTTGCATGGCTATCCCGGAACAGGGAAAACCTTAGTGGTCCGGTCATTGATAGGTGCATGTGCTCGTGGAGATAGACAGATTGCATATTTTGCTCGTAAAGGTGCAGATTGCTTGGGGAAATATGTTGGTGATGCTGAGCGTCAACTAAGACTATTATTTCAGGTTGCTGAGAAATGTCAACCTTCCATAATATTCTTTGATGAGATCGATGGACTGGCACCCTCCCGTACTAGGCAGCAAGATCAGACTCATAGTTCTGTTGTGTCAACATTGCTTGCTCTTATGGATGGTTTGAAATCTAGGGGTTCAGTGGTGGTCATAGGTGCAACAAACCGTCCTGATGCTGTTGACCCGGCGCTTAGGCGACCTGGAAGATTTGATCGGGAAATTTACTTTCCATTGCCATCAACTGAAGATAGAGCTTCCATTCTCTCACTTCACACACAGAAGTGGCCAAAACCAATTAGTGGATCCCTGCTTGGGTGGATTGCAAAAAAAACTTCTGGCTTTGCTGGTGCCGATCTCCAGGCTCTTTGTACCCAAGCGGCCATGAATGCACTGAAGAGGAATTTCCCTTTGCAAGAGGTGCTATCTGTAGCTGAAAAAAGACATTCTTCTGATTGTAAGAATATTCCTCTTCCATCCTTTACTGTGGAGGAGAGGGATTGGGTAGACGCTTTTTTGTCTTCCCCATCACCGTGCTCCCAAAGAGAAGCTGGAAATGCTGCAAATGATGTATCATGCTCCCCTCTTCCTGTCCAACTCGTTCCTTGTTTATTGCGGCCGTTGTGCACTATTCTTGTATCTCTTTATCTTGATGAACGTCTGTGGTTGCCACTTCCAGTATCTAGAGCTGTGACATTGATTAAGAATGTAATGGTTTCTGCTCTAGGCAAAAAGAAAATGCCAATTGATCATTGGTGGTTGCACCTTGATGATTTCCTTCAAGAAACAAACGTTGCTTATGAGGTAAGTAAGTGTCTTAATGGTTCTGGCATTTTATCCGCAGACCATGGCTTTTCTGGTTTCTGTGATATTGTGGATCATGCTGATGAGAATTCTTCCGTAAAGAACCATGGTAGCCTGTTTAACGGCAGATTACCAGACATGTCGTTTGGAATGACTAACAAATCAGGTTTTCGAATATTGATTTACGGAAATCCTCGATCTGGCCAGAGGCATCTTGCTTCATGCCTTCTTTACTGCTTTATTGGAAATATTGAAGTACAAAAGATTGATATGGCAACTATTTCTCAAGAAGGGCATGGAGATGTAGTGCAAGGGATTGCACAAATATTAAGTATGTTTCTTTTTCCTAGTTTTTACCTATATAGTGTTGGTTATCAACTTTTGGCTTTGGCTGACAAAAAAAAAATGCATTTTCTCTTCACTTGTGTCTAGACCTTAAAAGAAGCCAAGTGTGAGAGTAAAATCAACTTTGTTGCTATATGCAAAAATATTGATCTCAAATGCTTCATAATTGTAGTAACTTCTAGGACTAGATCTGATAATCATTAGTTTCTATGTGGCAGTGAAATGTGCTAGCACGAAATCTTGTGTAATATTTATGCCAAGAATTGATTTGTGGGCTGTGGAGGAAGATTTGAAGATTGTTGAAAAGACTGATTCCTGCTCAATAAATCATCTATCATCTGAGACGGACAAATCTTCTTACACACCAAGCCAAATTGTTGAGAAGGAAAATGGGATCAATACTGGGGAAAACTCGACCGAAATGACGAAATGCCAAGCCAACAAAAAGGCTTCTTATGCCTGGATGTCGTTTATTGAGCAGGTGGAGACCATTGGTTTATCCACATCTTTGATGATTCTGGTACGAACTCTTTATCTTGTCTGTAATACGCAAACACATTCATACAATTGGTTCCTGGATTTTTTTTCTCCTTCATTTTTAGTTTAAATGTTTAATATTTTTCAGACTCAGCTATTTATTAATTCTAATGTAGAGTACAAATTAATCCAATGGCATTATTCACATTGTGTGATGCTGCTTTTAATATTTATGTCAGTGTTATTAATCTCGGATAGCCGAGCGCAGCAGCTAACCAACCTAAAAATGCTATTGCGAGACCGAGACAGCGGATAACAAGATGATAGCAATTTTGAAAATTTTATTCAGTTTATATAATTTATTATTTTTTTGACAGATATAATTTATTCTATATACGTAAAAATTCAACAAGCTATTAATGGTCAGCGAGAGAGTAAAATATGACAGCACGTGTAAGAAAAATTGAGAAAGAAGCCCAAACGCTGTTATTGTTTTATTTTTGTTTGTAAATACCCCTATCAAAATGCCCTAAAGTTTCATCTTAACCATATTTTTTTGGAATTTTTATCTCATTATGAGGTGCAATGCTATATCGATTTCAACCTCCGCTATTTTAGCTGTAGCGTCTTCTACACAAACCTGTTCCACTTGCATGTACTGTAGTGGTGCAGGACCATACTGCTCAGCTGCAGCGTTACAGTGCGCTATTGACTATACAATAAAATTGATAACTCGATTATCCTTTTGTTTTTCCTAGTAGGCGAATTATTAATATCAACTAAACATTTATGATATTTTTGTATCGGGTATCACATCACTCATTTCTGAATGTTTGAGTTATTTGTGCTCAGATCTTCTGTTAATAAGCTTTTGGCTGGCAGTAAATGAACATATAATATTTACATTTAAGCAGAGATTAATAAAACTGCTACTTCCTAAGTGTATGTATAACTTTCCTTAGATACATGGCTAACTATGTACATGAATCTGAAAATAATTGCTACAATTCCTAATACTAATATTCATTCTATCAAGATCCTGATGTTTTATTTTTCATTTGAAACAGGCTACTGCAGAAGCCCCCTATAATGAACTTCCTAACAAGATAACAGGATTCTTCAAGAGTTATCAAACTAAGGACACCCAGTCTACTCCTTTAGTTCAAGCAGTTCCTCAATTCTCTCTGCAGATAGGTGGGAATTTTGATCATGACTTGGTGATCACTCTATCTTCGGTTGAGCTTCTAAGAACTGTAGTTGAGCAGCGGGTTCAGTTGATTCATCAGAGATCTCATGCTCACATGGGTGCCCAGAAGAGGGACAAAGCCTACGAATCAATTGAAGTTTGTAAAGATAAAGTAACTCAGAGAAAAGAAAACGAACCAGCCAACGAGAAGGGTGAAGTTCAATTTCCTGAGTCCTTGACAAAAGTTCCACAACCTAACAGTAGGTCAGTGAAGGGAAAGTCGAATCTTTTAATGGCAATATCCACATTTGGCTATCAAATTCTTCTATACCCTCATTTTGCCGAACTTTGTTGGGTTACTTCAAAGCTCAAAGAAGGTCCTTGTGCTGATGCGAGTGGGCCTTGGAGGGGATGGCCTTTCAATTCCTGTATAATTCGTCCAAACAATTCACATGACAAGGTGGTAATTTCCGGTAGCTCTGGTGGCACTAAAAGCACCGGCAGCTCTGGTGGCACTAAAAGCAAAGAAAGTGCTGGTTTAGTTAGAGGCTTGGTTGCTGTTGGTTTATCAGCATACAAGGGTGTTTATAAATCAGTTAGGGAAGTTTCCTTTGAGGTAAGGAAAGTTCTCGAGATCTTAACTGAGATGATTAATATGAAAATTCAAGCCGGGAGAAACAGATATCGATATCTCCGTATTTTGTCACAAGTGGCTTATTTGGAAGATATGGTCAACAACTGGGCTTATGCATTGCTTAGGTATTTCTATTTTACTTTTAGAATCTGTTTAGATTGACTTATTTGAGCTTATCTACTAACATAAGCATTTGCAAGACTGTTGGAAGAGTTTATAGAAACAACTTATGACATGTCCATAAGCTGTTTTCAGTCTATTTCCATAAGCTCTTTAGGATAGCTTATGAAAACAGTTTATAGCTCAAATAAAATCATTATGACTTCTATTTTATCTTTTGTTATAAAAATAGCTTATTCATAAGTTGTTTATTCAAACAGGACTCTATGTACATGTTTGTTTTTAAGCTTTTTGTACGGGTTAGGTCTCTTAACAGTCATTCCTTCCATTTCAGTCTTGATCAGGATTCTCCAGAGCTTGCAGCAAAGGTTATACCAACAGCTGGCGAGTCTTTAAACAGTCATCTCCCATGTGAAGACCATCACCAACCCGAAGGTGAGGATTGCCCTTTGATTGTTCCTGCTGATGGTGATGATTTGGAGACACTGGAGAGAAGTCCTACGGGAGTTCCTACTGCAACAACTGAGTGTCTTTCCTTGAATGACATAAATGATAATTTAGGTAATACCGATCGTGATGGCCAAAAAGAATGTTCTGAAGGATCTGAGCCTAACCATCCTTGTCCGGATACGCATATTAACGACTTTTGTCTTGCAAACCAACCTCCACATCCATCCTTGAATCAGGAGAATGGAGTATTATCTGAATCGGTAACTGCTGAAAATTACGAAGCTGCAGATGGAGAACTTGGAATGTCGAAAGACTTGAATAAATCCACATGCACTCGCCCTGCGATCGTTTCTGAAAATGGATTTCACACAACCTGTGAACAAGAGAGAGTTGAGATTGGTGGTAACTCTAAGTCAAGTGATGTTGAATCTGATAAACCTGAGAATACTGAAGATATAAATGCCTCTTCAAGTAAGGACAAGGGTCCAGCTGAATCTGAGATTGTTTGCTTGTATCAATGTTGCCCTCAATGCCTCCACAGTCTGTATAATTTGACACACAAAATACTTGTTCGCGAGTGGGGATCAAATAGAAGCCATTGGACAATAGAAGATGTCCATGATGCTGTTTCTTTATTATCCGTGGATCTTATTTCAGCAGTCAGAAAATGTTCCATGGCAGAAGATTTCACCGATTTATCTAGTAACAAAACATCTGTTAAATGTTTGAATTCGATAACATGTAACACTGAAAACCGATGCAAGGATGTTGTGCCGGCAGAATGCATTTCTCACTCGGCTAGTCAAGATACAAGTGTAAGCAAAGACGCTGTAACAAATGATGCAGTGAAGCTTGATTTTAAATTTGTTTTCAGAGATGGTGTGCTAGTTCCTATGGACCCTGCAAAGGATACCCCTCTTCACTGTAAATTTGAGAAATTGTGTCTTTGTTCTCTGATAGAGTTAATAGTTAAGACCAAGGGCTCTTTAGATTAAACTATATTGTTTTTTTTATAGCTTTGAATGCTTAGCAAAATTTTGTTGCTTGTGCAGCAGTTGTAAGTAATTTTTTACTATTAGATTAAGTTATAGTTTTTGAGTTTTGAACTCAGGAAATTCCCATGGAGTTTCTTTGAATGCTTTCATATTAGCAAAAAATAGATGTCTTCAATCCTATCATCTCAAATAGCTTTTTCAATTTGATTATTACTGCTCAAGGTAACCAAATATTTAATAGTCATTTTTATTTTATATTTTATATTTAGGCTTAAATATTTTTTAGTTCCTGGAATTATATAAGGATTAAAAACATGTTCAAGCCTTTTTTTTAACATGACAACAATGTGAGATTTAAAATATTAAAATAATTCCAACTTTGTTCCACTTTTATATAGTTTGTGTTAAGTATATAGGACTTGGCCAATAGTAATATCAATAAGTATTTTCTGTTAAGTTGAAATGTTTTTATGGTCAAGCTGAAATCTAATCATAAGTACTGAGATTGCACTTGTAGTTATCTGGTTGATTCCTTTAAGAAAAATTAAGATGAAGATAAATGAAAGTTAAAATGAGCTCCTACTAAACAGAAGTCAATATAATATTCATCGGTTGAATAATGAAGCTTTCATAATTTTCTTAAATTGAAACCCAATTCTATCATATCACAGTCATCATAGTTAGATGAGCTAACCACGAAAAAGTTGGAGCTTTAACTTCCTTATTAGGTCAGTTTATCATGCCAATGTAGACCTTCAACAATGTAACATTTATGTTTACCAAAAACATATGTTAAAAATTGAAAATGTAATTTTGTTCTAATAAATAAAATGAAATTCATCCCCAATCACATTTGGCACATATGGTTAAATCGTCTGCTTATATTTGTTGTGATTTGGGTTCAAATCCAAAATTTCATAATTTGTAGGTTATAGGTAAATTTCATTGTAAATGATCAACGAGTTTGATGGTTCTTTCTGACCTTAGATGAGGGTGCGCCTCCCTAACTTTTTTTCCCTCCATAATAAATAAATGAAATTCATCTTAATATATCCTTAAATTATGAAAATCAACCTCAATAAGAGACACTTGATAGTTGTTAAATATAGTGAGACAATATCTAAAAGTTTAGGTAAAATTTGTGAAGATTTCAGGATGTTTTTTTCAACAAGTAGGATGGTTATTAGATAAGTCAAAATAATGATTACCATTAATTTTTTTATAAATGGTGAGAGCTTACCAAGATAAATCACAACAAACAAAAGGCAAGAGGGAAAATGACACCAGAAAAATCACTCACCAAAGGGAAAAAAAGAAAGAAAAGAAAAGACAACCATATAAAAATACTATACAACTCCTATTCGTTGCCAAAACCAAACTTATGGTGTAAACGACTTGATTAGATTCCCTTTCATATATTGCATAAACAATAAACAATGATGATGCTAACTCATTCTAACAATGATTACAACAAAAAGTACTACATGTATTTATGGTATATGAGGTTAAATTAACCTTTTAAAGACTGGACCAATGATAAAAAATAGATTCATTTTTATGCACTAAAATTATACTTTTTTTTATACATGCATCTTGCCCTTGGGGCATTTGTGGTGTGGTTTAAATCAACTTTGTGGCAAAAATATTATATTCCACCCAATTTAATACTAGATCAATCATTCAATTGGTTTTTAAAATTGATTGCAAATAAATATTTAAATAGTAAAATGTGGTTGAGAGTATGTGTTAAAAGTTTTCCGAGATATTTTTTTAAATGCATTTGAGAAGAGAGTAAGACACTAAGACACGATAAAAACCTATCAAAATTTTCACCCAACATACACATAATATCTAAATTTTCTTGTGTATTAAATTTGCTTTCTTACTTGTAGATGTAAGAACTTATTTTAGTTTACGTTCCTTCTAGGTCACATGATTTTCCCAAATCAATCAAACACCTTAAACCATCTCTCTCTATATATATTATTCTTGTTAAGCACTCATAATATTTGGACAGCTAAGAACTTTGTCGTTGTGACTTGTAACAATTTAAAAAATGCAAAAGTCACCGTATACAATCTGCTAAAAGAATGCACCGTAAAGGAAGGAATAAAGGTCTTCCTCAATTACATACTAATATATTTCATCTTTCATCTCTGCATGATTCCTCCAATACCTTTAGCTGTCACATAGCCACTAAGAAAATAATATATGAAAAAACATTATAACATGGTTATATTTAAACAACTAAAAAAACTACCCTTACAAAGGAATGGATGAAGTGTCAAAATTCTTATTTTAAAAAATTATTAAATTTAGTAGCATAATAATGGTTTAAAAAATATTATCCTTAAATAAACTAAAATAATTAACATCTAAACATAATAATCAAATTATTTGTTCTAATCTACCAAACACAATAATTAATTTAACTTGTTTTGTGGTGTGGAGTGGCTCCATAAACAAAAACTACATCACATGGGATGTGCTGGCATGACAGAGCCAGTTCTATTGAAAGAAGTCCCTACCAATTATTTTCTAGTTGCGGAGATTCAATGCTATGCTACATAGCCCCACTTGGCCTCTTTGTCCTCATCCATCTTTTCTATTATTATTTCATCTATTTTGTCGATTATGGATCGCAGAAAATAATAATTTGTTCAAATTCCTCTATGTTATAGTACAATATAACTATCGTAACTTTCTTTTAAAGGATTCGATATAACTGTCGTAACTTCTATTTAACAATAACCGTTGTAACTTCTATTTAACAATATCTTGCATCATCCCTAAAAAAAAAAAATTTTGTATTATATAATGTATAGCATAACAATAATAATTTCCTCTATAGAAAAACAATAATGACTTGTTCAAATCCCTTTAACCTATAATTGCAATATAGGTGCTATTTGACAAAATTAAATGCAATAGAGACATACGTTTCTCTATCATACAACACTTATTTTTTGGACATTTAAGTTGATTATGTCTAAAGAAATAATATAAGGACATGTTAAAGCACATGGTGACATATCTCACATGGCTTATCTAGAAAAACACAGTTTCAATCATCATACATTAATATAGTCAAAATATTAACATGACTCTGCCACATTCATTTAATTTAAACAAAAATTCAGTGTCACAAGATGCAAAAAGATCCCATATAAATTCAGAATACATACATACATGTAAGGGTGAAAAAGTTAGAAAAGTTGAAACACATGGATCCAAATGATAATAATAGCTCTTGTGAATCTTCTTTTTGCAAAGATGAAAAAGTGGAAGCAATGAATCTACTTGAAGAGTGTTGGTATTTTGATAACTTGTTAAATATAAAACCAAAGATGTTAAGGTGTCATTCTGATCCTTACCCTTCAACAAGACTAATCAGCTCAGATTTATTGAAGGATTCATCAGCAAGTAAACCATCCCATAGTGATTTTGTTCATTCTAAGAAGCTGCAAAGAGCACCATCTATGCCACCAATTAGAGTGAAAGAAGAAGAAAAAGATGATAAGAAAGGAAGAAAATTGGTGCATCAAACATCGGATTCTGCTATGCATAAGGCAGGTAGTAAACATCATTGTGCAAAGATGAAAGGACTTGATCATAGAAGTGATAGCAATAGAAGGAAAAGTAAATTGCTAAGAACACCATCTTTGCCTCCATCAATAGGGAGAGAGGAAAAGTTTCAAGAAACTGATTCAAGAACTGGAAGATCCCGAAAACAACCATCAACACCTACCAATAATGACAACTTGCCACCAAGGTTAACCTCTAAGGTACTATAAAAATCATCTTGCTTTTATAAAGATCTAAGTAATGTATGCACTTTTTTTTTTTTTTTTTTCATTTATGCTTTTAAGTGTGTAGGTTTTAAATTGTGATTGTGTTATGATTCTTGATATTGCGAAGAATTGCGAATTAATGTGGCCAGTAGTCTGGTATGTTTTCAATCACGGTCACATTGCAGTTACAGGAAACGAAATACATTATGTCGCGTACCCGTTTTTTAAATAATTATGTCACATCCAAGAGTGTATGATTGATATGATGTGCCTAGCACCAAGAAGTAACACCAATTAATACAAATATGGCTAAAAGGCCAAATAATTTTAGCATTTAAGTAAAAACATAGCATTAGAAATAGAAAAGGCAGAGCAGCACACTTAGCTTGCTGCAACATTTTAAGAAAAGTCATTAATCCTTTGCTATGTTTAAATATAGAGCACTGTTATTTCTTACGAACGATTTTTACAAAAAAGAGAAGAATGCAGGAAAATATGATATTTAACCAATCAGATTTTGATCGATCATACGCGAGAAAGTGGATGGTTATTATTTGTAAAGTGTTACTTCCTTTCATGCAATATTGTTGCATTTCTTGATACTCTTTCGTAACAATAAGCGATATTCTTAAATATATGTACTTCAAATTTAAAATTGATTTCAATGTTTTTGAAGTGAACTCATTGTATATGTTTTGTGACAGAGTTGCAGCATTCCAAGAAGTAGACCAGCTAAAAACATTGAAGTTGAAAGCTTAAACAAAGAGGGTATTTTGGAGATGAGGAGAAAGGTCCTAAATCAGAAAACAATAAGGAGAAGCCTAAGTGATCTTGAGTATGAAGAAGTTCAAGGGTTCAAGGATTTAGGATTCTCATTTGAGAAAGAAGCTTTAAGTCCAAGCTTAGCTAACATAATTCCTGGTTTGCAAGAGAAAAATAGAGATGAAAGTGAGGAAGATAAAGCAGCAAGAGGACCTTATTTATCAGAGGCATGGTTGGTGCAAAGTTGTGCAACTCCTCCTGTTCCAAATTGGGGAAATAAGATGTCTGCAGATGACATGAAAAAACATATCAAGTTTTGGGCTAGAGCTGTGGCTTCAACTAAATGTTGAATATCATCATCATAAATCACACTTCATAGATCAATTCTTTTGTAACAATTTCCTATGAACAATCAAAATAATAATGACAGTAATAATAATTCTTCCTATTTATTTTTTTAACTAGACAAAAGTATCCATCAACTTTGCCGATGACTAATCTCTGCCGAAAAAGCTAGTTGGCCATCTTTAGTGGGTCAAACATCCCCTCCCAACCACATTTTTTTTATCCATGAGGCTCGAACCCAAGACCTTACTTAAGGAATCCGAATCTAGTTCCATTCGAACCAAGCTAACGTTAATCCTTGCTATTTATTTTGCAATAAGTTATTTCAACATAATCTCACATCTATACCGTGCAAATCCGTTGGTTTTTCCTTATTCATATATTCGGACAATTATTGATGAGTTCGAATATCACTCCCTTGAATCATATCACTAACAACAACCCAATAGCAAAAGACCAAAATGAATAAACCAGCACCATCTTACAAATTAAGTGTTGGTTAGTTGGACTAAACTAAACTATTTTTTTTTTCTTTCTATATCTATTTAACAGCTTCTTTTGTTTCCTTACCATTTTTAGAAAACCGATTCCATAAGGATGACCAAAAAACATCGATTTTTCCACCCTCGGAATGGTGTATCCGTAGAAAATTGTGTTTTCTTGGCCATATGAAATGATGCATCGTGACGGAATCGGTTTTCTAAAAATGGTTGGGAGACAGATTAAAAATCTCTTTGTTTATTCTAGATAATTTCTCAATCCCACTCCAAAAATACAACGGACTTACTAGAAGCATTCTAGAAAAATACACTATTAGAAACGCACTTCAGTAAGAGTATTTTGGCTAAGAGAATATAGGGATTTAAGAGCATGCCATTTTTAATGTCGATTTTGTGTGGGTTGCTAAGGTAGAATTAATCAAGAAAAAAATATCTATAAAAGTACGGGATGTTATGCCTCCTTGAAAAAAATAAAGATTATGATGTACAATAATGCTACCGTATTAATCATCGGTATTTCTTATTCTTAAATATCTATAAACATAAAAATGCGGTGACATGACCATTTTCCATTCAATTTCTCTCGTCATTGTCTATGGTATGCGAGTTTGAAACCTATTATGTTTTTTTTAAGTCTTTTGAATTTGATTAATGTAGATAATATATTTTTTTCAATTGTTAATATATTATTTTTAGTGTTGATATGTTTTTAAAGAAATATTTATTTATTGTAACACGTGTCGGCGTCTAGTAGAAGATAGTGGGCGAATCGACACATTATCTTTAGTTTAAGGGTTAGATAAAAAATATCTATCAAATTATTTGGGTTTGTATCAAGTAGTATCAACAAAGCCTATTTGAATTAAAAACAAAAAACACACACATACCGTATTTGAAGAAAAAAATGAAAATTATAATATAAGAAAAAATGTGCAACAATTAAGAGCATCATTATCAGTGCAGCTTCATCGTTCTCTCACATAAACGAAGACACTTGTGTCACGATGTCTCCAATATTTACAAAAGAAGTTGCATTTTATTTTGTTATTTTGCATCTTATATTTAACATCAAACTTCTCTTTGCATGGGTGGAACCTTCTAATTCTTTCCACATTACAAAAATGTCCATGGGTTATATGAAACCACAACACTGAAATGTGTTGATAAGTTTATAAAGGGTGTTATCAATATGTTTGGGGAACGACATCCACGAAGGGCAACCACCAAGGACGACGAAACCCTACAACAAATCGATGAGAGAGGCACATTGTTTTTTTGGTAAGTTAACGAGCATTAATTGTATGCATTTGGAATGAAAATTTATCTAGTTGCACTAAAAGGGCGGTACGTTCGAGGTGATCATGGTAAACCCATTATTATGCTCGAAGCAGTGGCTTCGCATGACTTATGAATTTGACCGACACTCTTTAGAGAAGCGGGTCAAACAATGACATCAATGTGCTAAACCAATTCAACATCTTTGACGATGTTTTGCAATGATAAGCTCCTCAAGTTCATTATACAATTAATTTGTGAAAAGCATCCCAATTTCACAAGGGGATAAGAGAAAATTGTGTGTCGAACATCCAGAAGGTGCAAGAAAGGATATTGAACAAGCATTTGAAGTTCTCCAATCCCGATTTACTATCATACGTAACCTGACTCGATCTTGACAGTTGGATATACTCGAATGTATAATAGATAAATGCATCATATCGCACAACATGATTGTTGAAGATGAATGTGTGACATATGATGACAACTTTGATTATTCTTATGATTATCTGGACGATGACCCGATTGCAATACAAAATAATTATGATATTGGTTTCTAAGAGTTCATCCATAGAAGAAGATTCGATGTTTGTTATAAGCAAATTCGTTTTTTTTGTTATATATTGTGTTATTTAATATATTTTAGAATGTTTTTTTTTAATTTACTTTGATTTATTTAAATATATGTTTTCTTTTTTATAATGTTTATTTTGTTGGAAAGTTTAGGTGAGTTAGGTTTCAGAGACTCATCAAAGTTAAGACAGACTTCTAGACTCAAAGAACACTTGCATATGTTCTTACAGATCACAAATCAAAGAGATGATTACATTGAACCCATAACGTCTTTTTGATGTATTTTGATATATTTGAATTGAATTATTTATTTCTAGTTGTGATATATTTGAATCATCTAGTTTCAATGACACATTTTTATATATTAATTAATGTAAATTATAAATTTGATGTATAACGTGCGATCCATTTCAAAGTTTTTGATGTGTTATATATATTTAAAAAATATATTTGAGTTGTTGATATAATTTTTTGATAGAGAATTGTTCATATATCCCTTTAAAAATAAAAAATAAAAACACATTGGATATTGTGATAGATATGTGGGCATTTGGGTTTCCCACCAAAAGCCACAAAGAACAGAAGTCCACAGGATATTTATTTGGATAACAGAATAGCAATGTTGTTCCGTTCCACCCTCCCAATCTGATGGATGAGTGTTAAAATAATTTTGAACAATGTTACAGTCTCAGTGCCACCATCACCTTCTCTTCTCAACCCACCTTCCCATCCCACTCTTTCATAAACAACCTTCTCTTCTCCCTTTTCATAGAACAAAACCCACTTTTTCTTCTTTCTCAATTTCAACTTCATCATGGCTTGCTGATATCACCACAACAATCACAACGGATGGAGGAGATGGCCCCATTGAAATCCCATATGATTCTACTCCTTCTCTTCTCTCCTCCACTGACGACCCTTCTTTCATCCAAATCGCTGCCAGTGTTCTCCTCACCGGTGCCATTTCCGTCCTCCTCTTCCGTTCCTTCCGCCGCAGGGCTAAACGTCTCAAACAAACGGTTTTCTTTCAACCCTTTTTTTATCACTGTTTCATGAATGTTCTCATACTGGGAACAATCTGAATTTTATGTTAAAAATATGTTTTTTTTTCTTTCAAGGTTGATTTTATTTGATTATTATGTATAATTCCAAGTGTCACAATTCATGTTATGCTACACCAAGGTTTTTAAAATGAGTAAAACTAACCAATCAATTGAACTCTTGTGGTTAATGAGCTCTACCAAATGACAAATTGTTTAGAAAAACCTGAGTTCGATTCCTGGATGGAACAATTCTTGGTCCTAAACATTAATTTTCTCTCCTATTTGGTAATTAACCATTAATATGTAACTATTGAAGTTGTATTAGAGTTATACATTGCTTAAGTTCCCGAGTTGTTTGATGTATAAATGTGTTTGGCCACCCTCATTTTTTGAACTAGCTTTCGGGATGAGATTCAAACCCATTTAACAGTAATAAATAAATAGTCCGTAATTTGATCTATTATGCTAGTCTTTGAACCATCATTGTCTCCAATTTTAGAAGCAACCGAGGGAGTGACTTGATGCAATGAAAATAGTTTAAGGACTATTTATTCTATTTCTACAGTTCAATGACAAAATAGGAGGGTGAATCATAGTTTAATGACCAAATCGAATAATCACTCTTTTTAATACAGGGCGGCATAAGGTTTTGATCACTGTTTTTAATATAGAGCTGCAAAAGGTTTTTGATGCCTGTGCAACAGCATTACGAATGCAATCGTGCCCACATCAGCAGTATTAGACTGTGGTTTCCTTGATATATATCAAGGATCACAATTTAAAACGTTGCTGCTACATCTTGGATTTCAATGTTTTAGGAAGAACACGTCTAGTTATCCTCATCATAGGAAATGTAAGGCGATAAACGAGTTCAAAGCATGAATCTGTAGTAAAAGAGTGATTTTGAATTTGTTGAGTTTGTTTGTGTTGAAGTTTTAGGGTGATATGTGCTATACTATGATTAATTTTTTGTATATCCATTGAAATGAGTTTTTTTTGTGGTTTTAGCAATTCAGGTCTTCAGGAGAGAAGTCAGTAAAGGAAGAAGCATTGGAGACTTTGAAAGCTATGGGGTCTGCTTCAATAGAAACTACTAAAGGTCCACCTTCACCTGTTCAAGCATTTCTCGGGGCAATATCAGCAGGTGTTATTTCTCTTATTTTGTATAAGTTCGCTACCATCATCGAGGCGGGTCTGAGCCGGCAAACAATTTCAGAGGATTTCTCTGTATGTCTTCTCCTCTCATGTCCTTTTATCCGTATCTGTTCTTTTTTGTTTGCACAGTATGTTAGTTTGAATCAGATAAGACTGTTTTCTGTGATTAATTGAACCAAAGAAAAACCTCGGAATGTTAGGAATTGGAGTGTTGTTAACTGTGTTGTTAAATAGCAGAGCTATACTACTATAGCGTAGTAGAATTTGAACAAACCAATATGATATTGCGATGCCTATTTAATACAAAATATTTTCAAATAGCGACTATAGCGGGCTACAAGACTGTTGTGCAGAGGGCTTTGAACAAACCGTTATTTTCTGCAATCTGTCATTGACAACACCGGTCATTAATGTCATGTATTCTTCTTGTTTGTAATAATAATGATCATATTAATGGGAGTGTGTTTCATCTCTTGAAAATTTTATTGGTTACTTCGCTTAATTACTAAGGGGGAGCCTTGGCGCAATGGTAAAGTTGTTGTCATGTGACTGAAAGGTCACGGGTTCAAGTCCTGGAAACAACCTCTTGTGTAAAAAACAGGGTAAGACTGCGTACAATACACCGAATGGTGGGACCCCTTTCCAGACACTGTGTATGTGGCAGCTTTGTGCACTGGGCTGCCCTTTAGCTTAATTGCTCATTCTGAACTTTTTTCCTTCACGGTTCATTATTCTTCTTTTAGTTGCAATTTTGAAATTGAGCCTCCAAAAAGTTACTGCAAAAAGATGAAACAAATATTAGAGAAATAGTGGCTTCAGTAACATGTTTCCAAGAAAGTTGCAGCTGCTTTGATTGTTGTTGTTGTTTTGGTATGTCCTTCATGGAAGAAGTCTTCAAATATATCTGTTTTTCTTTTATTCTTTTGCAAATCTAAAACTGATCAAGCTCATTGCCCGGATATATTTGATCAAAATATTTATCTTTGAACTAGCAACGTTTCACCCTCTAGCAGTCTCATTGTTTATCGCTGTACCAAGATAATCTAAAGTTTGCAACATTGTTTATATAGCATGCCTATTAATGTCGATTTGTATTAGTTCATTGTTCTCCTGTGTCTTTCATTCACGGCCCCTTGAGTATTGAGCTCTGAACTGGACTGAAGTTCATTTCAACCATTGGATATTAATTAATCAATCAGGCAATCTATTTATACATTGGAACTAAAGATTATCTTCATCACGTGAGTCTATTTCAAATGTTTTGATTGTCGTAACTATTCTAGTGAGCAGAAAGAGTTAAATACTAAATCGGAAATTTTTTCTAAAATGTAGATACTA
Source organism: Medicago arabica (assembly GCA_946800305.1). Taxonomy (NCBI): domain Eukaryota; kingdom Viridiplantae; phylum Streptophyta; class Magnoliopsida; order Fabales; family Fabaceae; genus Medicago; species Medicago arabica. Next base: position 43,952,034 of record OX326971.1, on the reverse strand, counting down.
TTCTTTTATTTGAATGCCTTCCTGGACTGTGTAGAAAATTCAATTTTCAATGATTTTAGCTGTAGTACACCACAGTAGGAAAACCGTAATTATACAAATTTACTATTACATTTGTTAGAAGTAAAATAAGCTTTTGCAAGTGTGCGTGTTGTAATGCTCATCATAAGGTGTACACATCTACATGAAGGGGACTAACTTGTGCATTTTAGAGCACAAGATCTTCTGCTACTATAGCTTATTTTTTATCTCATTCACGGTCTTGTTCCTCCAGTTTCCAAAATGTATTACTTTTTTGCAACCCAAGCATTTGGGGCTGAATTTTGAGATGTGGCTGGTGAGAGGGTTATGTGATATTGTTTAGGTTGATTCTCTCTTAACAACTTATTTTTTCGTTCCAGCAGAATATGCATAAATCTATAGAACAACTAAATTTGGTGCAAGACATTGTGTAGGTGGTTTATCATATAACTTATATCTACGTCTTTAACTCAATTGTCACATAAGCATCTCACTTGCCACATTGTGAAAGTTCAGCCCCAAATGCATAGGTGGGGGAAAATGTTAGACATTTTTAAAAACTGGGGTATCAAAATTGTGGATTTAGAAATGTAGGTATCAAAATTGTGAATGAGGAAAAATAGAGAGAACGAAACCGTATTTAAGCCAAATAGCTATTACTTAAATACCATTCTTTTATTTATGTGCATTCTTGAACTGTATAAAAAATTTAATTGTCGATGATTATTTATTGTTGGAGTACCCCACAGGGAAAACGTAAAACTATAAATTTGCCATTACATTATTTGTTTGAAGTGAAATAAGCTTTTGTAAGTGTGTCTGTTGTTAAGTTATGCTCATCACGAGGTGATATATGTCTTGGTTCACATCTATATGCAGAGTAACTCACTATAGCCTATACTGGTCATTAGATTGTATTGAAATATAAAATAACTACATAACAGTTATTCATGTTCTTCATGCATTGATACTCATTTGTTTTTATTCCTTGCACCATAATCTAACAGTATAATGGTATGCTTTTCAGGCCCGCCAGATAACAATCACCGTAAGGTAGCTTCAATCTCTTATCAATCAGGGGTGATGCTATTCTTTTATTTTTAAAACACCTGACAACCCTCTTAACAATTTTTCTCAGGACGATAATAAACGGCTTGACCTACCTTGCAACATTTATTTTTGGCCTAAACTCCCTTGGTCTATTACTTTATTCTGGCCAACTTGCCCTCAAATCCTTTACAGGAGATTCAATTGAAAAGGAAAGTGAAAACAAAAGCGCTGATCAGTCTAGTTTATCAAATTTACCCGTTGAGACTCGCACAAGCGACGCTGAATTGAGCGGCAGGAATGAAGAACAAAGTTCCAATGATGCACAGTAGTACTACTGGAAGTATAGTGAAGTTGAGGTTGAGGAATAGGTTAGCAAATCTTGTCTACTTGTAGAATTCATATAATATCTGTTTGAATAAACTTCACAAGAACTACTTCTGAAAAAGAAATATTCAAAAAATCTTATATTAACTGAGTTTTTTTTACAACAGCTTCTCATAAGTTGAAGTTAGCTTCTGCATTCAATTTTTTCATATACTCTCATTTAACTTTTCTTCAAAATCTATAGTGTTGTCAACCACGCATGGCAAAAAATAGTGGTTTGTTCGACAATAGTGGTTTAGCAGTTTAACCGCTATTTGACATCACTTTGTAATAAATCGTGGATTCACAATAATAGCGGTTTATTCAAATTCTGCTATGCTATAACACTAAATCTCTGCTTCACCACTGTTTGAATACACTACACGTCCGTTTAGTTGCTAGGTGGAATTTCCATGTTTACGACAAAATCGTGTCAATTTTCCCATGTTCGTGTAAAAGCTTGGTTTGGTAGCTTCTAAAAAATCTGGGTGGATTTGCATTGGGACCCAATTTCTTCTGTTCAAAAGCCGATCCAAACACCCGCATATATATGGTTATAATCACAATAACTTTTTTACAAGTAAGGATCATAAATTATTGTTAATTGAAATCCTCCTGTAAACTAAAAGCTAATCCAACCTAAGTTGAAGTCCTTGATATTTATAGTCTTTCACTGTTGGCAATGGTGTAGGTGGTAAGGGTTCTTTAATGCAGTCACTACTAGTGTTACTGTTGAATCTATGAAAGGTTTATAGTAGCTTTATGCTCATGTTTTCCTTTTTAACCTTCTGTTTCTCCTTTAATATTGTAAAATAAAAAACAGTTATATTTGAGCTTTCTACTTCTGCATTGACATTCACACGTACACGGCCCTCACCAAACACTTGTTTTATCATCATTGCTAAGGACGCAGAGTAACGTGTTTACCCCTCTGTCCTTTGGCAGGTTTAGTATTTTACTACTTTGTTATGTGAAAGTAATAGTGTACCAAGGTACTTTAACTGTTCCTTGCAATGCAGTTTTGCAGTATAATAATAGCTCACACGAATGGTTCATGCCATGTCTCACTCATGTTCTGATCCTGGCTTTTTCTTGTATTGTATTGTGGTGTCATTATCAAACCGATAAGGATAACCCAACTGTATGGACTTTTGTCTTCATGTATTATTGGTTCGACGGTAATAAGAATTGATTTTGAATAAATTGTTGAGTTAAAAGTGATTTGTGTTTGAATATAATCGTGTAAATATGAGTTGAATTGTAAATTTAGGCTTAATTACTGATGTGGTTCATTAAGTTATTTGTTGGTTACATTTTAGTCTCATAAGTTATTAACGTTACAATTTGGTCTCTTTAAGTCATCTTCTGTCAACTAAATAAATCCCCACCGTCAAAACCGTTAACCCAATGTTTAAGGTGGATACACATTGCAAATTGTCACGTCAATGTTCACATGTGCCTATTTAACGTTTTGGCAAAAGACTGACGGTGAGGATTTATTTGGCTAACATATACTAACTTAAGGGACCAAATTGTAACGTTAATAACTTATGGGACCAAAATGTAACTAACAAATAACTTAAGAGACCAAATCATTAATTAAACTGTAAATTTATGTGTGAAAATCAATTCTAAAATCAGCAAAATCAATTCTACACGAAAGCAATCAAACATATCATAATAAATTCTTACAACTTCATAATCAATTTTGCTCCCTCTAAAAGTGGAACCAAACATGCACTTCAACTTGTAAATGCAATGACCTGACCTCTTAGACCAGCTTCCAAGTCTTTTAAGAGGACTTCAGTCATTTTCCCCGGTCTTTTAAGATCGGTCTCATGTGTTTTATGCCATATGAAGAAGAGTGAGTTGAAATCAATCTTTTAAAAGAGTTTCCTTAAGGACATTTCTAACAGAATAAGAAATTAATTTCAAGGCAAAATTGGTGAAGTGACGAATCTCATAAACTAAGTTAAGAACCGTGTTGTTTTGTAGTAAGAATAAATCATCAATTTAGTCATAAAGTTTATGAAATCCATCAATTTAGACCCTAACATTTTAAGGATTATGACTACATTGACGAAATCTATAAAATTTCTTTCTTTAAAATTTATTATACTAGTTTGGGGATTAAACTGAAGAGATGGTGATGGTTTATGAATGGTTAGTCTGGTAAACACTAAACACAAATTTTAGGTCGTTCTGAATTATACTTCCAAATTCAAACAACTTATGATGTCTGGAAACAAGTGAGATTTTTTTAGAAGCCAGAAAAGTAGTTCCTGTGAAGAAAACCTACCGTAAGATTAGCCGTAATGAAATAGTAAATCTTACTTCCTCCGTGCTATAATAACCATACCATTTGCAAAAAAAATATTGTTTTAGAAAAATGGACTCATTTCATTTTTCAATACAATATTAATTAACTTTTTTTCAATTATAACTCTAATTAATACTACTTTAACAACTCTCAATTCAATATATTATATTTTACATGTATGATAAAGAGGAATGCACCAATAGTTGATAAGAATACTCAAAATTATTTTTCTCTCTCTTTCACTTATACATTTTTTCTTAATAAATGTGAAATGAGTCAATAACTCAATTAAAATGGGACGGAGGGAGTAATAAACGTAGAACAATGTTAGCTGAATTGTACGTGACAAGAATTATTAATGTCAAATAGCATCGTGTTATTCATGACTAATAGGCTTGCATCCGATATGTATTAATAAAAATCATCTAATACAGTAGGATTTTATCTATCAAATGAGTCTAAGTTCGAGTTTGAGTCATTATTCGTTAAATTTTAGAAATATCGATATTACTAAACTCAACCACCCAAGCCAGCATAACATATTTATTATTTTTCATAGATATAAACGGAAGGATTCTGAGTATATTTGTTTATCAAGTGTATGTTTGAGACCACGTCCAACAACTCCAAACGCGTGTGCATGTGAGTTTTCACCGTGATTTTTAAAAGCTACAAAGTTTAAATTTACAATACAGTCGAGAGTTAGTTGTAGATCATTAGATTAAGAGTGATAAATGTACCTCTTTTAATCTAACGATTTACAACAACTGTACCATACAGTTGAATGTAGATTATTATTATTTTTTTCTGCTAAATTATCAAAATATCTTGAAGCAATTTGAATTTGCGAATGGATTAAAACATTTTCCTGGATAGGTTTTTTATTTTGTGGCTTCTATTGATTATTGATTCTGCAATCCATGTGCCATGAGTCAATTCTATGGGTGCCAGAATGTCCCTCCCTTATTCCCCACCACAGTCCATTCCATTTCCAATCTTCTCATCAAAAAGTTTGCAACAAATGCACTTTATCCTACCAACTTAAATGGTGTTTTTCTCTGCTCGTCCTTTTTTAAGTCAAGATTCCCTCATTAGATCCTACCTTTTTTTAATATAATAAAGTAAAAAATCATGAAACTGCTTAATAAAGAAGCTAATTATCTTCCTCAAAAGTCTCACTACTAGTTGTCCCCACCTAATGTTTGAGCATTCTTTAATCTATGAAAGGATAATTAATTTTAGAATTTAATAACTATATACTAGCAATATGTAAAAATGTTTGTACAAAATTACACACGTCAATTTTTTTTTCAAATAGAGAATGTTAAAATTCAAACGAGGTGCCTATATAAATTACATTTGGTGTTTTAGAGTTAAAGTTTTTTTTTTACTATTTACAGTGCTATGATTATTGAAATGGTGTTTATGTTATGAAAAGGAGGGAGGTAATGAGAAACATGATTTGTTTTCTTTTTGTCGTTGGCTTTGTCATTTACCTATTGCAAAGAAAGAGAGAAAAAGCTTGCAAAGGAAAGGATCACCAAACTCTAGTTTTACTGCCTTGGGAATTGATTGTGCTGCGGAGACTATCATTGAGAAAAGAGGAAACACATGCTTTGAACTCTGTTGATCGGGGACAAAAGGGATAGGGAAATGGAAAATCTTGCAATGAAAATTGAAGCAAGCTCTAACAATAACACAATCCTAATTTTAATATTTTACTCTTATGTTTTGCTTTAAAGGTTAAGTTGTTTTTAGCTAATTCATCCCAAAAAAATTCAAATTATGAGTTCTTTATAAATGTTCAGCAATGTTAGGTTTCAAGAATAGAACAGAGGAGCTTCTGATTTAAACTCATTCGATATATTTAGCTCAACGATTAACTCTAAGTATATGATTACGTTAAAAAACATTTTTGTTCGTTTTTATAAGACTCTTTTAAATACATTTTCTTTTGTTTATAAATTAGCTATACTCGTATTCTATTCTTCGTATATGTGAATACCACAAAATTGACTACATACTAATTTACATCTCTAAGGTGGCTTCGCGACATATGTGTTGAAGTAGCACATGTAAGTTCCTAATTACAAAGTTGGGTATATGTTAATAGTTATTGGTTTTCTTAAGTTATTGTGTTTTGTTTCCATTGTAAATAAATATTTATGTGACTCTGGTGTCTTTTTCTGCCATACCTTACATTAGGAATATCTTTTGATGTGATAATATATTTCATTTTAACCTCTTCAAAAAAATTACAAAGTTTGTTGGCTTTGCTACATGTATGTTTTTGATCAAATTCTTATTCTTGACTGCCAGTTGGCTTTGCATTTGAACATATAAACATTCCTCCTTTCTCTTTATCAAATTCTAGTCGATAGTATTTTTTTTCTTCTTCTAGATCTATTAAAGATTGATGGTTTACGGTTAATTTTGTCATGAAATTTTTAAATTGTTTTTCTCTCTTTTAATTAATTAAATTGTTTTTCTCTCTTTTAATTAAATAATTAATAGATATTTTAAGTTTTCTTTCGTATAATTTTGTATTTCATCGTCTTAACACAAATGTTGTTTGTTTTGATTAACCATCTTTGAGCGGGTTTCTTTTATCTTCTATCTAATGTGGTGTTTATTTGATCCAGGTAATTTTGTAGGTTAGCGTAATTTCCGTTTTATGTTTTTTTTTTTTTGGTCAAGTAGCCTAGTGGCTAGAGCTCACACATTTTAAATGTGGAGAAGTGGGGTGTCAGGGGTTCGAACCCCTGCCCCTGCATAAATTATGCAATGTCCCTGCCAACTGAGCCAAGCTCACGAGGACCCGTTTTATGTTATTAACATGTATACTCTGAGTACCTCTTCAAATATGTATATTGCGGGTTTGTTCACAATTATTTTTAATTTATACATTTTTTATTTCGACAAAAAAAAAACAATTTTAAAAAAGAAGTTTGTTCACAAATTAATCCTATATTTAGTGATGATATAATATGAACCAGAAAACAAATTTGTGTTTCCCAATTGTGAATTTAATAGGAGTAACATTTTGAAGAAAGATTTATAGTAAGGGACCACAAATATGAAAAATGTGTCTTAAAATTAAGCACAAAGGATATGATTAAATTCCATGTTGGTTAGTAATTTCATTAAAAGCAAACAAGTACTGCTAGTCAATAGTCATAGACTGGAATTCCATGGTGTTTTGACCATTCTCTCAACTGTATTTCAACTCTCCATTATCTTCCAAAATTCTAGCCAATCTGTAATGACACATAAAGACTTAATGTTGACGATGACATCACATGCTAAAGACGGATAAACGACCATATGACCATGACACATTACTGGAACAATACAAACAACCAAGCATATAACCACCATAACCAAATGCCCCCAACCCTACCAACTTTATTTTTTACCTTACCTACATTAACATTTCAAGCTCCAACCACTACAAATTAAACCCAAATGGCAACTATATGTTTGTTCATATTCCCATTGTATCTTTCATATAATTCATATTCTACACATTGATGATAAAGATACCTACTTCTATGATCTTGTCCGTTTTTTCAAGCTAGAGATTAATAATTCTGAATTTATGATCTCACAAACGTAGCTATTTACAAACAGTGACACCGTAATTTTGTTAAAAAATTAAAATATGATTGATGTAAGGTGTTCAAAATTCTTAAGGCGCAAGTGTCTAACACTAGTCTATAGGACAAAAAATATAGTTTTTCCTAAAATTATGGTCGTTCATGGTGATTCTATCCAACTCGTTGTGTACATGTTTGGTATCATCATAGATTTCTCGATTTGTTCGAACTACAATGAGCAACCACGACTTTCCATAGTTACATTTTGTAGCCTTTGCCAAATCCTCGACTCAATTTTGATAAACTCCTCATGATACCAAATATCCAATATGGTTCCCAATATGCAATTAGTAGCCAAATAATTAGATTATGTCAAAGGACGTCGATATAAGGTGGTCAATAATTAAGGTGTGAGTCTAACACTCGCCTATTGGACAAAAAATGTAGTTTTTTCTATGGTCGCTCATGGTGATTCTATCCTAATCGTTATGTGCATGTTTGGTATCATCATAGATTTATTTGTAGATTTGTTCGAGCTACGATGAGCAACTATGATTGGTTGCATTTTTTAGCCTTTGCCAAATCGCTGGCTCAATTTTGACAAACTCTTGGAGATACCAAATGTCCACTATGGTTTCAAACAAGCAATTAGTAGCTAAATCATGAACTTAAAAACCAAAACACAAATTGCATAACTAAAACTATTTATACAAAAGCAATAGTAAAGTGACTATAACCAATCAATCCCCAAAGCAGACCAAAGTTTAACGATAACAATAATAATCTACATCTACATACAATAACAACAATTAATTATTCTGTTAATTAAAAAGAAAAAAAATAAGAGATTTAAAAGGTAAAAACTAAACCCTAAAACCCAACACCAGCCGGAGCTCCGACTCCAAGTGTCGCCGGAGGATGCGGCTCAAGTTTCCGGTTATTCCAGAAACAAGAAGCCTCCGGCGCAAGCTTCGTCGCAGACCTCATCGGCTCCGACTTGCAGCGCGTGAGAACAAATGGCTCATACCCATTACGAGATTTTGAACAACCCACCAACTTCTGCTCAATCATCGACGCCATCGACATTCCGGCGCCGGTCACTGGCAAACAACATGAAGATCTAGGCGGCTGCATCAACGGCGGATGAGCAGGCTTCACCTTAACTTTCGGCTTCGTAGATGAAGATGATTCCACTGTGACCTTTTTCTCCACTCCGGCGGGTTTTCCAGTGGGTCTCTCCGGTAACCACCGTATAAAATCAGTGCTGCATACCCATGTTTCCTTTGATACTTCCATTGAAAGTTTTGGTTCACACATCATCAATAACAAGCATTCTGGTAATGTTTCTCTTTCTCTCTTCTCATCTTTCTTTGACCCATTCTCTTGCTCCGTTGACCCGACAAGACCCACGTCCGGGTCGGATTCTTGATGGACCGGTTCTTCTTCCTCTGTTAACAGTTTTTCTTCTGTTGCTGATTCTACTTCTGCTTCATAGTTTTCTTGTTCTGAAGAAGCTATGAAAGTTTCAGGTGAAGAAGAGGAAGATGAAGAAGAAAGTTCAGAACTTTCTTGTTTTTCTTCGTCTTCTCTTTGATGGGTTTCTTCCGTTTCTGGTTTTTCAAGATCTGCATGAAGTGAATCAACTAAAACACATGGAAAGGTTTCAACTTTATCATCATCAATGCCATTTCTATTTTCTTCATCTTCATCTTTCTCTTCAACTTCCTTGGAAATTTCTTCATCAACTTCTTTGTTTATTGTTTTGCTTTCAACTTCATTGTTTTCCTCACTAGCTTGTGTTTCACTTTCACAAATGCTATCTTCTTGTGATACACTTTCAACTTCTACTACTTGTTTTGGTTCTTCAACTTGCTCCATATCAATGCTTTGTTCATTGTTGGAACCTTGTTCTTCTACTTGTTCCTCTTCATGTTCAACATCTACAACTTCATCTCCACTATCCTCCTCTTGTTCTTGTTCTACATCTTCAATTTGATGATGTTCTTCAACTTCAACTTGGTCTTGTTCTTTGTGAAGAGGTGATTCCCAAAAACGGTTAGCCAAAGCAGCCATTTTAACAGGATCAGATCTACACCTCATCAACAAAAGAGCATTCTTTGGTGGAACACAAATACTAACTCTACCTTTCTCTTCATCTTCTTCTACTTCACCACCAAACTCTTCTTGTATCTTTTCATCAACCAAATCAATATCAAGATCTTCAAATATATGTCTCCTTTGACTATAACTCCTCTCACCACCTTTCTCTCTTCCAACATCATCCTCATCATCCATTACCATCTCCATCTCATCATGATGCTCCATCATCACCTCAATCTCTCTCCCTTTTCCATCTCCATCTTGATAAGCCACCAACCATCTTGCAAATGCAGCTCCACATGAACCTTCTCTACTATGTTCACCACTAGATCTTACTCCTCCTCCTACTACTCTTCCTTCTAAGCTACCCTTTTCCTCTTTCTCTCTTTCATTTGACATACAAGAAGACCTACAAGGAAAAAAGCAACTAAACTCTCTCAAAGCTTCACATATTGTCAAAGGCAAATGAACCCATCTTTGATTCCTATGTTTCAAACACTCTTGTTGCAAACTTTGATGATTTTGATACAAACTTTGACTATTCTGTCTAGTTAGATCTGGATTTGTTCCTTCACCACCACCTCTTCTAAAACTAGCTTCACCTCTTCTCTTTGATCTTGACCTCATTTTCTTCCCTTGTTTCTTTGTCTTCACTCTAACTTGTCCAATGCAAGTTACTTTAGGTGATGAAGGCTCAGGATTCTCAAAACCACACCCTCTTTTCTTTCCACCTGTTGGAAACATTGGTGAAGCTTGACCACCTTTCATGCTACCGTTGCTCTTTAACCTCCTGCTTAAGGAAGATGAGAGTGATATCTGTGGTTGGTCTCTGCTACGGCTTGGACTTAAGATTGATTTTGATGAAAGCTTCATTGATGAAGAAGATAAACGTGAAGTGAAACAAACAAAGAGTTCACTTGTGCTACTATTGTTACTTGTTGTACGATGATGTTTTTCTGTTTCCATTATTTATTTTTCATAATAAGATTTGCCAATTAAACATGGCTGCTACTATTGTGTGAGAAAAGAAGGATCTTTGATTGGTTTGTGTGGTGGGGTGGTCTATGTGTGCAGAGATTGCAAAGGTGAGTAGAACATGTGAGTGAGAGATAAAGAATGGGGGAAAAGGGGTTTAATGGATATGGAAGGTGACGAAATGCTTGTTTGTCTTTAGCAAAATGTAACCTAGTGGATGTAGGGTCTTGTTGTCAATTGCTGTTTTTGTTTATATGACTAAAATGCCCTTCATTTCATGTGCAAATTCTTTAGGTTAATTGATGTTTTAAAATGAATATAAATTGTAAAAGATAAAAAAGTAAAAAAATAATATAGACTTTATTTGAGAAAGTGTAAAAAATATAGATTAACAATAATAGTTTTTTAACTTGAAATTAAAGATTATTTTTCCTTTCAATTAGATTTTCTTTATATAAGAAGGTAGGTTGTCCTTGACGAACAACTCATACGTTTATGGTCTTTTTCAATGTGATTTAAAGAAGCTCCAAAAGCAAGCTTCTACGACAACATGATTTTTCAACGTTGAAAGAACAAACTCACCGCTAAAGCAAAGAGACACTCGATTGGTTGAACAATGACATCTAAGAGAGTTTGGAATGAGATTAAAAATTTAAACTCTAGCTAACTACTACATTAAAATATTAAGGAGAATGTTAAACATTGCCCTTGGGGTATTGGATAAGAGAATAAAAATAGAAATATAGTATTGAAAAATGGTGAAAAGTGATAAATTTAACTTTTTAAAAGTCAAAATATTGTTGAAACCAATGCAAACATGTTATTTTTGACTTCATTAATCATTGCCATGAGCAATGGTTAGCAAAACCCTTTTGTTGAAACTAAGTATAATGTTGTCAAAATTAGGATTACTCCCACTACCAATCAAAATATTCCATTAGACACGTTAAACTTTAATAGAGTTTCTTGTTCTTTCATTAGACACGTCAAAATTAGTTGTTATTAACATTTGGGTCTTGCTATTAAAGTTTAACGTGCCTAATGGAATATTTTGATTGGTAGTGGAAGTAATCCTAATTTTGACAAAATCATATTTAGTTTTAACAAAATGATAATGCGATCATAATTCTGTGCTCATATACATTCACTAAATTTCTCATTGCCGATGAATCTTATGTTATAATTAGATGTTTGAGATAGTGTGATATGATTCATTCAAATGATGAATCCTATGATCAAAGGGAATGGAGTTGGGGTTTGAATGCTTGTTTGTGAAGTACTCAAGTCTCAAGGTTCTTGTTTTTGTTCAGCAGAAAAGGGGAAAATGATATGCGTGCACGAGTCTTTTGACAGATCAACAACTTTGGTAATGACAGAAAGTAGTGGAAAAAGATGAAAAAGAATAGAAAAGGAAAACCTCATGAGTGGAAAAGAAATTTGAGTCGGAGAACCAATATTGAGATAAAAATAGGCATGAATGTTAGAATGTATATGTATACTTACAACTACAAGAAGAGAAAAGGGTCATTTTGGGGAAGTATCATTATGTATCCATCAAAATCAATATGATTTGAAATAAATAATGTCTTAATTTTTTTTTTCTTGATATGATGTGATTTTTTAACAATTGATACTATAAAACTATAGTATTTTTATCAACAGGACTAACCAAACTAAAAGTGCAAAAATTTTAACTTATAAAAACGTTTTTAAAACAAAATCCTACCTAATTGTAGAAAATTGGTCAAAGTCTCTTTTCAAGGGTCAAAATCAGTGTGGAATCCAATTTTGTTGGTTACACCTAGAATCCAATTTGAGAAAACTTGCCTGTTACATGTTTCTCATATCTTTGCTCATTTGAGTTTGGTTAAAACTATTCTTTATTAGACTTTAGTTACTACTATTGACCGAACTATGAATTAAACACATCCTTTTATATCGAATGATTAACACCAAAAATACAATATATTTTTTTAAAAAGAATACAATATAATTTCATGTATACCACATCAATTTCTCACTTCATTCATCAACATTTCCTTTTTTTTTAATGACTCAATCAAGTGTTCTACAATTAACAATGCACACACTATTCAACTTCTAATCATGGGAAATGGTTGGAATCAAAGAGAGCACCGAATTGAATATATACACATACAAGACATACTAATATATGAGTATGTGATCCCATTTGAGATGTGTAATCTTTCAACATATATTTATATGTAGCTGAGAAAGGAACGTGGCCAGATCATTGAAGAAGGATGCAGAAGCAGAAGCAGACGAAGGAGAAATCAATGGTGGACAAATTATAATTTGGCCTTGGGAATATCGTATTCTTTAACAAAATTCATGACAAGAAGTACAGACATTAATATTTTATGTTTCAATAAAAATACTAAAATAATGAACAGTGTACTATGCACTACAGTGTCTGTCTCTAACTCTAGCTTTTCCTGTTTCTCAATTTTAAATTTTCACGGTCCTTCTCCACAAGAAGCTGTAACTATTTTTACTTGTTGTTTTCTTAACTACTAGTTTAACGTCAAAAAAAAAAAAACTACTAGTTTTTTTTTCCACTTAGGATGGAAAACAACATTTTTAATCATTGCAACATTTTTATACACATTGGATAAATAATATTTTATAAAATTCATATAAAACTACGGTTTATATTGGTTGCAACCTACACTTATAATAATTTGTTCATAAGTTTTTGGATCAAGGTTCCGTTTGGTTTAAACTTACTTTGAGCTTATTTTGTCCAAATAATATTGATTTTTTTGAAGGAAAATAATATTGATTTAGCCATATCATGTGAAAAACTTTTTCGTCTAACATTTTAAAAATTAAAAGATCGAAATTTCAAACTTAAAAATAAAATGACTAAGTTGTTGAATTAGTATAAATAAGAGAATAAAAGCAGGGTTGAAAAGTTTAATTCATTATGGTGAAGAAGAAAATTTATATCATGTTTGAAATCACATTAAATTTGAACTGTAATCTTGTTGAAACTCTAAAATATAGATTTTGTTAAGCTCGTCATTAATCGTTAATCCAAAACATCAACTTCCACGACTAATATTTGCTTACTTAAAAAGATAACCAAAGTAGTTAAACTTAGGGTCTTGTTAACCAATGGTTAAGAATTTAAAAATAGAAATAATTTATAAGTTTTATGTAAAAAAATGTTACTTTTAAAACTTTAAATGTTTTGAATGTATAATTTTTAAGATAAAACTTCATTTTTAGACTTCTAAATGGCAATGGTTAGCATTTTCCTTAAACTTAATATTTAAATAAGAAAAAAACTACGAAAACAAAAGTGGCATTTAGGAAATAAAACTGAGAAAATAAGGGTGGTTTGGAAAGGATGCCATGCCACATGGGAGTTAGAAAGAGGCAGAGATTAATAGGATAGGGACAAGGTGAAAAAACAAACAATGAGGAAGGTGCATCGCACGTGACCACACTTCACAAGCTTTGCAAATTCATGCCTCCAATCATCGTGTTACTCTTGCTCCCTAATCAAACCATGCATATAGAACAAGGTTTTCTTCATGTAATACGATAGATTATTCTTTTCTTCTTCATGATATGTTACTGTCTATAATGTTATGTTATTGTCTATATATATACACACACACACACACATGTATATGTTCATTTACTTAACGTTTAAATTACACCAATCTAATTCAACTAATAATGTTGATACTGTTATATAAATTATGTTTATTTCAATGTAGTTTAATTAACAGTGTCGATATTGTTATACTAAACACATTCTCTTCAACTTGATACTTTACAATTGTGTGATTTTCAAGTAATATTTGTCACTCTACAAACGTAACGAAAAAATGTTGACACACATAAATATATAAGTGTATATTTTAAAGGAAATAATCTCATGTGAGGAAAGGAGACAAATGTTTGGCATCACAATGTTTCAATTAGAATAATGTCCATGTCTTGACGAATATATGAAGCTAACAATGAAAATGAAAAGTAGAAGAACTAATAGGGGACCAAGAAAAAAATACAGTAAACATGAAAAGTGTATGCACGCGCATGGAAAGGAGAGTAGTCATAAGATTTTATAATAGGCTTAACGTTCCTTTTTGCTTAGAATTGTGCTTTTGTTTTTTTGACTCACTATGCTCCCCACGTATATCATAGAAATCTGCGCACACGTGGCGCGTGCAATGAAAAAAACTTTTCTTTGCAAAAAATATATCAATCCTACATAGTGAAAAATGTATTCAACATATTTAATCATTAGTACTTGTTTAGCAAAAGAATCATTAGAACTTGTTTTTTGTTTCTTTTGACAATCATTAATACTTATTAACAAGACCGTTAATTAAATGATGATGGCCATATAGCCACATATATTGGTAAACAACCCTACATATAACCATCTCAGTTCAAGTCACATGCACAAAGAAAATGCATTGAATACTAATATAGGTTAAACATGGTGTGGTCCTGCAGCTTCATGAAGAGCTTACTCAATTCAATAGAAAGAAAGAAGCAGGATCCTATAATCCTAACTCCAAAGTTGAATGATAACCAAAATAATAAGTGGGTCAAGGTTACTTGAAAAGAAGGGTCTTGACCATGCATTAACCACTACTTGACAAAACTGCTACTACTAAATGTGCATTATGGAAACAGGAAAGTAAATTGTATAAATACTACTCCTCCAATAAAGAATTCAATAACTTTTTTTTTTTTCATTGCGGTTTTTTATCAATAAATAATAATGAGATATACTTATTAAGAATAATGCTATAGTTATAGTTAGTTAGGACACTAGTTTAGTTACTATATAAGTCACATGGTTGACTCGTTTGTATCTATCTTTTCTAATTCTTGTATCATTTTAACTGTCATCAATACAATAGTTTTCCAAGCTTTTCTCTCTATATACATGGATGTCATGTTTACTAACATGGTATCACAGCAAAATTGGTATCCACCTTAAAAGATATTTTCCGCTGCACTTTCTAGAGAAAATCCAATTTTCTCATCTTCAATTTCTTCGTGATTCTTTTCTCATTCATATTTTTTTTTCTCCCTCTTTCATTCTCTCAAGAAAATTCCAGAATAATCTTCTTTTGATTTAGTTTTTTATCTGGATTTCTTCGATTGATTTCGTATTTAATCCTCATCTCAATTTCATCTTCGATTCAATTCGCGCTTCTTGTTCGACATCCTTTATTATCGCAATTTTCCCCAATTCTTAGGGTTTTGCGATTTCAATTCGATTTCACATTTTCTGTTTTGTTTTTGATTCGAGAAAGATAATTTGATTTCTTGATTGGACTCCATTTTATGATTCCATTCCATCATATGTTCTTTGATTGACATTGATTCCTCTCCTATCTTTTCGATTCCGTGTTCACTTTCATGATCAATCCAGTTTTCTTGCTCGAATTCTTGATTGATCGAATTCATTTTCGCGTTTCTGAATCTTTGAATTGTCACTCATGATTGTTTCTTCTCCCAATTACTCATGTCTATGACTGGTGTGCACATGAGGTCTTTGTTGAAAGTCATCACCGTAAACAGGTTGGTGTTATGTTTGTCTTTGCGGTTTAGTGTTTGAGTTGGTTGCTACTGGTTCTGACGATGCACTTCGTGGAGTATTGATGACTGGTTTTGGAGGCTTCTACTGCTGCATTGATTTCTCTATTGGACTGTGTATATGATGATCTATGAGAGCTTTAGCAGAATGTGCATTGCTTGTGAATTTGGTCACATGGTTGAGTTTCTGTTATGCGCACATGTTGTCGTTGGTTGGTGTGCCTAGGACTTGCAGCCTCTAATTCTCTTTGGACCTTACTGCAGCCTTGAGTTTTTTTATTTTCATTCATAGTTTGAGAATTAACTTTGGAGCAGTTTGTGGAATTGTGTTGACCATTTGCATTCATTCCCTCTCATGTTCATGTATCAGCCAAGAAATTGCATTTGTGGATATTGTTTGATATGTGGTAAATGTATCAAGATTATTTGTATGCGCCTTACTGAATTGGTCTCTTTGTTATCAATTGGATGTGAAATTGGTATTATATTGATGGCACTTCAATTTTGATTTGGATTATGGTTTGGAGGTTTTCTGGTTTGGTCAGCTGGACAAGGCTGCACTTAGTTCCTATCTTGGTTGTCTACAATTATGAATATTGTGAAGATAGAGATGAGTTCTTAATTGGAAGTCTTTTGGTTGATTGCATTTTATTTGGTCCTGGATCGTTGATGAAACATGCTTATGGTTTTGTATCTCATTGTGAAGATTGCAACTTTACGAGTTCACTGCATAATATGGTTTATGAGTATTTGTTGCAATGCTTTTGGCTTCTGTTTGCTTCTAGTTTCTATATCATGTGAAGATTGAAGATTTAGTGTGACATGTTTTCTGCAACTTGCTTATGGCAGGTATTTGATGAAATATATGGTACACATCATTTTGGTGTTATCTCTTTGTTGTCTCTTTGTTGTGGCATATGATGAGCTATGAGACTGTTGTTTGTTGCTGCAATTCTAAAAGGTTTTAGACAACTACAAAATTCTCATTTGCTACTACATAGTATTGGAAGTTCAACTAGGAATTTATCATTTCAATTTGGTTTTACTTCTGCCACCAATACATGGATATAGCAGAGTTGTACAATTTGTGCTTCTCTCATTGTTTTTGGCCTCTGCTTGAAGTTGCATCAACATGGTTTATTTTCTATGGTTTGAAGACACATCACATGACTATGCATCTCCATTGGCTCACTGATTTTGTTGATTTGTTGGATCTTTTTGGGTACACTGTTTGATTCTTGTTTGTGCTTCTGTTCATGATGGTTAAGCTATGTTGATAAGCTTCTGTCATGAATGGTTAAGCGTTGTTGAGCTTTTGTCTATGATGGTTAAGCATGATGCTTCTGTCATAGATGGTTAAACATTTTTTTTTGTTAGCTTCTGCCCTATGGTGGTTAAGTATTCTTCATGTTTTCTTTCTAGCTTCTGCCCTATGGTAGTTAAGCACTCTTCATGTTCTCTCCCGCTTCTGCCCTATGGTGGTTAAGCATTATACCCTTTGTTGGCTTAATTATTTTCTCGAGTTATGGCTTCTGCTCAATGGTTAAGCGTTTTGCCTTATGACTTTGATTAGTTATTGCTTGAGTTCAGATATTGTTTGGATTTGGCTTGGTGAAGCATTGCTTACACATCTACTTTGTTGGAGGGACTTTGGTAGCACAAGGTTATGCATTTACATATCATTTGCACTGCCCTATTTTGGAATAGTTGTTGATATTATCCTGCTGAATGTTTGAGTTTTCTTTTGGCATATGGATGTTGCGGAGATGTTGTAGGAAGCTTGCGAGGTCCCAAAAGTTGGTCAACGACTTCTAGGAGCTATACACCTCAACTTGTCCTATATTTCTACACTTTATTTATTTTGTTTGTTGTTAGCTTTGCAATTCAAACTCAAGCTAAGAGTTCTCTTACCTTGAGTTTGAGGGAGGCTATTAAGAATAATGTTATAGTTAGTTAGGACGCTAGTTTAGTTACTATGTAAGTTACATGGTTGACTCATTTGTACCTATCTTTTCCAATTCTCGTGTCATTTTAACTATCATCAATACAATAGTTTTCCAAGCTTTTCTCTCTATATACATGGATGCCATGTTTACTCCCTTAATGCAAGTAACTTTTTATTTTTTAGATTTATTCAATAAACGATGTATTGGTCCATATTATAGACCTAAAAAAAATTGATTACATTTGAAATCGGAGGGAGTACGTGACATGACATAAATATATCATCAATCATATTTTTTTAATGTTCTATAGTTTTCCCGATAAAGGTAGTTAGCTCTATTTGTCGTAGAGTCAAACACTAAACATGAAGATATCTTTCAATCAAATTTTGGTTCGTATATTGTGAGAGTTTATCCCATTTCATAAGACATAACTTTGTTTTTTTTTCTTTTTCTTGCTAACTAGTACCCTCAGAGCAATGGTTAAGAAATCTACAAATAGAAATTTTATTTTGAAAATATAAGATGTTACTTTTGATCAAATAATAATTACACAATTTTTTTCATAAAAACTTACATGTTTTGGAGGCTTAACCAATATCAATGAGACACTAGTTAACATTTTTTTATAATTATTTTTAATAGAGTGTCACAATCTTAAGCATTATGCAATATAGAATAAATAGTAATATTTTTTTTGGGCTTTTCTGCATGAGCCCCTGCTTTGTGGTAAAGCCAACACAAAAAAGTGGCATGTGATGCTTTTCAAGGTTAATAATACCTT
Organism: Medicago arabica; assembly: GCA_946800305.1. Lineage (NCBI taxonomy): Eukaryota > Viridiplantae > Streptophyta > Magnoliopsida > Fabales > Fabaceae > Medicago > Medicago arabica. Next base: position 43,933,296 of record OX326971.1, on the reverse strand, counting down.
CAAAAAGGTGATAACTATTTAGTTGATTATTGGAAACGATACAAATACATGAGGGAAAATAAAAGCGTGTCACCCCTAATTTAATGTTGCAATATGTACAAAATAATCAAGTTGTCCATTCATCCAACCCTGCTGATTTTGTGACCACTGGTAGGTCTCATCCAAGTGTCCATACAGCCCATGTTGGATCATGGCCCACCAGACCCAATATTATTGAACAGTCGTATTCAAATGAGATAAAAAAAAAAAAATTATAAGTATTCAAGTGAGCTTAGAGTGTGATTAAAATAATTCAAGCAGAATTCTAACTTGAGGTGAGGTTGTTTGCCATGTGGATAGTTAAGCATAATCGTCTATTAACTAACTACAAGAAACATAAAATACATCTTGGTAATGCTTATTGTAGACATTGTGGAGATGTTATTGAGACTACCATGCATGTTCTTTGCGATTGTCCTATGGCGATGATGGTATGGGTTCGTATTGTTGATGTGGATATTAGAAATCTATTTTTAATGTTAATCTTGATAATTGGCTGCACCTAAATCTGAATTTTGCTGGAAGTGTGAACGCGGGGAAGTGGTCGGAGCTTTGGTTTATAACGTGTTACTCTCTTTGGATGTGGAGGAATAAGAAGGAGCATTGTGCGGGCTTTGAGAGACCCCTACAACTGTGGATGCAAGTTATAAATTATGATGCGAGATACATGACAACGGGTTATGTTAATCATGAGGATGTGAATGCAAAGCAATAAATTAAGGTTAGTTGGAATTTACCGATGTCAGACTGAGTTAAAATCAACTCAGATGGAGCTTGTCAAGGTGGCTTGCGAACAGGATGTGGTGGTTTGATTAGAGGATATGCATGAGAGTGGCTATGTGGTTTTTCTAAAATTTTGGGCAAATGAAGTGCATATGTTAAAGAGTTTAAGGTTGGCCCGGAGATATGGATTTAGCAAGATAGAGGTATATGTGGATTTCAAAGTGGCTGTGAAGAACTTAACTCGTAATGGTGATGTTGGAGCTGCAGAGTTCCGGTTAGTTCAGAAAATTCGTCAATTGTTGGAGTTAGATTGGGAGGTTAAGGTGTGTCACACGTACTGCGAAGTTAACTTTTGTGTGAATGCCTTAGCAGTGATGGGTTGTAAAAGTGGTTCTAAGATGATTATATATGAGCAACCTTCCAGCTCATATTAGTTCGCTACTTTTTGCTGATTCTGTTGGGATATTACATTCCCGTAGTATTGTCTTGCAGTTATTTCTTTTGGACTTAGGCCCTCTTTGTTTCCCAATAAAAAAAAGAAATTTGCTCTCCCCCCTGCACAATACACTTCCGCCCTGCAGGCAGGACAATTTTACCCCTGTGCATGTTAACTAACACACGTGTAAAATTGTGCGTTAGTTAACATGCGCTGCGTGAGTTAACTAGCGCAGCGCTACTTAACTCACGCAGCAATCTGTCTTATACAAGACATCACGCCTCATTCATCACCTAAATCTCAAAAATTCTCCAAAATCTCTCTAAAATCACCAAATCCAAAATTCCTTCAAGTTCAAATCAAACAACACTTCAATAACAAGTTTTAATAATCAAACACAATTAACCATTATGTTAGATATTTTCTCTTAAATTAGAAATTTTTAAGAATTAGGATTTGTTTAAATTTTTGTTTTTTTGTCAAGAAATCATACAATGTGATGTTTATATGTTTAGATGTTTATGTTGTAGGTTTTGAGTTTTAGAGAATTTTTAAGATTTAGGGTTTGTTTAAATTTTTGTTTTTTTGTCGAGAAATCATACAATGTGATGTTTATATGTTTAAATGTTTATGTTGTAGGTTTTGAGTTTTAGAGATTTTTTTTTAGATTTTGGGTTTGTTTTAGAGATTTTTCATTGATTATTTTTAATTTCTTATTGTGTAGATTTGAAACAATGATCGGGTGGATCGACGTTCGTGCACAATTCAACGGCGGAGAACCTCAGAGGTTGAAGGTTCGGTGTCTTGGTATAACGCTAAGCGGTCTCAAGGATCAGCTGGATGAATTCAACAAAAGAGTCAACCCCCGAGACACAAGGAAGGTGGAATACGTTCGGTATAAACGTCCAACGCTCGACGATGGAAGATTATCATTCACTTGGATAGAATTGACGAACGACGAAAACGTGACGACCATGTTTTGGGAGCACAGCATGTTCTAGTGGATCGATATGCGAGCAACGTTGGTGAGATCAGCTGAAGATATCATCAAAAGTCTAATTCCGCCAAAAGATCTTGATTAGGTGGCAGTCGTGATTACGTAGGGAATGCACCTTCAAACTACAACAATTGTCTTACTCTGGATGGGGCAATTCAAACTTGTTAAACGGCAGGACTCCAGCATTCGTCCGGAAGTGCTTTTGTTCCATTCGAAATGTTAAATTCTTGTTGGCTTCGTTTAAATGATGGTATTGAAGTGTCAAGGTATGGACCTCATTCCGTTGGCACTTGGATACTATCATTTAAAACCAAGTCCAACGAGAATTTAACATTTTGAATGGAACGGAAGCAGTTTCTGGACGGACGCTGAAGTCCTCTTGCTTAGCAACTTTGAATTTGCACCATTCAGAGGTAACACAATTGTTGTAGTTGAAGGTGCAATTCCGAATGTAATGTCATGTAACGATAGACCATATTTAGGAACTTTATGTAATGTAATTTAAATGTAACTTTTATTCGAATTTATTCAATACACAACTTTATTCGATCCACGCTAAGTTTAATTAGACTTTTTATTCGAATTTATTCAATACGCAACTTTATTCGAATTCACGCTAAGTTTATTTAGTCTTTATTTATTCAATATACAAATAAATACAAAATTAGAAAATAAATTTGATATAAATAAATTCGATACAAATAAATTCGATACCATTAAATAGAATATTTTTTTATTCAATACATAATCATAAACATAAAATAAATGCAAAAATAAATACAAATTAAAAACAAAATTAATAAATATAACTCTGATTTTATTAATATCATTCAAACATTACAATAATTAATACATATATTTTACCCTCTTGGGGTAAAAAGTTATTTTCACCCTATTCGGTATGGGGTTAAAAGTTATATTCACCCTCTTCGGTATATACCAATAGCTCTTGGAGAAAATAGTGGTCTGTCCTGTTGGGGAAAAAGACATCAAAATCCCTTTAGGTAAATTTAAATTTGGTTCCTTTTATACCCCCATGATGATTCTTTTTACCCACGGTAAAAAAATGTTGGGAGTAAAAGGAAGCAAACCTAATTTTACCTCAAGAGATGATGCCCTTTTCCCCAACCCGGCGGACCACTACTTCCCCCAAAAACTACTGGTATATACCTAAATGGGTGTAAAGAGCCTAGATACTATAGAAGCAAAAAAGAAGAAGAGAAAGAGAGGGAGAGAGTGAGGAGGGAGAGAAAGTGAGATGGTGTGAGGGAATAGGGAAGTATGGAGGGGTATTTATAGGTGAGAATGGTAGTATAAGTTATAAAAAACATAAATGTGGTAAAAAAAAACGTGTAAATGATGTAAAAAACGTGTAGATTGAATGTTGAACAGATGACCACCGTCCAAAAAACGTTTGTTCTTCAGTTCTGACCACCGACCAACGTGCGTGAGTTAACTTGCGCACGTGTCAGTGGTGCATCAGTTAACTTGCGCATGGAGCATAACATGCGCAAGTTAAGTCACGCAGCGTGACTTAACTTGCGCAGTGGTATTTTGGTCAATTTGACTGGGCGGGAGTGTATCTTGCTGGATGAAGAGCAGGATTCTAAAAAAAAATTGTTTACAACTTTTTTACCTACCCACAAATTGAAAATTGACCTAAGATAAAAAATAAAAAATAAAAAATAGGCTTTAGTAATTCGAAGTTTGCACACGAGGTAAGTAAAGTTTTGTCAAGAATTGTCTCTATCAAAAATTAAATTTGGATTATTCCAAACAATTCGATTCCTACTAAATAATTTACGTTTTATTATAACAACATATCATTTATATTGATATAACTTAACTACATTTTGCTTTTTTAGTAACAATATATATGAGATTTTATTCAAAAAATATATATATATAGGAGACACATCCTTTTGGTTATACTTTTTCTTCCATTTTTACTCTTTGTTTAAAATATTTTATCATTTTTATAATCTTATTTAAATTAACAATTAAGAAACTAGGATAATTCCATTAAAATAAAAATAACTCACAACAATATTTGTTTAGGAGAGAAACAATATGAACAATCTTGAATACTAAAAAAAAATTATAGATGAATGAGAGAGAGATTTTACTAAATTACTCCCCCTCTACCCAAATTATAAGAAAAAGAAAAACTCATTTTCTTTGTCCCAAATTATAAGGAAAAAAGACCAACTTTTATCATATTTAATTATGTTATTTAAAAAAAATATCTTTTTCAATGTGATTAAATGTAAAAGCATTCAATTTATTCTCCCTCTCATTTTCCCCATGGAACTAATTTCAAGGTGAACACAATAAACTTTACTCCAAATTAGTGTGAAATGATTATTTTCTTATAATTTGGGATGACGAAAGGAGCATCATTTATCATGTTGAGCTGTGAGTGTTGAAAGAAGTACTAGAAGGTTGAATTAGAAAACAAGCAAATAATATTCCTTTGAAAAGCATAATGATCAATCATTTTGAGACAATTTTTTTGTGCATACGTCACTCATTGTGAGACGAAGGGAGTGCCGTTTTATTGCTCATTGCCAATAAAAGCAAAATGACGGACATGTTAGTGTCCGTCTTGATGCTAGTAAAAATATAAACAACTAACAATTGAATCTAGCACAAATGATTGATGCATAGGATGTGAGTATTGTAAAACCTAAATTATTGATACAAATCATTAAAAAAAATGCATGTGTTTATATAATAAACCTTTATTCTATGAATGCTTAATTTAATTTCCAAATAAACCCTTGCAAGTTTATTTAAGGGGCCATTTTGTTGCTAGCTAAAAGTTAGATTAAGATATGAATATCCCAAGTAAAGCCGGGAAAAATATCAAACTCAACAAAAATTTCATATTTCAGACTTGAGTAACGGCTGGTGCAAATTAGAGGTCCAACCGTTTGTGTCTATCACCATTGACATTTAAGAACTTTTTAATTTGTCGGAATTTGGATCCTTTAAAGTGAGGAAATCATCGTGATTTGATATGATTTACCTATATTGTTCACTTTACACTCTAAAGTTAGTTGCTCACTTTAAAGGAGTCGAATCCCAATTTGTTGATGCGTGTGAGTCGTGAGTGACCACAAAAAAAATGGAAATAACTTGTTCCTAACCATTCAAATTATATAAAAAGCAAACAGATAAATGTTTCCTGACAATGCTCATGACATGAGATATGGTTATTTGAACTAGTATGACAAATGATGCTTGCCTCTCACTCTCTAGCACTATATATAGAGGGTAATACAATCCCAAACTTTCTGCTAATAATTGAACCGTATTCACTTTCAACGTTACAAGTAAAGAGAACAAGATTAGGCTACATAAAATAAGTGCAACTGACACATTGGATTTATTGAGGTATAAAGTCATTCCCACACCTTTCACAAGTGGACATGACTGCAAACAGAACAGTTGTATACAGCTCAAGCATCGCACAAAATTCTCAACAAATTTACAGGTTTTTGTGATTGGATATTATGAATCTAAACTTACAAAAAAAGTTTCACTTTCTATCATACAGTAAAAACCCAGAAGAAGAAAACACTGTCTATTTCTCAATTAATTGTGGAACAATCCATTGAAGAGGATAACCCAAAATAGGCTGAAAAATCTAGACTAAGCAACTCCCTATTATGAACTTGAGGCCTTCAATCAAATTCTAGCACCACTTTACCTTGAATGATTCTCTTGTCTTTTGCCTCATGAGCTTCTTTTACTTGTGTTATGGGAAACGTTTTATCAACGGGTATCTTCATCTTCCCTGCTTCACATAGCTTTCGAATCTCAATTAAGCCTTCTATGTCAGACCTCATGAATACCCATGAGTATTCTGCATCACAAGGATTTTTTAGGATTAGGCTTCACATTTCTAAAAAGAAAAAGAAAGCACAACAGACCGAGAAATTTCACCTATTCCGTTAGAGAGTCGGTATTGAATCTGCTTTCTCAATAAAAAAGCTGTAGCTGCCGGAAGACCAAGAGTCAGACCAAGCCTATCAGCCAAAGATGCTGCTTCACCCTTCAAGACAAGAGAAAAAGATAGATAAAAGCACACACGTCACTTACTAAAAAAAATTCTAAAAAAACGACCTAACAAATATGGTGAAAACGGAAAAAAGCAATAAACCTAAATGTTCTACCTGAAGTGTCATATAATGTCCACCTCTTCTCAGAAAACTAATGCCCATGCGTTCTGTATCTGGCACACCAATTGTGTCCAAAACAGCATCAAACTTTCCCTTTATAGCCAATTCATAATTCTGCCAATCAAGAATGAAGTAAGTCATAGAAGTCTAATGCAAGATGCACTTCCATGAAGAAAACATAAAACATAAGCTTAAAGATTGAACTATCTTAGTATTATGATCATATATCGTAACATTCAGTTTATAATTGGTTAGATTGGTTTTAGAATCAGTTAAAATAGTTACTAAAGTGGTTAAATTAGTTACTGCGTGATATTGAATTGAAATACCAATGGAGTCAACTATGGTGTTTTGGATTAGTGAATCAGACATTCAGTTGGCATGCAGCCTAACATGCCACAAAAAGAAACAGTTCATTTTATTTCAAAAAACAAATTTTAATAACATTGTCTGTGATTATTGTAATACTTAAACAAATGTTTGGAAATATTGCACAAAAGAAAATTCAGAACAACCTCAGAAAGATAATCAACAGCTTGCTCAGCACCAGCTGCTAACATTCGTTCAACGCTTTGATTTCCACAGGTAGTTGTGACAGGGCAGCCAGCAGCCACCGCAAGCTGAATAGCAGAAAACCCTACAGCCCCTCCACCTCCCACTACTAATATTCTTTGCCTGTTTGACATGGGCTATAAAAGTTATGAGTGAAAATGAAAGCTCTAAATGTAAAATGATGACATGTAAGAGGAAAAAAATTATTTTCACGGATGGAAGTCATATCTCAGCATTATAAACATACCCCTCAGTTATTCTAGCAGTACCATTTAGAGCACGCCAAGCTGTCAGTGCAGCAAAAGGAATGGCACTTGCTTCCTACAAGATAAAAAATCAAGAAAAAACATGCCTTCAATGTCCCAAAGTAAATAAAGGGGGGAAACTGATGGTCAATTGTTCAATCAGAAAGCACTAATAATATTGTAACAAGTAATTATTGAAGGTGATGGCGAAACTAATGAATTGGGCATAACTAGACAAAGATCGGTGTTTTTAAGAGTTAAAGGATAGAACAAAAAATAAGCACAAATTGGACAATATGCGGTTGAAGGAAATTCTAGAACACACATAAATCGAAATCATTTTACTCCAGGAAACTTAACAACCGGCTCTTTCTCAGTGCACAAAACTAAAGCATTACAGCTCTGTAATCCAACATATTCCACTTGTTTACCAATTATTGGTTCTTTTTCTTTGATCAATGAGAATTACATTCTCTCAGACTTCAGTCTAACAAACCCCCAAGGTAACTGCACATGAAGGTAATATATACAATAGGTAAGAAAAATAGGAATGAGAGAAAGAGACTTGGTTCCTCTAATACCGGTGCTTCACTTTCGTGACATGACCAAAGTGTAGCGTAGGGAGTAGATTTTGATCAATTCATTGTTGTTACTCACACTAACTACTGATCTCTTGAAAGGAATATAGGGCATAAATATGAAAGGAATATGGGGAATGGATATGAACGGAATATGGGGCATGATGTAGGTAGATGGTAGTGGCATATATTTCATCATTATCTTAACGGACAATTTTCCATCTATACATTGGTATGAGTACGCTCCACACTTCAACTTTCAGAACCCCCTCACTTCAGCATAACTTAATACAAAAGAAGGTTAAAAGGGAAATGCTCTCGGGGATCAAAACAGAATTAATAATACTCCAAACATCAAATTCAACAGACCTAATGTTTTACAATGACAGTGCATGAAATTACAACCTTCCTAAGGCTTTGTTTGCAAGTTTGGAGGGGATGCCTTCGTAAAAAATGAAGGAGCAAGTGGAAGAAATAGAGGGCATTGGGAGCGGAGAGCTTTGTGGGTTCATTTTTCTTTACAATACAAAATCCCCCTCATTTTATGGAACTAAAAAATTGTATTGAAGGAGGGTTTTGAAGGGCTTATATGAATTCTTCAAATTTAATCTATGTTGTTATAATATTCTTAAAATTAAAAATATATCAATCATAAAAGTAAATTTATCATTCTCTAAAAAAAATACATTTTAAAAAAATGTGAAAGATTTCTCCATTTCCCCCATATTTCCCATCCCCAAAGCCCTCCCCTCCAAACTCACAAACAAAGCCTAAGATACTTGATAACATATTAAACGCGATAAAATAATACAAAAGTGTAACAGAAGGAAGGAAAAAGGATTGAATGTTAATATGTTATTATTATGCTTAGTCTTCAGGTGTGAATACAAGTACTTATAGAGCTGTTGGTCACAGCGGTAAACAAACTCTATTATAACTGCCCTGTGAAAGAAACCCAAACTAACTAAAATATAGATTCAGTTACAACAGGGCTATGCATAACTAAAGCCAATAGTTAACACAAATGCAGCACTCTAACATATTTTAAAGAAAGATACAAATAAAATTTTAAAACATTTGAGGGCATCAATACATAGTCAAGAGAACTCTAAACATTCCCAACTCAATAGACTTCAACTCAATTTATATCAAGCCTAGTTCGGATAAACTTTTTAAGAAGCACTTACGAAAAAGGAAATATCAAAAGAATCTTGCAATATTTATAATATCACTTAGATGTTGAAAAACGTCAACCAAGATGTTTAAAGAATCTTGCACTTACGAAAAACTTCTTAAGAAGCATTTAATATAGGTGACAACTTCCTTACCCATCAATAAAAGGTGGGTAACACTACCCATGCTAGTTGGCACCAATTAAGATTATTTATTTGTTTTCTATTATTTTTAATGTTATATAAATACATGGTTTTAATTGGGCTAACTCAGCATGGGTAGTGTTACCCACCTTTTATTGATGACAAGAATTTCTCTTTAATATATCAGTGGTTTATGTAAGAAAGGCGAGGTGAAAGGAGCTAAAAGTGTTTTGACTGTTATGATAAAACAAAGTGCATAACGAGATGTTGTCATTATAATTCTTTGATGGATGGGTATTTCTATGTTAAAGAAGTAAACAAGGCTAAATATGTATTCAATATTACTGCTCGAAGGTGAGTGAGACCTGATCTTCACAATTACAGTGATTACAAGCTTTTCAAACAAAAAAAATATGGTACAAGCCAAAACTAGCTTTTGCATCTCAAATTTTCACAAGCTCAATCAATTATTTAACTTCTCTAGATACAACTACGGAACTACCCTCATACGAACTTTCTATAAGGATAGAACTATAAACATATTTTTCTCAAGAAACTTCTATAAGCTAGGAATCTCATCCAAACTAAGCCTTCGCTAACTTCTCAACTGATTTGTAACTTATGAAAAGTCTTTCAAGTCTAATTGCTAAAAAAAGTATTACTCAGTGCATGATAATTTAACATTTCTTAAAAAGTCTTAGAAATCTATAAATGCCGAGTTCAACTTACATAACAAAACTATTACTCATTGCATGTCAATTTAAACATTTCTTTTCCTAAAATCACTTTTAATAATAACAAAGTATAAAATTAGAAACAATCTTAAGAACACATACCACATGAGAAAGTGAATCTGGTTTTGAAGTAACTTCTTCTTCAGAAAGAATTGCATAGTCAGCATAAGTGCCTCTAACAGCAGTTGGATGCAAAGCCCCAAAAACCTGTTGGCCTACAGTCACCGACTTCACCGAAGCACCAACCGCAGCCACCTCCCCGCTTACATCCCGGCCCAAAATAATGGGCAGAAGCCGCTCAAAAACTGAACGCCCATAACCAACGCGCATCTGCAACGAAAAACAAAACACATTGTTGGAAAAAATTTCATCAAGATTAACACAACCCATTATGCAAGAATGAAACTTCATAGCAAAAAATGAAAAATTAGCATAGCCTATTATGCAAAAATGAAACTTTCGTAGAAAAATAAAAAAATTAGAATGACCCATTATGCAAAAACTGAAACTTTCATAGCAAAATACAAAAAATTTCATAGCCCATCATGCAAGAATGAAAAATTGGGATGACCCATTAAGCAAAAATGGAAGAAACTGACCCGAGTGTCTAGAGGGTTGATGGAAACTGCGCGAGAGTGGACAAGAACTTGGTTGGGTTTGAGAGGAGGAACTTCGACGTTGGGATGGATTTCAAGGTTTTGGGGTCCACCAAAAGAGGGAAGAAGAACGGCTCTACAGGTAGAAACATGGCGGAATTTGGAGGGAGAATGGGTGATGAAGGTTCTGAAGCGGTGATTGATCGGAATTCGCATCTTGGTAGTGTTGAATTTGAGAAGAGTGCATGTAGTAATGTGAGTGAAGTGAAAGTGAGGGAAAAGAGGGAACGTGTCTGTGTTTTGGTCCGCAATGAAAAAGGGGGAACGTGGCTTCTTTTCGTTGCGTTTTCTTTTCTATTAATGCCGCTCTTCTTTCTTCTTTATCGTTGCCAATACTACTCCTTTTGTTGGAAAACGGTTACAACTTAACTTACATATCCTATCTAGTAAAATTGTCTATCAAAGTTGACTCTGTCCATCAAAATTTACTCAATTGGTTTCCAAAATCATAGTTCAATTTGTTTGCAAAGATCTTTTTCGGATAAACATTGAGACTTGTTCTAACCTTCGAGTGACCTCAAAGTCTAACTCATCTAAACTTTTTCTTAAAAGAAAAAAAAAAACGACATAAAAGTTTTCATAATTTGCATTTCTCACAAGAAAAAAAAAAGGTCGAATAATTTTAAATGACACTTGAAAGAGATGCATAGTAAACTTTCACATGGATTACTACTTACATGCTGCTGATCTTCTCAATGACTAGGTTATGTTGGTGTTTAACGTGACCAAAAATAGTGGCCATAATCTTATATCTAAGCCTAGTAAAGTACTATCTTTAAGTAAGTTGATATATGAACTCGTTTACCTTCTAAAAATATTCCTCTCGTTTATCCTCGTATCCTAACGTCACCAAAAATAGCGGCCAATTTGCAATAGAGATGAGGTTTTGCAAAACATAATTACTGCACTTACTGGCCTTTCGTAGCATGGTACACTTATGGTTTATCTAGCTCAACCTCCTAACCTTAGGGAGAATTATGATCATCTATTAAAAAATCAATGATTTAAATGTAACTAATTTTATAATTTTTTATACGTATACATGCATATAGTCACAACTGTTCATTTTCTAATAAATCATTTTAACTAGATCACATTTTTCCTAGTTGAATCCAATCTCTTTATAATTGAATCCATCATTATCTGCTTACTTTAGCAGGGGGTTTCCTGCCAATTATAGAGAAAAAGCACAAAACAGAACAACCGTGAGATACCCTGCAAATACAAAACTGATCTTATAGTAACTCAAAAACTATTTTTTCCCCTTTGTAACTTGAGTTCTAATTCAATTTAAGCAATACAATAACCATTGAAGGAGAGAGTCCCTGAAATAATGTTTTTGAGTACAAGGCAACCAATGCTATGATACAATTCAAGCATAGTTGGCATAAGAAGCATGTCTTCATTCTTTTGCATCTTTATTCTTCTTCCGTTTCTTTTGCTTTCGAAAGTTACCTTTTATGCTTTTCTCCCATTCTTTTCTATTTTTTTGGTAAAGCATCATAGCAGCGCGGGCATCATCTATCTGAAACAACTTTGATTTGTTAGATTTACGGATTCAGCTGTGTCTTGCAAGCACAACGCTAGTAGCGTGCAGGTTCTGGGAGATTGAGGAAAATAAAAATCCAAAATGGCAACTTCGGTTTCTTAAAGCTAGTGAAAATATTATCCTCAAAACACAATTGTCATTTATCCAACATACTACGATAATAGGGCCTGTGGCAACTTTGGTTTCTTAAAGCTAGTGAAAATATTATCCTCAAAACACATTGTCATTTATACAGCATACTACGATTATAGGGGCCATGTTTGGATAAACAACGTAATTAAATGCTTATAGAATAAACACTTACCATGTAAGTGCTTATGTATAAGCTATTTCTTTAACTAGAGATAAAATAAAGTCATATTCTTTTTATATAAGCTATAACTATAAGTTGTTTTCATAAGATATCATCGAGAGGTTATGGACATGTCATAAATAAGTTGTTTCCATAAGTTCTCCTAAATAGTCACACCAGTACTTACCCAGTACAAAAACTTAAATAAGTCAATTGAAACAGGCTCTAATGGTTATATTATACTTGTCCAGAGACCACATAATAGAAGAGGGTAGGAGGGATACACAAAAAGCTAGATAGACTAACCGGGCAATGCTCTCCTGTTTGAATCTTAGCACCAAGATGTTCCGAAGCAAGATGCCGCAATGCTACTCTACCACTTGACCTGGTTAAATCCAACAGCGTGTTTATCAAAACACATTATATGAACATTTGGCATAAAAAAGTGCAGAGCAAAACAGTAGAAGGGCAAGTTGACAGTACCTTAGAAACGGCGGGTACTCGGAGGTATCACGTATATCCTTTTTAGGATGACTTAATAACAATGCCTGTAAAAGTACAGTGATAGGTTCATAGATTACAGACTGATAACAGAAAAATATACGTGTAAATCTTAGAAAAGAGAGAGAAAAACAACTAAAAAATGGACCTTGAGATCATTGGACAGGGCATGACCTACAAGGATCCTTCCGTGGATCAACTCTGCCACCTTCGTCTGAGCAGTACAAAAATCCTTTGCTGTAAATGAAAGATAAAATTGCTTATCAGTGTGAGAATCATAATGCCAATCATGCAAATGATTAGGAAAAATATTGTTTCTCATAGTGGTATTAAGCTATTACAATTTACAACTTCTTTTAAGGCAATGTTTTTGAGTTATTATTATAAGTAAAAACAAAATATGAGAAGGCCACTAACTTCCAGCTATGAAGCTTCATATTTCTACAGGGAAATTAAAAGCCAGAATATTTTACTCCAAAATAATATTTCTCAACTTCAACAATTAGATGTTAAACTGCCTCATATTTGTTCAAATTTTATGTTGAATGCTTTCAATTCAACTATAATTTGAAATTTTAGACTGAATACAAAGGAATATTATGTGAACCTTTTCTCAGATCTCGAGGTCTTATGCCACTGATTTTAGTACGAAAGTCAACAACCCGCTCCATTGGCCGTACAAACTCATCATAAATAACATTGCCCCACTTGTTTACCTGCCATCAACTGAACTAATGTTAAACATATGACTTAACAAGGCAATGAGAGATGAAATGGAAAATAATGATGATGTATTTGTGTTAATGTTAAAGAAATTCAGGGATTAATAATAAATTAATCAGTATTTTGGTTTTACAAACAAATGTTAGATAAGAAAGAATTCTCCTATTTAGATTCAGGATTCAGGACCACTTGAATCTCTTCGGTAAGAATTTTTCCTAGAGTCCGGATTGAACTTTATTTCACATATATACAAGATTTATATATACAGAGGGTTTCAAACTTATTTCTGATGTAGCAAAAAAAAATATCTTCTGATTATTATAAATTATAACGTTTTCAACAATGGACTCTGTCTACATTGCTTGGATATATGTTTAAGCTACTCCCTCCATCTCACAATAATTGTCTTTTTACCCATTTTTCTTTTTCTCAAAATGATTGTCACTTTAGAATACCAATGCAGCATTTATTATTTTTTTTTCCATTATTATACCCTTATTTATTAAATTTCATCTAACTTAACTACTCCACTAACTACAATTAATAAGGGTGCTTTGGTAAATGATACTAATTTTACCATCAAAATCAACACAATTAATCATTTCCTTAATAATCGTGCATAAACCTTAAACGACTATTATTTAGAGACGGAGGGAGTACAATATTAGTTGTTGTTATTGGGCATTATAGAGCCAAATAATGCTCATCTGACTCTAGCACTTAAACAATATGTTTATTTAATGCGATAAAGTACAAGAAACAAGTTCTTAATATTATGGTAGTCATATTCTGTCAAAAAATTACTTCGTCTTATATAGTGCTATCAATAGCGGATTGCAGAACGGCAAAAATCCACTACGTTAAATAGCATAACGTTGAGGGCAAATAGTGGAAACAAACCAAATTTCTAAATGTGCATGCATATATAATTGCGTTAAAAAAATTTGCATAGACAGTAACAAGATGAAACGGAACAGTTAATTACCAGTGTTACTCTTCCAAGAGCACTTTTGTTTCCTTGACCAACCCCAACCATTTCACAATCCATGCCCACTGCGTCTGTCACACTGCCAAATCGTTAATATGTTAAAGTACAATGAACTCTAAAACAGATTAGAAAGCTCCATAAGAACACAACAAGGCTAGATAAAAAGAGACGAATACAATACAAAGAGAGGGAAAAAAACACACTAGCTCAGAAAGACCATAATACTCATATAATATCTAACCAACTCATTCATCTCCAGATTTTTTATTACTTTCTCTTATAGCTACTCTAGGTCTTCCTCTCCCTCTAATGATTTGACTACTCTCCGTCTGATATACTCTTCTTAACGCAAAATGTATGTCTTCTCTCTACATGTTCAACCCACCTAAGCCAAATTTCCACCATCTTTTCTACTATATGTGCCACCCCAACACACACTCTCTCTCTAATCATGTCATATCTTGTCTAGTCTTACCACGCATTGGACGTAACATTTTCATCTATGCTACGCTTAATCTCAAAATGCAATCAATTTCCCGCATCAAATAAACAAGAAAAAACACATAAGGTAACGCACATCCCCAAATATAAACATCACTATATTCACCTTGCATCATCATTCACAGGAGCAAGAGGGTTAACCTCAGAATCATCATCATCAATCCTCTCTTTACGTTTCCCTGTCAAAAAATAAATCTTTTAAAAAAAAAAAAACTCAAAATACACTACTGCATAATTCAGTATACACCAAACAAGCAACACCCAGAAGAAAAAAATGAATTTTTTTATTACCCAATATTGAATTTGGCGCGTCATCATCAGAATCATTGAAGTTCCTTGAAGCTTTTGGGCCATTAAGATTCAGCTTCTGCAAAAGGTTAAACAGA